>JAZHRO010000072.1:11257500-12466250 GCA_037157565.1 Thalassia testudinum
AATCCCCCTAATGATAAATTCACTATTTTTTGTACATCTCATTTTGATTTCAGTGTGTAATATTCTCTTTCTCTCTTACTCTCTCTCTCTCTTCTATTTATTGTAAATAATTAGATAGTTTTAAATTGAATTACATTGTGACAAATAAAAATAAACGCGTAGTTTTTAAATCAAACGTCCGCCTCCCTGTGTTCGACCTGGAATTTTCATTTCGGTATAACTTTTATTTGTTGAACACGAATTCTTCGCTTTCAAGCTACAACGACAGGTTTTCCAAAACCAAACACGTTAAGTTAGCCATTCGTATGTTCAACATTTTGGCGCCGTTGCCAGGGAGGCAACGATCTTTGATTTCTCTTCGCGTTTTGTAACTTGCAAATCATTTACCTCACTTTTCTCCTTTCGTATTGTAATTGCACGTACTCTTTTGAGACGAGCAAAAGCGGTAGATTGGAGTAAAGTGCTGTGGAAGGTTTTGTAAGTTATCCCCCATTCTTTCCCCCTCCATAGATTTCATTCGCCACATTGAATCCAATTTCCAATTAACCTAGGTGTTTGCATAAATCCTAGGAATAGTTTGTTTGTTTGGATTTCCACTCACATTCATTTCACCCTCATTGATAAAAAAAAAATAACAAAAAGATAATTTTGTGGGGCAATTTTCAACAAACACACAACGTACACCCACACTCAAAGGCACTTGACCGAGTTGATTTGTTTCTACTCAACCGGGTTCTGATCTGTGGAACCGGTACACATAAAGCAACACATAAAAGAGTAGAAATCATTCTTGGTTAACCATGTTTGTGTGCCTAACTTAGTGGTGCATTTGTGGCCAGTTGTTTGGGCTGCACCACTTCAATTAAAATCAACTCATCAAGTAGCTGCCAATTAGGTTCAACTCTTAGGGATTTACCAGGCACTGCACATTCTTTTTAAGCTTTAAAGGAAAACATCTTCACCTGTGCTTGCAAAACCTGGTGTGCTAACTAAACCTGTTTGAAAACACCTAAAGTTGAATCCTAAAAGCTACTAAGCAAAATTTAAACCTTAAAACTCACCACATCAAAAATAATCTTGCTTGAAAACCACTGGTTGTGCATGCACACACAAATCAATCAATCATTAAGGGCACAACCCATTTAAAGGGCCCATCACATTTCAAAGCACATTCAAACCTAGCCCTAAATAAAGCAGAGTAGACGTTCGACTTAAGGATTGAACTCGCTCTTCTAAACCCAGAACGTGATTATTTTCGATTAGTCTGTTTCTACTATTCAATCTGATGTCTAGCTAGGGGAGCAAAGTCAAACGATCACGGCTGGGGGGTACACTAGGAACCGGAGGCGCAAGCCGATGGAAGAACCTTCTCCCCAGTCCCTCCCTCTAACTGGTTGGATTGAACAAACAGAAGTAGATCAAATCATTCCTTTATCTCAAGATGGGTTTTGGGAGTTTGTAGGTCTGTAGGCTAACCCATTTAGGGACAGGTTTGATTGTTTGTATTGCAGGACACCTTTCTTCCTCTCGTGTCTCATGAATCCTTCCACATATTTCACGTATTCTCGCTCTTTCCCTCCTGTTGTGAATCATCCTCAACATGACGATTATCCCAACTCCTATTGTAATCAACCATCAGTCAGTTGGGATAATTCAGATTGGGTATACAATTCTAAACCCCCATGTTTAGGGTCTAACCCTGAACACTTTGATTCTGATTTCTATCCTCCTCAAAGCTACATCGATTATAGATCATCTTCCCTTCATGAACAGCCTAATACGATCTACAATCATGAACAATACACCGATCTTTACCCATCCTCTAATTTCACCGCCTTTAGGTCATCACCATCTTTCCAACAATATGAAATGACCTATTATGAGGAAGGGTATAATGAATCTCAATTCGTTAATTCCCCTGCATTAAGCCCAAACCCGGCCAACCCTGAACCAACTCATTTGGTTCAGCATAACCAGGTACAAGATAAGGTTCTGGCTAACTTGAGGAATATCATTCAATCTTTAGAAGTTCAGCCAATACCTTGCATTGAGAGATTGGAGCCTCTGAATAAAATGATTGATGATTTAAACAAGTCTTTGTTGGATTGGCTCCAGGATGTTAAGGATAAGAACCCGGGTGAGTTTCTACTTGGGAAATTAACGAAATTGAGGTTGAGATTTGTGGTTGCTTTGATTCAATCTTGGGATGATTCCCAGGATGAACCCTCTTCAGGAAAGCCAATGACAGAACCCGCTCAGGCACCTGTTGGGGGGGCACGTGTTACGAGGCTGACCAGATTGAATTAAAGCAACGAATTAAGGATGATCTGATTTCTTCACCTGAGATCCCTGAACTGGGTTACGAGGAAACGTATGTCTCTTGGGAACACAAAGTGACAACTGATTTTGGGACATACATTGATACGGATCCTGATTCCTTTGATGGTGAAGATTCAAGTTGCAAAGTCTTATGCGAGTTTTCTGAACATGATTTCAGTGAGACAATTGGGCATGAGGAATCTGATAGTTCATTTAATAGCCCAATAACTGAGGAAACTGATCTTATTAGGGCACACATTACGAATCCAGAATCGCATTTTCTGGAGGAATCAATTCAATGCCCTGATTATCAGTTACACCCTATTGAGCTTATTGATGATTCTATTCTAGGATAATTAGACCCAAGTCAATTTTGATTCCGCCACATCATTTAGACTTGGAGATTTCAGATGGGGTGATTAATATACAAGAGGTCCTGGAATTCGACATTCGGAATGAGGAGGATAAGAGCTGGGAAGTTCTGATTTGGGAAGTTAATTTTGGAGGAAATGGAAGATTGAGTCGAAGGGTTCCTTTTAAGCTGAAACCATCAAATCAGAACCCTTACGACATTTTTTTCGAGGATGTCAAACTGAAGCACACATTGAACGATTATCCTTTTAAACTTCAATTCTCTATAACTCGACTTTTTGGTCTTCAGTTGCATCCTCATAAATCTCAGGCCCAACCCTGCTTGCATTCTGATTTTAGGTTTTGGGTAATTTTTATCTAGAACCTAAGATATTCTCGATTATGGGGGAAGGGTCTGCACCACAATCTGGTCCACATCTGTTGACCTCTGTTGACAGGTTGGAGGATTCTTCTGTTTATTTTAATTCTGACTTGCACTTGTGAATTCTTCATTTCTTTTCTTTGTATAGTGTGCCTAGCTGAAGGCACTAAACTCAGCACATATACAGTTCTTTTTTGTTTTCATCTCGAAGCGGACTTGACATGCACGCAATTCAGGTGCTTTCAATGCTTTTCCACTCTGTTTTATGTCTTTCCAATACAATGAGGACATTACATTAGATAGGCATGGGGGGTGGATATTTATTTCTAAATTCATTCGTTAGCTCTGTAGATTTATTTTATTTTATTTTATTAAAAAAAAAAGTCGGAACTAGGAAAGAGAATTTGGGTTTAAGAAAATTTTCAATCTTAGGAAATACTACATTAAGATCTGAACACAAAGACCCTTCTGGTCTTTGGACTTAATCAGCCCGTGTATCCACTAAAATGTGGATTTATTTTTCGAGTTCTCGCCAACATGAATTTTATTTTAATTGGAGTAAATAAATTTGGGTGATAAGTACACGACTTATCAACTCGCCCTCTGATTTCAGGGAATTTTGAGTCTTAAGCATCTAAACACTTTCTTTGCAATGACTCGTTGTTCGGCGATTTTAACGGAAATTGGGTAGCTAATGAACCTTCTAGGGTAATATGGCTGGCAAGTTATCGTGGGTAATAGCCCATAGGTAGGTTGTCCAGAGCCCAGTCACTGGACCTTTCTCTTTTTGCTGCCTTTAGGTAAATCTTAGACCAGGGAAGCCACCTACTTAAAAGAAAAGAAAAGAAAAAAAAAATCAAAAAGAAAAGGATAAAAGAAAAGAACAAAAAAGAAATAAGCCACACTTCGCCGCACGAGTATGGCTGGCAAGTTGTCGGTGGTAACAGCTCATCGACCGGTTGTCCAGAACCCAGCTCAGAAAATGCACTAAAAATTCCCAAAACACTTAGGAAGAAGCGGAGAAGTAGAATAAACCGGGGAGATATACACTGGATTCACCCTTGTGTTGACCCTGTAAAAAAATAGAAGTATGGAGAAAGCTACAGGTTGTAAAGATGCACCTTTAGGCAGAATTCTTTTTGAGGTCACCTAGAGGTGTAGAAATCCGAAGTCCGTTTTAATTGCCGATCAACGAGTCTATCACAATCACAATAAGATGCTTAAAGCTTAGGGTTCTCATCAAATTTTGGATGAGTTGAATGGCCGTAGAAAGCCACTCTTAAACCCTAAAATTTAAAAATCCAAAAAAATATAAGAAAAGAGTAAAAAGAGAAAAAGAAATTTTTCTTTGAATAAGGCGAGGCTTGAGGCGGTCTGCATTTTGGCTGATACGTGGGAGTTGTCTTTGAAAATTCAGTCCTAAGTAGACAATTTCTTAATGATTGGAAATAACTCAGGTCCAAATAATCCAACCTAATTCTTTTATAAATAGCATATAGTTTTTGCAAGGGACTAGCAAAAGATAGGCATGGGGGTATGATGTAAAAACATTTACACTACATAAAATGTCTATTTATGCATGTTCTTAACCATAGGATTGCATTTCATGATATAAATATTGCATAACATGCATCATCTTGCATTTAGAGTAGTTTGAATAAAATGGAGGTTAATTGTCTCCTTTTATGTGCTTGGATAGGGCAAACATTTTATCGGAGCCTCGGATCAAAGATCCAACCGTATGGATGTGATTAAGGTGACGATTAGAGTTCAACGACTCCAAGATTGCCCTAATCGGGTATCCATAGCATCAGATAGTGATTGGGGAACCCTAGAAGATCAAGGGCCAGGATGGTGAAAATCCGCACTTCAGATGACAAATCCAACCGCACGGATGAATTTGGATCGACGATCTTAGCCCAACGACACAAAAATCAAGTCAATCCGACATCTGTGGCACCATCTACAACTTCCAGAAGATGGACGACCAAGATGGTGCAACGTGGCGCCATCTAGACCGCCCAAACGGCCGCATGCAACCTCTGAAGATCCCGCACCGGCTCGCTCTCCTCCGTTGGATCTTGATCCAACGGCTGTGGTCAGCCGTGCTTAAAAGCATCCGCTCGACCATCCACGCCTCGTAGCGCAGCAGTCGAGCGTGCTTACGCGAGCGGCGGGCGTGGGTTCGAGCCGCAGCGAAGGGCTGGAAGGCGAGAGCGATCGAGCATGGGCGGGCGTTAGATCTTGATCGGACGGCTGCGCACGCCCGATAGCGTTCACACGCGATTGAACGCACGATTGCACGCGGGCGGGCGCGCAGCGCAGCGGGTGAAGGCGCGACTTAAGCTGTTCGATCTCGCGATCGGATGGCTGAGGA
Organism: Thalassia testudinum; assembly: GCA_037157565.1. Classification (NCBI taxonomy): domain Eukaryota; kingdom Viridiplantae; phylum Streptophyta; class Magnoliopsida; order Alismatales; family Hydrocharitaceae; genus Thalassia; species Thalassia testudinum. The sequence continues at coordinate 11,262,930 of JAZHRO010000072.1, forward strand.
TCGCTGAATATGCGCATGCGTTGGCGAGTGAGCAGCTGAGTAGGTGTGCGTGGGCGTGGGAGCTACGCCCACGTTGGGGGATTTAGTGATGGATTTATCTATCACTAAAGACCCCTCATTTATTATTTTAAAGTTGTAATGTCCATTTTGCCCCCACTACTTGCAACTATAAAAGGAGACCCCCTCCATACGAAATTGTCATCCCTTCCTTCTCTTCTCTACCCCCCCAAAGCTCAAGAGAAGCTTGTCCCACACCCGGGATGCTTCTCGCGAGATAAAGTCCACATTTTCGTCCCTCTTCGGAAGTGGATCCCGCGACGACGACGACGTGCTTCTCCATTCCCGTTCTTCTGCTTCGTCCTCCTTCGTCCAGACGTCGTCCCGTCCGACCTGTCCTCCAAGCGACCATCGAGGAGGATTTCTCTCTCGCTTTTCCTTTTACTACTTTCTAGTGTAGTTCTGCTCATCCTCCAAGCAATCGTCGAGGAGGACATTTCTCCCTCCATTCTTTTAATGCTTTCTATAGTAAATTTATTGCGTTCTAGTGCACTTGTTTTACGCTTTCTAGTTGTAATGAACAAATCCCCCTAATGATAAATTCTCTGTTTATTCTACATCTCATTTTGATTTCTGCATGTAATATTCTCTCTCTCTCTCTTACCCTCTCTCTCTTCTATTTATTGTAAATAATTAGATAGTTTTAAATTGAATTACTTTGTGACAAGTAAAAAGAAACGTGTAGTTTTTAAATCAAACATCCGCCTCCCTGTGTTCGACCTAGAATTTTCATTTCGGTATAAATTTTATTTGTGGAACACGAATTCGTCGCTTTCAAGCTACAATGACAGGTTTTCCAAAACCAAACACGTTAGCGTAGCCATTCGCACGTTCAACAAATCCAACCAGTTGGAAGGAGGGGTTGCGGAGAAGGTTTTCCTTTGGCTTGCACCACCGGTTCCTAGTGTACCCCCCAGCTGCGGTGATTGACGCTACTCCCCTAGGTTGACATCAGATGGACCAGCAGAAGCAGATTAAATGAAAATATTCACAATCTGAGCCGCGAAGAGCGAATCAATCCATAAGACCAACATTTACTTAGTTGTAATTAGGCTTGGGATGATTGTGCTCTTGGAGTGTGAATGGACCTTTAGATGGGTCATGCCCTTAATGATTGATCAAATCTGTGTGCATGCACAACCAGGGTCTACAAACAAGGTTATTTGATGATGTGTCTTTTAGGGTTTAACCTTGTTCAGTAGATTTTAGGGTTTAATCTTAGGTGAATTCGCTCAAGTTCAAGAAAACACTCCAAGTTTTGAAAGCACTGATGATGATATATTCCTTTAGAAATCGAAAACTAATGTGGAGAGCTTGGTTCAGCCCTAAAGATTAACCCTAAGTGGCAAGCTACTGATGAATGACTTTTATCTTTAGTCGTGCGGCATAAAATGTTCAATCAATTGACCTGTTGTATAACTTAGTTAAGGCACACAAAAATGTTTGAACTATTTAGATTTCTACTGACTTATTGGTGTGCTGAGTTAGGGTGTACCAGATCCACAGGTCAGATTCCAGTTACATGGTAGAATCGATGTGAAGTGGTGCACATTAAGTCGAGAGTTGTGGGCATTAATGTGTGTCTCTTGCAGAAAATCCCACAATTGAAGAGTATTTTTTTTATTATTTTTTTAATATATGTGGGTGGGTGAGGTGAGGCGAAGTGATAATCAAACAATCAGATGTATCCTAGGGTTTAAAAGCTCCTAGGCTGATTTAAGTTTGAGTTATTAGTGTGGCAAAATGGAAACTAGGTGAAGGAGCTATGATACCACTTGAAAGGATCTAAAGATATATGGAATATATATGGCTACATGCACAAACACTCAAGAACATTATTAGTAATAACAAGAAAGATTTGCAAAATCAATTCAAACCACAAAAGGACACAAAATGTATAGTGGTTCCCCTCCCTTGGTTACTCCACTACCTAAGCCTCCGAACTTATGATTTTTAACTCGATTCCCTCAACCCCGAGGAAATTAATTTACTAACCGAGGTAATTAATGGGTTACCTCAACCCAAGTACAAAAATGGGTTTGTTACAACCCAACGATCAAATGCTCAAGAACAAATAAAATACAGGTGTAAGAAAGAAAGATCTTACAACTAAGTTCCTAAGCCTCTCAATAGATGTAAATACAATGCTTCCGATTTGAGAGCCTAGAAAGGACGCAAATCATGTTTAATTGCGTGAACAAAACATGTCAATGTGTTTGCAAACCCGTAGCACGATTTGAAAGCAACAAATACGATTTCTTCTCTTGAATATGTGGTGGAAAATATGAATTATAGCTCTAGGAATTTTCTTCTCTTTCTCTTGTCTCTAGTGTGCAAACAAAGAGTCCTAGGGTCATCTTATAGAGTTTAGGACCCAGGATACTGGTCTATTAGATGTTGGGATTTAATTCCCAAAATTCATATTGTTGGAATTAATATTTCTGCCATTCTATTTTGGGCCAACGGCTAGCTGGTATCGTTACTAAACTACCTATACCGGTACTAGCAGCTCACCGCCACCAGTACATGAGTCCTGGTACTGGTACTCATCATGGGTACTGGTACTTGTAAGGTTTAGGCTAGAATAAAGACTTCAACCTGTGGCCAACTTGTACCGGTACTCATGGTTTGTATCGGTACTTGTTTACAGCTTGAGAGGAATTCTCGAACCTGTGCCTTGCAAATACCAATACTGATGAACAATATTGGTACTTGTTTACAAGTGCCTATTTTAAGTGATTTAATCAATTACGTTCTTCGAAAATGAATGCCATATAAATCCTAATTTATCTCTAATTGATTTTTTTGATCTAAGTTAAATTCTCTTATTAAGAGGCATACAATCTATGAAAACATATACTAAAAAAAATAAAGGATCGAAGATGATCTTCTTCTTCTCGATCCATCCTTGTCATCTTGCCTCCTCCTTATCGTCATTTTCTCTTTCTCATCATCATGCCTCCATCACTTCCTATTTGCCTTCATCTTCACCTAAATCTGAAAGAAATCAATTGCAAACATTAATCCATAATAATTCTGTTAACACCAAAACAAGATGCGGAACAAGGTTCCAACAATTACCCCATTTTTGGTGTTGACAAAAGTATCTTGCAAATAGATAATTATAAGAATAAAAAATAATTTTTAACAATGCTATTTGAAGGAAAAAAAAACCTTTAATTAATCCTCCCACTCAATATATGCTCCTCCTAAAAATATTACTATTTACCCTCTATCTTTCTCCCTCATTTTGTCAATCACAAAAAAATGAAGAAATGTCATACCATAAAATGTACCAATAGTAAAATGGAACTTGTGGATACCAAGCATCTCTCGTCCAACATTTTTGGTCTTCATTCAACCTATAGAAAGGTTGAAATGTTCCGTTAAGTGCCTTGAACACCCATTGATTACTTTGATCTACTCCTACAAAACAAATATCTTTTCTAGGTACCCATTTTCTTGTGGGTCCTTTGGAGTTAGGACCTTTCAAATCCTGAGATTTATAGAACTTTTTAGTGTTAGATATATAATTCTTGGGATTTTCAACCTTTTGATACATCCATGCATGCCTAGGTGCATGTGATTTATTTTGTATATTCTTTTTAATTTGAAATTTTGATTTTAGTGAATCACAAAATTAAGTGTTTAGCCTAGTTGTTATTTTAAGATTATTCAAAGTACCTTCAAAGTGCTCATAAATATCTTCTAATTCTACTATCTTTGCATGCAGCTGATTATTAGTCTCTTTTGACATTTCTAATTCAATTTCTAAACATGATTTTTCTAATTCTAATGTTTGATAATTATTCTTTAAAACCCTATTTTCCTTTTTAAATGACTTAGCTTTATGATATAGTTCTTCATAAGCTTCTAATAATTCTTCAAAAGAGAAATCAAGGTTTGCCTCATTATCCGTATCTTTCGTAGTTGCTGCCAAACATAAATGAGCAACCTCGTCATCATCTGATTCGCTAGAGTCGGTGTCCATGTTGGAGTCATTATCATCCCATGTTGCTTTTAAATCTCTCCTCTTCTTCTTCTTGAGCTCCATTGTTTCTTTACTATTGTCCTCCTTGTTCAAGGGGCAATCTTTTCGCAAGTGGCCCTTCTTCGTGCACTCAAAACAAATAATATTAGATGAAATTTTATTTACTTGCTTACCTTGTTTCTTGAGGAATTTCTGGAATTTCGTAGTGAGCATTTCCATCTCCTCATCTTCGTATTCCGATGTTGTTGTGTCTGAGTCCTCCTTGATTGCTTTAAAAGCAATGCTTTTCTTCTTGCTTCTCACCTTCTCCTCGTTCTTCTTGATATTCTCCAATTGGACTTCATATGCCATGAGGCTTCTAATTAGATCATCCAAGGGGAGAGTGGATAGATCCTTTGCCTCTTGGATCGCTATAGTCCTTGGAGACTAATCACTTGTAAGTGATCTCAAGACCTTTCTTACAAGCTGCTCCTTTGTCAGCTTGACACCTAGATTTTTCATTGGATTCACGATTTCTCCAAACTTTTGTACATGTCTTCGATTATTTCTTCTTTTTTCATCCTGAAACGCTAATAATTTTCTGATAAAATAGAAACACATGTTTCTTTTACCTTGTTAGTACCTTCGTAGGTGATTTGAAGTGTGTTCCATATCTCAAATGCTAACTCGCATGCTGAGATACAGTTGAATTCTTCCCTTGACAGTGCACAATAAAGTGCGTTCATTGCCTTCACATTTCCCGCAATCTTTTTCTTTTGCTCTATTGTCCAAGCCATGCCTTCTATGGCTCTGGATCCTTGTACTTCTTTTGAATGAGAATCCAAGACTCCTTGTCCATTGCTTTGAGGAAGACTTGCATCCTCCTCTTCCAGTACCCATAGTCCGTCTCGTCGAGATAGGGAGGATGGGTCGATGATTGTCCTTCGGTGCACCTTGAGGTTGATGCCATTGCGAGTCGATTTGTTAAGTCTTCTCGCAACCTCGCTCATATACCACTTGAAGGAGCTTTGATACCACTTGATGGGATCTAAAGATATATGTAATACATATGACTATGCGCACAAACACTCAAGAACAATATTAGTAATAACAAGAAAGATTTGCACAATCAATTCAAACCACAAAAGGACACAAAATGTATAGTGGTTCCCCTCCCTTGTGTACTCCACTACATAAGCCTCCTAGCTTAAGGTTTTTAACCCGATTCCCTCAACCACGAGGAAATCGATTTACTAACCGAGGTAACTAACGGGTTACCTCAACTCAAGTACAAAAATGGGCTTGTTACAACCCAACGAGCAAATGCTTAAGAAAAAATGAAATACAGGTGTAAGAAAGAAAGATCTTACAACTAAGTTCCTAAGCCTCTCAACAAATTTAAATATAATGTTACCGATTTGAGAGCCTAGTAAGGATGCGAATCACGTTGAATTACATGAAGAAAACACGTCAATGTGTTTGCAAACCTGTAGCACAATTGGAAAGCAGCAAACATGATTTCTTCTCTTGAATATGTGGTGGAAAATATGAATTATAGCTCTAGGAGTTTTCTTCTCTTTTCTCTTGTCTCTAGTGTGCAAACAAAGAGTTCTAAGGTCATTTTATAGATTTCAGGACCTAGGATACTCGTCTACTAGACATTGGGAGTTAATTCCCAATGTTCATATTGTTGGAATTAATATTTCTGTCATTCTATTTTGGACCAATAGCTAGCTGGTACTGTTACTAAAGTACCTCTACCAGTACTAGCACCTCACTGCCACCAGTAGATGAGTCCTGGTACTGGTACTCATCATGGGTACCGGTTCTTGTGACTCCCAGGTTTGGAATTCCTTGGGCATAGTAACCTACCTGTACTGGTACTCATCATGTGTACCAGTACTTGTAAGGTCAGGCCAGAATAAAGGCTTCAAGCTGTGGCCAACATGTACCGATACTCAAGGTTGGCACCGATACTTCTTCACAGTTTGAGATGAATTCCCAAACCTGTGCCTTGCAAATACCAGTACTGATCAACAGTATCGGTACTTGCTTACAAGTACCTATTTTAAGTGTTTTAATCAATTACGCTCTTTGAAAATGAGTGCGATCTTTGAAAATTAGAGATAAATCCTCATTTATCTCTAATTGATTTTTTTGATCTAAGTTAAATTCTCTTGTTATGAGGCATACAATGAATGAAAACCTAAACTAAAAAAAATAAAGGATTGAAGATGATCTTCTTCTCGATCCATCCTTGTCATCTTGCCTCCGCCTTATCATCTTTTTCTCTTTCTCATCATCATGCCTCCATCACTTCCTATTTGCCTTGATCTTCACCTAAATCTGAAAGAACTCAATTGCAAACATTAATCCATAATAATTTTGTTTACACCAAAATAAGATGTGGAACAAGGTTCCAACAATAGGGTGGGGGTGGTGAGGGAAAACATACAAATGTCTCTACCCACACTTTACTCCAATCTACAGCCTTCAGCTCCTCAATCGGGTTCCTGCAAGACAATAAATCGAAGAAGAAAGATAGGTTACAAAAATATGCAAGTAATGCGGGAAAACACAAAAAGTCCAAAGAGCGTTGCCTCCCTGGCAATGGCGCCAAAATGATGAGGCCAGATTCACACACGGAAAGGTTTCGAGTTTGGAAAACCCATCATCATAGCTTGATTCGTGAGAAAATCCATTGACTGGATAAAATTTATAACCGAAACTCAAAAAGTTAGTCCCGGGTCAAACACTGGGAGGTGAACATTTGGTTTTGAAAATCATTTTTATTTGTTTTTGTCATTTTTATCTTTTCTAATTTTTTTGGTATTTTTAGCAAGCAAGAGATTAGGTTGATGAATTCTTATATAACTAATCTACTTGCAAAATATAAGAGCGAGATAGAGAGAGAGAAACAATCATGTAGTTTTATAATCAAATCTTTATTGCAACTAGGAAAGTGGGAAAACTATACTACAAAAGCAGTAAAGATGGAGAAGGTGAGAGAAATCCCCCTCGACAATCACTTGGGGGATGACTTGCTTTGATGTCTCCTAGAGGACGGTCATAAGTAGAAGGACGAACAAAGATGGAGCCGGTGGACGGAGGGAGGGATAGGATAGCGTCACAGCGAGGATTTTCTTCCCGAAGGGAGGTGAGAAGATGGCCACGAGGTGCTCCACGAAGAGGATGAGAGGAGCGAAAATATTTGATTTCTACTCTAGAGGAGCATCCTAGGCTTGGGACAAGCTCTCTCTAGAGCCTTGGAGGTGGTGAGAGAAAGAATTAAAGAGATGAAGAAAAATGGGAGTGGTAGGAGTCCTTTTATAGTGGAGGAAAGAATCAGATTCGTATACCGGACATTTAGTGATAGTCATAAATGTCGCTGAATGTCCTCCACAAGCGATGCTGAAGACAGCCCACGGGCCCACCAACTGCTGCATTGGTGTGTGCTCCACGTTCCCGTGTCATGCATACACGTGCACTACACTGTTGTCGCTACTCTACGCACGCCCAAGTGCGCCCACTACACTATTGCTGCAGCCTCCGCACGAGTGGTAGCACCCGCGCTGCTGTGCACGTGCAGTGGCGCGTGCATGCACATTGGGAGCCTAGGTTACGCCACGTTGCACGATCAGGGTTGTTCATCTTCCTTATGTTGTAGGGGCAGCTATAGAGGTCAGATTGAGTTGATTTTCATGCCGTTGGGCTGTGAGCGTCGACCCGAATCCTTCCGTGTGGTCAGATTTGTCATTTGAAGCTTCGAATTACACTACCTAGTCTCTTGGCCGTTGATCTTCCTCGGACTGCATATGGTACTACAGGACTTCGATCAAGGAGATTTCGGAGGCATTACACTCCAATCGTCGTCCTGATCAGATCCGTACAGTCAAATTGTCAATCCAAGGCTCTGAAATAAATCTCCTCTCTTGTGCTCAAAAAGGATGTAAAATACCTAAAATATACACAACTATTCTAAATGCAAAATGATGCATGCTATGCAATATTTAAAATATGGAATGCAAATGTAAGCCTATCAACATACATAAATAGGCATTTCAACCTAGATGATGTGTCTACATCAATAGGTTTTCCACATTAGGGTTTTTAAGTTTCTCTCTTATTCACATCAATTTTTAAAGGAATTAACCTCCTCCAACAACTTGATTAATATTATTGTGTGGAACTTCAAAACCAAGATTGAATCGTTAACAAGAAAGAATCTTAAAAGAAATTAAATCTTGATTAAAACCCTAAAACACATCAACCAAAAATACTAGTTTGCAAAACCTTTTAATTTGCCTTCAGCAGCACTTCGCACCCAATTTGCACGCACCAAAGAAAAGAAATAATCAGGCATTACCCCAATTAATGCCCATCACATTCCTTATGCACTTTACACTCGTATACCTAATTAAAAGTTGTAGTAACTTGACCCATAAGTTTTCATCAAACTTAGGCTTGCTACCTAAGTTTTAAGATTTCTTTAGTTCATATCAAGTCCATCTACACTTGGTGCCAGGCCGAGTAGCAATGCCAAATGACTAGGCGCAGGTTTATATAAGCCCCCAATGATTTTCCTAGGACATGCTTGTCCCCAACCCTCCCCTTATTTAGCCTAACCATGTTTGTTGAGGGAATGGTTATCCACTATTAATTTCTTATTCCTTAGGTAGACTAAATATTAGGTAAATTTTTAGGGAGTCACATATTAGTTAGGTTTAGAATTTTGTATTGCTCTATTGCACACTTCTCATCTCTCCCTCCTCCTCCCCGTTTCTTCCATTGTATGCAGGAGTGGTGATCCCAAACTCCACACTTGGAGGGACCACTTGATTTTGTCCGCCGCACAAAAAGATCTCGTTTTTCTCATTTTTCCTCTCATTTGCAAAAAAAATGGAAAAGCAAAATAGATCCATTACCACTTCCACCTCTCACACACAAAGTTCTTCTAATCCCACTTCTCAACCCACCTCAAACACACAATCTGACCAAAATGCTGATGTTTTCATTCCCCATTCAACCCGCCTGGAGCTACCTAAGGCTGAGCTACCACAACAACGACATTAGGCCCCCCACTTAAGCCCTTCTCTATGATGGTTGAGCATCTGGCTCAACTACAAGCAAACCAACAATAGTAGGCTAGGACTGTATTGAACCTAGCCAACCAAGGGCAAAATCTGCCACTTTGTCAATAGCCTGTCATTCCTTTTAAGGATTTTTACGATCCTTCCAACTATGAGGATAGACCAGGGGTGGTCATTCTAGAAGGGGACTTCAAAATGAAACTGGTCGTTCTAAACCTAATTGATCACTTCCACAGCCTTCCTAAGGGAGACCCATTTAGCCACCTTAAGGAGCTCACTCTCCTCGCATGAACAACCCATTACCGTAATGTCTGAGAAGACCTATGGCTGATGTGGTTATTCCCATTATCTCTCAAGGATAAGGCCGCTTATTAGTTTAGAACCATCGGCGGACCTATTACAACCTGGCCTCAGCTTAAAAGCGCTTTCCTAAAAAATTCTTCCCCGTAGGTCATACCAATTCCCAGCAAAGATCTACTACAACCTTCCAACAAAAATCTGGAGACATTTTACTTGATGCTTGGGATTGGTTCCAAGATCTTTTAAGAAGTTGCCGACACCAAAAGGTTCACTTATGGCAGCTTGTGCAAATCTTCTAGCATGGATTAGAAGATCAACTTTGGCACTTCGTTGGTGCATCGTGCGGTAGAAACTTCCTAAATAAGGATGCTGCCAGTGCCTATTAATTATTTGAGGAAATGACTGAGAACTCATTTAATCATGCATCCATGAACACCTTTCGTAGAACTATAAACCCACTATTCGATGTTCATGAGAGAGGTACTCAATCTATCCTCATTACCCAAGATGATTTCCAAGTGATTGGTCATAGACTTGACCAGATGCAATTAAATCAGAAGAAAATGGTGGAAAGACTAATCGCACCAGCCCTGGCTCCACATCTAACCCTGCCTAACATCCTAAAGAGGGAAAACTTGCATAATCTCAATACTATCCCTCCAAGGAATAATCAATTTTTTGAGGTTTTATGTTGTTCATCAACGACCTACATATATCCAAATCCTAGCCCCACTGAAAATATCTCTACCATCCAAGAACAAATTAGAAATTCCTCTAATTGGAGGAACTACCCAACTCACTTCTAGACCAACTCGATTCCTTCTTAGAAACAAAACCTATTTGGAGGGTACGGGCAAAGTTAGGCCTTTTATCAACTCCAGCCATCCCAAGAAGACATTAATGGCCAAGTTTTGAAAACCTTGCCAGGTATGCAAAGCAAAATATCGAAGGTAACCTATGTTGTAACAAATTTGCATAATCTGATTGGGCTTACTCTGACCCAGAGACTTGCAATACATTTTCCATCCCAACCCATACCCAACCCTATCAATCAAAGGAACCAATATCAGGGTGGAAATCAAAATCAGAGCCATACTAACCAGCCTCCCATTAACTCTGTACCTCAACAACCATCAAGTTTTCCAGAACAACAGGCACCCTAACCTCATAGGAATAACCAAACTGCAAATGCAGTTACAATAAGGAGTGGGAACACAACCACTAATCCAGGGTCTTCACACCAACCTGATGAAACCCACATTAACCCCATGCAAGTTGATTCTCATCCCCCTACACAGCAAGGAGACACACAAAAATAACAAGATTCAAATCCTATTTGATTGGCATGATTTCATACCTAAAAAGATTTGAGTTACTAAACCCGTCGTTGCAGTGCGTAGAAATCCGCTACCAAATAAAATTTACAACTGAAACTCGAAAGGAAGTCCCAGGTCGAACACAGGGAGGCAAACGTTTAGTTTTGAGAAATATGCATTTTGCTTTTATTTGTTTTTGTTATTTTTCTCTTTTATGATTTGTTTGGTATTTTTATAAAGCAAAAGATCATATCGACAACATAATTATCTTGCTAACCTACTTGCAAAGTTATGAAAGACAGAGAGAGAAAATATTAATAGTTTTATCTACGCAAATGTTTACTGCAGATAGAAAGTGAAAAACTACACTAGAAAGCGAAAAGTAGAGAGTAGTGAGAAGAATCCCCCTTGATGGTCGCTTGGAGGATGGCTTGCTTGCCTTGACGGCACCCAAACGAAGGTGGTGATGAGCGAGATGAAGGAAAGCGATGTCGAAGGATGGAGGGAAGGACGGGATGGTGTCTTGGCAAGGATCTACTTCCTGAAGTGATGAGACGATGGCCACGGGATGCTTAATGAATGGGGATGAGAGGTGGGAAAAAATATTTGATTTTCTACTCTAGAGGAGCATCCCGGACTTGGGACAAGCACTCTCTAGAGCCTTGGAGGTGCTGTGGGAAAGAAAGGAAGAGATAAAGAAGAATGAGAGGGGTAGAGGTCTTATTTTGTGGAGGAAAGGATTCATTTCAAACATAGGACATTTAGTGGCAGTAATAAACAATGCTGAAGATCCACTGCAAGCGTCGCTAAAGCTCCAGCACCCCATGAGCGACACTCGCGCACGTGCTATATGTGCCCATGTCTTGTGCTCCCGCTGGGGCTGCATTGCCTTCGCACACTGTGCGCGTTGCATTGCTTTCATGACCTCACTGTCATGCACGCCTGCTACTGCAAGCGTGCAGTGGTGCATGTGAACCCATGGGCGACCTAGATAGCACCACATGGTGCAATCTAGGCTGTCTGTCATGCTTCCTTTGTAGGAGCTGCTATAGAAGTTGGACTGAGTCAATTTTTATCCCATTGGGCTATGATCGTCAACCCGAATCCATCTGTGTGATTGGATTTGTCATTTGAAGCTTCGAATTGCATCACCCAGTCCCTTGGCTATTGATCTTCCTTGGACTGCATAAGGTGCTACAGGATTTCGATCAAGACAATTTTAGAGGCATTGGACTCCAATCGTCATCCTGAAGAGATTCATATGGTCAGATCGTCAAACTAAGTCTCCAAATTAAATCTCCCTCTCTCCTAGCCACAAAAGGACATGAATTAACCTAAAATATACGCAAACTACTCTAAATGCAGAATGATGCAGGCTATGTAACATTTATATTATGGAATGAATATCTAAGCCTAGGAACAATCATAAATAGGCATTTTATCTAAGCCAAGAATCTAGGATGGGTGGTCCTTTTCGAGACAATAATCTTGATTGTACTTCACAAGAAAAAGGACCTGGGAGCATCCCTCATTTCATTTGTCATATATGACACCACCTTTGATCATGACCTTCTTGACTTAGTTGGCTCTATAAAACTCATCCACATGGTCTTATTCGAGGAATTTCAATTCGGTCAATTAAAACCCATTAAGGTTCAATTACAATTGCCAGACCCATCTACTACTAAAGCTTAAAGAATTGCCGAGGATATTATTGTCAAGGTCCAGAATTGTCTATTTCTGATTGATTTTGTAGTCCTTGACATTGAGGTACCCGAATCTCTAGTTAACAACCTTATAATTCTTTGACAACTCCTTTTGGCCACCGCAAAAGCAAACAGAAATTGCCATACAGGCAAAATGGATATCACTTGCACGGACCAAACTATCACACTAGATATTTTTAAATCATGCAAGAGACTCCATGATGATAATTTTTTCGTGGACTCACATACAGAAAAATCTAATTTGGTGGAGCAAAAAATGCTAGTGGATGCTCTTCCCAACCATAATCTTTTCGAGGATTCTGACTCTGAATCAGTGCTCGGTAACAACAATGACTTGGAGCTATGTTTTCAAACTTACTATCTTCTTGATTTCTCATCAAAACCACCCATACTAACTTCACCTGCCCTTCATCACACTGATTTTTCTGCCCTCCCTTTCCATTGGACCTATTACCCTACCAACTCGAGTTTGGCTGTCATCTTGAAATGACACCATGGCCAGACTCAGGTCATCGTTCCATTTTTCCATCTTATTATGATCCCCATATTTCTACCACTCATTTTCAGGGGATCCAAAGGAGGACATTTTTCATGAGGGCATTCACATGTCCAATTTTCTACATGATTGCCCGTCTTCTATACATTGCTTCACGGCCGGCTGGATGGTGTAATAATTAGCACTGGATGGGAAGTAAACCATCATTTTTCTTGCTTCTCCCTTTATCTATCTTTTTCCAAGTTTTGACCATCCTGAACCCAACCTCCTTTCACTAAGGTGATCTCTTTTCCCACCTAATGCATGAGGACATTGCATAACATAAGCATGGGGGGCATTCTTAAATTTTGACGATTGATACAAGATTTTCAAACCCTTAAAAATTATTGAATGTTTCCTTTCCATGCATCTTCATAATAGAAAAATCACAAAACTTTTTAAGGAAAATTTTGAAAATCGAGACATAAGTTAAAGATTCATTTTAAGGTACAATGGGATTTAGTCTTTAACAAACTAGGGACTAGGATGCAAATTCAATCTTTTGAATTTCTGGGTCTATTCTTAGACTAGATCAATTATCTTTCTCTAAATTTCACCTGAACTCGTGATGATTTAGGTAACTTGATCTCGTTTTGTTACCAAAAAATTACTTGGATTAGTTTCCGACCCAGAAAGTTACATCTCTTGCAAAATTATTTAGTCAAAATTCACACATAAAGCTAACACCTAAAAAAATATTTAGAAGAATTAGAAAAATCCTTCGTTTAGTCTTAATGAAATCCGAGGCAGATGATTGGTTTGAGTTCCTACACCGAGGAGGAAAATGCCTCCTTTGAGGATGCGATGTCAATATGTTACCGCCTCGACACTACTCTATATCTATGTTTCATATCTTTAGATGGAGCATTAAAGCACATTTTACAGCTCAAGTGTCTTGGACGGTGCTCTACCCATAGCATTGGTGCAAGAGCTTGAGATCGCTTTGAGCGCCCCTTTACCCTGCATTGTGTTTTGGGGCTGTGAGCTCTTAGGTGGTGTCGTGGACACTTCTATCTTGAAGTGCTAGCGCCAAAGTCCCCTCGAGGATTGGAATGGGAATGATGATCCCGACACAACTATTGTAGGATTAAACTAGGAATAAGCATGGGGGAGACAAAAGAAAAGGTTTCAAAAACATGACCTTATAATGTTGGCATTCACAAAAACTAGCACAACATTTTAGATGATTACGCAAGTTGCGAGTTAGATTCACAAGCCAAGGAAATCATAACTACAAAATAATTTTGAGTCATGTGAATTAACAAGGAGTTAACTTGAGAATTTTTGAGGGATACATTGATCCTGATGTTTTACCCTTAACAAATTCCATACCTTTCAAGTTTTCAATCAACTAATGTCCTGCAACCTCCTCCACAAAAGTAAAAAAATTAGTCTTTCCCAAAAATCCATTTAGTAAAAATAGTTTCGCAAATAGACCAGAAAAAGATAAGCATGGGGGTGTGAAAAATGACAGTTTATTACCATTCTTTTGCCATAAAACGAATCTAGCTCTTAGGGTTTTACCTTCGCAAATGGATTTTCAGGTTGCATTTAGGTATTCACTTAGGATAGGTATGCATTGCATTTCATTGTATTTTTGATGTATTTTCTTCAGTGTCATGGATAAGCAGATAGTCAGATCCCACAAACCTTGGCACTTTGGATGGCAGAAGGTAAGCGAGAAGCCCACATCAGTGGGTTCTCAGCTAGATCCAGCTCATCCTAGCTGGATCCCAACTCTTTCCAGCTGGATCAACTCATCCTTAGATCCATTCAACTCACCTCAACTGAATCTTAGCTCAAGCTAGTTCCTCTCAGCTCCATTCAACTCACCTCAGTTGAATGGTAACTCAAACATGCTCAAGACAGTTGATCCCAACTCCATTCCAGTTCCTCTGGCTCAAAATAGTTCACTACAAGCTCAACCTATCTAGGACTAGCTACTGCCACCAACTAGCCAGGCTTAGTCAGCTGAAGAAGTCCATAACCATCTCAGGCCTTCTCAAGTCGAGCTCTAGGATACTTAACTCAGGTTAACTTGGTTAAGCTAAGCAACTTGACTTAAGCTAGCTACTCCAGCTAGCTAGGTAATCTCCAGACAGACCATACCCAGCTCACCTTATCTCACATCAGCAGAAGCTAGCTCATCTTAGCTTGGGTTAGCAGCTAGCAAAGAACTACGTACCTAAGGTAGCTCCTTGCAGCTTTCTTCACTAGCCATCAACTACAGTACAGCTTAGATGCAACTCCTCCTCAGCTCTTCCACCAAAACCCTAGCTCACTTTATCTCCAACTCCATTCATCTACTAGCTAATCTATCTTAGCATAGGTAGTCCACCTCCATGGCACCCCAACCTCGAGGGTTGGAGAATATCTTGTGGATCGTAACTAAATACTATTAGGGAGGGGTGAATAGTATTGATTTGAAAATATAAATCAGATTAAAAAATAAAATAATAGAGATTCATGCACAGAGTACACCTTATTTATAGTTGAAACCCAATCCAGGTAAAAACCACTACTTAAGCCTCCTAGCTTAGGATTTTTCCTACTAGCACAAACTAGTTGATAACCACTTATAAATTCATCATAAAGTGCTTATTTACGATAGTTCATAGGCCTATCGTGATATAAATATTGCACAAACATCCATTGCATTGCATTTAGGATAGTTGTATATTATATACATTAATTTCATCATTTTACATGGCCTAAAGGTAGAGCGACTTCGTTACAGGCTTCGGATGAAGAACCCTACCATATGGATCGATTTAGAGTGACGATTGTAGTCTATCAACGCGACAATCACCTCGATCAGAGCTCCATAGTACCCGCCACAAGAAGAAGAAGATGAATGACCTAGATGGTGCCATGCGGCACCATCCAGGTCACCCCACCTAAGCTAATATGTCCCCAAGCCCATCGCATGATGAGATCTCAGCCGTTGGATCTTGATCTATTGGCTGAGATGTGTGCTCCACGGCTCAAGAAGTGTCTCTCCTCACCAGGCCTCATGTAACTCATGGAAGGCCTCATCTTGACCGTTGGATCTTCATCCAACGATCAGTACGTGAGATCGCATTGCCCTCCACCTGATAATTTGTCTCCTTGCCCAAGCGGTGGATTGGCTACTTTTCAAAGCAAGGGCTTGGGCTCGACTATCCCAAGGGCCACCAATTAGCCGCAGAAGAGAAGCGCCTCAAATTTGACCACCCGATTGTGCATGAGTGGCCGAGATGAGGCTACGTGGATGCACAACTGAGTGCGGATGCTGTATGCAGTTGTCGACACTCCTCGAGAATGTGCCATCTCATGCATGATCAAGAGGCACGATCTCTGTGCCATCTCAATCGTTCACCTCTGAATCCAACCGTCGCGGTGCATCTAACCTCAACGACAGCTGCGGGCGTGAGCGGTGGGTGTACGATTTACAGCGACAGAAGGACGGACCTTTAGTGACACTTGCAGCTATCACTAAATGGCCTGTGCAGTGCGTGCGCTGGCCAAGGTAATGAAGAGGCATGGATCTTCAGCAACAGCTCAAGCGGCCTTTATTGACACTTGTAGCTGTTACTGAATGTCTATGCATGAGATGCTCTTCCTCCCATCACTATATAAACACTCCTACACCCCCCGTTCCTCTACATCTCTACCAACTCTACTCCCACCTACTCCTAGGCTCCAACAAGCCTACCTATGCTCCATTAGAGCTTACTCTCAAGCTCCCAAGGCCCCTATTAGTGCAGCATCCCCTTGCCCCACCAAATATTCCTCCATTTTCCCATCACCATTTATATGTCGCCTTCGAGCCATCCTCTCACCTCCATTTCGATAGCAGATCATCTCTGCCTCCTCACCTCCATTTTGGAACCACGCTGAAGCTCTCTTCTATCCAACGTCCTCTTGCATCTCACCTCCGTCTTCCCACTTCTCACCTCCTTCATCCAAGCTTCTGCCAGGCGCCATCGTCTCGTCGAACAACAAATTTGGGAGATTCCTTCTCACCTCTCCCTCTTTTCTATTCTTTCTAGATTATTGTAACAAACATTTTTGTATTATACATCATATTTGCTTCTATCTCCATTGTGATCCATATTGTTTTCTTGCTTTATAAAAATAAACAAAAAAAATAACAAAAGTAAAACACCAAAAGCAAACAAAACCAAGTGCGATTTTTGAATTAAGTAAACATCGCCTTCCTGTGCTTGACCTGGGACTCCCTTGGAGTTTCGCTAAAATTTTATTTGATAATGAGTTTTGTGACTACAATGATGGGTTGCTCTTAAACCTAATTTCGAACATGCAAAACACATGCATCATTTTGGTGCCGTTGTAGGGGAGGCAACAGACTTTACTTTATTATTTTCTGCACTTCTTTGCAATTACATAGTACTAACCCCACTTATCTCTGATCTATTGTCTTGCAGGTACCCTAGCATGGAGATCCAAATGTGTTAGATCGAAGTAAAGTGTGGGTAGTGTACTTTGTAAGTGTCCCCCACACACCCCCCACTAGTTTAATTTTGCCATACCCATAACCAAGACTTAATCTACTTAGGTGTTTGCATAAACCCTAGGATAGACTTTGTGTGTGTTGTTTACCACCTTCACCCATCTCACCCCTGCATTTTATTAAAAAAAAAAAGAAAAGATACTTTCTGTGGGACAAATCAATTTACACTTTATACACCCACATTGGAGGCACATAACCTGACTTGATTTTTATCTACTTAACCGAGATTCCGACCTATGGACATAGTACACTTCAACACAAAAAAGAGTAGAAACCATATTCGGCTAATCATCTTTCTGTATGCCTTGATCAGTGGTGCATTTGAGCCAATTGATTGAATTGTTTGGGCTGCACCACCTAATTTAGAGGAAACTCATTTGTAGCTGCCCCATAGGATTCAATGTTTAGGTCAAGCCATGCACTCCAAATTTTTTTGGTTTATAAAGGAAAAACACTTGCACTCGAGCTTTCAAAACATGGTTTGCCTCACAAAACTTTGTTGAATACACCTAACATTTGAATCCTAAAAGCTACTATGCAAGATTCAAACCCTAAAACTCACCTCATCATTAATAATCTTGCTCGAAAACTTCTTGCTTATGCACATTCACACATTATCAAACAAATCATTAAAGGCACAACCCATTAAGGGCCCATCACATTCCTGAGGCACCAACATTCCAAGCCTAACTAAAATTGATTAGACGTTGGCCCTAAGGACTAGTTCACTCGTCGGGATCTAGATTGAGATTGTTCACGATTAACCTACTTATACTAGTCAATTGGATGTCTAGCTTCGAGAGTAGCGCCAAATGACCGCAGCTGGGGGTACACTAGGAACTGGAGGTGCAAGCCAAAGGAAGAACCTTCTCCCCTGTCCCTCCTTCTAATTGGTTGGATTTCTTAGACATAAGTAGAGTAAATCATCCATAATCTTAGGATGGATTCTAAGAGTCTGTAGACCTTTAGGCTACCCACCCTAAGGACAGGCTTGTATTTTTGTATTACAAGGTTCCTTCTTTCTCTTCAGATTTCCCTCCTTACTTCACCATGTACCCTTCCACATCCTACACACATTTCCAATCCTATCCTCCAACCACTACTTATTCCTAAGATGATTACTATCCCAACTTGAATGTAATTACCCGTCCATTAGCTGGGATAACTTCAATTAGCGATATGAATCTGAACCTCAGTGTCTAAGGTCTAACCCTAGATAACAAAACTATGATTACTATCCTTCCCAGAGCTACAAATATTATAGATCTCCACGCTTTGATGATCAACCTAATCAGATCTACAACTGTGAAGGATATGTTGATTGTAACACCTACCCTCCCCAGTATTCCACTGAAAAAAGTTCACCACCATTCTTTAAACAACCTGAAATGACCTATTATCTGTGAGGGACCCGAGAACCTTGATATCATGACTCCCCCTGATTTAAACCAAACCCACACAAACCTGAACCGAACTAATTGGTTCAGGTCAACCAAATCTAGGATAAGGTGTTGGCTAACTTGAGGGACACCATCCAATCTTTAGAAGCTCAGCCAACACCATGCATTGAAGCATTGGAGACTATGATAAAAATGATTAACGAGCTAAATAACTCCTTATTGGTTTTACTCCAAAGTGATAGGGATAGGGACCTGGCTAAGTTTCTTCTTGGGAAGTTGTCGAGGTTGAGGATGAAATTTATGGTTGCACTAGTCAAATCATGGGATGATTCTCAAGATGAACCCTCTTCAGGAGAGCCAATGTCTCTACCCACTCAAGTGCCTCTCAAGGGGGATACATATTCAGAGATTGGACAAGACCAGATTAGTCTGGAGCAACCCTTTGAGGATGAACAGATTGATTCACCCGAGAACCCCAAGCCAGGAAATGAGGAAAAATGTCTCCTTGGATCATGAAATGATATATGATTTTGAGACATTTATAAATGAGGATCATGGATTCTTTGATTCTATGAGTGAGGAATCTCTTAGTGAAGTCTCAACTGAGCTTAAGGAAAATGATTTTAGTGGGACAAACAGGCTTGAGGAATCTAATAAATCATTTGATAGTCTGACAATTGAAGATTCTGATTTGATTGGGGTTAACTTGGAGGATCTGAATCTTCATGATTCAATCAGTGACCCCATTCCTCATCTACACCCCAAGGAGCTGACTTCTGAAATCATTGTGCCCAAGTAAATCTTGATTCAGCCATTATTTCTAGATTTCGGTAAATCTTGTAGGGTGAGCGATATGCTAGGGGACTCGGAGCTTGAGCTCTTGATGTTGGAGGATAGAATTATTAAAATAAAAATTTGGGATGCTAATTCTAAGAGGGCTTTGATTTTGGATCTAAGGATAACTATTGACCTAAAACCACCTACTTTCTACCAGGACCCCTACGATATCTTTCTCGTGTAACCCAAGCTCGAAATAACTATTAATTTTCTGAGCTGAACGTTAAGTGGACTTCCGCACCTAATGAACCATCTCTACATATTATCCGACACTTTGGTCTTGGGTTGCACACCACCAATCCGTAGGCCCAACCCCGTAAGCTCATTAAAATCCAGTTCTGGATAATTTTCATCCAGAACCTGAGAACCACTCGACCTTGGGGAATGACTCTGCATCATAATCTGGTCCACATCTGTGGACATCTTCTGCTGATTGGTTTCAGGATGAACCTTTTGATTTTGTTTCTGACTTGCACTTGTGAATTCTCAATTTCTTCATCATATCTATATTATGCCTAGCTGAAGGCATTAAATTCAGCACGCGTTTATATTCCACATCCTCTGCAGAGCTGACAAGATTTTCTTGTTATTCAGGTGATATTCTGTTTACTTCGCCTTTTCATGTCTTTATTTTTACAATGAGGACATTGCATCATTTAGGCTTGGGGTGGTGGATAATTTATCCTGAAATCATTTTGTTAACTCTGTAGAATTTCTTTTAGTTCCACTAAAAAAAATTTGAAAATTGAAAAAGATAAAAAGAAGAATTAGGAGAGGAGAACTTAGGCATTTGGAAGTTATTAACTTTAGGAATTGATACTTCAGGACTTAAATACTTAGACTCTTCAGCTCTTCGGGCTTAATTAGCCCGAGTGTCCACTCAAATGTGGACTTAGTCTCGAGTCCTAGCCAAGTAATTCAATTTTAATTGGTCAATAAATTGAGGTGATAAGTATACGACTTATCAACCCGCCCCCTAATTTGAGGGTTCTTTAAGCCTAAGCATCTACATAGTTTTTGTACTGACCAGCTTTTCAGCAATTTCTTCAGAAATTGGTTAGATAATGAACTGTCTACGATGGTATGGCTGGCAAATTGTCGATGGTAACTGCTCATCGGCCAGTTGTCCAAAGCCTATCCACAAAACCATTTTTGTAGTACTGCCTTTAGGTAAATCTTATATTAGGGGAGCTACCTAATTAAAAAAAAAGAAAAAGAAAACAAAAAATAGAAAAAGGGGAAAGTAAAAAATAATAATAACAAACAAATAGAACCACACTTCACTACATGCGTATGGCTACCAAGTTGCTATGGGTAACAACCCGCTAGCCGATTGTCCAGAGCCTAGGTCACAAAAATACACAATAATTCCCAAATAGTTAGGGAAGTAGGGAAGTAGAATAAATCGGGGAGATATACACTAGGTTCACCCTTGTGTTGACCACATAAATAAAAGTAGGGAGAAAGCCACCATTCGAAAATATAAACCTCTAGGAATGGACACTTATGGTCGTAGAAACCAGAAGTCCATTTTAGCAGCAGCCTAGTGAGTCTTTCACTCTTTTCACTAGATGCCTAGCACTTAGAGTCCTTTTCAAGTCTTGTGCAGGTCAGCTACCTATAAAAACTTATCCTGGAATTCTCAAACACCAAAAGTACAAAAAAAATTAGAAAAAAGAAAAATAAGAAAAAAAATTATGTATTTTCTCATTTCAAATAAGGCCAGGGCTTGGATGGTCTGCATTCTGGTAGACACCCAAGCTCTGTTGAGTTTCTGTAATTAGGTCTTGGGGTTGAAATTTTCTAAAGCAATCGATGAATTTTGCCAAAATAATCAATTCTTGAGTCTACTTTTGTACATAGCATTTTGGTCAATTTTTCTAGGGACTAGTAAAAAGTAAGCATGGGGGTATGATAATCACGCATAAATTCATCGTAAAATGCTTATTTATGATAGTTCCTAGGCCTAGCATTACATATCATGATATAAATATTACAAAAACCTCCATTACATTGCATTTAGGATAGTTGTATATTATGTACATTAATTCCGTCATTTTACATGGCTAGGAGGCAGTGCAACATCTTTACGGGCTTTGCATGAAGAATCCAGCGGTATAGATGATTAAAAGTAACGATTGTAGTCCGTCAATATGAGAGTCAGCTCGATTGGAGCTTCGTAGTACCCTCCACAAGAAGAAGATGGACGGCCTAGGTGGCACCACGTGGCATCATCCAGATCGCCCCACCTAAGCAAGTACATTTCCAAGCACATTGTAAGGTGAGATCCCAATCATTGGATCTCGATCCAATGGCTGAGATGTATGCTCCACGGCTGAAGAAGCATCTCTCCTCACCCTAGCTTAGGCAGCTCAAGGAAGGCCTCATCTTGATCGTTGGATCATCATCCAACGGTCGAGACACGCTACTGCATCGCCCTCCACCCAACAATCCGTCTCCTTGGCCAAACGGTGGAGCAGCTACTTTGCAAAGCAAGGGTGCGGGTTCAACTCTCCTAAGTGCCACCAATTAGCCGTAGAAGAGAAGCACCTCAAATTCGACCACAAGATTGCACATGAGCAGCCGACATGAGGCTACGTGAACGCATAGCTGAGCGTGGATGCTACACACAGCAGTCGACACTCCTCGAGAATGTGCCATCCCACGTGAGATCAAGAGACACAATCTCCATGCCATCTCAGCCGTTCACCTCTGAATCCAACGGCCGCGGCATATCCATCCTCAGCAACAGCTACAGGCATGAGCGGTGGGCATAGCATTTTCAATAATAGAAGAGTGGGGCCTTAGTGACATTTATAGCTGTCACTAAATGCCATGTGTAGTGCTTGCACTAGCTAAGGCAATGAAGAGGCATGGATCTTCACCGACAGCTTGAGTGGCCTTTAGTGATGCTTGCAACTGTCGCTGAATGCTTGTGCGCAGGATGCTCTTCCTCCCATCACTATATAAACACTCCTACACCCCTAATTCTTCTTTATCTCTACCTACTCTACTCCCATCAACTCCTAAGCTCTAACAAGCCAACCAATGCTCCATTAGAGCTTACTGTTAAGCTCCCAAGGATCCTATTAGTGTAGCAAACCTTTGCCCCAGCAAATATGCCTCCATCTTCCCATCACCATTCATAGGTCACCTTGGAGCCATCCTCTCACCTCCATTCTGGTAATAGAACATCTCTGCCTCCTCACATCCATTCTAGAGCCATGTTGAAGCTTTCCTCTACTCGACGTCCTCCTGCATCTCACCTGCATCTTCTCTCTTCTTACCTCCTTCATCCAAGCTTTTGCCAAGCGTTGTCGTCTCACCGAACAGCTGATTCAAGAGATTCCTTCTCACCACTCTTTCCAATTTGTGCTTTCTAGATTATTGTAATAAACATTTGTGCAATATATATCATATTTGCTTTTATCTTCATTGCGATCCACATTATTTTCTTGCTTTATAAAAACAAACAAAAAAGAACATCAAAACTAAAACACCAAAAATAAACAAAATGTTGCACGATTTTCGAATTAAGTGAACGTCGCCTCCCTGTGTTAGACCTGGGACTCCCTTGGAGTTTCAGTAAAATTTTATTTGACGAATTTTACGACTACAATGAGGGGTTACTCTTAACCTAGATTTCAAACACGCGAAACACATTCATCACTTGTCAATCCACTATTCGCACCACATTGACAAGGGTGACACAACCTGTTATGAACCCTTCTCTTTTATCCTGAAGGGAAGCAAAAACAACAACCACGAATCTTCCAGAAAGGCTTGAGATCCGTAAATCAAAACAACAATATAATAAAACAAGAATAACTTCTATGGAACCTCAATAAATAATCAAATTGATTTTTTGTAGAGGTTCGAGGAGTAATGCTTTTTGCAGAGCTTGAAGAACAGGGAGCAATGACCATTGGAAATAAGCACGAGAAGTTTAACTATGAGAGGTTGCTTTTTCTTTGAATGTCATTGATGAAGGGGTTGAGTAGGACCTCTATTTATAAAAAAAATTTTGCTTGAATAGGAAACAAAATTGGTTGATCAATTTAGGTTAATTGGTCAATCAAAAAGTAGTTTAGTCGATCAATTAGGAATGTTGGTCAATCACCTGTTGGTCGATCAATTAGCTTGATTGGTCGATCAAGAGGATTTTTCTCAACTTCCTAAAATGGACTGATTTGTTCGACCATATAAGTAGGTTGGTCGATCATAAGTGTTTTGGTTGATCAATTAATAAGTTTGGTCGATGAATCGCCCTAAATTTTTTTTTCAAAAAGATACGTGAAAAAAATCATTTTTGAGTTTTATTTAAGGTTCCTTACAATAAAGTCCTTGACTCAAATAAATAAAAAAGATGCGCATCAAGAACAATCAGAACTTGTGTCTTGAGCAGAGGCTTCAATGTAAGATAGTCCAGAAATGTCAGTCTTACCAACAGATAAAATTTTGGTCCATCAAAATAGAGGTGCTTACATTCTCCCCCTTTTTGATGACAACAAAAATATAATTTTCAATTTGAAAATAACTTTGCATAATATCTCCCACGTTTTGTTTCAGCAAAAAAGTAAGCATGCTGCTGGTTATTTCACAATTAACTCCCACTTAAACAAGTTACATATGCATCAGTATAATAACATGCATTGAGAGAGCTATTAATATAACTGAAGGAGATAATATTCATGGAATCATCATAAGAAAATGCTTAGAAAAGATCACATAAAACCAAGTCTAGAATAAACTTATACATGCCATAAAAAAATGAAAGCAAATATAACAACCAATCATCTAACATTGCCACAAATGCGTCCATGGTTCTCTGAAGATCAGTATCTAGCTTGAGATCTAGTGAGTCTGATCTCTCAGAAGATGTAGGCTAACCAACTCAAAGGCGTCGCTAAGTTCGCGATCGTGGTGTCGAATGCTTGGATGTCCTGTGAGGAGTAATCTATTAGTCAACTGGTGGTGCTGCTAGTGAAGTGACGTGCGTGGAAATCGCGTATGTTGAAATTGTTGGAAATCGTAGTATTATTGCAAAAACCACTCGTCGAAGATATTTGTGATAACGAAACTCTCGTAGATCTTTATTCTGTTTAGAACTTGAGTCCCGGTCGTTCGTCTCTGGGAGGCGTGAAAACGAATTGAGATTTGGATCGGCTTTTATAACCTAAATCTAACCTAAGTTACTATTTTTGTCTTTTTGTGTTTTTGATTTTTTTTTATTTCGAAAAGAGAATTGAAACCTAGATCTAGATAAACTAGCAAAAACCTAAGTGACTATGTGCATCTAAATGAGGCCATGGTGGCCGTGCATGGTGTGAACAAACCAAAGTGTCATATATGCAAGCAAACATGAGGACAATCAATCACAAAAACATTATTTATGCATAGAAATTTATCACACATCATCTACACTAGAAAGCATATAAATAGAAGAAAATCCCAGACGTCGGAAAGTTGCCACTAGGGCCATCGGCCTTGTGTGACGGTGTAGGCTAGACCTTGGGTATGCAAACCCGTCTACATGCCTACCAAAAGGGACGGCCAGCCACAAGAGGCTATGGGTGAGCCTTCATGGCCATCCAAGAAGAAGAAGAAGATGGGGGCTAGTGCGCCCAAGTGGAGAGAGGAGGGTGCTGCTCCCTTTCTCTACCAATGGCTGTCCTTGAAGCTTTGGAGAGAAGCTTCTCTAGCTAGCCGTCCATGGAGCCTTGGACGAGGATGAGGAGGACGGCCTTCAGGTTTTCGAGGGTAGAAGCAAGTTTAGAGTGGAGAGTATGGATGGGAGAGTGTATGGAGATTTTCCAATTTCGTAGCCCTCACTTTGACCTTATGGAAGGCTCCATTTGGTTGCCACTTTTGGTGGCTCCAAAAATAG
The DNA here is from genome assembly GCA_037157565.1 of Thalassia testudinum. Classification (NCBI taxonomy): domain Eukaryota; kingdom Viridiplantae; phylum Streptophyta; class Magnoliopsida; order Alismatales; family Hydrocharitaceae; genus Thalassia; species Thalassia testudinum. Next base: position 11,288,562 of record JAZHRO010000072.1, read on the forward strand.
CAAATGCCACAAATTTTGGATCTAGGTATGACACATGTTGTTAGGGTTTCCAAGAGTGTGCATGGGTTTGGTGGGAGTAAAATGGGAAGGTGTGCACTTGTGTGTGGGTGTGTGTTTTTTGTAGGGCTAGGTTGTGGGTTTTGGTAGGATTAGGTGCTAAATAGGTTGGGTCAATCTAGATTAAGTGGGTGTGGACCTAATTATGCTTAGGAAAGTCTAATTGGGTAGGAGTGAACCTAATTAGGTCTAACTCAAGTCTAATTAGATGTGTGCATGTGATTAGGCTAGGGTAACCCTAATAGGTATGAGTTAATTAGATCCTAGGTGGATCAAATTGAGCTCAGGTGCACCCAATCAACTGTAGATGCACCCAATTAGGTATGGGATGGTTCAATTGGGTTAGGGATAGGACAAGTAGGGCTATGGATAGTGGACTAGGCTTAGGAGGTCTCTACTTAGGTTTCCTAGAGTGTCCGGTGGGGTTCCTAGGTTAAAATAGGCAAGCTAGGGCTTCCAACACCCAAAATCAGGAACCAGACAGCAGTATCAGACATCCAGGATAGTGGTCAGATGTCTTATACTACAAAATTGGACGTCTGGACACTAAATTAGACATCCAATTCTGTGTCAGTATGAGTTTTGGCTTCATCGATTGTTATTCTGCAGAAATCAGACGTCCAGCCAGATGTCTGGACGTCTTAAAAGGTGCTGGAGAGTGGGTTTTGTGTTTTCTAAGGTTGGTTTTGGTTCCTAAGTGTTTGGGAGAGGGATAGGAACATGATAGTGCTATCCATGTTTGGGTTTTGAGGCTAAGGTGCCCTAATGGAGGTTGTTTTGGGTTTGGGAAGGCTGTCCTAGGGTTTCTAAGGGTAGGGATAAGGCTATCCTCCTCACTCCTCTTATCTGGATCAATCTTCTTCTTCCTTAATTGCTTTATTCCGCTATCTCCATCCTGGATGACTTTATTATCTGTAAATAGCAATAAAAACCATTAACTAGCAGGATATCTCATCTTATTCTAAATAGACTGATGCAATGCATGATTTGCAAGATATGAGTGCAATATCCACAATTTAAGATAGGTTCAGACATTATTTAGGCTGATTAAGACCTATGATTGCTGTGCAATCATGAAGCTAATGAAATAGGAAGAGGAGGTGCTACAGAGGCATGGTAGTCGAACGGTGAGAATGAGGAGGTCGATGAAGCTGCTGCTGAATGCTACGAACAGACTCTCCAAGTCTGTCCAAAAATTGACTTTGAGCATTTTGGTAATTTGATACCTGATGCCCGTGCCTCATCATAACCACGTCTGTCTCTCTCTGCCTATGCATCAATAAAGGAATACCACTTGTCACATCCTGAATAGTGACAAAGTCCTTGCCAGAAATCTATTTGTCCAAGAGGCTCCAGTCCTTATCATAGAAAGAGGGTGAAGGTCTCACTGGAGGTGGACATGTCATAGTGAAGTGCTCATAAGGCAGGAATCGAGAAGGTACTGTGGTCAACTCCTACTGCTACTACTACTACTGTGGTGCACCCTCATTGCGAGCTCCCCATGTTCGGTCCATCTTCACATATGTGAGTTTATCAAAAATGGAGAAATGAGTGATAAACTAGTTATGATTGATGTCCATGGGTACAATAATGTGAAGAATGATATGGGATAAAAGTGTCCCAAACTTGAAGGCACTGCTGGGTGGCCTACTCATAAGATAAATAATTAAATGGTTAAAATTGAATCCTTTGTTCTTCATAAAGGCATAGAGGGTGATCAGCATTATTCCAGGGTTGTTTTCAAAAGATGCAAACTTGGACATAAAGTTCCACAAGAAAACATGATTTAGAAAGTGAGGAAAATGTCTGAAAAAGGGTAACTTGGTAGGACAGCCCAAGTAAAAATGAGAGGGAGTGAGCAGGGTCTCCTTGATAGTATCGGACTAAGTCTGCTGATGTAACTCAAGAAAAGTAGGTTCAACAGAAAGATAGCCAAGAATCTCTATCAAAACATCCGTATTGACCAGAACCTCTATCCCATAGATGTCTGAGGTCAACACGATGTTGGAGCCTTGACCTATATCTTTGAGATTGGCATAAAATAGGTGACAGGCCATGGGATCAACACTGGGAATGCGGCTATGCTTAGAACCTACATTAAAGTTCTGCTCAAAAAAATGCAAAATCTGATGGTTTACGAATTTCTTGTGGATCTCAAGGAAGATAAATTCGAAATATGTGAAGTCAATGGATCATCCGACGTGTGGATAGAACTTAGCGAACAAAAAATATCGATCACGAGCGCCCTCGTAATAAAAATCGATCGAAAGTATCATCATGATGAATAGAAGAGACTCGAGCACGTTTGGGTGACATCTTGAGGTGCTAAAAAAAACAAAAGGGTTGATCGATCAAAAATTTTGGTTGGTCGACCAAGAAAGAATCAGATGATTGATCGATCAACCAATGGGTTTGGTCGGCCAAAAGACCTCAGATCGGAAAAAAAATTTTTTGACAAGATGTTAAACTCATGTATGCTACATGTTTTTGCAAGACAAAATACAAAAATAAGATCAAGCAAGTGAGAGTAAGTCAAAGCACATTTTAAACACAGGAAAAATCCAAATGGATGGTTTTATTCAAGGTTTAGAATGTACCAAGATCTAACCAAAGTTGGTCTATCAAAATGGAGGCTAGATGGAGATCATGTGAGGAGGTCGAAGTTGTGTGAGCACAGACGAGTGAGGAGGCAATGATCGGTCACGCAGTTGCAAGGTCCGGTGCATGAGGGACCCACGCACGGAGGAGGCTGTGTGCAAGGAGGTCGGTTGTGGTAGCGAGTTGGTCAGTTAGAGGAGGATGAATGTTGTGGGGTAACGTTTGGAAGATGTGGGGACCATATACGATGGGTAAAAAAATAGGTTTAGAGGTAAAAACGAGGAGTTTCTAAAGAGAACATGATTACCAAAATATATAAGAACCCTTAAGGCAACTAATCACATAAATTAGGTATGGTAAACGATGATTGCGAATAGAAAATGAGGTAAAAAGATCTCAATTGCAAAAGAGAATCTGCCCTATTTTGGCGAATCAAAATTAGATTTTGGTCGATTAAAACAAATGATTGATCAAAATAAATATTTGGTTGATCAAAGTGTGAAAGTTTGGAGGGAAAATTCCCACCCAAACAGATTGGTCAAACAAAAAATTTTAGTTGGTTGATCAAAAGGAGAAAATAGTCGAGGGAAAATTCCTGCCAAGCCAATTCATGTTTTGGTCGATCAGATAATAGTTTTTATCAATCAAAGGTTGGTAAATCAAATTTAAAATTGATCAATCAAAACAAGAAAAATAGGGCTTTTCTTAGGCTACTTAATTAAGCTCTTTTAATCTAGATAAACCTAGTGGATGGTAAATTTGACTAAACCTATCTTTTGATAAAAGTTTTGTGAATATATCGGTTAGGTACTTTTTTGTGTTAATAAATTCTAAGTTGATAACCCCTTTTAAGACATAATCTCTAAAAAATTAATGTTTAATATCAATATGTTTAGTCCTAGAGTGTCGTACTAGATTCTTAGATAAGTTGATGGCATTAGTGTTGTCAAGGAAGATTTTGCTATTTTTAAAAGTTAATCCAAAGTCTTTTAAAGTCTGTTTCATCCACATGAGCTCAATCCAGCACGTGCGCACAAGCAGAGGTGCCATTATAGCCCCAATAGTCGGTCCAATGTTGTCCAGTGCATTTTGATGTAGGTTTGAGGGTTGTTTGATCACACGTGTTTTGTGAGTTTGAAATCAGGGCTACAAGTAACCTATCGTCGTACTTGCAAAACTTGTGATCAAATAAAATTTATACCGAACCTGCACGAGAGTCCCAGGTTGAACATAGGGAGGCGACATTTACTTTAATTGAAAACCGCACTTTATTTTGTTTATTTTTGGTATTTTAGGGTTTTGTTTTTTTTTTGTATTTTTGAAAGAAGAAGACAAGCTGAATGGATCACAAGAAATATGGAACAAATATGATATATATATCACTCCAATGTCAATTATAATAAACTATGAAAGCATAAAAAGAGAGGGAGGTGAGAAGAAATCTCCCGAATCGGCTGTTCGGTGAGACGACAGCGCCTGGCGAAAGCTCGGACAAAGGAGGTGAGGAGCGGGACAACGGAGGAGAGATGCAGGAGTACGTCGGGTAGAGGAATGCTTCAGCATGGCTCCAGAATGGTGGTGAGAAGGTGGAGATGATCTGCTATCGGAATGGAGGCGGGAGGATGGCTCCAAGGTGACTTATTAATGTGGATGGGAAGATGGATGAATATTTGGGGAGGTAGAGGTTCGCTACACTAATAGGACCCTTGGGAGCTTAAGAGTAAGCTCTAATGGAGCATTGGTAGGCTTACTAGAGCTTAGGAGTAGGTGGGAGTAGAGTAGGTAGAGATGGATGGGAAGGGAGGGGGTGTAGGTCCTTTTATAGTGGAGGAGAAGAGGCAAAAATAGGTAAGGGACCATTAGCGACCTCTAGGCCGTCGCTGAAAGTGTCGGTGCAGGCAGCTCATGCCTGTTGGCTGATGTGTTCTCTCCTCAACATAGTTAATTAAGTTAATTATGCTTAATTATGTGCAAAAGAATGCAACTTAGGTCAACTTGAATTTGTGTCAATTGAGTAGTATAGGGTCAAGTTAACCTAACATTTTATATTTTATTTCTTTTAACTGGTTGAGTCCAGGTCGTTCGCTGGGAGGCATAGCTTATTTGGAATTCACCAATTATTCTAGGCTACTTATAGAAGACTATAATTAAGTTTATTTTAAGAACATGAATTTTGCTTAATGATTTCAAATTAAAGAGTATGCAAAATTCCATAAGGAAACATATTCACACAAATGATCTTCTTTAATAACAAGTAAACATGTATATTTCTTCTTAATTAAAGAGATTAAGGCAATAGAAAATATTACTAATAAAAGTATGCCTTATTACAACATTAAACTCAAAAAAGAGTTAAAAATAATGCAAGAAATTGAATCTTTTCCTTCTCTTCTCTTTGTATCATCAGCCTCTCTTTTTCTTCTTCTTCTTTTACCTTTTCTCTTTCTTTCTCTTTTTCTTTTTTACTTATTTCTTAATCTTCTTCTTAATTTTTCTCGAGTTCATATCTTTTACAAATCTTTCTTTCTTCTGTTCTCTTTTCCTTCTTTCTCTTCTTCTCTTTGTTCTCTGCCTTTTCCCTTTAGTGCCTGTTGAACCTTCCTTTTCCTTCTACGAATTCTCTCTTCCTTTCTTTCCTTCTCTTCCTTTCCATCACTTCTCCTTCTTAGCCATTCTTCCTTCTGAGCCTTAGCACTTCTTCCTTCTTTCCTTCTCTTTGTCTTCTGAGCCCTTAGCATCCTTCAGAACTGTAGCATTGCCTTCTGAACTGAACCGATTTTTTTTTTTCTTTAAACCAAAAATTAGGTTTTTAATTGGCAGGTTGGACTGGTCAGGGATACACAGCACCCCTCTCAGGGTGGGACCAGACCCTACTAAGTCTAAGCCTGGTTTATTTAGTTCGATTTATTTTCGGTTAATAGTCTCTAGCCAAACCAGCTCACAGCCTCCCAGGACCACGCTCATGCCCTCACCGGCACACACTCGCACGCCCACAGGTGCACACACACCGAGGCTCATACGTCCCCACACACACACTCAATGCTCATTCGTAACCATGCACCGTACACTGTAGACTAAAGAGGCCATAACATAAAATCGTTTTGTTCCCATGCAGCTGTTCAAATTCTTCTGAGGTGGGACTAAGTTTCCCCCTCCCAGACCAAACTTCAAACAACGATTTCTCCCAGCTCAGAGCTCCTTTCCAAGCAAATAAAAGCTTGTTGGAAAGCTCTTGAGTTGCTCTACAGAATTGAAGTGTCAATTTAATTTAAAGGGGAAGTTAAGTTTTTCGATTTGAAGGGCGAAGGTTCTATTTTATCTATGTCTAAAATAGCCTGCAGAGTGGATCTATGATTCTAATGTCCACAGACTAGACTTAAACTTCGAGATGAAGTGCTAAATAGGATAGGAGATGATTTCCGCAGTTGCTGGTGGAGGTTTAAAGCTCTCAGAAGCTTCAAGAAAGGTACAGAAACTCAAATCTTCACAGGAAGCTTCAGAACCTTGATTATGACTCTGAAAAGTCCTAACAGACAAGTTAAGACATAATTAATCAATTAAAACAACCTCTTGAGGTTGTTACAAATCCATCTGGGCAGATTATTCATTCAAAAGTCATAAAAAATCTACTGTCATCAACTTGGGTTCAAAAATAATCCAAACTAAACAGAATTCAAATTCTACTACAAGGTTGATTAGAGCTCACTCAAATCTTATGTAAATCACTCATAAGCAGACCAGCAACATCTTGAACTCATTAATTCGTCTGTTTGAATCCAGAATCTGAGAATTAGACTCTAGTTTGACTGTAAAGCATCAAATTTTGACTTTCTAAGTTTGGCCATTTCATAGGAAATTAAAGCCTAAAATATCATCTATTCAATCACAAAAATAGGTTCAAGCCCTTAGATAGGTGTTTCAACTAAGGTTCCTAAGGTTCTAAACTAGTCGCTTGAGCTTCTAAAGTAGTTTGTTCGTCAAGACAAACTAAGGTTTGTTATAGTGGTTTAAGCATAGAAATGAATTCAGGGCAAGTTTTTGAAGCTTCCTGACCTCTTAATTGCAACTGAAACCTAACTGTCAGACTTCTCCAACTCTGTCGGAGTTGAAGAAGATGATGACCTATCAGCAACTCCAGGAACTTAAATCTCAAATAAAATGTCTCAACATGATTAATAAACTTCAAATCAAAGTTTTGGAGCTTCACACCAAGTTTAATAGGTTGAGGTGAAATGTGTACAAATGATGTGGAATTGTGCCATTAAAGATTTAGAAAGCTTCCTAAGGTCACAAGGAACCTCAGGAATAGATTAATTTCGCTAATTGTCCATTAAAGTAAAGATTAAATAGTGAATTCATTTTACAAAAGATCTGAGTTGGATTAGGCTCAGGACTTGTTTTCCCACTGAATTGAGTAGAGGAAACAAGTCAACAGATAATTGCGATGCTATATATGTAGTTAATGACTTGAACTACTCCTGAGCTGCCATTGACAGCGAGCTCAAGAGCTTAATCAAAATTAGGCATTTAGGTTATAGGTTGTATTTATTCAAATTAAAGTGTAGAACAGTATCCTTAGGTGATGAAAAGATGATGGACCCCTGTGATGGTGGAATTAACTCAACTACTGCTGCCATGGACAACAGAAGTAATTGGTGGAGGTGAAGGTGGTTTAAGTGATTAAATGGTCAATTCAGTAATTAATGATTATAGAAATGTTCATGGAAAGTGTAAGAAGGTGAACGGTTACTTAAAAGACAAAATCATTGCTCCTGACAAGCTCAAGGAGCTTGCCAGAGTTGAGGAAGATGAATGCTAAATCTAACATTATAGCTACCTAATCTACCTAACTAACTAACTAAACTAATCTAGCTACCTAGTCTACTATTACCTGGATGAAGGGGATAGAAGATATCCATTGAAGGCTCATGATGGAGGAGGAAATTAGAGGGTTGTCGAAAGATCTCTGGCAGGCGGTTGTAAGGTGAAGTAGAGGAGAGCTCCTAGTCAGCACTTGTGTCAGAAGACTAGGCTGACTTCAGCGGAGATCTAGAGCTATTGAAGATGAATGGAGGAAGTCGGATGAGGAGGAGGAAATTAATCAGAGTTTTGGAGAGAATAGCCTATCGAAGTCACCCTTAGTGAAGAAGAGGGAAAGGAGCCAACTTGGTGGAAATCGAGGGTGTGAAGGGGTATTTATAGTTGATAGCGACTGAGATGGAGGTGGAATTTGGACGGACAAGTGGTTTAGAGGAAAGTAACCACTAGTGTCTTCTTCAACGCCTGTGAGGTTATCTCCAACCCTAAAATAGGATTTTGGCATTATCCAGATCAGTAGATGAAAAGGAGATGGTGAGCCCAAGCTCCAAGAGCTTGGAGAAGAAGGTATGACGTCAGATGGGTGGTGATCTGACGATGGACACACCTAAGAGTGTTTTAAGAAGAATTTTTTTAACGAGAATTTTATAAAAAATTAGAATCTCAAAAAATCACATATTCTATGTAACCATTCTTAGCCCTTAAAACTTAAATTCAAAGTGTTTTAAGAAAAGAAAACCTAAGAGTTGGAAATTAAATTTTAACTCAAAAAATCAATAGACTTAAGGTAATCATTTGTTTATGATATTTGATTTCTATCCATCTAAGTTTAAGCAAATTAACCAGATATTCATCATTAATCAAATTTAGGGTAGTAAAACATTAATGTACTCGCCAACAGCACTAAGGACAAACTCCTAGACCAAGGATTTTGTCAATCCTTCTCCTTTAGGTCTCAACTACAAATCCTCAAAACTCGATTTCTTAGGCTTCATTGCCCAATACCAAGGTTCATTAGCTCTAATTTTAAAACATCCGTGCATGTGAGGAGAGTTATCCTAAAGGAATCCAAATTTGCAAAAATATAGATCTTAAGACATCAATTTCCAATCTAGATTATTCCAATTCAAGCCTTTGGCTTGTCCTTACTCAGGTTTGGTTGCTTTCTCCTCACCAGTTTTCTATCCTGAGGTCAACACTTTTTGTGTATATCTCCCCAGTGGAGCACTGGGTCTCTTATTCCTGATTTTTTATCTCCATATATTTTTTCAACTTTTTCTATATGTTAGAACACCCAAATGTAGCGAGGTGTTCATTTATTTGATGGAAGGAATGGTAGCATCTATTTATACTGAGATGGTTTATTTTTATGAAAAAACTGCATAAGTACTCACTTGTAGCGAGGTACTTAACTAGAGGGTGTTTTATTTTATTTTTTTCTTTTTATTTTTTATTTTTCTCCCCCTTATCATTTTTGTTACTAGCTTTATTCTCCAAATCCTTTCTCTAGGTGAGTGGCACATTCTTCACCCTTTCAAGAACTGCCTCGCGGAAATCCTTAGACTAAAGAGGATTTGGAATCGATCTCTTAACCTCTATGTTTCCGCGGTCTCAGATGCCAGCAAGACAATTCTATGTGTGTGATTTTTGAATGTTTAGGTTATTTAGCTCTCAAACCAGACCCTGGACAACAAAGCCATTCATTCTCAGGTTCTTTAAACTTCTAGTTTCCACCTATAAGATCTGTTAAGACAAAAATTCTCCAAGTCTAGCCAAATGTCTATAGCTTGATACACTTGAAAGGCTAAGGTTCTACTAACTATCTACTTAATTAACTCTGAATATCTGGCCTTTCTACTTAACTTTATGGTAAAATCAAATATCATAAACAAAGGATTAACTTAATTCTATTGAGTTTTTGAGTTAAAATTTAATTTCCAACTCTTAGGTTTTGTTTTCTTAGAACACTTTGAATTCTAAGTTTCAAGGTTTAAGGATGATTATGAAGAATAAGTGATTTTTTCAGATTCTAATTTTTTATAAAATTCTTGTTAACAACTCTGTTTTTAATAGAGTGTGTTTTGAAGATGTTTTGAGTTTAAGTCTAGGTAAGAAAATTTTCACAAAATGCTCTGTATATTAGTTATTTATATTTATATAAAAAAATCTAAAAAGTTAATTCTCACCTAAGCTTTCCCCTACTTGGTTCTTATTTTTATTAATTTAAACCCAACTACTTTAAATCATCATATTCATAGTTAATTTTGCTAGGGACTAGCAAAACTTTGGCTTGGGAGTATGATGAGAAACTCATCATAGTATCTAATTACCCCTAATTAACTAGTCTTCTTAATTAATTAGTTAGAAATATGTGAATATATGGTTATTTAATAAATATGGCATAAATAGTAAAGCACTTTCCAATAAGTTAAAAATGTTATATTATCATCCAATTAATATTATTAATAATTTAATTAATAATTGGACTTGAAACGTTGTTAATAATTCATCCAATTAATGTGTTAACTAACTTAAGCATAATATATAACTAAGTATGTAATAAATTAAGTAACACTAAATAAATTAATCTAAAAAGATAAAAATGTAAATTCAAGGTCTACATATAATAATTGTTTTATTTATAATCATATATAAAATGTTGAAAAAGATTTAAATTAAAATAAACCTTGAAAACTTGAGTTTACATTTTATTTCTTAAATTTTATTTCAATCGGGTCCTTATTCTCCATTTAGGTCCTTAGTTTTCACTGCGAATAAGTCCCTGAAACTTCTTCTTCTTTTCTTTATTCTATTTGAAAATACCCCTTTTATTACTTTTATATTTTTCAATTTCCAAATTTTCGTACTTATATATTTTTATTATATTTTATTTTATAAAATTTTCCAATTTTTATTAATTTTTTGAAATTTGAAAATTTTTATGATAATTTTTATTTTGAAATTTTTAAAATTTTTTATATTTTTATTTTTTAAAAAATTTCATAAGTTTTTAATTTTTACATTTTTTTATATTTATTTTCTCAACACATACACTTGAAGTGAAAATTCCACTTCATACCCCCCAAGCCAAGATTTTACAATGTCCTTATTTTAAGAAAGGTGAAAAGATGTTACACTTTATTTAGTGTAGGGTAATGGAAGGAGTCGAATAGAGGAGATCAAAGATCTCTGTGTTGACGTTTTCAAATCTGACCAAAGGTCAAAGTGGACAGTCGGACTACATGAAGGTAATTAGTGTAATATAAAGTGAAAAATCAGAAAAGTGTGTGGGGAGTGTAAAAAGCAGGAAACAGCTTTGCACAAAATGCTAAGTTTTACGCCTTCAGCTAGACATAAACCCTAGTAAAGAACTAAAAAGAATATGTATGTGATAAAAACAAAGGAGTTATGGAAGAATTGGTTCAAAAAAATAGAAAAACAAATAAGACCACAAGGTAAAAACTCATCCTGAGATTGCCTAAAATAGATCTCGCAGAACCAAAGTCAGATTCCTATATAAAAATCTTAGAAAGATAACAGTGAATCTTGTGAAGATCATATCTAATTTAGTTTGAGATGTAAAATATTAAAAATTTAGGCAATATAAGAAATGATTCCAACCAAGTTCAGAAGATCAGCATAGTCAATTCTGATTCTCAATAATTGGTGGTTCATTTTGATACAGTAAAGCTTGCTGATCTGGGTTTGGTGGATTATTTTTAGGAAGTACAGAGGACGGGTTCTAATTAGAATCAAAGGGCTAATTAAGGAAATGTACTTGGCCTTGATGTTGCCTAGGGTTTTGCAGATTCCTTGGGTTCAGAATTGGCTGAGATGAAAGAACACCTGGCTGACGAGATTCAGCCAAAAGTGTGATCTGATTTCCTAAATCAGCCAACTCTACCTTACATTGCCTTTGAATCTCTGCGAGAGGCTCAGCATTTTGTTGCTGGCTCTTAGTCACAACTCGCAAAATCTGATCGAGTTGTGTATCTCTAATAGGCCTAGAGTAATTCTACAAACTCTTGGAATTAGGCCTCACATTTGGTTGCAGAGAAGGCAATGGAGGTGGATTCAGATGGGTTTTATTTGGATAATTTGGTCATTGATTTTGATTTTGATCAGCCCAAGAGAAATTTGGGTGGCTTCTCCATCCAGGATTATAGGTATTAGAATATGGATTTAATCTTGGAATGTTTTCCTGGATGGCGTGTAATCCAAAAAGATATGGAGTGTTTTCTGTAATAGGAAAGGGTGGGGAAAAGGGTTGGAAAGATTGTGGGACAAAGGTCCCTCCTTAGGTTAGTGCAGGAGTTGAAAGAAAACCCAAGGAAGATGGATCTCTAGAATCCACACTATTCACAAATTCCCTCTCGGTGGGAATTTGCGAAACAGGTGAATGTGTGGGATTTTGTATAGCAAATAGAGGTGTAAGAGTTTCATAGTGTTTCGGACCTCATCAAGATGCTTTGCTACGATATTGATTTTGTCCAGTTTTTTTATAATAATTTCCAAATCCTTTGAACTGCACTAATTAAGGATCTCATGAATGCCCTTATGTGGATTTTGATGTGCTGTATTCGTACCCTGTGTAAATTGTGACATAGATGCATTATTGATTGAGTTCTCCATCATCCCTTCAAATAATTCTGAAGCAGATTCTGTGTCTCGATTGAGAAAATTCCCTCCACAAGAGGCGTGACTACATTGCGAATGCCCTCTTCCAATCCGTAATAGAAGATATGCATTAGTTGCCAACGAGGGATGTCACGATGTGGGCATTTCCTTTGTAATTCATGAAAGTGTTCCCACGCTTCATGGATTGCTTCTCCTTTATTTTGATTAAAATTTGTGATTGCTCGCCTTAAAGCATTCATGCGACCAATTGGAAAGAATTTCTTCAAGAATGTAGATTCGAGTTCAACCAAAGTTGAGATTGGTCTTTCTATAGTTCTATACCAATATGCGACTTTATCGTTAATGCTTAAAGTGAACATCTTCATAAGTAGGTTTTTCCTATTTTGATTTCGAGGTCCAAGAGTTTAAGATAGATTTTTAAGATCTTCAATATGTTGGAATGGATCCTCAGATGCAAATCTGTGAAAATGTGGGATTATACCTATAATGTTTGGCTTCAATTCTGGATCATTTTCCACTATGGGAATCCTAACATTAGGCTCTACTTGTGCATTAGATGGATTTACTATTCTCTGAGTAGAGGCCTTGGATGAGGGATCGGTAAATCAAGAAGATCAAAACCCGCCTCAGGTTGAGGTGGAGGATGGGTTTGAAGATTCTGCAAATTATTTAAGGCTGCTGATAAAAGATTAATTTGTCAATTTTGTTCAAGCATCCTATGATTCAAGTTCAGGAGTGCCTCATGAATGTCAAAAGGTGGCATCTCCCCCTGACCAGAAGAAGAAGGGATCTCGAGATTCTAATTTTACAATTGATCCATAGGAATAAACGAATCAGATGGGAATTTAAGTGGTTGCTTAGCTGCAACCGGCTTACGGGCACCTGTCAAACGAGTTACAAGAGGCAGATGCAAGGATCGTCTCTCGTGCATAAAATGAAAAGAATGTGCAAAGGCACACTCACACCACCAGAAATAAGTTGCAACAAAAACCTGCAAAATAGTGCTAAAAAGCAGGTTATTCTCTTCTTTCAAAGGAAAGAAGAGAGTCCTAGAATATGCAAAAATATTTTGGATGCAAACAAGTATAGTATCAGTATCACAATACGTGTCCTAAACCCGTGTCTATGCAAGTACGTATCCTTAAAGCTCAAAGGTCTAAAGTCTAAGATCGACACCTCTCACTACTGGCTCCCTAGGGCTCTAGTAGTGAGACAGACTTGTTGATCTTCGACCAAAGCCCTAAGAGTTGCAAAGAGGAGAGATAGAAAATTCAGACTCGTGTGACTCTAGTTATCACGCTGTGTGCGTGATAGCATGCAACAAACAATAGCGATAAAACCCACATGCATTCTGCAAACAGATTTAAGTCACAACTTTTATTATCCTCTTTTTTACTTAATCTTTTCAAAAATATAATCGAAAGAATTAAAGTGACTGCTTTTAAGTATTTTATAAGAATATGTGGTCTTGATATTATTTCCAGGACAGGATCTACGTGATTTTTTTTCGTGTTTTCCCGATGATGCGAGAAATAAAGTAGAAATCTTCCCGAGTTAGATCGTAAAGAATCTAGCAGGTAAATGCATTCCTAAGAGTGTATGCCTATATCATGTTGCTGCTAGTCAGAAAGGTATGTATTTTTAAATTTTTAAATTTTTTAGCTTACTACATGCAACAATTCAAACTATCTAAAGACTAAGGAAAGAGTACTTACAATGGTATTTATAATGGAAAACTAAACAAAGAAAACCTACCTTCTTTCTTGAGATTACCCGTAGAGGTAAACCTGAAAAGAAGATAGAAAATAAAATAAAAACAAAACTAATTAATACAAAACACTAAAAATAGTAATAATGGTGAATATAATTACAGTTACCTCCTATGGCACCAAAATGATTATTAAACATAATTTGTGCAGGGGATTGTTTTGGTGAATTAAAATGAAGCAAAATATAACCTCCCCGGCAACGGTGCCATTACAATGTTGTTTAGGAAAAGCTTTGCAAGGGAATGTTCTGGTGAATTAAAATGGAGCAAAATATTACCTCCCCAACAGTGGCACCATTAAAATGATGCTCTCTCTCCACAACACAGTTAATTAGGTTAATTGTGCTTAATTATGTCTAGAAGAAAGTAGCTTAGGTCAACTTGAATTTATGTTGATTGAGTAGTAGAGTCAAGTTAATCTAACATTTTAGATTTTATTTCTTTTAACTGCTTGAGTTCAGGTCATTCACTGGGAGGCATAGCTTATTTAGAATTCACCAATTAATCCAAGCAACATATAGAAGAGTATAATTAAGTTTATTTTAAGAACATGAACTTTGCGTAACGATTTACAATTAAAGAGTATGCAAAATTCCATAAGAAAACATATTCACACAAATGATCTTCTTTAATAACCAGAAAAAATGTTTATTTCTTTATATTTAAAGAGATTAAGGCAATAGAAAGTATTACTAATAAAAGTATGCCTTATTACAACATTAAACTCAAAAAAGAATTAAAAATAATGCAACAAATTGAATCTTTTCCATCTCTTCTCTTTCTGTCATCAGCCTCTCTTTTTCTTCTTTTACCTTTTCTCCTTCTTTCTCTTCTTTTTTACTTATTTCTTAATCTTCTTAATCTTTCTCGAGCTCATATCTTTTACATATCTTTCTTTCTTCTCTTTTCTTTTCCTTCTTTCTCTTCTCTTCGTTCTCTACCTTTTCTCCTTAGTGTCTGTTCCACCTTACTTTTCCTTCTATGAATTTTCTCTTCCTTTTTTCCTTCTCTTTCTTTCCTTCGCTTCTTCTCCTTCTTAGCCTTTCTTCCTTCTGAGCCTTAGCACTTCTTTCTTCTTTCCTTCTCTTTGTCTTCTGAGCCCTTAGCATCCTTCAGAACTCTCGCATTGCCATTTGAACGGAACTGATTTTTTTTTTTCTTTTGACAAAAATTATGTTTTTAGTTGGCGACTTGGACCGATTGGGGATACACAGCACACCTCTCAGGGTGGGATCGGACCCTACTAGGTCCAAGCCTGGTTTAATAGTTTGATTTATTTTAGGTTCATAATCTTAAGCCAAACTAGCTCACGGCCTCCTAGACCCACGCTAATGCCCTCATGGGCCCACACTCGCATGCCCGCAGGTGCACACACACCCAGGCACATACGCACCCACACACACACTCAATGCTCATTTGTAACCATGCACCGTGCGCTGTAGACTGAGGAGGCCATAACACAAAATCGTTTTATTCCCATGCGGCCGCTCAAATTCTTCCGAGGTGGGACTAAGTTTCCCCCTCCCAAAGCAAACTTAATAACAATTTCTCCTAGCTGAGAGCTCCTTTCCAAGCAAATAAATGCTTGTTGGAAAGCTCTTGAATTGCTCTACAGAATTGAAGTGTCAATTTAATTCAGAGGGGAAGATAAGCTCTTCGATTTGAAGGGTGAAGGTTCTACTTTATCTATGTCTAAAATAGCCTACAAAGTGGATCTATGATTCTTAAGTCCACAGACTGGACTTAAACTTCCAAATGAAGTGCTAAATAGGTTAGGAGATGAATTCTGCTGTTGATGGTGGAGGTTTAAAGCTCTCAGAAGCTTCAGGAAAGGTGCAAAAACTCAAAGCTTCTCAGGAAGCTTCAGAACCTTGATTCAGACTCTAAAAAGTCCTAAGAGACAACTAAAGACCAAATTAATCAATTAAAAAACCTCTACAGATTGTTACAAATCCATCTAGTCTGATTATGCATTCAAATCTCATCGCAACGCTACTATCGTCAATTTGGGTTTAAAAACAACCGAAACTGAACACAAATCATATTCTACAACATAATCCATCAGAGCTCACTCAAATCTCTTCTAAATCATTCACAATCATCTTAGAAACAATTTGAACTCATTAATTCATCTGATTGAATCCAGAATCCAAGGATCCGACTCAAGTTTGACTATAAAGCCTCAAATGTTGACTTTCTGATTTTAACCTTTTCAGGTGAAATTAAAGCCTAAAATATCTTCTCTTCAACTTCAGGAACAGGTTTAGACCCATAAAAATGTGTTTCAACTAAGGTTCCTAGGGTTCTAAGCTTGTAGCTTGAGCTTCTAAAGGTGTTTGTTCGTCAGGACAAACTAAGGTTTGTTATAGTTGTTTAAACATAGAAATGAATTCAGGGCAAGTTTCTAAAGCTTCCAGAACTCTTAATTGCGACTAAAACCAAACTTCAGACTTCTCCAACTCTGCCAGAGTTGGAGCAGATGAAGACGTATCACAAGCTCCAGACACTAAAATCTCAATGAAACAACTTCAGGATAATCAGTGAACCTCAAATCATAGATCTGGAGCTTCACACCAAGTTTAATAAGTTGAAGAACTTGTTTTGACTCGCCGGAGCTTGGCAGAGCTCTAGAGAGTCCATAAAAATGTGAAATATGTACAAATGATGTGAAATTATACCATTAATGATTCAAAAAGATTCCTGAGGTTAGAAGGAACCTCAGGAACAAATAAGTTCCTTCAATTGTTTATTAGAGTAAAGATTTAATAGTGAATTCACTTTACAAAGGATCTGAGTTAGATTAGGCTCAGGACTTATTTTCCCACTCAATTGAGTGGAGGAAACAAGTCAATAGATAATTGTGATAGTATATATATGTATAATTAATGATTTCAACTACTCCTGAGCAGCCATTGACAGCGAGCCCAGGAGATTAATTAAAATTGGGCATTTTGGTTATAGGTGGTAATTATTCAAATTAAAGTGTAGAATAGGGTCCTTAGGTGATGAATAGATGATGGAAGACCTAGTGACGGTGGAATTAGCTCAACTATTGCTGCCATGGATAACAGGAGTAGGTAGTGGAGGTAAAGGTTGTTTAGGCGATTGTATAATCTATTTAGTAATTAAAAACAATAGAAACGTTCATGGAAGATTCAAGAGGGTGAATGGTGACTTAAAAAGACAAAATCATTACTATGGACAAGCTCAAGGAGCTCATCGGTGTTGAGGAAGATGAAAGCTAAATCAAGACAATAAAAAGCTAAATCAAGTGGCTTGGAGGAGAGCATCCACTAGCGTCTTCTCTGATGCTGGTGAGGTTATCTCCAACCCTAAAATAGGATTTTGGCATCATCTAGACAATTAGATGAAAAGGAGATGGTGAGCCCAAGCTCCAAGAGCTTGGAGAAGGTATGACGTCAGATGGGCGATGATCAAACGGTGGAAGCACCTCCTATCGTCAGCTGTCCAGACGGTTGAAGAAAAAGAAAGGAATAAGAAGCTTCAGGGACATGTTCATAGTGAAAACTATGGACCTAAATGGAGAATAAGGACCCGATTGAAATAAAATTTAAGGACTAAAATGTAAATTCAGGTTTTCAAGGTTTATTTTAATTTAAATCTTTTTCAGCTTTTTATATATGATTATAAATAAGATAATTATTATATTTAGACCTTGAATTCACATTTTTTACTTTTTTAGATTAATTTATCTAATGTTACTTAAGTTATTACATACTTAAGTATATATTATGCTTAAGTTAGTTAACACATTAATTAGATGAATTATTAATAATGTTTAGAGTCCAAATATTAGTTAAATTATTAATAATATTAATTGGATGATAATATAGCATTTCAAACTTAATTGAAGTTCCTTTACTATTTATCCCTTATTTAATAATTAACCCATATATTCACATATTTCTAGCTAGTTAACTAGGAAGACTAGTTAATTAGGGGTAATTGGAGACCATGATGAGCTTCTCATCATACGCATGCAACTGGCCTTGCTGGTGTGCAAATAATTAGTGACAGCTGTAAGCATCACTGAAGATCTGCCGCAAACATCGCTGAAGACAACCCATGCACCCACAATGCTGCTACGCTGGCATGCGCTCCACGCATCATGTCACGCATGCTCACTCTTACGGTTGTGCACAAGCGTACCTCCCCACGCGTGCACGCACCAGCACTGCTACGCATGTGCAGTGGTGCGTGCTGCGCATGGGTGGCCTGGGTTGCACCACGTGGTGCAATTTGGGCTGTCCATCTTTTTTTCGTTGTATGGGCTGCTACAGAGGTTGGATTGAGTCAATTTTCACACCGTTGGGATGCAATCGTTGACTCGAATCCATCCGTGTAGTCAAATTTATCATTTGATGCTTCAAATTAAGTCACCTAGTCCCTTGGCCGCTGATCTTCCTTGGATCGCATATGGTGCTACGGGACTCTGATCGTCATCTTGATCAGATCCGTACAGTGGGATCCTCAATCTGAGGCTCCGAAATAAATTTTGTTCTCTCTTGACCACAAAAAGGATGGAATTAACCTAAATTCTATACAACTACGCTAAATGTAGAATGATGCATGATATGCAATATTTTTAACATGAAATACAAATCTAAGCCTAGGAACATGCATGAATAGGCATTTTAGCACAAATGGATGTGTTTACATCATACCCTCATGCCTTTCTTTTACTAGTCCCTAGCAAAATTAAACTATATACAATGTATAAAAGCAGAATTAGGATTAGATCGCTTTGGCCAAAGTCGATTATTAACAATAGAAAGTTTCAACTAAGGCCCTAAACAACGAAATCTCAACAGTACCAAGTGTCTTCCAGAATGTAGACCGCCCAAGTCCTCGCTTTATTTGAAAAGGAAAGATACATTTTTTAATTTTTCTTATTTTCTAATTTTTTTGTGCTTTTGGAGTTTTAGAGTTTCTGGATAACTTTTTACGGCTATCTAACCCGCCCATGACTCGAAAAGGACTCTAAGTGCTAAGCATCTTGTGAAAATAGTTAAAGACTCACTAGGCGACTGTTGAAATGGACTTCAGATTTCTACGAGCCTAGATGCCCATGCCTAATGGTTTATCCTTTCGATTGGTAGCTTTCTCCCTACTTCTTTTAATTATGGGGTTAACACAAGGGCGAACCCATTGTATATCTCCTCGATTTATTCTACTTCCCGCTTCTTCCCTAAGTGTTTTGGGAATTACTGTGCATTTTTTTGTGAGTTGGGTTCTGGACAACCAGCCAATGCATTATTATCCACGATAACTTGCCAGCCATACTCATGTAGTGAAGTGTGGTTTTGTTTATTTTCTCTTTTTTTTCTCCTTTTCTATATATATATATTTTATTTTTTATTATGATTATGTTTTTAATTAGGTGGCTTCACTAATCTAAGATTTACCAGGAGGTAGTACAATGAAAATGGTCTTGTGACTAGGCTCTAGACAACCTGCCAATGAGCTGTTACCACAGACAACTTGCCAACCATGCCACCCTAGATAGTTCATTAGCTACCCAATTTTTGAAAAAATCACTAAAAAGTGAGTCAGTGGAAAAAAATTGTGTAGATGCTTAGGCTTAAAGTCCCTTCAGATCAGAGGGCGAGTTGGTAAGTTGCATACTTATCATCGTAATTTATTACCAACATAAAATGAATTTTAATTGGCGAGAACTCAAGACTAAGTCCACATTCGAGTGGACACTCAGGCTAAATAAGCCAGAAGAACTAAAGAGTCTAAGTGTTTAGGTTTTCTCGTATCATTTCCTAAAGTTAATAACTTTCAAATGACTACGTTCTCTTCTCCTAATTCTTTTTTTATTTATTTTTTTGAATTTTCAATTTCTTTTATAACAATCAAAAATAGGAAATTACTGTTACACTGACAAAAGGGTTATAAAATTTGTCGACCCCCCCATGCTTAGCTATTGCAATGTCCTCATTATGAAAATGAAAGCATGTAGGAGAGTAGAAGTGGAAGAATAGCACCTGGTTTTTGAGAGACTCTGGTCATCTTGGAATAGTCTTTACATTTGCTAAGTTTAGTGCCTTCAGCTAGGCAAGGTCCTCAATGAAAAATAACTAAACATTGAGGCCACAACAACACAGTTTCCAGGCCCCCATGTATGGGTCACGGAGAGTGAGAATTGGCTTACCAAAGAGATGAAGAATGAAAGTGGCAAGTTGGTGGTGTAGGGAGAGCCCAAAAGGTCTTCAATAGGAGTTTTGTTGATTTATTACAGAGGAAGTGTGGTTGGGTATAGAATTTGTGCAATGGTTCGGTGAAAAAGGACGAAGAGGGTTTTGTGATGTGTTGGGGATTTGTAGGTAGTCTAGAATACCTAATGTTTGAAGAGTTCTTCCCCAATGTTCAATTTCATCCTCACACTCTAGGTTCTTAAACCAACCATCCTGATCCTCATAATTCCCACCCACAAGTTGGACCTCAAACTCTAAGCATTTAGGATAAGGATGTTGTTGGGTTTTATCTTCATCACGTGAATCATCCAACAAATTTTCGATTTCATGTATATCTTCTTCATCCCGTGTTGCTACAATTGGCCGCATTTTTGCGTTGTCCTAAATTATTTCCGCAACTGTGTGATCTTCCTGAGTTTGGGTTGAGTTGGCCATTAAAAGGTTGTCTAAGGTATATATGGTCATTACTTCGTCTATTCTACCGAGCTCCTCCATCTAAACAAACTTAACTTTATTCTTTTTTGAGACCTCAAACAAACTTAACTCTATTTTGGGGCTTCCATGTCTAGGACGATGAAATCAGTAAGGTAATGCAAATCATTAATATTTACTAAAACATCCTCCAAAATACCCCTTGGTTTTGCAATGGATCTATCAGCTAAGTGCAAGGTTATGTAAATGTGTTTTTGGTAGCCTAGACCTAATTCTATGTGCAGTGAGGTGGGGATCACATTAATGGAAACACCTAAGTTGAGGAGGGCCTGATCAGAAGTAATGTTTCCTATTATGTAGGAAATCAGCAGGGCTCCTAGGTCCTGCTTCTTAGGAGGTAGCTTATTTAGGATCAATGTGCTTGTGTTATCGGAGAAAACTACTCTCCTATTAATTTTAGATTTTTCTCTAAGCCTTTCTTTATATCCGTCAGTAAACTTATGGCATAGGCAAGGATTGATCTGATAACTGTGATGAGTAAAATGATTGTCAATTTGAAGGCCTGAAGTAAGGACATCCTTTCCTCCAATTTCTCCTTCGACTTTTTCTATTTTCCTATACAACAACAACATGCTCCCGAATTAGACTCTAATGTTTTGTTGATCATATTGTTAGTTGGGAGTTTGGAATTCTTGCTACTGGGCCTAATGGGGTTGACATGGGATTGGGTAGGTCCCTTGTGTCTACTAACACTCCTCAAGGTGATGGTGTTTGCCATGGAAAAATGCTATTGGTTAGTGCCTTCAGGAGGGTTGGCCAAAATAAGAGGCTCCCGATTGATTATGGTAGGAACCTGGTTCACTCTGGGAGGGGCTAGGGTAGCCTGAATGATAGCATGAGCTTGAGCATGCGACTTCCCATCATTACCAAACCCTTGAGGCCCAGTGCCTCGGTTCTATACATTCCTTGGGTTTGGTACAGATTGTGATGGTAGAGGTCTAGGTTGTTGGTTGTTTGTACTAAGTCCGTATTGCAAGGTGTCCAGCTAAGTTTTCATCTGTTGCATGAGCTGGAGCATTGATCGTTGCATTTCTACCATTTTCAAGTTCAAGTCAGCTTGCTCGGTGGGTTGTTTAGCATTCCACATGGGCTGATTAACCTGATTCAGGGGCAACTGAGTATATACATGATCCTGACCCATTTGGTTTTGCGGCACATAATTGTTGGGTCGATATTGGGTCTGCTGCCCCTAATCTTCCCAAGACAAGTTAGGATGATTTTTCCAACTAGAATTGTAGGAATTTGAATAAGGGTTGGACCTAAGATTCTCTTGCACAGCATCAACATCCTCATAAGATGAGGATGAAGAATGATAAGAAAGACTGGGATCAAAGGCCCCAGTTTGGAACCCATAAGGTTTTGAGAAGAGTTGGCTCGAAGGTCGAGCCAGCTCCAGTTGGTTCGCAAACTCCCATCCCGTAGGAGCTTGCGAAGAATGGAATCCTGATCCTTGGGATTGAGTGGATTTAGAAAAATTAGAGTTTCCAGACATCCACTCTTCCATTCATTTAGCAGCCACATAATTCTTATTTAATCTATTGCGGATCAATTCCATATCAGATGTATGAGAATCTTGGACCTCATTAGCATTTTATCAAATTTGTTGGGATCGATTGAAGGTTTCCATGGAGGCATGGTTTAAAGAACTCTCACTCATTTTCTCAAACAAATCATAAGCGCTATCTACATCCTTGTTGAGGAAATTGCCTCCGCAAGAAGCATCCACATGGTTACGGAGTTGTTCATTCAACCCATGATAAAAAATCTACACAAGTTGGCATTTAGGCACCTCCTGGTGTGGACACTTCCGCAATAAATCTTGGAATCTCATCCAGGCCTCATGAAATGATTCCCCCTGCCGTTGGGCAAAAGTGGTAATTGCTCGTCGCAATGCATTGGTTCTCCCAATTGGGAAGAATTTCTTCAGGAAGGTCGATTTCAAAGTTGTCCAAGTAGCAATCGATCTTCCAATGGTACGATACCAATGTGTGGCCATATCCTTGAGTGAATGGGGGAAAACCTCATGGGCATCTGCTCTTCATCCACATTCCACGATTTGGTGGTCTAAACTAGAGTGATCAACTCCTCCAAATGTTTGAATGGGTCCTCTAAGCCAATCCCATGAAAGTGTTTAATTAGACTCAAAACCTGGGGCATGATCTCAACATCTCCGGTGGGGATTACAGCATCGGGACGATCCTCATAATTTGAAGGGCTATAAAAATCCTTCAAGGTCAAGCACCCAGACCATTCATTAGTTGGAACCATTGCTGCATCTGCTGCAATTCTTCCAACCGCCTCTGAATCAGCTCCTGCTGGTTCGAGGGCAAGAGAGGTGCTCGTTGATCATCCATGGGATCTGCTTGGCTAAAGCTCAACCTCCACCTCCAGGAATGGTCTAACGGTCCTTCCGATCGAGGGTTCAATGACCTCCTTTGAAGCATACACTGGAAAGAGGTTGGAAGAAGGAAGAAAAGGGACCCTGCAGTACAAAAAATAAAAGCTTGTTCTTAGGTTGTGTAGCCTAAAGTTCTACAGGCTCTTAGAATCCATCCTAAGATTATGGATGATTTACTCTACTTATGCCCAGGCAATCCAACAGGTTAGAAGGAGGGAGTGGGGAGAGGGTTCTTCCTTTGGTTTACACCTCCTGTTCGTAGTGTACCCCCCAGCTACAATCGTTTGATGCTACTCCCCTATCTAGACATCTGATTGACTAGTATAAGTAAGTTAATCATGAATAATCTCAATCTGGATATAGTAGAGCGAACCAGTCCTTATGGACAACGTCTACTAATTTTAGTTAGGCTTAGGATATTGGTGCTTTTGGAATGTGATGTGTACTTAATGGGTTGTGCCCTTAATGATTTGTTTGACAATGTATGAATGTACATAACGAAGAGGTTTTTAAGCAAGATTATTAATGATGAGGTGAGTTTTAGAGTTTGAATCTTTCTTAGTAGCTTTTAGGATTCAAATATTAGGTGTTTTCAACCAAGTTTTGTGAGGCAAACCAAGTTTGTTTTTAAAAGCACGTGTTCAAGTATTTTCCTTTAGAAATCAAGAAAAATATGGAGTGCCTAGCTTGACTTGATTATTGAATCATATGGGGTAGCTACCAAATGAACCTCTTTTAGATTAAGTGGTGTGGTCCAAATAATTCAATAAATTGGCTCAAATGCACCACTAATTAAGGCACCCAAAAAGGTGATAACCTAAAATGATTTCTGCTATTTTATGTGTTGTATTCGTGTACCGAGTCCATAAGTCAGAATCCCGATTGAGTACATGAAAATCAATTCTGATTTTGTGCCTCAGATGTGGGTGTATAAAGTGTGTATGTTTATTTCTCACACAGAAAGTATCTTTTTATTTATTTAATTTTTTATTTTAAATGTTGGGGTGAGGTGGGTGAAGGTGGCAAGCAAGACAAACAATTCTATCCTAGGGTTTATGCAAACACCTAAGTAAATTAGGTCATGTTTACGAGTGTGGCCAATGAACTAGTGGTGGGAAATGTAGGGAACATTTACAGAGTACTCTACCGCACTTTACTCCAGTCTACTGCACTTGGATCTCCATGCTAGGCTACTTGCAAGATAGTAGATCAAAGGCAAGCTGGGTTAGTGCTATGAAAATGTAAGGAAGCATAGAAAACAATAAAGTAAATTTCGTTGCCTCCCCTTCAACAGCACAAAAAATATTGCACGTGTTTTGTGAGTTTGAAATCAGGGTTACAAGTAACCTGTCGTCGTAGTTGCAAAACTCATGATCAAATAAAATTTATACCGAAACTCCAAGGGAGTCTCTAGTCGAACAAAGGGAGGCGATGTTTACTTTAATTGAATACTACTCTTCATTTTTTTTGTTTTTGGTATTTTAGGTTATTTTTATTTTTTTTGTGTTTTTGAAGGAAGAAGACAAGTAGAATGAATCTCAAGATATTTGGAACAAATATGATATATATATCACCCCAATGTCAATTACAATAAACTATGAAAGCATAAAAAGGGAGGGAGATGAGAAGAAATCCCTCGAATCAGCTGTTCGGCGAGACGACGATGCCTTGAGGAAGCTCAGATGAAGGAAGTGAGGAGCGGGATGACGGAGGAGAGATACAGGAGGATATTGGGTAGAGGAAAGCTTCGACGTGGGTCCAAATTGGAGGTGAGAAGGCAGAGATGATCTGCTACCGCAATGGAGGTGGGAGGATGGCTCCAAGGCGACCTATGAATGGGGATGGGAAGATGGATGAATATTTGGTGAGGTAGAGGTTCTCTATACTAATAGGAGCCTTGGGAACTTGAGAGTAAGCTCTAATGGTGCGTTGGTAGGCTAGCTAGAGCTTAAGAGTAGGTGGGAGTAGAGTAGGTAGGGATGGCTTGGAAGGGAGGGGGTGTAGGTCCTTTTATAGAGGAGGACAAGAGGCAAAAATAGGTATGGGACCATTAGTGACCTCCAGGCCGTCATTGGAAGTTTCATTGTAGGTAGCTCATGCCCACTGGGGCACACAGCTAACCTTGCTATTGTATAAATAATTAGCGACGGCTGTATGCATCATTGAAGATCCACTGCAAACGTCTCTAAAGATAGCCCACGTGCCTACGCTGCCACTGCGATTGCGTATGCTTCGTGCGCAGTGTCAGGCGGGCGCACGCTCATGCACTGGCACTGTGTTGTGCACAGGCGTGCCTCCTGCACACGTGCGCACCCGCGCTGCTATGCGCATGCGGTGTTGCGTGCGTGCGCATGGGCGGCTTGGGTTGCACCACGTGGTGCAATCTAGACCATCCATCTTCTTTTCATTGTAAGGGTTGCTGCAGAGGTCAGATTGAGTCGATTTTTGCACCGTTGGGCTGCGATCATCGACCCAAATCCACCTGCGTGGTCCGATTTGTCGTTTGAATCTCTACATTGTCACATAGTCCCTTGGTCATTGATCTTCCCCAGGTTGCATATGGTTCTATGGGACTCTAATCAAGGCAATTTCGAAGGCGTTGGACTCTGATCATCATCTTAATCAGATCCGTACAATTGGATCATCAATCCAAGGCTCTGAAATTAATATCCTTCTCTCTTGACCACAAAAAGGACGCAATTAACCTAAATTATATACAACTACTATAAATGTAGAATGGTGCATGCTAAGCAATATTTACAGCATTAAATGCAAATCTATGCCTAGGAACATGCATGAATAGGCATTTTAACCCAAATAGATGTGTTTACATCCTTGTTTAAGGCTTAACCAAAGCCTTCCTTTGCCTGTAAAAGGCTCTCAAGAACACCATTGCAAAACACGCCTTCTCTAAATATTTCTCCATCCTCCTAAACTTCAAAGAGTGTTCCTGAAGTCATTAAGCCACCGACATAAGCATCTCCACCACCATGGTTGCATCGCCTCTCCATTTTTAACCTTTGTTCTATAGTTTACCTTAGCTTAATGGGCATGTCCTTTCAAGCATTCATCTAGCATTGTAGTTGTAAAATGATTTTGCCTATGCAGTATATTAGTTTTTGTTACCATTATTGATTATCTTCTCACTCTAAAATAGATTCCATTCAAGCCATTCATTATTGCATGTTCTTAATGACACATTGCTTTGTCATCTTTTCATGTATAATTAGCAATCACCGTTATCATGAATCTCTAACCCTGCATCATCTGGTCTCTCTCTCCCTTTCTCTTTCTGTAAGTAAATCAAAATAGCCACCATATGGAAATAAAAACAAGCAACTAATTGATTTGATTTTCTACCTCCCTGAGATTGACGCTCGTACTCATCTTCATATTCTTCTTTGAAATTGATGTCGTATGAGCATTACTACAATGCAAAAATTATCTGACCGCATTTTTTGACATTAAACACCTGAGCTAAGTTTCCCAAGTGTTGGGAGGAACTTAACCCTTTAACAGGCATATCATCAATATACACTTCAAATGACTTTTCAACTAAATTAGCAAACGCTAGATTTACAAAGCACTGATAAGTAGCTCCAGCATTTTTTGGGCCGAAGGGCATGACTCTATACTAAATAGACCCCTATTAGTTACAATCGACAAATTGGACCGATCAGCCGAACCTTGACTTATTTGGTAATAACTACTACAAGCAACAAGGAAAGGCATGTGTGATTGCCCGCTGCAAGACTCCATGAGGGCATCGATTACATTTGTGAAGTCCACACACATCCTCCATTTTCCATTTGATTTCTTGACCAGCACAATATTGGATAGCCATTCTAGGTAGACTGATTACTTAATGAAGCCTGTCTCTAATAGCATGTACAGATCCATGGTGGTCGGCTGCCATTGCTTAGCCGACCTATGTTGTTGGGCGTGCTTGATTGCTCGAGAGTGTGGCTAGATATTGAGCTGGTGCTCAATCAAAGATGGATCTACTCTCGACAGGTCATTTGCTGACCATGTGAAAATGTCTGCAGTGTCCCTTAATAGGGGTAGCAACTCATTGACTTCAGATGCAGGCAGCTCGATTCCTCTCTGAACCAGTTTGTTAGTTTCATCAGGATACAACTAGATAGCCATGGTTAAGGAACCAGGCCTCATTTCTTGTGCAAGAGGCTGAGCAGTGGTTCACCCTCTCAAAGGGCATGGACCAAACATCTCTTCTTCCCCCAGTTGTGAGGTTCGGGGGCCTCCTCTCCATCGAGCACTCATGCTCAATGCGTAGAAATTCCTGGCTGGCTAACTGGTCTCCATGGACAATCACAATTCCATGCAAGAAATGGAAGAGTATGAATTGAAAATTCGAGGAGGGGATTGCCCAGAAAGCATGGGTCGTGGGGTGACCTATGATGCTGTCAAAAGTCGCCCTCATCCCTTCCACGATAAAGGTGGTCATCCTATTGAGGTGTTTATCACCATCACATATCGACATCGGTAGGCTGATTTCACCTCTTGGCATGACTTTGTGGTTCCCAAACACCACTACCAGGATGGTTGACGGGAACAGATGTTCCTTGTTGAGACCCAACTACGGGAGGGTCCTAAGGAGAAGGACATCCACAACACTACACTCATCGATAATGAGGCGAGGTTGTTGTCACCCAGCCAGGAGGAGCATTATTAACAAGTGATCCACATGATCCACCGCATCCTGTAGGGAGGAGAAGAGCATCGAGATGACCTACCTAATAGTGCAGACCTCCTCACTCCACATTACAAAGAGTGGTACACCTCCCAGATGGTCCCCATTGGTGCAGTGGCAGCCCTTGAGCTAGTAGTAGTGTTGATGCCAAGGATTACATCCATTTGTTCTTTAGATAAGTGTTGTGGAAATGCTAGCTGGGGTGACGAGATTTTAGCCATGCATCCTTCATAATGCCTTTCCGTTAATACCACTATGACCAAGTAGTGATACTCCTCAAGCGAGAGCTCCATGGAAGACTCCTGTAGGGCAACCAGGGTCATGGTCTTCACTACCCCTTGCTCCGGAAGAGATATTATGTTGACTGCTCGAAGTTATTGACTCTTCTCTCGGTGATAATCTTTCGGACCCTCTGATGAGTGGGTCTTTTGCGAGGGAAAGTTAGGGTTTTAAGAAACTCTTCATCGTAGTCACAAAACTCACTATCAAATAAAGTTTTACCGAAACTCGAAAGGGAGTTCTGAGTTGAACATAAGGAGGCGAACGTTATGTTTTGCAATCTACATTTTGCTTTTATTTGTTTTTGCTGCTTCTATCTTTTATGATTTCTTTGGTAGTTTTAGAAAGTAGAAGATCATATCGACAACATATTTATCTAACTAATCTACTTGCGAAATAAAAGGTAGAGAGCGAGAAAGAAATATTCAATATATATACCTAAAGAGTTTGCTACAAATTGAAATGTGGAAAACTACACAAGAAAGCAAAAAAAGATAGATAGAGGTGAGAAGAGTCCCCCTCAATGGTTGCTTGGAGGGTAGTTCACTTTGATGGTGCCTGGATGAAGGTGGTGAGGAGCGAGATGAAGGAGAACGGAGTTAGAGGATAGAGGAAGGGATGGGACAGCATCACGACGAGGATCTTCTTCTCGAAAGGTGATGAGAGGACAACCATGGGATGCTCCACGAAGGGGGATGAGAGGGGGGAAAACAATTTGGTTTTCTACTCTAGAGGAGCATTCTGGGCTTGAGATAAGCTCTCTTTAGAGCTTTGAAGGTGGTGAGGTAGAGAAAGGAAGAGATGATGGTGGATAGATGGGCATGGGTCCTTTTATAGTGGAAGATGAAGGGCTTGGTCGGAAATAGGTAATTAGTGACATCCGTAAACATCGCTAAAGATCCATGCATCTGTCGCTGAAGTTTCGAGCTAACTCAAGCTCACTATCAACTGTGCACGTGCGGCCATCATGTGGCCGTGTCGCACACGCTAATGCTTGTGCTGCATTGCTGGTGCACGTGTGCCGGGTGGTGTGCCCACGCTACGTCCAATTAGAGTATTTGGGGTGGGCTTTGTGGGTTTCGAACCTGCGGCCCTCCTTTAGGAGTATGTGCCTCAATCACTTCGCCGCAGTAGTGCATCTGTTGAGAAGACCTCCTATGGGTGCGTGGTGGAGAAAGCCTCTCAGCCATTACATGAAGATCTAACAACTGGGAATCGATGATGTAGATGAAGAGGAAGCAATAGGTTGACTGCTGGCCGGTGTTGGGTGGCCTAGATGGTGCCACGTGGTGCCATCTGGGTCATCCATCTTCCTTCGCTTGCAAAGGATGCCATGGTGTCCGGATTGAGATGATTTTCGCATTATTGGGTCGTGATCGTTGCTTCGGATCCATCTATATGGTCGGATTTTTCATCCGAAGCCCGTAAGGATGCTGCATTGCCACCTGGCCATTGATCTTCTTTGGACTACATACAGTGCTACAAGATTCCAATCTAGATGATTTTAGAAGCAGTAGACTTCGATTGTTGTCCTGATCAGATCGTCAATCTGAGGCCCTGAATTAAATCTCCCCTCCTAGCCATAAAAGGATGCAATTAACCAAACATATATAAAAACTATTCTAAATGTTGAATGATGCATGCTATGCAATATCTATAACATGGAATGCATATCTAAGCCTAGGAGCATACATAAATACACATTTTAACGTAAATGGATGTGTCTACATCATACCCCATGCCAATCTTTTTCTAGTCCCAGGAAAAATTAAACTATATGCTATGTATAAAAGTAGAATTAGGCCTTGATCGCTTAAGGCAGTAGTTGTTTATTAAGAAAAGGAAATTTCCACTATGGGCCTAAACTACGAAGACTGAAGAATGCCTGGGTACTTTCTAAAGTGTAGATTGCCCAAGTCCTCATCTTGTTTAAAAAGGGAAGATACATTTTTTTACTTCTTCTTTTCTAATTTTTTGGACTTTTAGAGTTTGATAGTTTTGGGATAACTTTCTATGGCTACCCAACCCACCCAATACTCAAAAAGGACTCTAAGTACTAAGCATCTTGTGAAAGAGTGATATACTCACTGAGCTACCGTTAAAATGGACTTCAAGTTTCTACGACCCTAGGTGACCTCAAGAGTTTTTGCCTAAAGGTTTCTCTTTCCGATCGGTACCTTTCTCCCTACTTTCTTTTCTTATATGGGGTCAACACAAGGGCGAACCCAATGTATATCTCCCTGGTTTATTCTACTTCCCTACTTCTTCCCTAATTGTTTAGAGAATTATTTATGCTTTTTTGCGAGCTGGACTCAGGACAACCAGCCAATGGACTATTACCCAAGTCAACTTCCCAGCCATACTCGTACGGTGAAGTATGGTTTGTTTTTCTCTTTTTACTTTTTTTTTTTTTAGTATCATTGTTTTCTTTTTCAAAGTAGTTGGCTTCCTTGATCTAAGATTTACCTAAAAGTAGTAGAATGAGTATGGTCATGTAGCTGGGCTCTAGACAACTGGCTAATGGGATATTACGTATGACAACTTTCTAGCTATACTATCCTAGAAAGTTCATTAGCTACCTAATTTCCATACAAACCA
This sequence comes from Thalassia testudinum, assembly GCA_037157565.1. NCBI lineage: Eukaryota > Viridiplantae > Streptophyta > Magnoliopsida > Alismatales > Hydrocharitaceae > Thalassia > Thalassia testudinum. The sequence goes on from JAZHRO010000072.1 coordinate 11,319,140, forward strand.
TCGATAAGTGAGTCAGTGCAAATAATGTGTAGATGCCTAGACTTAAACTTCCCTTCAAATTAGAGGGTAGGTTGATAAGTCATGTGCTTATCACCCCAATTTATTGGCCAAATTAAAATAATATTACTTGGCGAGGACTCGAGGGTAAGTCCACATTCAAGTGAACACCCAGGTTGAATAAACCTGAAGACCTGAAGAATCTAGGTGTTCAGGTCCTAAAGTATCATTTCCTAAAGTTAATAATGCCTAATGCCTATGTTCTCTTCTCTTTATTCTATTAGTTTTTTCTAAATTTTTAATTATCTTTTTAAAAGAAAATAAAATAAATTCTATGGAGCTAATGAAATAATTTAAGATTTAAGTATCGACCCCCCATGTTTAAATGATGTAATGTGCTCATTGTACAAATAAAGACATGAAAAGGACAGAATAACAGAATATCACATAAATTTTGTGACGATCCGATCAGCTCCACAAAGAACATGGATTATACACATGTGCTAAAGTTATTACCTTTAGCTAGGCATAATATACAAATAAAGAAGAAATTAGGAATTTATAAGTACAGGACAGAATCAGAATTAAAAGAATGATCCTCAAACCCATTAGCAAAAGATGTCCACAGATGTGGACCAAGTTGTGGTGTAGACCCATGCCCCAAGGTCGACTGGTTCTAAGGTTCTGGATGAAAATCACCAACAACCTAAGATTGTTGTGTTTGCGAGGTCGAGTGTGTGGTTTTGTGGCGTCCAACCCAAGACTAGAGTGGCAAATAATGGGTAGATCTGATTCACTAAATTCAGGTGTGCACTTAGAGTTCATCTCAAAAACACAGTGATGGGAACACCATCATGAGCCATAACTAGCTCAATTTGATTTGATTAAGTCATTATGCTCCAACATAACCATCAGAAGGCCATAATTCATTGCAAATCCTCTCTCAGAAAAAGACAAGAAAATAGGGTTAAAATAATAAATTTACCATCACATCATCAATGTAGAACAACCATGGATTTTCTCGAGGGTTAGATAAAGGTGAAATGGTTTTAAAAGTATAACAAGTGGGTTAGAATAGTTAGAAATGGGCTTTCGCGTGTTTTGAGAATTAAATGACTTATGAAACCCTAAAAATAGACCCGCTCAATTAACTAAGGTTCTGGTGAAGACAAAATTCACCCAAACCCTCTAAATTTCAAAGAATAATATTCTCTAGGGTTTGGTACCTTCAATTTGACCATCAGAACCTGTCTTGACCCAAAACAAAGTCCTAGATAGACATTTGCCCTAATTTCGATTTTTGCATAAATTACATAGTCAAACTCAGTCAAAACCAAAATCCAGCTTCTCCATTGGATTCCTTAGGTTCAAATTAGGCTTGTACAAAAATTTAGGATCAATCTGAGGTCATGTTAACCTAGTTTGCAATTTGGTCCGATTTAACTCTTTTATCGCACACATATGGCCCTAACTTTTGAATTATTTGCATTTTAGACCCTAACATTGCCATTGTCTTCACAAAAAGGTCCTCAACGACCTTTAAAGGGGAAGATCTCTATGATTTCTGGATGAATCCCTCGCAAAACTGAAAGGGAAACTCGTCAGGTAATTGCCTTCCAAATGCGCCCATTCAGGGTTCCTAAATTCATTTAGAATCCTAATGCGAACAATTTGATTGATTGCGTATCTTACACCAGCGAGAAGCTCTGAGGTTCTAAGCTTGTTTTCCAAGCATAGAACTCCGTCTAGAGCCCTATAGAAGGACCTTCGTGGCCTTGCTTATTTCCCCAGTAAGTTATGGTGCATCAACCACCTTTGATTCTCCTTCCCCGACCACCAAAACCCTTGCTCTGACGACCCTCTTCAATACTCCTCCAACTGTCCAAAGAATAAATTGGTCAGCTTCCTTGACTCCTCTTTTCCTCACGACCCTCCTTAGCCAAAGAGAGGGTGTTTCTTCGTCTGTTTCGTCGTCACCATCTCGCAGATCTTTCCTCCTTCTCCAACGTCAGTCGACCAAAATCGGCTGCCTCCACCTCTCTTTCACCTAGCTATGTCACTCTATCTCTCTCTCTATTTCTCTCTCCCACACTTACAACACACGCACAACTGCCAACTGCTCCCTTGCACTTCATCTTCTTCATGACCAGCAGAACTTCGGTGAACCCATGCCATCACCACACCCCATCAAACTCCACACCACCATCAAAATCATAGCCATACTCCCCTCATCCAAAGCTCTAACTTTTTGCACTCCACCTTCCACCCAAACCACCCACCGAGAAGCCCACCTTCACACAACGTACTCCATCACTAATCGACCACCTCCATGCTCCAAAACTCCATGAAACCGCCACAGTTTTACTTGTCGTGGTCCGACGAACCTACTGAGCTACTCTGATGTGGCCATCAGGTCGTATTCCTTGTTTCAGGTCTCTCACTGAAGATTCATCATCGCTATCTCCTTCGCGACACTTTTCGTCGTGTTCTTGCATCTGACCTCCCAGTCCCTACTCCCAGGTCACACGGGGACACTCCAGGTTGATCTCCAAGCCTCAAAGTGGAAGCAATACACACGGCTGCTGCTTCAATTTGGCGAGGGAAGTCATTCTGCCTACTGTGCGAACCATCCTTGCTTGATGAGTCCCACCTCAAAGAGGACTAAAGCCTGCATAGTGTATAAATTGAAAAAGTGTTATCAGCTTATTGCCTCAGCATGCCTAGTAGGTGTGGTCCCCGAACACACTCGCCTACACACGCCCTCGTCCGTGCTTACACCTCGTGGGTCTGGGCTTGGCTCGTTTACCTAGATACCTGGGTCTTGTCTGGTTTGTTGGTTCTGAGAGAGGAAGTAGAGAAAAAGAGAGGAGAGGGGGGGTTTTACTCTACTGCCCTCCTCTCAACACTTATGAAATCTAAGGGAGGCCTTTGCCTCTAATGGCATGCTGAGCCCTGTGTTGTGCCTTCTCTAGAACTTAAAAAGGTAGAAGAAGAGAAGAAGTAAAAGAAAGGAAGAAGAGAGAAGCCTACGCCTCTCCCTGAGGTTGGAAGAGAAGAGAGGAAGAGGCTTTTGCCTTTGTCTTACTGAGCATCGGTTAAGGCATCTGAGCACCTATTCTGTCATCTGATATCTTTTGATAGCATCATTCTATTGGTTAAATTGAGATTTCCTTGGCTTATATGATTCTGTTACTTTGAGTAGCTTGTAAAGCTTAACATTGTAGGGTAATTTGGTGATTCAAATCACCATTTTACCCTCTCTTCTTTTTGCACATTACTATTGGAAATTTTTGCTATTATTGATTGCAACCACTCATCTTTTTCTTGGAATTGTGACTTTGAGATTGAATTGCAACTTACTCCCAGTGAGCGACCTCGAATTTTTTTTAGTATAAATATTATCTATTTTTCATGCTGATTCAATCTATATTGCAACGCAACACTTTTAAAACCCATTTCAGAGTGAACAACATTTTGGCACTGCTACCGAGGAGCAATGCAGAATTTGATCATGGGATTGCAATATCTGATTTGGTACTAACTTGCTCTATCCCTTCTGACTGTGATCTATTTCAGGGACTCATTGGAGGAAGATTAGCCGTAGATCAGCCACTCCAAGGACAGGTAAACTCCATCCACCCTCTTCAAAGCCCCTTATTCTGAAAAGCTAAAAAAGGAAAAAATCAATTAGGTCCAACTTGCATTGTGTTTTTAGATTTAATCACAAACAAGTTGCCTGATTTGGTTCATTTCTAGAGGACACCGAACCTTGATTTGTGCACCTACATAGGGTTTAAGGTATCTAGGGCTATCACCTTCTTGTTTGAGCCCTAAATAGCATATTTTTGATTAATTAAATCATACCAATCAAGAGCCAATTAGAGTTTCCAATTTAGGGCTTTAGAGATACACTTTGTTAATTAAGAATTAACCATCCCATAGAGTGTGTGCCTAATGTTGACGAGGCGAAATGACGTTTTAAAAGATGTTACGTTGTAATATAGATGAAATCGTCGTGAAAACAAATAAGAATTTATAACTTGAAAATCAAAGCATCCGAGGTCGAACAATGGGAGCAATTAGGTATTTCAAAGCTTAAGAGCAAAACTCTCAATTTAATAAAAAGAAATAACTAATTCAACTAAGATTAACGAGTAATGTCAATGTAGAAGTAATTCTCAAAAATCGGATGTCTGATGAAAAATCAGACGTCTTAAAAAGTGTTGCTACAGTGCTCGTATGTGATTTCTAGCCTTCTCTTTCTGATTTCTTTCTTGTCTTTCTCTCTTCTTTCTCTTTCTCTTTGCTCTGCGGTTCTGCTTCTTCTGCCGTATTATTTGGCTTCTTCTTTTCTTCTTTGTCTTTCCTTGTCTTCTTCTTTTGCTTGGCCGCTTCCTGCTTCTCTCTTTCTTCGGCCCTTGCTTTCTTTCTTCTTCCTCTTCTTTGTCATTCTGCGGCTGAGTCCCTGCTTCTCTCCATCACCAGATACCTTCTTCTTCTTCTACTTGGCCACTCCTCTACTATAGTGCCTCTCTTTGCTTCTTTCTCTCTTCCGCTCCTTTTCCCTTTCTTTCTATGGCTGCTTTCTTCCTTGCTAAGTCCTTCAGCCGCTACCATCTTCCTTTTCTTCTCTTTGCTATGCCTCTTCCTTCCTTCGCACCTCTCCTTCTTCTTTCCTGCATAGCACCACGCAGCAAAACCTATCCCCTACCCTCCTAACGTCTCTCTCTCTCTACTTCTCTCTTTGGTATGCTTTCCTAGAGTCGAGTAATCTGGTCGGGTGTGCGCCTGGGTCCAGGCGCACTGGCATGGGTGTGATGCACGAGGAGTGCTAGCTTTAGGTAAATGGGTCGGGAGCTAGGTCTGCTGGGGTAGGTCGCAAACGAGGCGTGAGAGAGTGAGGGCGAGGGACCTCACCCCTGTGTATGATGCTCCGAAAATTGAAAATTCATCCATGAAGACTTCCAGATAATCACCTACCATATCTAAGAATATGGCAAGCATGCATCGCTGAAAGGCTGCGGGTGCATTGTAGAGGTCGAAAGGCATCCTTTGAAATGCGTACATCCTAAAGGGGCAGGTGAACGTGGTCTTTTCTTGGTCCTCTAGATGGATTGCTGCCTAGTTGTAATCGGAGTACCCATCAAGAAAGCAGAAGAACTTATGTCCTGCTAGTTTGTCCAGGATCTGATGAATAAATGGTAGTGGGAAATGGTCCTTCTTTGTGGAGGAATTGAGTCTTCTGTAATCAATGTAGACTCTCCATGAGTTAGCTATTTGGGTAGGTATGACCTCTTCAATTTCAGTCATAATGATGGTGAGTCCGACCTTCTTAGGCACATCCAGGATTGGACTCACCCAGCGACTGTCGGAGATCAGGTAGATGATCCCTGCATCTAACCACTTGATGATCTCCTTCTTCACGACCTCCTGCAGGTTAGGGTTTAAACGTCTCTGCATTTCTCGTGAAGGTTGTGTGCCCTCTTTTATGTAGATTTGATGTGTGCAATACAATGGGATTATTCTAGTGAAGTCATCGAGAGTCCATCCAATGGCTCTACGATGTTGCTAGAGAACAGTAATCAGATGGGATTCTTGGATAGGTGTGAGTCGGGAGTTGATAATCACAGGAAGTGTCTGATTGGAACCCTAAAAGACGTACTTTAGATGCTTGGGAAGGGGCTTGAGTTCCATGATAGGATTATCATCAACAGCGAGCGACGGTTCAGGGTTTGTATCAGGAACAAGGGCTGGAGTTATGGGTGTGTCTAAATCAGGTTCATGCTCGTCTGTTTGTGGGTTTTGATCATCTAATGGTTGATCGGGAATAATCTGGTTGTCCTCAACATGCGATTCATCAACCACTGCTTTGATATCACATATTTGCTCTATAACCCCATAACTAATCCCTTGATGGGCCTTAAAGACATCAATATTCAGAGTTTTATTCCAAAATTTTAATTCTATTTGACCCTCCTCACAGCTTATGTTGACCCTAGCAGTGGCCAAAAAAAGTCTCCCTAATATAATTGGTGTATCCCTTGGGTTCTCAAGTGCATCCATATCCAGAACTATGAAATCCACCGGGAAGTAGAAATCCCGCACCCTAACAATGACATCCTCAAGTATTCCTTTAGGTGACTTGATGGATCGATCGGCTAACTATAATGTCACCTCAGTTGGTTTAAGTTCAGGCTCTTCAAGGTGGTCAAGGAGGGATGTTGGTATTAGGCTTATGGAGGCACCTAGGTCTAGCAAGGCTCTATCAAATTGGGTTTCACCAATTTTACATGAAATCAGGGGTGTTCCTGGATCTTTAGGCTTGGGTGGGAGTTTACTCAAGATTACAGAGCTGGCTTGCTCTGACAGTATGATCGGATTCCCACTTTTATTTCACAGCTTACGCTTTGGTGTACACATGTCTTTAATGAATCTTGCGTAAGCCGACACGTGGCGAATTGCATCCATCAAGGGGATGTTTATCTGGACCTATTCAAAGAGCTTGACTAGATCCTCCTCAAGGGCCACGGGTTTGGTTATCCTTTTTCCTTTAGTCAAGGCCTCAAGAAATGGAACCGAAGTTGGTTCCTCTAGAATAGGTTCAGGTTCTTGATCTGGGATAGGGGTATCCTGGATAACTATCCTAGGGTTTGCGCTTCAACTAGGCTTAGAGTGGTTTGGATAATTTGGGTCTTGGGTTGCTTTACCACTACGAGTTGTTACGAAGTTTAATCCTGCCTGGTTTTGGTTTGGGTTTGGTAAGAGGGGTTGCTGCTGCTGAACTCTCGCATAAGATGTCGAGGCTTCCATTTCTTTTGGTGATAGAATAGAAGGGGCCTGATAAATCATATGTGCATGGCCTGAATTTGGGTTCAAAACGTGCCTCTGGGTCGGCACGTTATTTGGGTTTAGCAGAGGTTGCAAAGGGAGGGTGCTAGGTTAGTGGGAATTTGCCATCTAGGCTAGTTGATTGCAAACCTCTGTGATCTCATCCTTGTGCTATTTTTGCATTGCCACATTCATCGTTTGAATGTCAGGCAATGCTTTAAGGATAAGAGTCACTTGATCCTGGTTTGTCCCAGATTGATAGGTGGGATTGGGTCGAAGCTAAGGCGGCTGATATGGACGATGAGCTTGTGGATGGGGTTGATAAGGTGGTCTTTGAGTCTGAAAATTTCCCATCCACTGGAAGTTGGGATGATTTCAGCATCTAGGGTTGTAGATATTGGAGAATGGGTCATTTTAGATGGCACTGAGGTCCTCACAGGTCTGAGGAGCCTTAGGAAAGTCGAAATACAAGGGTTTAGAGTTCCCCCAACTAGAATATACTGGATCGGAGGTCCCTCCGGTCTGAGAGTCAGATGGGGGTGGATATGGGTCCATCCTCTGAGATGATTGGTGATAGATGTTCTACACAATTTCCCTTGCAAGAGGTGGCCGTGCAAAAGAGTTCTACATAGAGGTGGCTTACTGTAGATGCCGAGTCAGCTCATCCACCTTCTTCTCTATGATAGAGACCTTGTCAAACCGACTGGCCATCAGTTCCAAGTCGACGGACGTGGGCATGTCCTGTGTCTCATGTGCTACCCTATGATTCGTCGATGCGTGGGCATTCATTCGGTCAAATAAGCCTAGGAGTAATTATTGATGGAGTTCTCACACATGTTTTTGAGAATCTCCCACACCGTGTCCTCATGCTGACCCATTATGTTTCCTCCACAGGTTGCATTGACGAATAATCGAATGTCTTCATGGAGTCCTTGGTAAAAAGGCTGGACTAGTTCCCATTTAGGAACTCCGTGATGGGGGCACTTTCTCATGAGATCTAAGAATCGATCCCATGCTTCATGAAGAGGTTCTCCCGTTTGTTGGGTGAACTGAGTGATCTGGTGTACAAGGCATTTGTCCGACCAACGGGAAAGAACTTCAAAAATTTGGATTGAAGTTCATCCAACGTGCTGATTGGACATGTCTGAGTTTGATACCAATGAGCAGCCTTGTCCATGAGGGAAAAAGAAAACATTTTCATGAGCAGAATATCTCGATTTTGTGCATCTGACCTGAAGGTCTGGGCTAGATGCTTGAGTTGTCTAATGTGCTAGAATGGATCCTCAGAGTTAGGCCCATGGAATTTTGGTATGGAATGAATCATATTGGTCTTGAGTTTAGAATCAGGACCTCTAGCCGAGATTCAAACATGAGGCTCGATTTCCATCGCAGTGAGATTATAGTTATCTCGCATCATTGGATGCTGCGGTGGGTTTACAAAGTTTTGGAAGAGAACATTTAGGCACTGAAGCTGGTGCTCAAGGTTGTTCTCTTCTTCAATGGGTTGTGCCATGATGGTAGAAGAAGAACTTGGTTCTGAATCAGAGGAAAGATCTATGCTGGTGGGGTTGTTGCATAAACAAGGGCATCGAGGCTTGGCATCGGCGAGAACGAATTTCTAATGGAGGTCTTAAGGATGGTCTTAAGGACCACCTGCCAAACATACACCGAAGGATGTGATGAGATTAGAAGGTGCTTGACCCAATCGAGACACCCAAAAATTGTTGGGTGACTATAGAGGTTTGGGGCGGATGATATCCCTTATCGAAAAGGTCGTCCACTTGAGAAGTACTTGGCCAGCCAGAGAGGGAGAGTCCCGCAAAGACCCCTACACGGTAGAGCATCCCCACTAGTTACAGGGTTTCCCCCACCTGACCTCTCTTGTCACTGAGATTCCAGGTAAACCAAAATGGGGACCTTGACCTCTTAAGTCTACCTTTTTTAATAAAGATCAAGGTGCTTAGGGTTCCACTTGAACTTTAGGCCTTTTGAGTGCAAAAAGTGATCGAATTTTAAGGTTGGCTGACCCAAAGGATCAACTTCACCTCTTTGTTCCTTTGAGAGCTTTTACGTCCTTCCGTTTTGGATTCAAATGGATTAAGAGCCTAATTTGCTTAGGGTTTCTCTTGTATAGATCTTTTCAAACAAGGCTTAGGCACATCTCTTTTTGAAGTTTTTGCTTCTTTGCTTAAGAGAAAATGTGTCTCTAAAAACCCTAGCTTTGCAATCCTTAGGTAGGCTCTAGTTGGTCCAATTTAGTTGCCTCAAAAGTTGGTATCTAGGGCTCAATCAAGAAGGTTTTAGCCCTAGTTACCTTAATTGAATGTGCAATTCAAAACGTGTTGAAATGAAAATTAGGCAACTTTGGAGAATTACTAAATATGGAAGCAGGTAGCCCTAGATTGATTTTCTTTATTTTTTTTCTTTTCAGACTTTGAGGGGATTAAGAGAGAGGCCTAATGAAAGTTACCTATTGCATGGTATGGTTGTTGTGCAGCTGCTTTTCTTTTCTCGGCTTTCCCTGAGAAAACACAACAATAAAGAGGAATTAAGTCAGTATTGAATCAGAAGTTGCGATCAAAAGCTTCTAAAATTCCCGTTTCTTCCTAGCAACAGCGCCAAAATTTTGACGAGGTGAAATCTCATTTCAACAGATGTTACATTGTAGTATAGATGAAATCTCCACAAAACCAAATAAAAATTTATAACTCAAAAATCAAACTATCCGAGGTCGAACGCAGGGAGCAATTGGGCATTTCACGGCTTAAGAGCACAACTCTATATTTAAGAAAAAGCAATAACTAATTCAACCAAGATTAATAAGTCAATGTAGAAGTAATGCCCAAAAATAGGATGTTTGATGAAAAATCAGACGTCTTAAAAAGTGTTGGTACAGTGCTTGATATGCGATTTTTAGCCTTCTCTTTCTGATTTCTTTCTTTTCTTTCTCTCTTCTTTCTCTTTCTCTTTGCTCTGCGGCTATGCTTCTTCTACCTTATTCTTTGGCTTCATCTTCTTCTCTTCTTTGTCTTTCCTTGTCTTCTTCTTCTGCTTGGCAGCTTCTTGCTTCTCTTTTTCTTCTGCCCCTTGCTTTCTTTCTTCTTCCTCTTCTTTGTCTTTCTGTGGCTAAGTCCCTGCTTCTCTCCTTCACCAGCTACCATCTTCTTCTTCTACTTGGCCGCACCTCTGCTATAGTGCCCCTCTTTCCACTCTTCTGCACCTTTTTCCTCCTTGCTATGGCTGCCTTCTTCCTTGCTAAGTCCTTCAATTGCTACCTTCTTCCTTTTCTTGTCTTTGCTACACCTCTTCCTCCCTTAGCTCCTCTCCTTCTTTCCTACACAGGACCACGTAGCAGCACCTATACCCTACCCTCCCCACGTCTCTCTCTCCATTTCTCTCTTCGATATGCTCTCCTAGAGCTGGGTAATCGAGTCGGGTGCACGCCCAAGTCCAGGCGCACCTGCATGGGTGTGATGTGTAAGGAGTGCTAGGTTTAGGTAAATGGGTTAGGTGCCAGGTCCGCAGGGGTAGGCATGAGTGAGTGAGGGCGAGGGACCTCACCCATGTGTAGTAGAAGTGATTAGCTGAAAGTACAAATTGAATAAATATCGCACCACTCACCCCTATGTTTACGATGTGGGACTAAATGTCCCACATGCTTCTGTTGGTGCCCGCAGGAGGATATCTTCACTCAATTGAAGCAGCTGAAGGCCTCGCAATGACTGCTCTCAGGTTGGATGCATTCACACACTCAACCCACGCAGCCTGGAGTCCTAAAGGCTGGAGCGTGTGACCTGAAGCCTAGAGCGTGTGACCTGGAGCTCTGAAGCAAGCTTGCTCACTTGTGCATTAATGGCGGATAGAGGCTAGGACCAGCACAACATAAGAAAGACCTTGCGGCCCTGTCAAACAATTAGGGAAAGCTTCGTCGTATCACCGCGAAGGTGAGGCGAGGGTCGGATTGGCTTAGAACGGCCTAGGCGTGTGTGCCTGGTTCCGACTGTGACCGTGCATGTGGGTTTATTCGGTGGAAGTGTGGGGCATGTCTGTTGGTTAGTGGATTGGCAAAGAGTGATCAGTGGTCGATGGCGGAGGTGAAGAGGTTGGTGGCGAGACGTGTGGAGGTGTGGAGTGATGGATGCGTCTCGTCAGAGGTCAGCTGGAGATGAGGATGATGAGGGTGAATAGTGGCAGTCGAGGGGTGGTTTATGAAATAAAAGGAGGGAAAATAAAGAGTGGGAGAAGAGAAACTTATCCTTGGTGATTGGAGCGAAGGGGAGGCATAGGAGATGAACGGCACGTATGTGCCATCGTCGGGGAAGATAGCCCTGAGGTGGAGATAACGGCGACGAGGAGGAGGTTAGAGAAGCATGCGCTAGTGCGGTGCAATGTGGAGAAACGAGACAAAGCGAACCCTGCCACTGGTATGGTGGTAGAGTGATGAGAGGAGGGAGGGGAGGTTGCCCGAGCTTGTGGGCATTTTGATCGAAGATGAGGAGGGAAGAAATTGAGAGGGTAACGGCAGCCAAATCAAGCTTGGGAGATGTGCAAAGGACCAGGGGTCCTTTTATAGCCGCTGGCCGAGCTTCTTGTGCTTGGAGGGCAAGCCTTCCAGTGCAAAATTTTCACCAGAGAAGAAAGGTGCTTAGGACACCCAAATCTCTCGAGCGTTCGCACCAGAGATTGGGCATAAATTTGAACTGGAGATTTCATTCAGACGGCGGAGAAATCCTCAAAGAATCTCCCTTCCAAATCTGGGAGGAGATCTCTGTGGATTTTAGAAGATATCAGCCTTGCATCATCTCTGGAGTGGGATTCCTCTGCTGTAATGGCGTAGGGACCTGAATGCAAGGGTGGCAAGGAAGCTAGGGGGCTCTGGGCAAGGGTTTTTCAAAAGTTTGTTGCCAGAATGTAATTGAGTGGAACATTTTGCAAAGTAGGTCAAGATAACCTTCCCTTAGGCCAAAATTTTGGTACAAACCTAATTTTGACCTAAGGAATCCAATGGTGAAGTTAGATTTTAGGTTTGACCACGTTGACTGGATGTTTTGCATAAAAACCCAAATTAGGTCAAATAATGATCTAGGACCCCAATCTTGGTCAAAATTGGTTCCAAAGGCTAAATTGAAGGTTATAAAGTCTAGGGGATATTTATCCATGAATTTTAGAGGATTTATTTGATTTTCATCCAAACTGAAACCTTGTTTTATTAAGCAGGTTTGTTTTAGGGTTATAGAATGTCATTTAATTCTTAAATCTCACAATAACTCTTTTCTGACTAAACCATCCCACTTTTCCTTTCATTAAGTTCAATTGACCTATGTTTAACCCTTGAGAAATCCCGTTGATGCACTACAATGGTAAAATTGCAGTTTTACCCTTTTGTTCATTTTTCCTTCTCAGAATAGTAAACCGTTGACTTAGGTGTTCCTTTAGGTTATGCAGGAGCTTTTATTTACTTTCTCAAGTCAAAATAAGCTACTTAGGGCTCATGATGAGGCTCTCATCACCTAAGCCTTGCTTGAATTGATCTTTTCAAGCAAACCCTGAAAGTAGGCTCTTACTATCCTTTGAACACTAAAAGAGGGACCTAAATTTCTCAAAGGACAAAGCAGGTGAAGTTGACCCACCTTATTGGGTTAACCAATCATCAAATTAGGTCACCTTGCATAAAAACATCTTAAACTTCAAGCAAAATCATAAGTACCTTTGCTCTTAAACTTAAAACTGGTAGACTTAAGAGGGCAAGTCCCCATTCTTTTCTACCTGGATCCTCATTGACAAGAGAGGTTGGGTGGCAGAAGCCCTGCAACTTGTGGGGGCGCTCTACCATGTAAGAGTTTTTGTGGGACTCTCCCTCTCTGGCTGCCCAGCGAATTTGCAGGTGGATGGCTTTCTAACTTAGAGGTATCATCCGCCTTAAACCTCGATAGTCATCCAAAATTTTTTTTGGGTGCCTTGATTGGGTCCAACACATTCTACCACTCATCTAGTCCATTGGTGCATGTTTGGGAGAAGGTCTCTAGGACCATCTTTGAGGCCTGCATTAACTATTCATTCCCATTGAGGCCAAGCCTCGACGTCCTGATTTGTGCAACAACCCAACTCGATTGATATCTCCTCTGATTCGTATGAACCTAACTCTCCTTCATCCATCATCATGGAGCAACCAACAGAAGAAAACAATCTTGAGAATCAACTTCAGCGCCTCAACGATCTAGTCTAGGCCTTTGTAAACCCACTGCAGCCTCGTATGATGCGAGATCATTACAATCTAGCTATAGTGGTGATTGAACCTCGAGTCCGAATCCCCACTGGAGGTCTTGACACTGAACTCAAGCCCAACATGATTCATGCTATCCCCAAATTCCATGGGCATAATTCCGAGGATCCTTTCCAACATATCAAGAAACTCAAGCACTTGTCCTAGATCTTCGGGTCAGAAGCTAAAGATAGGGATATTTTGGTCATGGAAATGTTCTACTTCTCTCTCATGGACGAGGCTGCTCACTGGTACCAAACCCTAATGCATCCAATCAATACCTAGGCGGAACTACAATCCAAGTTTCTGAAAAAGTTCCACCCTGTTGGTCGGACAAATGCTCTACGACACTAGATCACACATTTCACATAGCAAGAAAGAGAACCACTTCACAAGGCATGGGACAGTTTTCTAGATCTCATGAGAAAGTGCCCCCACCACGGAGTTCCTAAATAGAAAAAAGTCCAATCTTTTTACCAGGGACTCTGTAAGGATATTCGATTATTCATCAATGCGACTAGTGGAGGAAACATCATGGGTCAACACGAAGACACTATGTGGGAGATTATCGAGAATATGTACAAGAACTCCATCAATAATCAATCCATGTGCATGTTCGACTAGATGAATGCCTGTGCTTTGACGAATCCAAGGGGAGAACATTAGATGCAGGGCCTGTCGTCTTCCATCTACTTGAAGCTAATGGCTAGCCACCTAGACAAGGTCTCTATTATTGAGAATAAGGTGGATGAGCTAACTCGACACTTGCAGCGAGCCACCTCTGCGCAAAACTCATTTTCACAACCACCCTCTGGCAGGGAGGTTGTGCATAACATCTACCATCGATCTTTTTAGGGGATGGACCTGTATCTACCCCCGTCTGATTCAGGGTTGGAAGGAAACTATGGACCTGCCTATTCTAGTTGGGGAAAGTCTGAACCCTCATATTCTGAATTTTTCGAGGCTCCTCAGACCTACGAGGACCTCAACGCCATCCATAATTGTCCATTCTCAAACACCGGCAACCCTATATGGTGTAATCATCCTAATTTCACGTTGTCATAGAATAATCAAAATCAGAGACCTCAATATCTACCCTGACTATAAGCTTCTTGTCCATGTCAGCCACCTCAACCTCGACCTTACCCAACTTTTCAATCTAGGCCAACTCACAAAGATCAGACGACTCATATCCTTGACACTCTAGTTGACATTTTCAAAATGAATGCAGCTATGAAAAAATGGCACAAAGATGAGATCGCAGAGGTTTGCAATCAACTTGCCCAGATGGCAAATCCTCACTAGGCCGGTGCACTTCCTTCCCAACCTCTTCCAATCCCAAATAACATGTCGAACCAGAGGCGCGTTATGAACAGAAATCAGGGCCAAGCTCACTTTGTTTATCAAGCCCCTCCTACTCCATCACCCAACGGGATGGAGGCTTCGACATCATACATGGGTTATCAGCAGCAATCACCTCTTTTGCCCACACCAACCCATAACCAGGCAGGACTAAATTACGACACTACCCATAGTTGCAAAGCAACATAGGACCCAACTTATCCAAGCCACTCCCAACCTGTAATGTAAGCCTAAACCCTAGGATAATCATCCACGATACCCCCATCCCAAATCAAGAACCTAGACCCATTCTAGTGGAACACACAAAGGTTACATTTCTGGAGGCCTTGACCAAAGGAAAAAGAAAACCCTAAACCATGGCACTTGAGGAGGACCTGGTCAAGCTGTTTAAGTAGGTCCAAATAAACATCCCCTTTATGGATGCTATACTCCATGTATCAGCTTACGCGCGATTCCTGAAGGATGTGTGTACACCCAAGCGTAAGCCCAAACCAGAGGCAGGAACCCAATCGTATTGTCGGAGCAAGCCAGCTCCATCATTTTGAGCAACCTCTTGCCTAAGGAAAAGGACCCTAGTACCTCTCTAGTTTCATGCAAGATCGGTGATTTAGAATTTGACAAAGACCTTTTGGACATAAGAGCTTCCATCAATTTCATACCCACATCCCTACTAGACCACTTTGAGTTATCTGAACTTAAACTGACAGAGATGACTTTGCAGTTAGCAGATCGATCTATTAAGTCACCAGAAGGAATTCTCGAGGATGTCATAGTTAGGGTACATGATTTCTACTTCCAAGTGGATTTCATAGTCTTAGACATGGATGCTGTTGTGAACTTGAAGAATACACCCATCATATTAGAAAAACCTTTTCTGGCCATAGCTAAGGTCAATGTTAATTGTGAGGAGGGCCAAATTGAATTAAAATTTTAGAGCAAGACACTAAAGATCAGCATCTTTAAGGCCCAAGATGGAATTAATTACAGAGTTATAGAACAAATTTGCAATATCGAGGCCGTGGTTGACAGCCCATATATCAATGAAAACTAGATTATTCTTGATGAACCATCAGAAAATCAAAACACAGAATTTGAGGAGCCTGAACCTAACCTAGACAAACCCATAGCTCCTTCCTTTGCTCTCGACACCTAGCCTGAACATTTGCTTCCACTAACAACCCAGTTATGGAATAAAAGGCACTTGTCGATCATCTCAAATACATGTTTTTGGGTTCCAACCAGAAATTTCCTGAGATTATCAACTCCCAACTCACATCTGATCAGGAAACATGCCTGATTTTTGTTCTCTAGCAGCACCGAAGAGCCATTGGATGGACACTCGATGATCTGACTAGCATCAGCTCCTCATACTACACACATCACATCTATACCGAAGAGGGCTCACGACCATCCTGTGAAATGCAGAGGTGACAAATCCAAATCTGAAGGATGTCGTGAAAAAGGAGATCATCAAGTGGCTAGATGCAGGGATCATTTGCCCGATCTCCAACAGTCGGTGGGTGAGCGCAATCCAAGTTGTGCATAACAAGGTAGGACTCATCGTAATCTTGACTAAAACCAGAGAAACCATACCGACCCTTATAGTGAGCTCGTGGAGAGTCTGCATTGATTACAGAAGACTTAATTCCTCCATGAAGAAGAATCATTTCCCACTATCGTTTATTAATCAGATACTCGAAAAGCTAGCGGGAAATCGATTCTTCTGCATTTTAGATGGGTACTCAGATTATAATAAGGTTGCAATCCATCTTGAGGACCAAGAGAAGACTACCTTCACCTGTCCCTTTGAGACATATGCATTCCGAAGGATGCCATTCGGTCTCTGCAATGCACCCACAACTTTTTAGCGGTGCATGCTTGCCATATTCTCAGATATGGTAGGTGAATACCTTGAGGTCTTCATGGATGACTTCTCAGTATTTGGAGAATCTTTTGATGATTGCCTCCTACACTTGGCACAAATCCTTAGCGGTGCATCGATGTGAACTTGGTTCTTTCCTGGGAAAAGAGCCACTTCATGGTACCAGAGGGAATTGTCTTAGAACATCTCGTCTCTGAAAAAGGCATCCAAGTTGATCAAACCAAGGCAAATCTGTTTTCCAAACTCCCTATGCCTAGTTCGATCAAGGGTATCCGATCATTTCTGGGGCACATCGATTTCTCAAAAATCATTAACGCCCTGACTAATCTTCTCTCCAAGGATGTCTCCTTCAAAATTATCGAGGAGTGCACTCAAGCATTTGAGATCCTATGTGATCGAGTTACCCAAGCACCTATCCAGCAGTCCCTTGATTGGTCATAACCCTTTGAGATCATGTGTAATGCATTTGATTATGCTGTGGATGCGGTACTTAGGCAAAAAATAGATGGGAAACCCGTGGTCATCTACTACACTAGCAAGACACTTGACGTGGCTCAGTGTAACTACACAGTTATTGAGAAAGAGCTACTAGCAGTCGTATTTAGCCTGGAAAAATTCAGATCGTATCTTTTTGATTCCCGTGTTATCATATACTCGGATCAAATTATAGTGAGGCATCTCCTTGCGATGAAGGATGCGAAACCTTGACTAATACATTGGATCGTACTGTTGCAAGAATTTGATCTCGAGATTCGTGACAAGGCGGGAAAGCAGAATGTGGTAGCCGACCATTTATCCCATCTTCCTTCTTCCATCATCGACCCATGTGGTCCGATCATTAAGCATTTTTTGAAGGAACACCTGCTAGCCATTCACAATCTCCCATGGTTTGCTCATATTGTAAACTACTTGGTCACGGGGAAAGTTCTACCAGATTGGGCGACTTCCAGGCAGGACAAATTGATTGCCATGGCCAAGTACTATATTTGGGAGGAACCATACCTCTTCCACATTAGCAATGATTAGGCGATCCGGAGATGCATTCCTAACAATGAGGTCAATGATGTGTTCTCATTCTATTACGACCAGGCTTGCGGTGGCCATTTCTCTAGGCATAAAACTGGAGCGAAAATTTTCCAGCAAGGGTTCTTCTGGCCTACTTTGTTCAAAGACACAAAGACATATTGTAGGGCATGCGCTCATTGTCAGACCCTCAACAACACGAGCCCATCGGATATGATGCCCTTAAACCCGATTATTGTGTGCGAAATCTTTGACATGTGGGGAATTGATTTCATGGGACCCTTTCCCAGATCTAACGGCTTTGAGTGCATTGTACTCGCTGTTGATTATGTCTCTAAATGGATCGAAGCCGTCCCTATGAGAACTAGTGATCATAATGTTGTCCTCCGATTTATCCAGGAGAACATCTTTACTAGATTTATGGTTCCTAAGGCTATCATCAGCGATGGCGAGTCTCATTTCAACAATGTGCACTTCTAGTCCCTGATGAGAAAGTATGGGGTGTTGCATCATATCTCGACTCCTTACCGCCCCCAGACTAATGGACTAGCACAACTGTTGAATCAAGAGATCAAGAAGATCCTTCAGGTCATTGTTCGGCCTGATAGTAAGGATTGGTCTACTCGCCTTCCGGAAGCCATGTGGGCCTATAGGACCACCCACAAGACCCAATTAGGCATGTCTCCCTTCATATTAGTGTATGGAAAGGCATGTAACCTTCTCGTCGAGATGGAGCACAAAGCTTACTAGGTAGTAATAAAGTGCAATCTTGATCTGATGAAGGATGGAATACACTGTCGGTTGCAATTGAGCGAGATCAAGGAACTATGTAATGATGCGTATGAGAACTCGCGTATCTAGAAAGAGCAGGTGAAAGCCTTCCATGACAGGCACACTATGCGAAAATCTTTCCACCCTGGAGAAAAAAGTTCTACTCTTTGATGCCAAACTCAAACTATTCCCAGGAAAACTCGAATCAAAATGGATTGGACCATTCTTGGTGAGATGAATGTTTGGAAATGGAGCCATTAAAATTAGTGAACTCAGCCTTGATTGTAAACCTTTTGTCATGAACGGTCAGACACTCAAACCGTTCGTCGAACTCACTAACTCAAACTTTGCTAAGGTATCTTTTGTGCTCCATTTTCCCTTTGCTCATTGCGCCTGGTTGATGGCATTAAACTCAACACTTAACAAGAGGCAACCAGAATTCATGACACATCCCATGCTGAACTGATATTACACTTTAGGGTTCATCCATCAGAATAGCCAACTCCACCTCTAGTACCCATACCCGAGATTGAAATTGTCCGTAATAGACACCCCGACCCATCCACCCACCCAAAACCTGTTCTAATGTATGACCTAAGCTGAATTTGTGCCCACCAAATTTACAATGAGGACATTGCAAATTGTAGGCATGGGCGGTTATTAAAGTGCAAAATGCTGTGAGAATCACTTCACAAGAAAGGGTTTCATCAAAAGCATACATATTACAAAAAGTCAAAAGAAATATTAAAAATTGGAAAAGAATAAAAAATTGGAGATGGAAGGAAATTTTGAAAATTGCATATCATTCTAGGGAAGTAAAAAAAGGGGAGTTGATATAAATATCAAAAAGGAGGATAGTTTGAAACAAAAAGAGAAAGCCTTTAGTAAAAGATTAAGGAATCTACTTAGTTCTAGACCAAATCAAAAAGAAAGAAATAAAAGACAAAAAGTGCTAAGAGACAAAAAGTGATTAGTATGAATACTGATCTTAGGCCTCTTGGACTTGTGTTTAAGCATAAAAATTCATATATTCGTTAAGATCTGGATACTCCTCAAGAGGTTGGGGAAAATGCAAAGCGTAAGCAATAGGTCTAAGGGTTAGAGCTTATTTGGCTTCATTAACTGACCTCTAGTTTGCACGACTCGGTAACATATGCACCGTAATCCACAACAATCTGGTTCGATGCACCTAATTATCAAAATCACGTAAATGCATTAATTCTGTTCTGAAAGGCTACGTAGATTAAGAGAGACTAATCAACACAAGTTGATTTGGAAGTCTTCTCGACACGGAGAGGCAGGAAGTTCCCCTCGAACTAGTGCAATAACATACCGTCTCCACAGTCCTTGTCTCCTAGGATATCTAAATATCCTACCGAGGGCATGTAAGCACCTTGTGTTGGTTCAGATGCCATGGGCAGCATTATCACGAAATGTCGACTGCTAGGGTCTGGATTTAGCTACAGAATGCCATGGGTGGGATTATCCCAAAATCTCGAAAGCCAGGGTTCTGGGAGTTGCCGTGGGTAGTGCTATCTCGAAGCATCGATTGCCAGGGACCCTGCAAGGATTAATAGTAGGAGCCAGGAATCTGATACAAAATGTGTTGTGAGGCTAATCTGAAGCTAGAAATAAAGAAATAAAAGAGAGAAAATCTCCAAAAAAAAAATATTCGATCTCTCTCCTACAAAAATGCACTACAAACAGAATCGGGACTAAACATGGTTTACGCATAGGTGCCTTAACTGCGGAGTTCAACGAACCTTACATTACTTCCTATGGGCCTTAGAAACCATCATAGCGGATTGAGCCTAGAGCTGGTCATGTTCGGATCTTGGTAGGTACTTAGTACTCTAAGCCTACTATTGGCATTCTGACTGAATCTACAAAAGAAAGCACACAGCAGAAATCTGAGCATAAAAACACATGGTCTAGAACAAGAGTTAATTCCATAAGATTTTGCTAAGGGACTAGCAAAAGATACTCATGGAGATATGTGGGAATACCATCATGATCCATAACTAGCATAATTTATTCTGATTAAGTTATTAAATGCTACTACATAACCATCAGAAGACCATGATTCATTGCAAATCCTTTCGAAGAGAAAGATAAGAAAATAGGGTTAAAACTATAATTTTACCATCGTATCTTGAATGTAGAACAACCATGGGTTTTCTCAAGGGTTAGATAAAGGTCAAATGGTCTTAAAAGTCTAAAAAGTGGGTTAGAATAGTCAAAATGGGTTTTCACATGTTTTGAGAATTAAATGACTTTTGAAACTCTAAAAATAGACCCACTCAATTAATTGAGGTTTTGGTGAGGATAAAATTCACCTAAACCCTCTAAAATTCATAGAAAAATATTCTCTAAGGCTTGGTACCTTCAATTTGACCATCAGAATCCGTCTTGACCAAAAATAGAATCCTAGACAGACATTTGCCCTAATTTGGATTTTTACATAATTTACTTAGTCAAACGTGGTCAAAACCAAAATCCAACTTTACCATTGCATTCCTTAAGTCGAAATTAGGCCTATACCAAAAGTTGGGCTCAATCTGACATCGTTAACCTAGTTTGCCAATTGGTTTTGTCTGACTCTTTTATCTCACACATTTGCCCCTATCTTTTCAATTCTTGGCGTTTCATACCTTAACTTTATCATCGTCTTCACAAAAAGGTCCCTGCCACCATAAAATCCTAATCCTACGAACTTTGATGACCTTTAAAGGGCAAGATCTCTGTGACTTCTTGACGAATCCCTCCAAAAATTGAATGGGAAACTCGTGAAGTAATTGCCTTCCAAAAGAGCCCATTTAGGGAACCTAAATCCCTCTAGAATCCTAATGCGAATGGTTTGATTAATTGGGTATCTTACACCGACGAGAAGCTTAGAGGTTCTAAGCTTCTTTTCCAAGCTTAGAACTCCGTCTAGAGCCCTATAAAAGGACCCCTGTGGCCTTGTGTATTTCCCCAGCATGTTTTGGTGTGTCAACCACCTTAGATTCTCCTTCCCCGGCCACCAAAACCATTACTCTGGCAACCCTCTTCGATCCTCCTCCTTTAGCCATCCAACGATCATATTGGTCAGCTTCATCGACTCCTCTCTTCCTTGCGAG
This sequence comes from Thalassia testudinum, assembly GCA_037157565.1. Lineage (NCBI taxonomy): Eukaryota > Viridiplantae > Streptophyta > Magnoliopsida > Alismatales > Hydrocharitaceae > Thalassia > Thalassia testudinum. The sequence goes on from JAZHRO010000072.1 coordinate 11,340,384, forward strand.
CCCCCTCAGCCAAAGGGAGGGCATTTTTCCATCTGTTTTGTCATCGTCGCCTTTTCGATCTTTCCTCCTTCTTCGATGCCAGTCGACCAAAATCGGTAGCCTCTGCCTCTCTTCCACCTACCCAAGTCCCGTTATCTCTCTCTCACTCTATTTTTTTCTCTCACTTACAACACATGCACGACTACCAACTGCTCCCCCAGCAGTTCATCTTCTTCAGGGCTGGCGGAACTCAAATGAACCCGCGCCATCGCCATACCGCATCAAACTCCACACCGCCACCTTCAAAACCTTCGCCGTAATCCCCTTATCCGAAGCCCTAACTTTGCGCACTCTACCATCGACCCAAACCACCCACCAAGTTACCCACTTTCACACAACCTACTCCATCACCGACCAACCACCTCCGTGCACCAAACTCCATGAAACCACCACAGTTGCACTTGCCATGGTCTAGCGAACCTTCTGAGCTAGTCTGGCATTGCCATCAGGCCGTATCCCTGGTTTCAGGTATTTCGCTAGGGCTTTGTCATTGCCACCTCCTTCACCACCCAATTCATCGTGTTCTTGCATCAGACCTCCCAGGCGCTACACCCAAATCGCATGGGGACACTCCAGGCTGAATTCCAGGCCTCTAAGTGGAAGCAATACACGCGGCTGCTACTTCAATTTGGCAAGGGAAGTCATCCTGCCTACTGTGTGAACCATCCTTTTGGGATTGTCCCACCTCGTAGAAGACTGAAGCCCACACAGTGCATAAATTGAAAAAGTGCTATCAGCTTATCACCTCAGCACGCACAGGGGGTGAGGTCCCTACACGTAGGCGCATATGCATACCCTTGCCCACGCTCACACCTCATAGGTCTGGGCTCGGTCTGTTTACCCAGATACCTAGGTCTTGTAAAGATTGCTAGTTCTGAGAGAGGAAGAGAAAAAGAGAGGTGAGGGGGGTTTTGGTTTGCCACCCTCCTCTCAACACTTGTGAATTCTAAGGGAGGCCTTTGCCTCTGCTGGCGTGCTGAGCCCTATGTTGTCCATTCTCTGGATCTTAACAAGGAAGAAGAAGAGAAGAAGAGGTAAAAGTAAGGAAGAAGAGAGAAGCCTACGCCTCTCCCTAAGGCTTGAAGAGAAGAGAGGAAGTGGCCTTTGCCTCTGCCTTACTGAGCATCAGTTAAGGCATCTGAGTGCCTATTCTGTCATTTGATATCTATTAATACCTTCGTTCTATTGGTTAAATTGAGATTTGCTTGGCTTCTATGATTCTGTTACTTTGAGTAGCTTGCAAAGCTTAACATTGTAGGGTAATTTGCTGATTCAAATCACCATTTTACCCTCTCTTCTCTTTGCACATTACTATTGGGAATTTTTGCTATATCATTTCGAATCAATATTGATTGCAATCGTTCATATCTTTTACCTAGAATTGTGATTTTGAGATTGAATTGCCACTTGCTCCAAGTGAACAACCTTAGATTTCTTTCGATTATAGATATTATTTATTTTTCACGCTGATTCAATCTATACTACAATATGATTAGCCCATATTCGTGGGCTATTTAATCGTCTAAATGTCTAGACATTAAATTAATTTTAACATTTAGGTAGCATATATTAGGATGTAAATAAATTAATTCATATCTTTAGCTTGAGTACATAATTCATGCATTTAGAATTAACCTAGGGTTGCGTACATTTAATTAGTTAATTAATTAGATGCACTATTTTAATTAACATAGAAGCTAAGGTGTTATGTATGGATAACCGTAATTATTTTATTATTTTATTACTTTTCTCCTTGCACAGGTAACTCCTCCGACTCTGCCTCCTCCACTTGTGCATCACATTCATGCTACGACATTTTGAATTTGAAATCAGTGTGGCCGTGGCTATAAAAGAAGGGAGAGCTGCCGTTGAGAAGCCAGGCCACCACCCTTTGTCCCACACTGTGCTCAGAGAACATTGCCTCTCTTCCATCCATACCATCAGCCTCCCACCAAGGCAGAACGACTCACCACCGTGGGCGTGTGGGGTGACAGCCCACACCGCCAAAGAGTCTCTACACCTCCTCACCTCAGCCTACTCACGCTGGCCTCTACGCACCCATCTTCACCACACGTGCCATCTACCACCGCACCCTCAACTCAGCCAATACACGCCCTCATGCTCGCCTTCACCAGCCACTCCAACCCACCTCCAACACTTGCATCAACACCCTTACCAGCCACCTGTGTGCTCGCTATCACCCCATTGCCCTCACCTCAGCCAACGTTCGCGCCAGTAGCTCCCCCCCACTCCATCAGAACTATCATGCTCCCCCAGCCTGCCCTGTAGAGCCCACGCCTCCTTGACTTTTCCAGAACCTCCAGCGCCCCTGCACTTTTGCACCTCTACTCGCCCACAGCGTGCGCTCTACGTGCCTTCACGCCCGCACGCCAGCACCCATGCCCAAGCACCCCTTGCGGGCCAGTAGAGCTACGCCTCCATGTGATAATGCTCTAGTGGCTCCCTACAGCACTTGCAGCTGGCTCCACCACCACGCACACACGCGCCTGTGCGCCCTGCAGAGGCCACGCCTCCATGCGTCGAGTGCATCTGCAATGCCTGCAGTGCCCGCGCGCTGCTCTCCTTGCGCCTGCAGTACGTGCGGCCAGCTGTAGGCTACTCCACCGCTGCTACTCCTCTCCTATGGTAGGCTAGCTTCGGCCATCTCACGATGCACCGCTGCCACCACCACGAAGGCCTCACTTCAGCCGACCTCTTGTAGGAGTAGCTCCTCGATTGAACCTTTCTCCCTTGTGCAAGGAGGAGAGACGTAAAATCCTATGCTTTTACGTTAATTACTATTTACATTTGAATGCCACTACCACCAAAATCAATTTTAATTTATGATTATTTTATTATGGTGAAATTGTGACTTCATACTCATGCTTTCTGATAATTCTGTGGCTATTGATATTCACATGTTTTAACATTGATTTTTGATTAAAATGTGCACAAATTTTCGTTAATGCATGTCAATTGGAAATTACATAGAATCATCACATATTTATTAAATATTTTAGTGAGGAAAAATTGCACATCTACCCTTATATTTTTGAGTTATTGTGCATCCTCTTTCCATCGCATTTCATGTTAGATTTGACTATGGATTTCGCACTTAATTGAAAGAATACGAAATAATCAAGATTTTGTTGCATCATTTCCTCCCTGTGGATACGACCCGCTCTTCTGCGAGTGGTTTAGTTTTAATTTTAATTATTTTGTTAAGCAATTTTCCACCACTTTGACCCTACAACGATAAATTATCTAAATATATTATTTAAAAGCGAAAACCATCTTATAAAAAAGTGTCATTGCCGAGGAGGCAGCAAATGCAATAATTTCACTTGATTTCATTTCCGATTATTTCTCTTTACGTAGTGATCTGACCATTTATTATCTTTCTATGCGAGGAATTTGTGTGAGGAATTTAAGAGAGGTGACAGGCACATAAGGGAGAAGACGTCGACCTTCAGCGATGCTTACACAAGGGGATGACGAAGGAGACTTGGATTCTACCTCTATAGGAGATTTTCCATTTCATAAGTTTTATTTATGTTTTCTCACACTTGTAGTAATTGGCGCTGATTTTTGGGAGCTTGTTCCCTTTTCTTTAGATTTAGGTTTTTAATTTATTTTGTGGATTGTTTACCCTTTAATTTGCTTATGCCTAATAGCTGCCTGCCTTAGGTCGAATCATTTAGGACTGAATGAGCAGCATCTAGATCTAATTCTTGTCTTACATATTGCATGAAGAATGCTGGAATCAGGTATGCATTTCTAACTTTGCATTTCTACCTGTCATGCAAATGCATTCGAATTAATTTTTAGACCACATAATCTGCCTTGAGGCAATCCAACAAGTGGTCACATGTATTCTTGAAAAAGGACTAATTAAAGGAGGGACATTTAAAAATCAAGGACTTGATTTTCAAATGTGATGTGCAATTCAAAATTCAAAATCTTTCTGTGGTGCATGCACACTTATATCTTTTGCACCACGGCACGTATTTAGACACTCATAAGTCTTTGAACGACTAGGACAGGATCCCTCCTACCATTGGATTCTGAAGTGTTCAGAACTTGAGATCAAACGTTTTGTAAATCCAAAGAGGGGGATACCCTGTCAAGGATTTTTGGGGGTAGTTGAGAAGCACTGCGAATGCACAGCTTGAAAGGAAGGCTTAGGCCTACTTGCATCCCTCGATCTTCCGTGTTTGGATTCGCTCTACCATTTGAGATTTAGGGAAGAACACCTAAGTTCCAACTAGGACTTTTTAGGCATTTCGAAGGTTGACAATAGCACGTAATTGATTGGGCAACTTGCTTTGTCACCTACAATTTGAACTAAAGTCAAAAGCCTAAATTTGTAAAGACCGAACAAGTCCTTTTCAATTGTGTTTGTAGTGCATGCTTGGTAGGCATTCTATTAGGAGACAACTTGTGTTTGATCCTGAACCTGAAGGAATCTTAAGAAAAAACCTTCCAAGGGTAGAAATGGCCGATCAAAGGAGCCTTAAGGAATATTTCATTCCAACCAATCAAGCTAGCCCTACACTACGTAGACCTAGAGGGGACAATCCTTATGAGATCAAAAACCGCACCATATCCTTGCTGCCCCCCTTTTATGGTACTTCTAGGGAAGACCCTTACAGGCATATAGAGGAATTCACCGAGGTCTGTTCCACAGTGAAGCTGCAGGGTGTTACTGATGATGCTCAAATGCAGACCCTCTTTCCCTTCTCCCTTAAATACAAAGCCAAGTATTGGTATCACACCCTTGATGATATTGACACTTGGGATGCTCTAAAGAATGAGTTTTTGAAGAAGTACTTCCCCATGAGTAAAACCAATCACTTTAGGACGGAAATTATGAGTTTTGTTCAAAAGGATGGGGAAGCTTTCCATGATGCATGGGAGCTCTTTAATGATTTGCTGAGACTTTGACCACATCACCAGGTGCCTAAATGGCAACTGGTTGAAAGGTTCTACATCAGACTTAAAAATTTGCATAGGCAAACTATGGATGGTGCCTGTGCAAAAACCTTTCTATCTAAAACTAAGGATGAAGCTTGGAACCTTTTTGATACTTTGAGTAAGAATTCTATTCACTTGAATTCTGCCTACATGGATAGAAAGCCTACTCTCATGCAAAGAAAGTTGGACGCGAATGAGGCAAGGGACACCCAGAATTTAGCCTATCAGATTCAATTATTGAATTAAAACAAGGAAAGGCTTACGTCAAACCCAAGTCCATTCGTATCTAACACCTCCATATCCCAAGCTTGTGAAAGCTCAATTTGCCAAGGCAATACACACGGCACTGTGGATTGCCACTTGGCCTCCCAATTCCCTAAGCTTGTACAAGTGGACTTGAATGCCGCTCAAGGGTCCCATCCTAGACCTTGTAATGACCCTTTTTCCAACACTTATAATGACGGATGGAGGAATTGATTGCATCGCAAAAATACACCTGCAATTGGGCCATCTTGTGCTATTTCCTTGCATTACTATTGCATATTAGGGTTCCATAGTAGCATTTGTAAATATAGACGCATGAATGCATTTAATTGAGAGGTGAGGAGAGTGAAATAAGTGGCCTCGAAAAAAACATTTTTCCTCAAGTGCATCTTTGCAAAATTCACCATCTTTCCAATTTCATTTCAAGCTCTTCCCGCGGCTGCATGGCAACTTCTTCCCCTTCGCTCCATGTCCTGCTAAGCCATGCTCTGCAGCCACATGCCCTGCCAAGCCATGCACAGTCAGGGCATGGCTATGCATGACTTCTTCCTCTATAAAACAGGTGTGGCTCCTTCTTGCAAGAGCAGCCTGGTCCACCTTGAAAAAAACCCAGCAGCTTCTCCCTCCAGGCACCGTCCCCTCCCCTCTCCCTCCAACGCAGGACCTCCTCCTCAGAGGAGACACTCGGCGGACAGGAGCACCTCATGGTGGTGCACAACCACAACGGTGAGTCCACCACTGCCCAGCTCATCAAAGAGCCGGTGCGCGTGGTGGCCCTTTCCTTGTTTCTACTTTTGAAGCCACTTCAACCATTACACCAAAGCTTCAAGCTGTGAAGCTCAACCAGCCACCGCACGCCCTGCAGCAGCAGACCGAGCCCCATAGCAGCAGTAGCAAGGCGACAGCAACGCACGCAGGCCTTCCGTGCATGCCTGGAGGTGCCATCGCCTCCTACTTCTTCGCACTGCGCTCTCTCTTCCGCCCGCAACTGGCCACCGTGCACCACTGTAGCAGCCGGCCAAGCTTCACCGCACCCGCCAGACAACACCCGCAGGCCACTGCGCGCCCCTTCACACACAACTCAGCCCTCACCGCGTGCTTTGTCACAATGTTCCACCTGCAAGCCACCAGCCAGTGCACCCGTTCCACGCACGCGCCAGCCTCGAGCTGTCCGGACTCACAGCACCGGACGCAGGTGGTTGCATGGCTCACCTGGCCACTGTAGCCACTGTTCATGCATTTCTACGGAACACTGTTGCTACAGTGGGGTGACCGGTGAGTTTCTCACATAACCGGTCACCCGGTGTGCCGCAACCGCTGTTCGCCCGCATGTGCATCTTGCCCTACGTTCTGTTCCAGCGCCTCCCCACGCGTCTGCCAGCGCCTCTCCCAGTGCCTGCCTTCGCCCGCTCCATTCACTACGTATGCCTCTCCACAAAGCGCTGGGTGCTGCGGTCCCCTCCGCACACATCTCCCCACAGCGCGCATGTCCTAGCGCACAAACGTGCCTACGCGCGCACATGGAAGCCACCAGACGATGCCCTGAGTGCTGCAGACGTCTTAACCCTCCGGCCCTCACCTCCAGCAGTGCTCTCTCTCTCTCACTCTCACAACTCTCTCTCACTCTCTTCACTGACACTTACACTCACAGTTTCATACACACACACACACCTATACACTATTATATACATATATATATAAACATATACATACATATTTACATATATACATATATTTATGTACATATATATATATACATATATGTGTATATATAGTAATATGTTTATAACTAACTGTTAGTATACATATATATATACATATATCTATATACTTATATATATAGATATATATATATACATATATATTTGCATATGTACATATACTTATATACATATATATTTATACATATATCTATACATATATTAGTACTTATATGAAAATGTGTTAGTCTATGTACATATATATATATACATTTATATACTTGTATATATATATATACATACATATACGCATATACTTATACATACATATATATATATATATAAATATACATACATATATACATATCCATCTATATAACTATATATACATATATATATATATATACAAATCTATCTACATATATCTATATGCATATATTATTTATATACATCTGTATACATATATACATATCTATACATATATCTATCTATACATATAGTTATATATATATATACATATATATATACACATATATATATACATTTATATATACCTATATATTTATAACCATATTGACATATAGATATATTTACATATATACACACATATATATATTTTCACATTACTTACCATACGTGGTATCGCGGGAATATCTGCGCCAGTTGCTGATATTCCCCAATACACGCGTACAAAAAGCATGGTTATACTCATCTTCCATCCATCCACCTTACACTCCATGAGGCACCTTGTCTTGTCGGTTGCGTCTTTCTTGACGACGGCTGACTCGACACCGTGCTACACTCCATCTTCATCTCCACCCCCCACCCCTTTATACATATATAATATATACATATATATATATACACTATATTTACTTTATTTCTATTTCTCTTTCCTGTTAGTAAAAAGATAAAAAAATATATAAAAGAGAAAAGATAATCCTTGACTTGCAGGTACCTCGTCTTATGAATAGCAAGACCCATTTTGGAACCCTGATTTGGCTGAAAGCCAAGAACCCAATTTTGAGGGTGTGCCTCAAGGTCAAGAATTACCAGAAAAAAATCTAAATAGAAAAACACCAAAAACACAATAAACGAACGGAAGAGATTCGTTGTAGGAAAAGGCATAGAAACTTGACTTGTAACCCCACTTCCCTCAGTTCGACCTTGGGCCTAAAAGTGACCAAGATAAAATCAAGTAGGCCAGGTAAAAAAATTTTTGTAAAGAGATGGTTAGGTCCAATTTAGGTTAACCACTATACAGACATCAATGATAAAATCACCAGATTAACAACCTAACCGGGTTCGACACCATACCTTTTCTGGCGCCATTGCTGGGGAAGTGTGCCTTCAAGTAAGTTTCTATTCCATTCCTTTAATTTCTTCTCTTCTCTCTTTACGGGTGCCATTGTTTTTGGTGTGCTAGTAAACCTGTTGCAAAGAGAAGGTTGGCAGACGAAGTCAGAGACATGGGCAGGTCCAAGGCGGGAACGAGAGCGTGAAGATGCCGACACTACACTAGAGCTCCGCACACGTTGTTGAACAAGTAGGTTTTTCTTTCTTAGCAACCTAGGTTAACTTGTCACCCTAAAAAAAAAAAAAACAACTAAAAAACTAAAAAGTAAAAAAAAAAGAAAACTAGAAAAACTTCTTGGGATTTCTTGGGCAAGTGGATTAAAATTCACTTGTTTGATTGATTGCCTTTACTCCCACAGCCCTGGGATTTCCCGCATTACTTCGCATAGCGAAAATCCAAGAATCTTGATTCTTAAATTTTTCACCGTGTAAAGTATTCTTTGAGGCAAACATAAAAAGATTGATTGCCACCCCTCTTTGCCTCATTTACCTGCAATTTGGGATCACCTTTTTGGTGGGGAGACTTGGAATTGAGTTGATTCCAACCCCACCACCACTTTTCAACTTGCCTAAGATTCAATCCCGAATAATTCAATCCCAACAAATTGATTTTCTTCATCTTTTGGTTGAAGCCTTGTGTGTGGAAATCATTTCTGGTGATTGGAAGCACTTGAATTGAAGTGCTTTGGCTCCCTTTCACACTAATCTAAAACTGATTCATGCATCCACACATAGAAATATCCATTTAGGGTATCCCATTGCATTTTAGCATGCATTAACCAATTAACATTGAAGAAGGGTTTGTTGCGCTTAGAAGAAAACTTGTATTCTTGCAAAACCTGGAGATTGGTTGAATTGGTATTCCAGCAAAATCCTAAAATCCATACTGCATTAAGGCTAAATTCTAAAAACCATTCACCAATTAAAAACTTCAATTCGGGGAGATTTCCCCATTGCATGCTTGTTTTACACACTTGAAAAATCAATCACTTGGGCATTACCCATAAACAACGCCCTTCACATTCCAAAAGCACTTGATCCTAAGCCTCTAACTAAAACTCTTAGTAACTTGACCCATATTAAGAATTGGAGGTCTAACTACCTGCGTGTAGTGTGTACGTGCTGGTGAGGGTTCCCGTATGCTATTGATGTCTAAGACTGGGGCAAACGGCCTTTCAATCTGGCTCGGTGGTTCCACGATGCTCGCATTCGGTTCTGTAGTTCGGGATAGTAGGTAAATTAGATCTTTACGTCTAAAGGCACACTGTAGAGGTTAGGAATTTGACTGTATTGATTTGTAATCAAGTGTACCTTTGCAACATCATTTCTCTCATCTCTTTTCCCTTCTTATCTCCCCAATTCTTCCTACGGTGGTGCAAGTTTGGGAGGAGCTCACAAAACCTTGAACTGTTTGAATTGACTGATAAATCTATAAAAGAATCTGAATCTTCCTCCTCCTCCACAAACATGGCTGCACGCCCACCCACAAATCCCGAGGGAGGAAATCGCCCTCAGAACCCACTAGGTGGTGGAGCCTTAGATCCCATAACCCGCCACCAAGCCCAAATGGAAATGTATAATGAACAAATTGAAGCCATTCGGGAAACATTGGAGGAAATGCAGAACCCTCCAGAATGGGAGGAGCCTAGGTCTCTTAACACTTATCAGAATCCTGCTGCTACAGAGACCATAAGACAAATTCGGGTCCCCATGGGCAGGGATGACTTTGAACTGAAACCAAACATTATTGGCCTAATAATTTTCACTTCCATGGTCTTGCAAGTGAAGATTCTTTTCTCCACTTGGAAGACTTGACCCGATTAGTTGAAACTGTTAAACCTAGAAATATTGGGTTACCTATAGTCCTCATGAAAATGTTCCTATTTTCATTGCGGGATAAAGCGTTGCAGTGGCTACGCACCCTTGGGAGAACCATCCACTCTTGGGAAGAGATGCGAACAACGTTTCTCAAGAAGTTCTTCCCAATTGGGCGAACCAATACGCTTCGCCGTGCTATCACTTCATTTACGCAACAAAACAGCAAACAATTTCATGAGGCATGGGAGAGGTATAGTGACCTCCTCAAGAAGTGTCTGCACCACGGTCTGCCTAAATGGCATATAGCCCAGATTTTCTACAATGGGCTAAATGAGAATTTGAAGCAGATTGCAGACGCTTCCTGCGGAGGGAATTTTATGAATAATGACGAGAATGGAGCATTCGAATTATTTGAAAATATGAGCGAAAACTCAATGAACACTAACACTATTGTTGCCTTTAATCGACCAGCCAGCCCCGAAATGTCCACGAAGTTGACACGGGACCCTCCCATTCATCCACTGATCTCAGCCTTATAGCACAAAAACTGGATGAAGTCTCTGTTGTGCATAAGAAGCTGGACGAGCTTCTGGCTAACCCCACCCGTTCTATGGCAAACACCACCTCTTCACCACTTTGTCACAATCCAAATTCTTCCAACACTAGGCTTATCCCAAGAAACCCTGTAAGACCATCCTTACTGAGTGTCGCGCCGAGTGACTCAGTAAGTCTTGTGGAACTGGCTTTTGCGAGCCAATATTTTGACATGGAGGACCAAGCCTCTATGTGCTCGGACGCATATTTACATGCGGACATGTCTTCTGGCATAGAATACGCTTGCGCCCTGGGGAGCAACCCATTCTCTGCCACTTATAACCCAGGGTGGCGAAATCATCCAAACTTCGCATGGTCCAACAACCCGCAGTGCCAAAACCCCGTGAGTGGACCAATGCGACCGTCCGCACCCGTCATCCCAAGGGCCCAGTCTAATCCTTTGGCGAACCTACCATCAAGCCCTTGCGTACCGCAAACAGAACATGTCGCAAGTCCTCTTGACAAATTGATGCGAATGATGACGGAAATGTCAAAGCGCCATGAAGTGAACATGACCTCTCTTCAGCAGCAATTGGCGTAGCAGAATGCTGAGATCAGTCAACTACGCATGACGACTCGATCTCAGGGCACTCTTCCCGCCCAACCTATCCCAAACCTGCGGAATTTCATACCCTGTGGTCCTCAACCGCAGGTATGACCTTCTCAGTGGTAGGTACATCAAATTCTGCAAGCTCAGAGCATTCCTCCGGGATTTCAGGCTAACCCCGCTACAGCACCTCACTCATATGTCCCTGTTGCAAACCCTCCTCCGCCGTATGATCCCACTGGACCTGCATCGTCCAATGCTATCACTACGAGGAGCGGTAAGCAGACTGTCGATCCGCCTTGACCTGATCCTGGCCCATCTTCTTCATCGCCCTCTCATTCGAGATGCGCACTGCAGTCGCGAGAGGACGATACACCAAAATTGGTGCCAGAATCAGTCCCATTACTTGAGGCTCTTCTGAGGGAGCCAAAAGGCAAGAAGAAAGACACGCAAGCCTTTGATAACCTGCATAATTTGTTCAGGGATGTAGAAATCAATGTACCGTTGCTCGAGGCTATCAATCACATACCTACTGTCACCCGATTTTTCAAAGACTACAGAACACCCAAACGACAGTTAAAGAAAACTAAAAATCCTGTGGTTCTCTCGCCTCATGCAAGTTGTGCTATACTGTCAAACTTACCACCGAAGCGGAAAGATCCGGGCACACTGCTTATTTCCTGTAGCATCCAAGGCTGCAATTTTAACTATGCCCTGCTTGATCTAGGATCTTCCAAAAATCTTATACCGAGCATCATGCTCGAAAAATTTCCTTGGGAAATCTGAAACCCACCCCTGTCACATTACAGTTGGCAGATTGTTCTGTCAAAATTTCGAAGGGTTTGGTGGAAGACGTGGTGGTTAGGGTCAACAGTCTCTGTTTTCCTATTGACTTTCTTGTTTTAGATATGGAAGTTCCTAGCTCATTTTCTGATTGTCCGATCATCCTTGGTAGAACTTTCTTGTCCACAGCCCATGCCCATATTGACTGCGATTCGGGCTATATTGAGATTGCCATTGGATCTGAAAAGCTCAAGCTTAACATCTTCAAGGTAGCGAAGAACTTTGATTGCGATTGTATCGAGGATGACACGTCTGACGAGGACATGGCCATCAGCGCATGTATCAGACTAATTGGGACCTATTCAGACTACTGCGGATTACCTGTAAACACTGAGGACTGCCTGATTAGCACATATTGTGACGTTCCCCAGTCCCTCCCTTGTCCCGTACCTTCTCCTGGCCAGACTTCTGACGAGGCTTTCTCTGCTTCCCATACCTCGTGGTCTGAGTCATATCCAAGCTACTCACCGGCGGTCCACACTTTTGAAGACCGGATTGCCCTTTCTTTCCCTCCAAATCAGGCAGATTTGCAACTCCACTCTGGGACCTTGAGCCCACATCCTACTCACTAGGGCTATTCCCTTTTGGGTCCATCTATCCAAGAAGCCCCTCTTCTTGGCCAATCTGAGGGCCAACTTCTTCTTCCCGACTTGTTCTCTGATCCGCCTGGGACACTCTCATCCCATGAAATGCCAGACCTTTCACCATCCACCATCACTTTTCATGCCACTATCACGATCTCTTCACTTTTCACTTCACCACCCACCATCCACCCACCCTACCACCCTACTATATACCCTGCACCTCAACTCTCGTTAACTGATCTTTCGTCCTTTCTCTAACTTTCCTTGGATGCATATGAGGACATAGCATTGTTTGTCATGGGGGGGTGGATAGGCATCCATAGGATTAGGGTATTTTATGGTATCATGTAGTTCCCACCTATTTATAAATATTCAAGAAAAAGAAAAAGAAAAAAATTATATATATGTAATGATAATAATAAATGGTGTTTAGTAATGATCTGAAGGCTGAAACAAAAATATAATAAGTGTTTATGGATATCCAACCTTTGTTCTGAAGACTTTCCAGGCCACAGAATCTTGATTCGCTTAGGCCCGGCCTAATTCACTTGAGCATTGACAAGATAGATCGGAATCTCTTCTAACTAAGGACATATTCTTGTACTTGAGACATTAGTAAAGGATCAGTTGGTTTGCTTCTACTTGAGAGCTTAAGTAAACCTGGTTCACACTACACATATCAAGAAAGACCAGGTGAACATAAGATCAAACCCTAGTTTTCATTAGGGAAGGTGGAGTCCTTACCTGTGCTCGCAGGTAGACTTTTTATCCCAGGTTTTAGTCTTGTGTTTAGGAGAAACTCTTTCCACCAAAAAAGAAACTCTCCCACCAAAAAGAAAAGTGTACTCCTCCAAATAATGTTCTAAGAGATATACTGACACGTGTTTCAAAAAAAAAAAAAGGATGCAAATAAGTCAGTATATCTCACAAATGTCTATAAAGTCTTCATCCTACAAGAAGTTCTTCAGGGCAGGTTACAAATACCTTGTTTTCTTTGGGCCACAAATGTCAGAAAATGGGAGTTGAGTTTTCCGTCATCTTCTTAAGGGTCAATCCAAAGACTTGAGCTGAAACTGGGACCAACCTGTACTTAAAATTTCGTGAAACCCTGGGCTTGAGTCTTACTGTTCATCTGGTCAGTTTTGATCCTTCACTAATGACAAGCCATAATCTCTTGAGCTCTAGAGTATGGGAAAAACCTCCTAGGTCCTGGAAATCGTACTTAAGGCTTAAATATCAAGAGTCCTGGTTAGTTGAGAGATGATCTTTGTCATGTGAGACTTAAAGTACTGGTAGTCTTCTCTACAATTGGTTCTCACAATATCCAACAATAAATTCACCTATGTTGCCTCAGAAGAAAATCTTCAGATTAAAGATCATTCTAATACATTAAAAAAATGTTTTGCTAGGGACTAGCAAAAGATAGGCATGGGGGTATGATTGCACTGGAAAAATACACCTGCAATTATGCCGTCTTGTGCTATTTCCTAGCATTACCAATGCATATTAGGGTTCCATAGTAGCATTTGTAAATATAGATGCATGCATGCATTTAATTGAGAGGGGAGGAGAGTGAAATAAGTGGCCTTGCAAATAACATTTTTCCTCAAGTGCATCTTTGCAAAATTCACCATCTTTCAATTTTTATTTCAAGCTCTTCCAGCGGCTGCATGGCAGCTTCTTCTCCTTCACTCCATGTCCTTCTAAGCCATGCTTTGCAGCCACATGCCGTGCCAAGAATTGCATAGGCAGGGCATGGCTATGCATGACTTCTTCCTCTATAAAATAGGTGCGGCTCCTTCCTGCAAGAGTAGCCTGGTCCTCCACGAGAAAACCCCAGCAGCTTCTCCCTCCAGGCACCACCCCCTCCCCTCTCCCTCCATATGCAGGACCTCCTCCTCAGAGGAGACACCCGGCGGACAGGAGCACCTCACGGTGTTGCACAACCACCACCGTGAGTCCACCACCACCCAAGTTATCAAAGAGCTGGTGGGCGTGGTGGCTCTTTCCTTGTTTCCATTACAACAAAGCTTCAAGTTGTGAAGCTCAACCGGCCACCGCAAGCCCTGCAGCAGCCGGCCGAGCCCCACAGCAGCCGGCCGAGCCCCACAGTAGCAGCAGTGCATGCAGGCCTTCCGTGCGCGCCTGCAGGCAACATCGCCTCCTGCTTCTTTGCACTGCGCTCTCTCTTCCGCCCGCAACCGGCCACCGCACGCCACTGCAACGGCCGGCCAAGCTTCACCGCACCTGGCAGACAACACCCGCAGGCCACCGCGCACCTTGTCGTGCCCCTTAGCCTGCAACCCAGCCCTCACCACACGCTCTGTCGCAACGTTCCACCTGCAAGCCACCGGCCGGTGCACCCCTTCCATGCGCGCGCCAGCTCGCGCGCTCCAAACCCGACCCGTCTGCACTCACAACACCGAATGCAGGCGTTTGCGCGGCTGGCTCGGCCACTGTAGCCATTGTTCACGCGTTTCTACGGAACACTATGGCTACAGTGGTGTGACCGGTGAGTTTCTACTTAACCAGTTACCCGACGCACCGCAACCGTTGTTCGCCCGTGTACGCGTCTCGCCCCATGTTTTGCTCCAGCGCCCGCCCACGCGTTTGCCAGTGCCTCTCCTAGCGCCTGCCCTCGCCTGCTCCCTTCGTCGCATACGCCTTTCTACGCAGCGCTGGGCGCTATGGCCTAATCCGCACCCATCTCCCCCCAGCATGCATGTCCTCGCGCACATACACGCCTGCATGCGTGCATGGAAGCCACCAGACGATGCCCTGAGTGCTGCAGACGTCTTAACCATCCAGCCCTCACCTCCAGCAGTGCTCTCTCTCTCTCTCTCTCACAACACTCTCTCACTCTCTTCACCGACACTTACTTGCACTCACACTTTCATACACACACACACACACCTATACACTATTATATACATATATATACATATACATACATATTTACATATATACATATATTTATATACACATATACATACATATATATATATACTTATATCTATATATATAGTAGTATGTATATAACTAATTATTAGTATACATATATATATATACATATGTCTATGTACTTATATATATAGATATATATATGCATATATATTTGCATATATACATATATCTATACATATATTAGTACTTATACAAGTATGTGTTAGTCTATATACATAAATATATATATATATATATATATATACATCTATATACTTATATATATATATACATACATATACGCATATACTTATACGTAGATATATATATATATATATATAAATATACATACATATATACATTTCCATCTATACAACAATATATACATATATATATATACATATCTATCTACATATATCTATATACATATATTATTTATACACATCTATATACATATATATATATACATATACTAATATATATATATATATACACACATATATATATATTTTCACGTTACTTACCATACGTGGTATCACGGGAATATCCACACCAGCTGTTGATATTCCCCGATACACGCTTACAAAAAGTGTGGTTACACTTATCTTCCATCCATCCACCTTACACTCCACGTGGCACCTCGTCCTGTCGATTGCGTCTTTCTAAACGACGACTGACTCGACACCATGCTACACTCCATCTCCGCCTCCACCCCCACCAATTTATACATATATAATATATACATATATATATATACACTATTTTACTTTATTTCTATTTCGCTTTCCTGTTAGTAAAAGGATACAAAAATATATAAAAGAGAAAAGATAATCCTTGACTTGTAGGTACCCTGTCTTACGAATAGCAAGACCTATTTTGGAACCCTGATTTGGCTTAAAGCTACGAACCCAATTTTGATGGTGTGCCTTAAGGACAAGAATTACCAGAAAAAAATCTAAATAGAAAAACACCAAAAACACAATAAACAAACGAAAGAGATTCGTTGTAGGAAAAGGTGTAGAAACTTGACTTGTAACCCCACTTCCCTAAGTTCGACCCTGGGCCTAAAAGTGACCAAGATAAAATCAAGTAGGCCAGGTAAAAAATTTTTTGTAAAGAGATGGTTAGGTCCGATTTAGGTTAACCACTATACAAACTTCAATGATAAAATCACCATATTAACAACCTAACTGGGTCCGACACCAGGAACCACCCAAACTTTTCATGAAGACAAGGAAATGTCTCAAATTCAGGGAATTATAAATTGGAATCCTTTCAAAACCATCAAATGAACCAACCTCTGACCTTTGCCCAACCTAAGACCTCTGAGATGGATGAATTGAAGGCAATGTTGAAAGCTATGCAAGAAAGTCAAAGTGCCATCATCCAATCTCATGACAGGGCTATACATGAGATGAAATCACAAATAGGACACCTTGTTGAGGCTGTTAGATAGAGGGAAACTAGGAAGCTTCCCAGTGCTACTGAGGAGAATCCTAAAGGAAAAGGGATTGTCTTTAGGGAGCATGCTCAGGTGGTGACTATTCTGAGAAGTGGGAAAGAAATTTCCAAACCTGATGCTCCTATAGTCTCACACCCTAAAAAATGATTCACCCTGACTTTTACCCCCACCGAAGAAGACTTGCCCAAATCTTCTCCGCTTGAAATCACCTTACCGAAAGAAGTTGTCCCCGTTCCACCTCTTCCACGACATGACAACCCTTCCACCCAATGATCGAGAGTGCCCTTTCCAGAGCGCTTATCCACCTCTGGGCAGACTTCTACTGGCACATCTGGAGCCAAAGATAAGATGGATGAGATCATGGAAACTTGCAAGCAATTGCAGATTAACCTGCCTTTTCTTGAATCTATCAGGCAGATTCCATCTTATGCCTGCTTCTTAAAGGACCTGTACATGAAAAAGCAGTAATCTAGGAAACAGGTCCAATCAAAACTTGTCCTGCCTGATTCTGTTAGCTCAATCGTTCAACATGGCACACCCCTGGAACTTAACGACCCAGGAGCCCCATACATATCAGGAGTTATTGGTGACTTACTTATTGATGAGGCTCTACTTGATCTAGGTGCGGGGGTGAACATCCTTCCGAGCTATGTGTATGAACAACTTGGGGGAGGCAATCTAAAGCCTAGCCTTGTAATCCTTCAAGTTGCAAATCGGTCACTTAAGACACCACGGGGGATTTTGGAAGATGTCCTTGTAAGAGTGGAGGATTTCTTTTTTCCCATTGACTTCTTAGTTTTGGACACTGACCCTACTAACAAGCCAACCAAACCCTCCATCATTTTGGGCCACCCCTTCCTTGCAACTTTGCATGCTTCAATCAATTGCAATACTGGGGCATTGAAAATAGGCTTCGGGAACAGAAAAATCTGCCTTAATGTGTTTGATGCTTACAAACAAGCCAGATTTGAGTATTGTTCTCAAGTTGAGGTGATAGATGACCTGATTGAAGAGGCAACCCCTGCAATGTTATGTGATGATCACCTTCAGCATGTCATTCTACATGAGCATTCCCATCTCTTTGAGGAATGTAAAGGGGATATACTAGAATTTGAGGAATTGCTGGGTGTTTTTGCTGAGCCTATTTCCCCATCATCTTTGCCTAAGGTAGATCTACTACCTGAGATGGGGACATCTATTATGAAACCCTCAACCATACAAGCCCTTGACCTTGAGTTGAAACCACTCCTTGACACTCTCAAGTACGTCTTCCTAGGTGCCAATGATATGCTCCCCATTATCATTTCAGCTGTGCTATCTGAGGTACAGGAGGGAGCCCTGATTGAATGCTTGTCTAGGCACAAGGAAGCTATTGCTTGGAGCATTGCTGACATTAAGGGTATAGACTCTACACTCTGCATGCACCACATTTATACTGGTGATTCCATCAAGCCATTTAGGGACATGCAGAGACGTCTGAACCCTAATTTGAGGGAGGTGGTTAAAAAGGAAATCCTGAAGTGGTTGGATGCTGGGATCATATATCCCATTGCAGATAGTAAATGGGTAAGTCTTATTCATGTGGTGCCAAAGAAGGTAAGCTTTACTGTGGAATTCAACGACCAAGGTGAACAAGTTGTCACTAGACCCTTAATTGGATGGAGGGTCAATATTGATTACTGCAAGTTGAACACCGCTACCCAGAAGGATCACTTTCCCTTTCCTTTTATTGATCAAATTCTCGAGAAATTGGCAGGGAATAAGTACTATTGCTTTCTCGATGGATATTCTAGGTACAACCAAGTGGCAGTCTTTCCTGATGACCAAGAGAAGACATTCAGGAGTCCTTATGGTACTTTTGCATTCAGGCGTATGCTGTTTGGACTATGTAATGCCCCTGCATCCTTCCAGCGATGTATGATGTCTATTTTTTTGAACATGATTGATGAGCATGTTGAAGTGTTTATGGATGACTTCTCCATTTATGGCCCGTCTTTCGACCAGTGTCTCCTGCACTTGGAGAATGTGTTGAAGCGATGTAAGGAGACTGGTTTAGTCCTCAGTTGGGAGAAAAGTCATTTCATGGTACAGAAAGGAATTATACTTGGGCATGTTTTATTCGAGCTTGGTTTGGAAGTAGATAAAGCCAAGATTGATTTTATTTCCAAACTTCCATTGCCCACAAACATCAAACAGATTAGATCCTTTCTGGGCCATGCCGAGTTTCATAGGCACTTTGTTAAAAATTTTAGTAAAATTTCTAGGGCACTTTGTGACTTGTTGGCGAAGGAATCTTCCTTCAATTTTGATTGAAAGTGTGCCGAGGCCTTTCAAACTATGAAAGAGGCCTTCATCTCTATTCCTATTCTCCAAGCTCCTGATTGGACACTACCATTTGAGCTAATGTGTGATGCCTCAGATTATGTGGTGGGAGCAGTCCTTGGACAAAGTGTTGAGGGAAGACCTCATGTGCAACATTATGCCAGCAAGACTTTAACCGAACCTCAGCAAAACTACACCATCACTAAAAAAGAATTACTTGCTGTAGTTTTTGCTCTGGAGAAGTTTAGGTCTTATCTGCTTGGGTCTAAGGTGGTTATTTTTACTGATCATGCGGCAGTGAGACATCTCATTGCTAAGAAAGATTCTAAGCCACGTCTGATTAGGTGGATCCTACTCCTTCAATAATTTGACTTGGAGATACGTGAAAAGAGAGTAGAAAATGTTGTGGCTAACCACCTATCTTGCCTTCCAGTTAGTGACTCTCTTTCTGGAGATATTCGCGAGACATTTCCTGATGAAACTCTAATGGCGATAACACCAACTTTACCTTGGTATGCAGATACAGCAAATTACTTGGTCAATGGACAAACTCCTAGCTCTTGGGATGAGCAGAAAACAAAGAGATTCATTTCCCAAGCAAGATATTTTCATTGGGAAAAGCCAGAATTATTTAGAATTGGACAAGACCAAGTATTGAGATGTTGTGTACCTGAAGAGGAAGAACAAAGTATGCTGAATTTTTGCCAAGAACTTCATTGTGGAGGACACTTGGTGCTAAGAAAACTGCTTTTATGGTTCTCCAGTCTGATTTTTGGTGGCCTTCCATATGTAAGGATTCTCATAATTTTGTTAAGGCCTGTATTAGATGTCAACGGACTGGAATGATTAGGAAGTTGAATGAAATGCCTCAACACCCTATTCAATCTCCTGAAATTTTTGATGTGTGGGGAATTAACTTTATGGGCCCCTTCCCGTCATCCAATGGTTATGAATATATCTTGGTGGCAGTTGATTATGTCTCCAAATGGATAGAGGCCATTCCTACACTCACAAATGACCACTCTGTGGTTTTGAAATTTGTGAAGGCCAATATCATTTCTCGTTTCGGCTGCCCCAAGACCATTATAAGTGATGGGGGACCTCATTTCCGAAACCACTACTTCAATCGGTTAATCAGGAGTCCGGGAGTGACTTACAAGGTCGCTACCCCTTACCATCCTCATACAAGTGGCTAGGTTGAAGTGTCGAATAGGGAGATAAAAAATATTTTGGAAAAGACCGTTAGACCTGGTAGGAAAGACTAGTCCCAAAAGATCGCTGATGCTTTGTGGGCATATCGAACGGCCTATAAGACCCCTTTGGGTACTTCTCCCTTTCGGATTATGCATGCGAAAGTGTGCCATTTACCTGTTGAGTTGGAACATAAGGCACTTTAAGCTATTTGAAGTGTTAACATGGATTTAGAGAAGGTGGGTAAGGCATGACTTCTGGAATTAAGTGAGCTTGAGGAGTTGAGGAATGATGGTTATGACACCTCTCAAGCTTGTAAAGAAAGAACTAAGGTCTTGCATGATAGGTATACACTTCAAAAGACCTTTGAAACCAACCAACAAGTCTGGCTTTTCAATTCTAGACTTAAGCATTTTCCTGGGAAGTTAAAATCTCGTTGGGATGGGCCTTACATAATCAATAAAGTGTTTCCGCATGGAGCTGTGGAGATTAAGAGCCCTTCCTCTTTAGCAACTCCCTTTACCGTCAACGGTCAACAGTTAAAACCATACATTACTTTGAATGGCCATCTGGTTGACGAGGTCACTATTGAGGAGCCTTAGCTCCTACCATCCTCTGCCTCTAGTAATATCTTCCTTTAACTATTTTTGTTTCCAATGAGGACATTATTTGAACCAGGCATGAGGGAGAGGACCAGAGGCATTTTGTTTATAGCACGTCAACATTTTGCATCCATTCATAAATATTGCATTTAAAATAAATAAATAAATAGAAATAATGAAAATAATAAAAAAAGAAGTTTTGAGCTTAACTGGCTAGGTCTTGCATTCTTAAGCAAATCAGAACTCTATGTGAGACTAAGTTGGTTCTAGGGTCAAACCTTAGAAGCTAAATGAGCTACTAGCTTTAGACCTTTACGGTCCTTTGTGGACTTAAAAACTTAAGTAGGAGTGATGTTGCAGACCATTCCTCAAGAGGTTGAGGAAGGAAAGCTAGGGATTGAGTTAAAAGGTTGGGTAGTACCTGGAGTCTTGTTCTACCTTTAGGTTTACAGGTCCTTGTAACCCAAGCATCCAAATTTCACACACTTGGTCTTGTGTAAGTAAGTAATAACCTTAATTCATTACGTAAAAGATATTTGGTTCTCTTAGTTTTGACATAGGAGAGGCTTGAAAACACAATTTGATTGGAAGAGTTCCTGCCATAGGAAAGGTGGAGTATATACTAACCTTGAGGATGCAATGATAATATATTACCTCCTCGACTCTTTTCTCTTAGGATATCCATCCTACTAAGGGCATGTAAGCGCATTGTGCGGTTCAGCTACCATGGCCGGCCCTATCTCGAAGTGCCAATTGCCATAGGCCTGAATTCGCTTAACAAATCCATGGGCGATACTATCTCAAAGTGTCGATTGCCATGAGTTCTTGGGGTCGCTATGGGCGATGCTATCTCGAAGCATCGAAAGCCAAGCACCCTTTGAGGTACGTTGATGGGGACAATGAATCTGACATAGACCGTGTTGATAGCTGATCCAAGGTTAGACTTAGAGGAATCAAACAAAAAAATATATATATTATTCAAAGAAAAAAAAATCCTTTTTCCTTTAACTCAAATAACTCAGACCAATGCACATGCACGGATGCTTTAATCTCAGGGATCAATAAACCTTTAGGGTAGAGTCAGAAATCAAGGAAACTTGTGCCTGCAACTCATCTTTAGCCGACCTACTCTGTAACTTAACAACTACTTGGGAACCTTAGGTCTAAAGTCTGAACTTAATATGTTTCTAAAGGAAGACTGTTTGGGTTGGCTAGTCTAATTAGAGTGCTTGGTTTTGCTTGATTTTGCTAGGGACTAGCAAAAACTAGGCATGGGGGTATTTGATTAGCCCAAATTCTTGGGCTATTTAAGTGTCTAAATGTCTAGACATTAAATTAATTTTAACATTTAGGTAGCATACATTAGATGTAAATAAATTAATTCATATTTTTAGCTTAAGTACATAATTCATGCATTTACAATTAACCTAGGGTTCCATACATTTAATTAGTTAATTAATTAGATGCACTATTTTAATTAACATAGAAGCTAAGGTGTTATGTATAAATAACCCTGATTATTTTATTTTTTTATTCTTTTTCTCCTTGCACAGGTAACTCCTCCGGCTCCACCTCCTCCTCTTGCACATCACATTCATGCCACGGCATTTTGAATTTGAAATCAGTGTGGCTATGGCTACAAAAGGAGAAGGGAGAGTTGCCGTTGAGAAGCCAGGCCACCACCCTTTGTCCCTCACTGTGCTCAGAGTTCCATCCAAACCACTGGCCTCTGACCACGGTAGAACGACTCACCACCATGCGTGTGTGGGGTGACAGCCCACATGACAAATAGTCGTTGCAACTCCTCACCTCAACCAACTCACGCCAGCCTCTGCTCACCCATCTTTAGCGTACGCACCATCTGCCACCTCACCCTCAAGTCAGCCAGCACATGCCCGCACCTTCTTCTTCACCAACTGCTCCAACCCACCTCCAGCACTTGCAACAACGCCCTCACTAGCCACCTGCGCACGTGCTATCACCCCAGTGCCCTAAACT
This sequence comes from Thalassia testudinum, assembly GCA_037157565.1. Classification (NCBI taxonomy): domain Eukaryota; kingdom Viridiplantae; phylum Streptophyta; class Magnoliopsida; order Alismatales; family Hydrocharitaceae; genus Thalassia; species Thalassia testudinum. The sequence continues at coordinate 11,363,621 of JAZHRO010000072.1, forward strand.
TAGCCAGCGCACATGCCAGCTGCTCTCCCCCGCTCCATCAGACTTACCACGCACATCCAGCCCATTCCTGCAGAGCCCGCGCCTCCACGACTTCTCCAGAACCTCCAGCGCCCCTGCACTTCCACACCTCCTCTCGCCCACGGCGTGCACTCCACGCACCTTCAAGCTCGCGCACCACCACCCATGCCCGCACACGCCTTGCGGGCCTGCAGAGCCGTGCCTCCACGTGTCCATGCTCCATCGGCTCCCTGCAACACCTGCAACCAACGCCACCACCACTCTCGCACGTGCCTGTCTACCTTATAGAGGTCGCGCCTCCACGTGCTACGTGCATCTGCTGTGCCTATAGTGCCTGCGTGCTACTCTTCTTGTACCTATAGTACGCGCGACTAGCAATAGGCTCCTCCATCGCCACCACTCCTCTCCTCCGGTAGGCCGGCTCCGGCCATCTCACGATGCTCCGCTGCCACCACTACGAAGACCTCGCTTCAGCTGACCTCTTATAGGAGTAGCTCCACGACTGAACCTCTCTCCCATACGCAAGGAGGAGAGAGGTAAAATCCTCTGCTTTTATGTTAATTACTATTTACATTTTAATGCCATTGCCACCAAATCAATTTTAATTTATGATTATTTTATTATGGTGAAATTGTGACTTCATACTCATGCTTTATGATAATTATTGGGCTATTGTTATTCAAATGTTTTAATATTTGTTTTGGATTAAAATGTGCACAAATTTTCTCTAATGCATGTTAATTGGAAATTACATAGAATCATCACATATTTATTGAATATTTTAGTGAGGAAAAATTGAACATCTACCGTTATATTTTTGAGTTATTATGCATCTTCCTTCCATCGCATTTCATGTCAGATTTGACTATGGATTTCACACTTGATTGAAAGAATATGAAATAATCAAGATTTTATTACATCATTGCCTCTGTGTGGACACGACCCACTCTTCTACAAGTGGTTTAATTTTAATTTTAATTATTTTGTTAAGCAGCCTTCCACCACTTTGATCCTACAATGATAAATCATCTTAATACATTATTCGAAAGCGAAAATCGTCTTATCACAGTGCGACGCTTTTAAAACCCATTTCAGAGCAAGCAACAGACAGTCGATTATTCTGAGGTTGGGTTGCATGTCAAAGATATCATAAGGGTCCTGATAGAAGGTAGGTAGTTTCGAGTCGACAAGTGCCCTTAGATCCAAAATTGTATTTCCCTCAAAAGGAGCTTCTCAGATTTTAACTTCCAAATTCCTGTCCTCTGAAGTCAATGTCTCCAAGACCTCCAAACCATTGTACACCCCATCTAAAATACCCCAGTGAAACAATCATGGCTGAATCAAGATTGACTTGGGTATAATGATTTCCAAATCAAAATCATAATCAATCCCTTTGGAGTGTGGTTGAGGGATGGGATATTGATTGAATCCTTTAGTAAATCAGGATTTAGATCCTCCAAGTTAGCCCCAATAGGGTCACATTCTTAAATTATCGGGCTATCAAATAGTTCATTAGATTCCTTAAGCTCATTTGTCTCACTAAAACCCTTTTCTGTGTGCTCAAGTGAGACCTCGCCTATAGATTCTTCACCCTTACAGTCAAAGAATTCTTGATCCTCATTTATATGTCTCAAAATCATATGTTGTTCCTTGGTATATAGAGACATTTTTCCTTGCTCCCTAGCTCAGGGATCTCAGGTGAGAAAATCAATTTATCCTCAATGGGTTAATTCAAACCAACCTGGTCATCCCCAGTTTCATAAAAAATGTCACCCTAATATGTGCCAGGCGGGTTCTGACATTGGCTCTTCTGAAAGGGGTTCATCCTGGGAATCATACCAAGATTGGACTAAGGTAACCACAAATCTCATCCTTAATCTCGACAACTTCCCAAGTAAAAACTCACCCAGGTCCCTATCCTTAACATCTTGGAACCAATGCAATAAAGAACTATTAAGTTCGTCAATCATTTTGATCATAGGCTCCAATGCTTCAGCGCATGGTGTTGGTTTAGCTCCTAAAGATTGTATAGTGTTCCTCAAGTTAGCCAACGCCTTGTCATGGACCTGGTTCACCTAAACTGAATGGTTCAATTTAAGGTTGGGTGGGCTTGGGTTAAAACTAGGGTAGTCAAGAAATAGAGATTCTTGGGTTCCGCCTTGATAGTCAGTTGTTTTGGGTTGTTCAAAGATAGGTGGTGACCTATATTCAATATAATTCTGGGGAGGATAAGAGTTATAATCATCATATCCATCTTGATTGAAGATCGGGATAAGTTGATCATTAAAGGGTGGAGATTTATAACCATTGTAGGTGTGAGAAGGATAATAATCATAGTCTTGTTGTCCAAGGTTAGGCCCTGGCATTAAGGCCTAGATTCATATCACCAATCAATGTTTTCCCTACTAGTGAATGTGTATTCACAAGTCGAGTAGAGATAGTAATCATCTTCAGGATAAGTAGTGGTAGGAGTGTAGGATTGGGAATGTGTGTAGGATGTGGAAGCATGCATGGTGAAGTAGGAGGGAAAACAAAATAGAGAAAGGTGCCTTATAGTACAATCAACTAAACCTGTTCTTAAATTGGGTAGCTTCAGGACCTATGCTTCAGAAATGGACTCAGACCACACAACGAATTTGGTGTTGTCCTTACTCCTGAAGGTGGTAAAGTTGGACCGGTGAAGTAAGGGGAGCACGTCTCAAGGGTCGCTAACTTTGCCAAACCCTTGCTTGCTTAAGTCGTTTGACAATCGGGCCCCCCATCTTAGCACCTTTTGAAGTAAGCAGATGCCACTAATTCGAAATGAGTTCAAGAGAACTCCTTGAAATAGACTCAATGAATCCTACGGCCAACGTCTACTCAATTTTAATTAAAGCTTAGGATGATCGTGCTCTTGCAATGTGATGGGCCCTTTAGATGGGTTGTGTCCTTAAAAATCAGTTAATATGTGTGTGTGTGCATAACTAATGGTTTTCAAACAAGGTTTTGATGATGTGTCTTTTAGGGTTTAACCTTGTTTCGTAGCTTTTAGGGTTTAATCCTTAATTTGGTTCAATCAAGGTTTAGTAGAACACTCCAAGTTTTGAGAACACAGGTGTAGATATGTTCCTTTAAAAATCAAAAATAATGTGGAGTGCCTAGTTTAGCCTTAAAAATCAACCCTAAATGATAAGCTCCTTGATGAATCACTTTACTTGGAGTGGTGTGGCCCAAATAGTTCAAGAAGTTGGCCTATTTCTCCACATGATTAAGGCACATAAAATGTTTAGCCTAATCAAATTTCTACTAACTTATTTGCATGTAGAGTTAAGGTGTACTGGATACACAGGTCAGATTCTAGTTAAGTGGTAGAATTGAATTGACTGTGTGCCTTAGGTTGAGAATTTGTTCGTGTTAAGTTTGTCTCTTAAATTGAATCCCACAAGCGAAGAGTTTTTTATTTAATTTTGTTTAACTTATATGGGTGGGTGAAATGACAATCGAATAACCAGGACTAACCTAGGGTTTATGCAAGCACCTATGTCTATTTGGGTAAGATTTATTAGGTGATGGAATGGAATCTAGGGTGGGGGTGGTGGGGATACACTTATATAACCTTCATCCACACTTTTCTTCGATATAACCACTTTGGCCCGCCTCAAAAGAGTACATGCAATCACAGTAAAATAAGAGCAAAAGTGAGAAAAAGTTAAGGTGGAAAAATGCTAGAAAAATCAAAGAGCATTGCCTCCCCAGCAATGCTGCCAAAATGATGAGTGGGTTTTTTGTGAGGGAAAGTTAGGGTTTTGAGAAACCCATCATCGTAGTCTCAAAACTCGCTAACAAATAAAATTTTACTAAAACTCAAAAGGGAGTTGTTGTAAAGGAAAATCATCGCAATAGAAGTTGAGTTCTGAAAACCCATCGTCGTAGTGCTATTTGCGGGAAAAATCAACAAATAAATTTATTGAAACTTTAAAAGAAATCCCTAGTTGAACACGGAGAGGCAGACATTTGATAAAAAATGTCATTTGTTTTATTTGTCACGAAGCTGATTAGCCGGTCAAATTGAATCAGAACTAGCCATCTACGTAAAGAATAAATAATAGAAGAAAGAGAGAGAATATTACAAATAAAGAGAAAATATTGACAGAATAAACATGGATTTCATTACCATAGAGCAATGTTCATTACAAGTACTTGCTACAACTACTTGTTACACTAAAAAGCTGGAATCTACAATAGAAAGCTATAAAAGGTGGAGAGAAGTTATCCTCCTCGACGGTTGCTTGGAGGATGAGCCGCAACGATGGAGCACCTAGACGAAGGTGGTGAGATGTGGGACAAAGGAAAACAACGAAGGACGATGGAGAACTAGGTAGTTCGACATTGTAGTGGGATCCGCTTCCCAAATGGGTGTTAGAGGACCATCACGAAATGCTCCACGAAGGAGGTGAAAAGGTGGAAAAGTTGTAATTTTAACTCTAATGAAGCATCCCAGGTTTGGGACAACCTCATAGAGCTTTGGAGCGGGTGAGAGGAGAGAAGGGATGAAGAAGTGGAGGGCGTAGGTCCTTTTATAAATGATGTTTGAGGGGGCAATTGGGTCATTTTAACATCAAAACATTATTGTCAGGTCTTTAGTAATGAATAAAATTGTCAATAAAGCTACTATTGTGGGCAACATGTGCGCATGCGCCGCACGCCTCTTCTTCTCAACGTGCCTTAATGCATGCCCATGTTCTTTACATCTTAATCATCCGATCGTATGATTAGACGGCTTAAACGCACTGCACCTATGCTTCATCGTGTGCCTATGCGTGTGCTGGCGAATGTAGAAGCATGTCATTATGCACGTGTAGCATGGTCTTCATCTGGGGCACCACATTGCCCCCTTCTTGGCCACTCGATGAGGATCGTGCGGCCAAATTTTGATTGTGCACGCTCGCTGCTGCCTTCTCCCCCCTTGCCACGATTTGAACTCGCACTCGTGGGTTTAGAGGCATGCTCAAGACCACTATGGTGTCTCTGCAAATGGTCACGATTTTAACTTAGGCTCAAGCACACTCGTCTGTTGGATGAAGATCCAACGGCTGAGAGCGCTCAAGCGTTTAATCTTCATCAGTGCACGAGTACTCCTTGATGCCATCTTGGCCGTTGGATTTGAGATCCAACAGTAGAGATTAATCATGCGATCGAAGAGGGCATCGTGCAACACTCCTTTGGCTGGTTGGGCGGCTGGGATGGTGCCACGTGCTGCCATCTTGGCCGTCCATCTTCCATGTGTTGTAGATGGTGCCATAGATGTCAATTTGAATCGATTTCTCACCGTTGGGTTGCGATCATCGATCCGAAACCATCCGTGTGGTGGGATTTGTCATCTGATGTGTAGATTGACACCATCTTCACCCTTGATCTCTGATTTTCTTCGAGTTATATCCAATTCTACAGAAGTCCGATTAGGAAGATCTTAGAGTCATTGAACTCCGATCATTGCCTTCATCCGATCCATATGATTAGATCTTCAGCCTGAGGCCCCGATTAAAAGTCGCCATATCCATTGCCACCAAAAGGAAGAAATTACCATACATTTTGTACAATTTGACCTAAATGCATGATGATGTAAGTTATGCAATATTTACAATGCATGATGCTAATATGATACTAAGAACAAGCATTAATAGACATTTTTGGCTATTTAGATATATGCACATCACACCTCCATGCCAATCTTTTGCTGGTACCTAGAAAAAACTATAAACCATTTATACAATAACCAGGTCAGATTTCTTCGGCAAAAGTTATTCTTTAACACAACAGTGCTCAGGTGTTTGCCAAAATGCAGATGACCTCAAGCCCTTTCCTTATTCAAAGAAGGATCTTTTTTTTCTTTTCTTCTTTTCTATTTTTTCTAATTTTTGAGTTTTAAGGTTTTAGAGTAGCTTTCTACAGCCACTCAACAAACCCAAGACTTGAAGAGAACCCTAAGTTCTAAGCATATTTATGTGTTAAATTTGATAGACTCACTGATCGGCAATTAAAACGGACTTCAGATTTCTACGCCCGTAGCTGACCTTGAAAAAAATTTTTGCCAAAAGGTGTATCTATTCGACTAGTAGCATTCTGCCTACTTTTATTTTTATGGGGTCAACACAAGGGCGAACTCAATGTATATCTCTCCAGCTTATTCTACTTCTCTAGTTGTTCCAAAATGTTTTGGAAGTATACCTACATTTCTTGAGTTGGGTTTTGGACAACCTACCATTGGGTTGTTACCCACAATAACTTGCCAGCCATACTCGTGCGATGAAATGTGGCTTATTTCTTTTTTTTTCTCCTTTTCATTTTTTTTCTCCTTTTAGATTTTTTTTCATTTCTTTCTTTATGTACGTGGCTTCCCAGATCAAAGATTTAGCTAAACGCAGTAGGAAAAGAATGGTGCTATGGCTGGGCTCTGGATAACTTACCAATAGGCTATTACCCACGATAACTTGCCAGTCATACCATCCTAGAAGGTTCATTAGCTACCTAATTTCATAAACATCGCCAGAAAGCGAATCAGTGCAAATAGTGTGTAGATGCTTAAACTTAAAATCCCCTCAAATCAAAGGGCAAGTTGATAAGTCGTGTACTTATCACCCCAACTTATTTAATGAATTAAAATCTGAATTTAGAATGGCGAGGACTCAAGAAACAAATCCACATTTTAGTGGACACCCAGGCTGATTTTGCCCGAAGGCTTGAAGGGTCTTAGTGTTCAAATTATACAATTTTATTCTCTAAGATTGAAAATTTTCTAGAGCCCATGTTCTCCTTCCTAATTCATCTTTCTTCGTTTTAAAATAAATAAAAAGAAAACAAAAAGAATCTTCGAAGGTGACAAAATAATTCAGCGATGAATATCCACCCCCCCATGCCTATCTAATGCAATATCCTCAATGTATTAAAAAGACATGAAACAGAGTGGAGTAGAGTAGAAAGCACCTGAATTACGTGAATAACAGGTTCGCTGCAAGATGAAAAGAAGCTATATACATGTTGAATTTAGTGCATGCAGCTAGGAACGCTATACAAAGAAGAAATAAAGAATTCACAGGTGTATGTCAGAATCAGAATGAGAAAATATAGCTTTGAACCTGCTAAGAGAAGATGTCCGTAGATGTGGACCAGATTGTGGTGCAGATCCATGGCCCATGGTAGAGTCTATCTAAGGTTTTGGATAAAAATTACCGAGAACCTGAGATCAGTAAGCAAGCAGGGTCGATCCTACGATTTGTGAGGATGCAACCCAAGTCCAAAAAGTTGGATAACAGAGAGATTGAGCTCAAAAGGATAATCAATGAATTTGTGCTTGGGTTGGACATCCTCTGAGTCAAAGATGTCAAAATGGACCTGGTAGAAGGTTGGTGGTTTTAGACAAATAGGCACCCTTAGACTCGATCTTTTATTTCCTCCAGAATTGGCTTCCCAAATCATCATATTCCAATTCCTATCCTCCTCATTCAGGATTTCAAATTCCGGGACCTCATGCATGTTAATCACCCCATCAGAAATTTCCAAGTCTAAAAAATGTGACTGAATTAGAATTGACTTGGGTCTAGTGATCTCAAAATCAAATTCATCGGTAAACTTTATGGGGTGTGATTGAGGATCGGTGCTATGAATTGAATCCTTTAGAAAGTGAGGATTAGAATCTGGCATGCGAGCCCCAACAAGATAAATTTTGTCAATTTTAAGGCCATCAAATGATTTATCAGATTCCTCAGGCCTAGTCATCTCACTAAAATCATGTGTTGTGAACTCATATGAGACTTCACATAACGATTCTTCACCATCAGAATCAAAGAATTCTAAATCAACATTAACGTACGTCTCAAAATCAATCACTTTTTGATTCATGAAGTCATATGTTTCCTCATTCCCTGGCTCAAGGATCTTACGTGAGGAAATCAAATCATCCATATTTGATTGCTCTAGTACAACATGGTCGACCCTGGTCTCGTAAAACATGCTCCCCCTAGAGGTGCCTGAGCGGATTTTGACATCGGCTCTCCCATTAGGGTTCATTTCGAGAATCCTCCCAAGATTGGACTAAAGGAATTATAAATCTCATCCTCAATTTAGATAACTTCCCAAGTGAAAACTCACTTGGGCCCTTATTATTAACATCCTGGAGACAATCCAACAGATACTTGTTAAGATCATCAATCATTTTAATCAGGGGCTACAATTCCTCAGGGCAAGGTGTTGGTTGAGCTTCGAAAGAATGTCTGGTGTTCCTTAAGTTAGCCAACACCTTATCTTGGACCTGGTTCACCTCAACCAAATGGTTTTGTTTAGGGTTGGGCAGGTTCGGGTTCAGTGCAGGGGAGTTAACGAATTGAGGTTCTTGATACCCTCCTTGATAATACGTCATTTCGGGTTGTTTAAATAAGGGTGATGACCAGTACGCTGTATAATCTGGGGAAGGGTAAGGATTACCATATCCTTCTTGATTGTAGATCATATTAGGTTGTCCAAATGAGGGCGGTGATCTATAATTGATGTAGCTCGGAGACGGATAAGAATAAAAATCATGGTGTCCTAGGCTAGACCTTGAAAATGGAGGTCCGGAATAGTATCCGCAATCAGGATTATCCGAACTAGAAGATGGATGATGAGAATAAGTCTGGTTGGAAAAATAATCATTTTGGGAATAAGTAGTGGTAGAAGGGTAGGAGTGGAAGTGCGAATAGGATATGGAAGGATCCATGGCAGAATGAGAGGAAAAAAGGTGCCCTGGAATACAAACAAGAAAACCTGTGCAACCAATTAGAGGGAGGGACAGGGGAGAAGGTTCTTACTTTGACTTGCACCTCCGGTTCCTAATGTATCCCACAACCATGATCAATTGATTGTGATCCCCTAGCTAGACATTGGATTGAACAGTAGAAATAGACAAATCAAGAATAATCTAGGTCTGGGATCCGAAGAGCGAGTCCAATCCTTAGGTCCAATGACTACTCTGTTTTAATTAGGGTTAGGTTTGAATGTGCTTTGAAATGTGATGGACCCTTTATCTGGGCTATGCTCTAAATGATTGATTGATATGTGTGTGCGTGCATAACCAATGGCTTTCAAGGAAGATTAATTTTTTTGATGTAGTGAATTTTAGGGCTTAAATATTTCTTAGTAGCTTTTAGGATTCAACTTTAGATGTATTCAATCAAGTTCAGTTGGCAAACAAGGTTTTGAAAGCACAGGTGAAGATGTTTTCCTTTAAAGCTTAAAAGAATGTGGAGAGCTTGGTAAATCCCAAAAAGTTGAAGCTATGTGGCAGCTACTTGATGAGTTGATTTTAGTTGAAGTGGTGCGGCCCAAACAACTCAAACAATTGGCCTGATGCATCTCTTAGTTAGGCACACAAGTGGTTACCTAATCTGATTTCTACTCGATTATGTGTTTGGGTGTATCTACCGATTCCAAAGATCAGTTTACTGGTTGAGTTAGAAAATTAGAAGAGGTTGTGTACCTCTGTGAGATATTTTTTAATTTTTCTTTTATATTTGGAGGGTGAGGTGGGTACAGGTGACAAACAAATAATCAAAAGTAACCTTAGAGTTCATAAGAACACCTACGTCGATTTTTGTTGATGTTATTACGTAGTGGAATGAAAACTAGTAGGTGCGAGGTGGGGGTGAACTTACAGACCCTTCAGCAGCACATTACTCCAATCTACCACTTTTGCCAATCTCGAGAGGGTACTAGCAATCACAATAAGAAAGGAGAGAAGTAAGGCAAAAGATAAGTAAGGCAGGAAAATGCAAAAGATCAAAGAGCGTAGCCTCCCTGGCAATGTCACGAAAATGTTGTAGCAGAAAATCATCCTAATGCAAGCTGAGTTTTGAAAACTCATCAATAAAAAAATTTACCGAAACTCGAAAAGAAATTTTGGGTCGAACATAAGGAGACAGACATTTAATTAAAAATAACGTTTGCTTTATTTGTTACGAATCAGATTAGTCGATCGAATTGAATCTAAACTAGCTATCTACTTATAGAATAAATAATAGAAGAAAAAGAGAGAACATTACAAATAAAGAGAAATTAGAGATTGAATAAACAAGGATTTCATTACCATATAGCAATGTTCATTACAAATGCTTCCTACAACTACTCACTACACTAGAAAGTAGGAAATCTACACTGGAAAGTGGGAAAGCTACACTAGAAATCGGTAAAAGAAGGTGGAGAGAAGTTATCCTCCTCGATAGTTGCTTGGAGGATGAGATGCAACGATGGAGGGCTCGGATGAAGGTGGTGAGACATGGGACGAAGGAGAACGATGAAGGATGATGGAGAACGGGGCAGGACAACGTCATAGTGGGATCCACTTTCCCAATGGCAGTGAGAGGACCACCACGGAATGCTCCACAAAGGAGGTGAGGAGGTGGAAAACTTGTAATTTTAACCCTAATGGAGCATCCCAAGTTTGGGACAAGCTCGTAAAGCTTTGGAGGTGGTGAGAGAAGAGAAGAAGTGGAGGGTGTAGGTCCTTTCATAGATGAGGTTTGAGGATGCAAATAGGTCATTTTAACGTCAAAACATTAATGTCAGGTCTTTAGTAATGGATAAAACCTTCACTGAAGCCCAGATCGTGGGCAATGTGAGCACGCGCGCTGTGCGCCTCTTCTTCTCCTTGCGCTTCAGTGCATGCCGACGTTCTTTTCATCTTAACCATCTAATCGTAAGTTCGGATGGCTTAATCACACCGCGTCCACACTTCATCGCGTGCCTGTGCGTGCACTAGTGCATATAGAAGCGCATCATCATGCGCATGCAACGCAGTCTTCATCTGGTGCGCCATGTCACCGCCTCCTTGGTAGCTCAATGAGGATCATGCGATCGAATTTTGATTGTGCATGCACACTGCTACCTTCACCCCCTGTCCGCGATTCAAACTCACGCTCGCAGGTTGAGAAGCGCGCTCAAGACCACTGCGATGTCTTCGCAAATGGTCACAATTATAACTTTGGCTCAAGCGTGCTTGGCCATTGGATGAAGACCCAACAACTGAGAGTGTTTAAGAGTTGAATCTTCATCAGCATGCAAGAACTCCTTGATGTGATCTCTACCGTTGGATTTAAGATCCAATGGCTGAGAATAATCACACAAACAAAGAGGGTGTTGTGCAGCACTCCTTTGGTCAGTTGGGAAGCTGGGATGGCACCATGTGGCACCATCTTGGCCGTCCGTAGTCTATGTGTTGTAGATGGTGCCACAGATGTCAGATTGAACCGATTTTCATGCCATTGAGCCACGATCATCAATCCAAACCCATCCGTTTGGTCGATTCTGTCATCTGAAGCGAGGATTGACACCATCTTGGCCGTTAATCTCTTATTTACCTTAGGTTATATTTGATGCTACGGAAGTACAATCAGAGCATTCTTGGACTCATTGAACTCCGATCGTCGCCCTGATCTGATCCATACAGTTGGACATTTAGTTCGAGGACCCGATTAAAAGTCGTCTTGTCCCTGGCCACCAAAAAGAAGAAATTACCATGAAATTTATGCAATTTGACCAAAATGCATGATGTTGCTTGTTATGCAATATTTACATTGTATCATGCTAATATAATAGTAAGAACATGCATTAATAGAAATTTTTGGCTATTCAGATGTATGCACATCAGGAGTCCCAATTCAAACATGGGGAGGCGAACGTTCCATTTTGATATCCATGTTTCACTTTTGTTTGTTTTTGTTGCATCTATCTTTTATGATTTTTTTGGTACTTTTATAATGCAAGAGATTAGATTGACAACAAAACTATCTAACTAATCTACTTACGAAATAAGAGGGAGAGATAGAGAGGGAAAAATTCAATATGTATATCTAAAGAGTTTGCTACAAGTTGAAATGTGGAAAACTACACTAGAAAGTAGAGAAAGATAGATAGAGGTGAGAATAGTCCCCTCAATGGTCTCTTGGAGGATGGTTCACTTTGACAGTGCCTGGATGAATGTGGTGAGGAGCAGGACGAAGGAGAACGATGTCGCAGGACGGAGGACAAGACAGGATGGCATCGTAGCGAGGATCTTCTTCCTAGAAGGTGGTGAGAGGACGGCCATGGGATGCCCCATGAAGGGGGATGAGAGTCGGGAAAAAGATTTGGTTTTCTACTTTAGAGGAGCATCTCGGGCTTCGGACAAGCTATCCTTAGAGCCTTGGAGGAGGTGAGGAAGAGAAAGGAGGAGATGAGGGTGGATGGAGTGGTATGGGTCCTTTTATAGTGGAGGATGAAGGGCTTGGTCGCACATGGGTAATTAGTGACATCCATATACATCACTAAAGATCTGCCCAACTTTCGCTGAAGATACACGCCAACTCACTCTCGCTTGCAGTAGTGCTTGCATGCCCATCAAGTGGCCGTGTCGCGTGCCTACAATGGCGTTTGCGCTACACTGCTGGTGCACGTATGCTACTTGGTGTGCCTATGCTGCATCCAATTAGAGGATTGGTGGTGTTTTGCAGGTTTTGAAACCGCACACCTCCTTTGGGAGTACGCTCCTCAACCACTACACCACGCAAGTAAATGGGTCGAGAAGACCTCCTATGGGTGCACGATGGAGAAGGCTTCTCAGCTGTTGGATCAAGATCCAAGGGCAGGGAATGGATGAAGTAGATGAAGAGGAAGCATTGGGTAGACTGTTGGCCGAAGTTGGGTGGCCTAGATGGTGCCACATGGCACCATCTGAGCTTTCAATCTTTTTCTACTTGCAATGGATGCCACAGTGCTTTGATCGAGATGATTTCGGCATTGCTGGATTGCAATCATCACTCCAAATCCATCTGTACAGTCATACTTTTCATCCGAAGCTCGTAAGGATGTCACATTGCCCCATGGCCATTGATCTTCTTCAAACTACATTCAGTGCTATGGGATTCTGATCTAAATGATTTCAGAGGTGTTGGACTCCGATCATCATTCTGATTAGATTTGTACAATCAGATCGTTAATCCGAGGCCCTTAATTAAATCTCCTCTCCTAGCCATAAAAGGATGCAATTAACCTAACATATACACAAACTATTCTAAATATAGAATGATGCATGCTATGGAATATTTATAACATGGAATGCATATCTAAGCCTAGGAACATACATAAATAGGTGTTTTAACCAAAATGTATGTGTCTACATCACCCTCCGTGGGTCGTTTGCCTTTATGTCGTCCTCCATTTCTCTTAAGGAAATGGGCGAACTTACCGTGTCGAATTTGGGACTCGATCTGGTTGCACAAATTCCAACAATTCTCCATGGCATGCCCTAATGGGAACACCATTATGAGCCATAACTAGCTCAATTTGGTCTTATAAAGTCAATAAAAGCTCTTACATATCAGTCAGAAGGTCTCTAGAGCAAGGAGAGTTGTTTCAAGATGAGAGGATGAAAATAGGGTTATTTCCATAATTTTACCATCCCATTGCAAATACAGAATAACCACGAGGTATGCTAGGGGTTTATTAAAGGTCATTTAGTCATTAAAGTTTAAGAAGTGGGTTCATATAGGTAGAAACGAGTTTTCGTACATTTCAAGAATTAATGGACATCTGAAACCCTAAAAATGGACCAGCTTAATATAATGAGTTTCTGATTAAGATAAAATTCACACAAACCCACAAAAATTCATTTTAAGATATTCTCTAGGGTTTTGCATCCTTGAATTAATCATCAGAACCCCTTTTGACCTAAAATATAGTCATAGATCGACTATTACCCTAAGTTGGGTTTCTGCATAAATTACCCAATCAAACTAGCTCAAAACCAAAATGAAACTTCACCATTGGATTCCTTAGGTCAAAATTACGTTTGTATCAAAATTTGCACCTAATCAAAGATTTTCTTGACCTAGTTTGCAATTTAGTCCAACTCTGACTCCTTTTATCCCAAATAACCCTCATCTTTTGAATTCCTTACAAAATGCCCCCTATCCTTGCCGTCACTCTTTGTAGAAAGGTCCCTCCACCATTATCGATTAGGAATCCTACACCGGTGAGCTTTGATTGGCAAGAACATGGTGATCACTTGATGAATCCCACTCAGAATTGACAGGGAGATTCGTCAGGTAATTGCCTTCAAATCAAACCTCTTCGTGGGCTCCAATTCTTTCCAAATCTCTCATGTGAATGCATGAAAGATATGGGTATCCTTCGCTGGCAAGCTTACCAAACTTAGAAGCTTGTTCTCTATTCCTTAAATCCCTTCCAATGGCTTATAAAAGGAGCGGGGGTAAGAACACGAGCTCCTTAGCAAATCCTGGCTTGAGAAACCCTCTTCTCCTCCATCTATGACCTCCTTCATATCTTGCTCTGGCGAACCTTCTTGACCTCCCTCCTCCATGACTCCAAAGGCCAAATTGGAAGTCCAGTGACCATCCCCATCTTCCTTCACACCTCGTCGGTCAAGGCAGGTGTCGTCTTCCCCTCTCTTCGCCGCCATCCCCCACACGGAGGGTTCATCTTCCCCACGTTCGATAATCAAACCTGCTTGGGAATCTCCCTCATTTCATCCCTAATTTAGGTCCACTCTCTCTCTCTTTCTCTCTAGGTTCTATCTATTATTTTTCCCTTCGTTTCAATCACCGTTTTCGTCATTCGCCCTCTGTCTTCCATCTCGCCGGTGTACCTCCGATGTGTTTGTATGGCTACCACATTCCACCAAATTGGCCGCCACTTATCCCTACATCTCCACCTTGACCCCAGTAGCAAAAGCCTTAACTTAGCTTGATTGGCCCTCCAAACCCTCCACCCAACACAACATCTTCCGCAACAACAGACTGAGGTCATACGACCGCTTCACTCACTCGCACGCATTGCCATGTTCACCAACATGTTCGCCATGTTCATATGGAGCTCGTAAACTTTTTTAATAGGGCCAAGAGGCCATTTTGCTTGTTTCAGGTCTTCAGGTCCTCTCCACCATTAACAAGCGAGTTCAAGCTCATCTGAAGCTTGTTACAGTGCTCACTTGCTTTAGGTGCAGGTCCCAGGTAATGCAGAACAAAGCCAGCTGAGAGGGCATCTTTGCTTTTAATAAAAACTTTAGCATGAAATGATGTGTCGTTGTATGTTATTGCGTGGTCGAAAATTGCTTTTCAAAACATTTTAATTCTCAGAATCTAATCGCAAAAGTAGTTACGTCGCCTCCTGGTCGTGTCGTGTTTTGCATGTTAGAAATCGAGGTTAGAAGTAAGCTGTCGTCGTAGTTGCAAAACAAGTTGATCAAATAAAATTTATACCGAAACTCCAAGGGAGTCCCGGGTTGAACACAAGGAGGCAACGTTTACTTTATTGAAAATCATGCTTCATTTTATTTCTTTTTGGTATTTTAGGTTTTGATATTTTTTTGTATTTTTGAAATAAAGGAAATCAAGCAAATGTATCACAAGATAGAGATGAAATAAATATGATATATATGTCAATCCAATGTTAATTACAATGAACTATAAAAGCATAAAAAGAGATGGGGGTGAGAGGAAATCTCCTGAATCGATTGCTCGGCGAGATGATGGTGCCTGGCAGAAGCTCGGACGAAGGAGGTGAGATGTTGGAGGACGTCGGGTTGAGGAAAGCTTTGGCGTAGCTCCAGAATGGAGGTGAGAAGACGGAGTTGATCTGCTACCAGAATGGAGGTGAGAGGATAGTTCCAAGGTGACCTATGAAGGGAGATGGGAAGTTGGAGGAGCATTTGATGGGGCAGAGTTTCGCTACACTAATAGGCACCTTGGGAGCTTGAGAACAAGCTCTAATGGAGAGTTGGTAGGCTTGCTAGAGCTTGGGAGTAGGTGGGAGTAGAGTAGGTAGAGATGGCTTGGAAGGGACGGGATGAAGGTCCTTTTATAGTGGTGAAGAGGCTAAAAATGGATAAAGGACCTCTAGCGACCTTCAGACCGTCGCTGGAACCGTTGCTGTAGACATCTCACATCCACCCACGCCCATAGCTGGCTCTGTTGGCTTGCAATGAAATAGCAACGACTGTAAGCATTGCTGTAGGTTAGTCCAGCTATCGTTGAAAGCTTGTGCCAACTGCCCTTGCGCCCGCATCGCATGCCCCACTCTTCACGCGGCTGACCGCGTGTGCCCAACTGTGTGCGCGTGTGCTGTGCGCTGGCGTGCGCGCTTGCAATGCGTTGGCTTGTGCATGCGCATGTGAGCTGCCGCTGCTGCTGCACTACGCTCCAAGTGCCCGCCCAATTGCAAATTGGAGGGGTTGTGTGGAATCAAACCCGCGCCACTCCTTTGCAAACTGCTTCGTAAACTAGTGCACCGCGTTGCCCTTTGTGTTATGAGGAAGAAATCGGTGCAGACGCTTCCCAGCTGTTGTATCTTGATCCAACGGCTAGGATTAACGGTGTAGATGATGAGGGAGAGTGGGCGGTGGCTGCTGGCTGGGCTTGGGCGGCCTAGATGGCGCCACATGGCACCATCTGGGCCGTTCGTCTTCTTCTTCTTGCAGAGGGTGCCACGGTGCTCAAATCGGGATGATTTTTGCGATGCCGGACTACGATCGTCACTCCGGATCCATCCATACGATCGGATTTTCCATCCGAAACCCGTATGGATGTCGCATTGCCCTTGGCCGTTGATCTTCCTCGGGCTTAACGTGATGCAATGGAACTCCAATCTGGATGATTTCAGAGGCATTAATCTCCAATCGTCGTCCCGATCAGAGCCATATGGTCTGATCGTCCATCCGAGGCCCTAAGATAAATCTTCTTTTCTCTTGACCATAAAAAGGACCTAATTAACCCAAAATATATACAACTACTCTAAATGCACAATGATGCATGTTATGCAATATTTATAACATGAAATGCAAATCTAGGCCTAGGAACATTCATGAATAGGCATTTTAACCTAGATAGATGTGTCTATATCATCTCCATAGGGAGAAATTAGCCTATTGAATGTCTTATGTGTTTAGGAATATCATTAGATGTATATACTAATTATTGCAACTCACTTTCTCACATAAACCCTTAATCTAAATAATTAATCAGGAATGTTGGTGTTTATGTGCAAAATTACCATAATATAATATTCTTAATAATGACCTTGGTAGTAGCAAACAATGTTAATATTAATCTCCTACCTAATGACACCAATTTACTATAACCAATATCTCATGTTGTATGTCATTCATATGAAAAAATCGAACATATGCAATTCAAATTTAAGCAAGGGATGTCCATGCAATTTCAGCCAAATATTATATAAGATAAATAAATGAATAGTACTTCCTGCAATGGCATTATTCGTAAATATTAATGCAATAAAAAATAGAGGATTTCTCCACTCTCTTCATCGTGCGTAAAGAGGGAAGGCCGGCCGACAGCTGACGAGTAAGGGAGGTTGACGAAGATGAGGCCGATCTGATGGAGGTTGCCGTGTCGACGGAGATGGCTGGAGGTGGCCAGCTGGTAGAGGAGAAGCTCATCGGTGGTGGGTTTCCAACACATGTGCAACGGTTGCGGGAGGCGTTGCCATGTGTGTGGTAGAGCACGCGGTGGTGAGCCAAATCCAATGGAGTCGACAGCGTGGGGAACGAAGGTTGTCAGGGACTGTTGTGGTAGTGGTCCTCTTGCAGTTTGTTGGGTTCCTTCAGTGTGCAAAGGAAGATGAAGAGGAAGACGAAGAAGGAGAAGAAGAGGAAGAGGTCAGGCGGTGGTGCACGGACGTGCACGGGTGCATGCAGCTAGCGCATGGCTGGTTGTGCGCGTGCAAGGGCACGCTGCTACTATGCAGTTTATCATGCACGTAGGCTAGTGTGCAGGTGCAACTGCGCGACGTGAGGGATGCTTGCTGTTGGCTAACGGGGAGGAAGAAGTGGATGAAGATGAAAAAGAAGTGGGATGTAGATGGGGTTGCTGCGGTGGTGGCAACACACTGACACCGTTCGACCGTTGAGAGGACGAATGGAAGAGGTTGGTGCGCAGAGACCACGGTGCATGCTAAAGTCCATGGTGTATGCCTGTTGCACGATGATCGAGGTGGAAAGGAAGTCCCCGCCAGGGGAACGAAGATGATTTCTTCTCTGGTGCACAGGTTTTCTCTCTTTATAAAAATCCCCCCGTCTGTTCCACCTGCCGCCGGCTTCGCCAACCACTTGCAAACACCGCGAGTGGTTGAGACTGATGGATAAGCATTGGCCATTCTATATCAGACCTCTAACTTCATCATCAAATGTCTTAAAATATGCAGAAATAGGAAATTGTGATGACAATTTCACAGGTGTCCATATTGATCTCTAAATGTCTTATAGATGCAGAATTACACGTCTGGACTCTTCACCTAGCCTACATTTGTCAGATAAATTATATTATCATATGTTATTAAATGTAAAATTGGAGCATAAAATTAAATGCAGGCCAAGGTGAATTGCCATATAACTCCTAATTAATTAACAACTAAGAACAAATAATTAAATAGCATTAGGCTAAATAATAGTCCACAAAAGTGGACTTATCAAATGCCCCCATGCCTAGTTTCGCTAGTTCCTAGCAAAAATGAAAAGTAATGGAAGTAATCAGAAGATTTCTTCTTCCCTTATTCCAAAAATTTATAGATCCAGACTAATGTGAAGACATAGTAGCCTAGGTAATGGATCCAAGTGAAAATAACCAACTTACATTTGCAGTTCGTTATCCCTTGGAAAATATTTCTTTTAGGATAGGAAACTACTTCCCTCGGGGATAAAGCAGAAAATAATTTGTAAATTGACCCTGGATTTTTGGCTTAGGTAGGAGAAACTGAGTTTAATGGATACATATTTGGTGGCACACACTCATCTAGTGCTACATGCAATCTAGTACTACAGACTCTAGATCTTTAAGCTATCAAACAAGTCAACTCAGAGAGAGATTAAACAACTATGCTCTCTGGATGTTCCTTAGTGCTCACTCTTTTCCTTCTTTTCTTTCTGAGATAACAAATCTCACCAGATTTAGTAAGTGTACTTGCTGTTTGGTGGCCTTACATGGCATTCACACTTAAATTAAAGTCCTAATAACCCTACAGCTAATTTAGAGTCCTCAGCTAGTATTCGAGTGATCATAAACACTTAAAGGTAGTTATGGGCCATATTTGGTGGATTGCGATGGGTGTTTTTTGATACTTTAGAAACAACGTCACTAAGATAAGATTATAAATTTGGATTCTTTTCTTTTTCTTTTCTCTCTCTCTTTTCATTTCTTTTTTAAATATAATGATTTCAATTTTTTTTCTTCTTTTTCTTTCTTTATAAATCGACATAACATGACATAGACATTTATTTATGAGGCATTGTTCGGGATGACGACGATGAACAGGATATTGTGTGGCTTAGTTTGTGAAAGTGCCTACTCTTGGCACTGGGAAGGAATGGATAGGACAGGCGTATTTCTGACCTTTGACACTAATGCCCTCCTTCAACTGAGGACTCTATAAAGGACGGTCGTAATCATCCACCATAGTCATAGCTTTATTGAAACTCAATCTATGTGTATCTGCCTTATTTGGTGACTCTCAAGAATTCTCATAATATATGCACACAGGGACAGAGAGAGAAAACTATGCCTAACTCTGAGGTATCATCATCTAATTGTCCAAAAATTAAGAGTCCTCGCACTAGACTTAGTGCACCTGTAATCTCTCTACTTTCTTCTCATAAATATGGTGTGGATCAACTAGAAGATAGTATGCCTGACTCCCTATTAATTGTCCAAGGATTCAGTAGACTAAAAATGCTTATTGGTTTTCTTCAAAGATCCATTACCCAGTCTACATGCAAGTGAAGTAAATGTACTGGATTCTAAACTTAATAAACAATTTAAGAAGAAAAAATCTTTAATGACACCTCAAAGACAAAAATGTTTTGCTAGGGACTAACCAATTTAGCTCAAGAAAAGAATTATATATATATATATATATATGCTAACCTAAATGCATTAATACTTCCTAAAATGTAAAATGCACCCCCCCATTACTAAATCCTACAATGTCCTCATTGTAAAATTAAAACAGGGTGAGAAAGGAAGGAAATCACCTGATGATGGTGTTATTCTGGATGCTGGGTTGCCTCCCAACAAGCACTGCATTTTTTGTCAGCAGCTGGACTTATAAGGAACCTGTAAGTCTGGCTCTAGACAGAAAAAGCTAGGCCCTAAAAATATGCATAACAACGCGGGCCTAGAAAATAGGTAGCCATAGATGTTGGCGAGCTGATGATGCAACGTGAT
The DNA here is from genome assembly GCA_037157565.1 of Thalassia testudinum. NCBI lineage: Eukaryota > Viridiplantae > Streptophyta > Magnoliopsida > Alismatales > Hydrocharitaceae > Thalassia > Thalassia testudinum. The sequence goes on from JAZHRO010000072.1 coordinate 11,383,879, forward strand.
TCCAAATGCTCAGCAAAGGATATGAAAATAGAACACCTCGTAGGCTACCTGGGGCGGTCTAGGGATAACAAAGGGAATATGAAAAGGGACCTCCTGAAATGGAATAAGTGGAGGATAACCAGGGTCCTCCAAAGCTGGAAGGGTTTTAAAAGATATAAACATTATTATTTCAAACCCTTGAATGGCGAGACTAAAAGTACAAGCATCAATCCACACTCGCCATTCTACCTGAGGATGTACTGGCCTGCTATGTTCTCCAAAAAAAATGTAACTTAGTAGAGACCTGAGCCAAGGATTAGGTAAGGAATCTACTGGTTGCTTGAGTAATTGTGTGGTAATTATTAAGCCCAAAGAGTGCTTAGGCTATTTAGGTTCCATTCCTAATAAGAATTTGTATTTCACATCCTTACCTAGCTTCTTGATTTTATGAACCTCCAACTGCTCCTCTACAGTAGATGAGTCATGAATAGAAGTCAATATCTCATTAGTAGACTCATGATCACCATGCTTTGATGACAGTTGGGTTTCTTAGGAAGTAGCGAGATCAGAATTATCAGCGAATCCATCCTCGGGTTCTTTCTTCTCAATTACATCCTTTCTGGGTACTTTGTGTGGTACTTCATTATCCTTAATATCTTTATGAGGATTATCATCTTTAATGTTATGGAGAAAGGCCATATCACTGAATTCATTTTTCTTCTCAAGGTATAAATCCTCAGTTGATGTATATTGTCCCTAAGAGTCTCCCTTAGGCTTGTCACTATTGTGTTTGTCCCCCAACATCAACTTGTGGTTTTGCAGAGGGTGACTCTCAAAATTGAAAGAAGGGAGGAATCCGGATTTCAGTAGATTATTTATTTCCTCAGGGGGCAAGTCCTCAAATAACACATAATCCCCCTGTGATTCACTCGAGACTTTCAGTCTGGGTTCCTCAATTGGGTCATCCTCATCCTTTGAAATAGACTCTTTATATCCCTGAGACCAAAATTGATCTAATTCATCCTCCATTCCCTTAGGGTCACCTTCGTTGGGTGCATTTAAATCCTCAGGATGCTGAATGGTAAGTGTTGATTCCCTAAGTGGAGGGTCAAGATTTGGCTCACTAAGGGTAGAATGAGATTTCACTAGATAATTAATAGGGTAAGTGATATGAACAATACAACCTTGACCCAGGTTAGCAAGGGTAAGGAAAATACTGTCATTGGGGTCAAGGTCCTCAAGAGGTACCATCGTCCCTTTCTTTTGACTCCAATAAAGCTCGGGTGGATAATTATTTGGTTCGTTCTCCTATAGTGGCTGTGTCTCATTGGGAGAGTCTAATTGATAGCTACGTAAAATGGGATCCCTATTGTCATTGGTTTCCTTAGAATTATTTTCATGATCATGGTCGTATGGGTAGGGATCATATTTACTGGGAAGAGCGTAGCTAAGCTGTCTTATTTCTTAGTTTAATTGTTGACTATTTCTCAACATCTCTCCCATAGATTCCATCATTTCTTTTTGTTGTTTCTACATTTCTATCATAAAAGAGGAGAGGCTACTACTATTAGATTGGGGAGGATAGTCAATCTCAAGCTCTGGTTGCCTATGGGTATCGATCCAACCTTGATACGAAAAATCATGAAGGGTGGGAGGGTTGGGTGTTTGCATAGTAGTAGGGATTTCAGGGTTGGAAAATCCCACTCCTAAGCTCTACTAAAAAATGGGAGCTATCAGGCCAATACTCCATGGATAAGAATATGAATGATTCCATGGATTATCAATATACCCATCAAACGATGGATACGCTTGGGACATGGGATCTTGGTTAAAATGATAGGAGTAAGGATAGTCCATTTCTTTCAATTAAACAGGTTAAACTCTCTTAGGATTTAAAAGAAATCAGAAACTTCCTAGAGAGTTCTAGCACTGTCAAAACAAACGCAAATACAGTGTATCTGTTTTTAGTAGATTCTAGGCCTTAGCTGTTCAGTTGGTGGCAAAACAAGTTTTGTCAAAATTACGCTTCCTAGGCCAACCTTCGTTGGTGCCTACAACCTACTCCCAAGGGATGGAAGTGTCGAATCGAGCCCACGCACGAGGAATCGAAGTAACTTGGTGGATAGGCTTGTTTATTTCCAACTAACTTCCCTTGTGGTGCAAAGAGGAGAGGTAGATATTTATCTAGTGACCTTATGTGTGAGGTGCACAGTGTCTCAGGTGTGCAATCATACATTCACGTTTTGAGTTTTGAAATCTCCCAAAGAAGATCCTTTTGTGCACAATTTTAAGTCACATATTTTAAGGTCCAACCTCATAGCAGTCCCAATTTTTAAAGTGACCACTGAATTAATTTGATTCAAGCACTTTAGTGGTCTTAGATCTAGGTTCAATGCAGATGCATGATAGGCAATTGATGCTCAAGAAAAGGACATACCTTCCTCCAGCTTTCTTCAATGCAATGATGTTTTCAATGCAAAAAAAAAAGCTAGATGCTACTCATTCAATCGTAGATGGTCGCCCTATAGATATGCATCTTCTAGCAGACAGTTCGAATATTTTTTTTTTCAATAATAATAAGGAAACAAACCTAATCTAACTAGCCAACATGTAGTTTAAACAATTCGAATAATCCTTTAATCAAAATAAAATGGGAACATGCTCTCGAAAATATACTCCTGCATACAAGAGCGATAAGAAATCGAGAAACACTGGGAACACATTCCCAAAAATGCCTATCAAGGGTCCAAAACATAAAAATTAATTTCTAATGTCTATCTAAACTAAATCTAAATTATGATCTAATGACTAAATCAGACAAAGGTTCCTTTGTACGCCTACGTGCATGGGATAAAGGCCCACAAGCTCCCGTTGTTGGCCTCAAGGTGGTGTCAAGGTCCACCAGAAAGATCACCTCCGTCGTGCGCGCCTGCCGCGTTCGTCGTGTGTTTTTGCACAGAAGACGATCCATAGTTAGTAATTCAGAAAAGCTTTCAAAATAGCATAAAAATAACATAAAATTCCTGAAAAACTTAATGGGCGTGTTTCCTCCCCGGTAACGGTGCCATTTGAGAGGGCAATCTTCATTTTTGATAAAAACTTTAGCATGAAATGACGTGTCGTTGTATGTGATTGCGTCGTAGAAAATCGCTTTTCAAAACATTTTAATTCTCAGAATCTAACCAAGAAAATAGTTAGGTCAACTCCACAGGGAAGAATTAGCCTATTGAATATCTTATGCATTCAGGAATATCTTCAGATGTACATACTAATTATTGCAACTCACTTTCCCACATAAACTATTAATTTAAATAACTAATCAGGAATGTAGGTGTTTATACCCAAAATTACCACAATATAATACTCTAAATAATGTCCTTGGTAATAGCAAACAATTCTAATATTAATCTCCTAGCTAATGACACCAATTTACTATAACTACTATCTCATGTTGTATGTCATTCATAAGAAGAATTCAATCATATGTAAATCAAATTTAAAGGATGTCCATGCAATTTCAACCAAATATTATATAAGATAAATAAATGAACAGTACTTCCTGTAATGGAATGATTCGTAAATATTAATGCAATAAAAAATAGATAATTTCTCCTCTCTCCTCCTCATGCATGAAGAGGGAAGGCCGGCCGACTACTGACAAGCGAGGGAGGTTGACGAAGACGAGGCTGATTTGATGGAGGTCGCGGCGTCGACGGAGATGGCCGGCTAGCGGAGGAGAAGCTCGCCAGTAGTGGGCCTCCAATGCACATGAGTGGGTTGCAGGAGGCGCTGCTGTGGGCATGCACTGCGAGAGGCATTGCCGCGGGCGGGGGTGAGCAAGTGGTGGTGAGGCGAATCCAATGGAGTCGACGGCGTGGAGAACAAAGGTCGTCGCGGACTGCTGCAGTGGTGGCTCTCGCTGTTTGTTGGGTTCCTTCAGTGTGCAAAGGAGGATGAAGACGAAGGCGAAGAAGCAGAAGAAGAGGAAGTGGCTGGGCGATGGCACGCAGACGTGCATGGGTGCACGTAGCGTGTGCGTGGTTGGTTGTGCACTTGCAAGGGCACGCTGCTGCTATGGGGTTGAGCACGCGTGTAGGCTGGTGCGCAGGTGCGGCTGCACGTGGTTGGGGATGCTTGCTATTGGCTAACGAGGGGGAATAAGAGGATGAAGAAGAAAAAGAAGTGGGATGTAGATGGGGTTGCTGCAGTGGTGGTCGCATGTTGTCACGATGCGACCGTTGAGAGGACGAAGGCAAGCGGTAGGTGCGCAGAGACCATGGTGCATGCTAAAGTCTATGGTGTGCACCTGTTGGACAGTGATGGAGGTGAAGTCTCCACCAGGGGGAGTGAAGATGATTTCTTCTTTGGTGCACAGGTCTTCTCTCTTCATAAAAATCCCCCTGATCTGTTCCGCCAGCCGCCGACATCACCAACCACTTACGAACATCATAAGTGGTTGAAACTAATGGATAAGCATTGGCCATTTGTTAACAACGCTTGGTCGGGGTTTTTAAAAGAGTAAATCTGTCGCGTTGTAGTAGATGTTATCAAGCGTTGATAACAAATAAGAAGTTTTTATTACTCAAAAACCTAAGTATCCGAAGTCGAACACAGGGAGCAAATGGAATTTTTTCACTAATCTCAATAATGTAATTCAAACACTTAAATTTACTCAAAAGCTAACTCAAACTAGAACGCATGAGTTTATGAAAATGTAGCAAAAGAAGAATTGGATATGCTTCTTCTCTCTGTTCTCTAGCTCTCTTTCTTCTCTTTCTGCCTTCTCCTTTATGCTTCTCTTCTTTCCTTTCTTCTTCTTCATTCTTTGGCATTCTTCCTTGACTCTTCTTTCTATCTTCTTCTCCTCTTCTTCTTTCTTTGGCTTGCCTTTCCTCTACTACAGTGTTGTCTCTTTCCATTGGCTTTTGCCTTCCTTGCTTTTGCCTCTTCTTCCTTCTCTACCTTGGTAAATTCTCTGCCTTTCTTCTTCTTCTATTCCTTGGCCTTCTTCTTCCTTGTTTCTTCTTTCTTCCTTCTTCTTTCCTTAGGCTTTTGCCTTCAGCTCTTTTCTTCAGCTGTGCCTCCTTTCTGCTGCCATGCCTTCTCTTTTCCTTGGCTTCTGCCTTCCTTGCTTCTGCCACTTCTTCCTTCTCTACTTGCCTGCACCTTTTCTCTTCCTTCCTTCCTTAGCCTCTTTGATGCCACAGCTTCCTTCCCTACTTGCCTTGGCTTCTCTTCTTTTCCTTCTTCGCTTTTCCATTTACACAGCAGGGTAAAACCTATCTGCTACCCTCCTCACATCGCTCTCTCTCTATTTCTCTCTTCAGTTTTCTCTCCCAGAGCTGGGCAATCAGATCGAGTTTCGTGTTACTATGTCTAGGCACACCGACATGGGTGGTGCACAAGGAGTGCTGGGTATACGGGCCAAGTACCAGGTCCACGTGGGTGTGTGTCATGGATGAGGCAAGGCAGTGGGCAAGGGGCCTCACCCCGTGTTACTAGAGGTGATATGACAAAATCACAAATTCAATTTAATTCACGCACCGCACGCTAAAGTTTCCGAGGTGGGACTAAAAGTTGCACCCGTTTAACTTACGCACCCGCAGGAGGCCTTTGCCTAATTGCCATAGCTGCAGTCGCTCTCCAAGCTCGTTCTCTATCTGGATGTGTTCGCGCACTCAACGCGAATCACCTGGAGCACAACACCTATGTGTATGCGACCTGGAGAGCTACTTGCGAGCTCCTTCCTTCTGTGCCAATGGCGGAAAGTGGGGTCAACCTAAAACTCATGAATACGGCCTTGCGTCCTCATTAGAGCACATGGGAAGCTTCGCCATGTCAAGGCGAAGGTGAGGTGGTGGGTGGTTGGCCACGAGGCAGCCTAAGCATGAGTGCTTAGGTCACTCTGTGGCCGTGAATATGGGTTTGTTCGATGGGCGAGTGTGAAGGTGTTGGCGGTCGATGGAAGGGCAGATGATGATCAGTGGGAGATGGCAGAGGTGATGAGGGGTCGGGCGAGGTGTGTGGTGGTATGGAGCGGTGGAAGTGCCTTCACCGGTGGTCGGCCAGAGGTGGAGATGATGGAGGTGGTCTGTGGTGTCGAGGGGTTGAAAACAATAATAGAGACAGGGGAAATAAAGAGGAGAGGGAGAGAAAGAGTTCTAACCTAACTACGTGGATGAAGGGGGATAGGAGGTGGGCTGCTCGTACCCACCGTTGCTGGAGAAAAGGATACCAGAAGAGGGGTGACGGCGATGATGATGGGGTTGGAGGTGTGCATGCGGGTGTTGTGCAACATGGAGGAAGGTGGAGAAGATGGCTCTGCCACTGGTATTGTGGTAGAGCGACAAGAAGGAGGAGGAAGGGTCTCCGGAGCCTGCTGGTCACTTGGCTGAAGGAGAAGGGAGGAAATTGGGGTGGTTCTCCGGCCAAGTCAAGCTGAAAAGATGCGGTCGGAGGTGGTGCTCCTTTTATAGGCATTGGCAAGGGCTCTTGTGCTTGGAAGGAGGGCTTCCAAGCGCGAAAGTCCTCACCGACGTAGGACACAGGGAGACACCCACATCTCTCGTGCATTCGCACAGGAGATTTGATGCAAATCAAATCCTGAAATCATGCTCAGATGGAAGGGAATTCCTTAGAGAGTCTCCCTTCCAAATCCGGGAGGAGATCTCTAAGGAATCAGAGAGTAACCCCCTCCATTCCTCACTGGAGTAGGATTCCTCCATTTTAATGGTGGAGGGACCTAATCGTAAGGGTGGCGAGGAATTTAGGGGGGTCTGTGCGAGGGTTTTCAAAAGCTAGGGGTCAGAATGTAGTTAGGTGGACTATTTTACAAAGTAGGTCAAGATGACCTTCCCTTAGGTCCAAATTTTGGTACTAACCTAAGTTTGACCTAAGTAATCCAATGGCGAAGTTGCATTTTAGGTTTGTCCATGTTTGACTAAACATTTTACACAAAAACCCAAATTAGGGCAAATAATGAGCTAAGACTCCAATCTAGGTCAAAATTGGTTCCAAAGGTGAAATCGAAGGTTATGAACAGTAGGGGATATTTTTCCATGAATTTTAGAGGGTTTAGTTGATTTTTTTCCTGACCAGAGCCTCGTTGAATTATGTTGGTCTATTTTAGGGTTACAGAATGTTATTTAATTCCTAACTCTCACAAGAACCCATTTTTGATTGAACCAACTCACTTTTTATCTTATTATGACCATTTGAACTATGTTTAGCCTGTGAGAAATCCCATTGATGTACTGTAATGGCAAAATTATATTTTTAACCTTTATTTCATGTTTTCCTCTCAGAGCATTTCTTCCTTGAGTTAGGCCCTTCTTTAGGTTATGTAGGAGCTTTTATTCTCTTTCTTAGGTCAAAATGAGCTAGTTAGGGCTCATGATGAGGTTCTCATCATACCCCCATGCCTAGCGTTTGCTAATCCCTTAGCAAAATTTCAAGGTTTAACTTCTGTTCTAGACCTTGAGTTTCTTTCACCAGTTATGATAAGTGCTTTACTTTTTTTTTTGATTAGGTTAGAATGCCGGCAATAGGTCTAAAGGTACTCAAGTACCAACCAAAATCCAGACCAGACCAGCTTTAGCCTCGATCTTCCACGAAGGTTTTTAAGGCCAGTAGGAACTATCCTGGGGTTTGTTGGACTCCGCGGTTAAAGCACCCATGCTTGAGACATTTTTAGCCTAGGTTCAGTTTACAGTGCATTTTTGTAAGAGATAGAGGATTTGTATGGAGAGTTTTATCTCTCTTTTCTTTTTATTTCTAGCTTCAGATTGGCTTCTCAACACAATCTGTATCGAATTCGTCGTCCCAATCATCAATCCTCAATGGTCCCTGGCAATTTATGCTTCATGATAGCACCACCCATGGCAACCCCTAGAACCCTGGCTTTCGAGATTTTGAGATAATCCCATCCACGGTGTTTCGTGGCCGAATCCAGATCCTGGCAATCGACATTTCATGGTAATGCCGCCCATGGTATCTAAACTAGCAGAGTGCTTATATGCCCCCAGTAGGATATGTAAATATCCTAAAATACATGCACCGTGGAGATGATATGTTGTTATGCATCTTCGAGGGGAATTTCCCACCTCTCTGCACGAGGAACTCATCCAAATCAACTTGTGTTGATCGACCGCTCCTAATCTAGGCAACTTTTTCATAAGACTTAAACGCTTTTGCATGATTTTGATAGCTATGCGCACTGAACCAAACCGTGCGTGGGTTGGGGTGCTTAGGTTACCGAATCCTGCAAATCGAAGCTCAGTTAACTAGGTTGAATACTTCCTAAGCCTTAGACCTAATACTTAAGCTTCGCATTTTCCCCAACCCCTTAAGGATTATACAGATCTTAGCGGATACTTGAATTTTTAAGCCTAAGAGTCTAGCCCAAAAGTCCTAAGATCAGCATTCCTGCTAATCTCCTTTTTTGTCTCATTAGCACTTTTCTTCATTCTTTCTCTTTTTTCTCGATGTGGTCTAGAACTTCGGTTAATTCCTTAATCTCTTACTAATGACTATCTCTTATTTTTCATTTTGTGCTCCTTTTTGTATTTTTGCTCTTTTCCTCCTCCTCATGATTATGTGGCATCAAAATTTCCCTCCCTCCTCCATTTCTGTTCTTTTTTATAATTTTATATTTGTTTGGTATTTTTCACATAAGGGAATTTTTTTTGTGAGAATCCTTCTCACTTTTCCTGGTTTTGTATGTATGCACTTTGCCACCACCCCATGCCTAAGTTTTGCAATGTCCTCATTGTAAACGGAGGGTGTGAAACAGTGTTGGGTTCAGAGACTTAGACCAGGACATATCGGGTGGGTGAATGGGTCGGGAAGTGATTGTTGCAAATGATTTCAATCTCTGGTATGTGTACTAGAGGTGGGATTGACTATCTAAGGTTGAAGACAAGGTGCAATAGACGTGGGCACAAATGGATAATCAAATGGATCTCTATTTTTTGAATGACGGGTTACCTCCCGTTAAGCGCTAAATTCAACACCTTCAGTCGAGCGAAAAATGGGATGGAGAGGGAGTGGTCAGATCGGTAGAGTTTTGTAAAACAAGCACCTTGATTAAGAGCCTGGTTTGTCCAACCAGGTGCTTGTTAAGATCAACAGGCTGATGATGCAGCCCAAACCCAATCAGTCTGGTGGGTTGATAGATGTAGATCAACAGATGTGGAACCCACCAAATGCTGTGGCTTGGATGGATATAGAAGTGAAAACTCGGGTTTTGGCTGAGTCGAATCAGCCTGCTCAGAGCAGGGCTCCAAAAAGTGATCAGTGAATAATGTGGAAACCATATAGGGGTGGTCAGAGAATGATAGATCATGTTTTTCAATTTGATCAATATTTGATACCCAGTATGTGTATGAAGTTGAATCATCTACAAACGGTTCAGTGAGAGGTGAATCAGAGTAGAAATTGAGTCTGGTTGCGGGTCAGGGTTGAAAATGGGTTTTGATCGATTCTGTATATGTGGAAGAGGTGGCTTCAATGAGGATTGAATATGAGGGCTCTTATAGAAAGTAGTGATAGGTGGTTTCATTAAGAGAGTCCTTGTAGTAGTTTTCAAAGTAAAAAGTGAATGCCTTAAGAGTGTCTATAGGATGATAGAAATTTGAGTCGAGAAAAGATTCAAATTATGCGTTGTAATCACTTTTGACATTTTCAGGTTTTGATTCTTGAGGATCGAAAAGAAATGTTTCCATGTTACAAGGACCTGAAATTAAATCAATGATCTCAGGAACCGAGACCTTAGAGTCAGAATTGAGGAATGAGTCATGTGAGCTGAGCTCGTAGATTGGCTTATTGTAATCAGGAAGCAGAGTTTCTTCGAAATCATGGTCAGATTCGAAATCATCGGAGATATTGCGAAAATCAAGTTCTGAATGAGATTCAAGATCATGAGTTCCACCATTGAATAAATCACATGATGTAGATTCAGCAGCCTGACTGGCATCTAGCCTAGATGTCAATTTTGAGCTTAAAAAGGTATTTTTATTTGTTTTTGGCTCAAGTTTTAAGCTGGTATGACAGATCCAATTGAAACCCCACTCATCCAACTCCTCAGTTTCTGTATTTTAAATTGGCATGACTTCCGAGAAATCGATTTGCCTCCCTGAGGATGTTGAAGAGGGATAATCATCAAATAGAGGCCCAAAATCATATTCTTCATTGAAAATTTGATTTTCTTCATACAGGGCCTTGTATGCTTCCCAATAGGTTTTAGATCCAGATTCTAGGCTTGGGATGTGGGTTAAATCGCTAGGATCTAGGTCCGAATTACCTTCGAGGGTCACCTTATCAGAATAAGGGGCAAAATTTACACCCTCGAGAGGTTGAGTTCTAATCTCATTATTGCAGGAGTCTTGGAATTCTAAGCTTGGTGATTCATGGTCTAGGGTTGGCTCAACATTTTTTTCTGCAGCAATTTCCCAACCTAATTCAATATCAGTCATGTTGTATTCTATCTGGGTTGGGCATTCACAACCTCTTTGTTCCTCAAGCTCGAGATCTGGGAAATCATATTTATCCTCGATATTGTTCCAAGATAGTTCATCCTCTATTTGTGGCATATACAAATATTTATGGTCAATAATTTATTTTAATAATCTCATTATCTCTTCCTATTTTTCAATATCATCTTGGTGTTGTTCCCAAACTATAGGATTAGTCATGCATTGGATGGTGCAACTTTTCTATCTCAATGTATCCTATTATGAGCATGTCTCAGGTTGATCCTTTTGTAGCTTCTGCCAATAACATTTGGGCACAGGTTATGATCAAAGTTGTGGTTGTTGGTACACTAACTTGAATGTTTTCTACTGGTGTTGAGGTTTTGTCTTCATTGTCATAGAATCTCAGGGCATCCTCAATCATCCTATCTCTCATGGATCTCCGGGATTCAAGTTTCTTGAATGGTAGTCTTAAGTGGTTTGGCTGCACATTTGGATCAGGTGGCGGAATCAAGATGTAGAATCTGAGTTTGAATCAAGTTATGAAGCGATTAAATCTCAGTAGAGAGTCCCACTGATAATGTATGTGTGTGCTCTAAAGAAAAGAGATGAGGGATTGGAGGTGTTTTTGACTCAATCAAGGCACCCAAAGATGTTGGATGACTATGGAGGTTTGGGGCGGATGATACGTGATGAGAGCCCCATCATGAGCCCTAACTAGCTCATTTCCACCTAGGAAAGAGAATAAGAGCCCCTACATAACCTGGAGAAGGGCTTAATTCAAGGAATAAGTGTTCTGAGAAGAAAACATGAAATAAAGGTTAAAACTGTAATTTTACCATTGCAGTACATAAATGGGATTTCTCAGAGGCAAAACATAGGTCAAATGGTATCAATAAGATGAAAAGTAGGTTGGTTCAATCAGAAATGGGTTCATGTGTAATCCAGGAATTAAATGACATCTTGTAACCCTAAAACAGACCTGCTTAATGCAACAAGGTTTTAGTCAGGATAAAAATAATGTAAACCCTCTAAAATTCATGGAAAAATATCCCCTAGCGTTTAGGCCCTTGAAATTGGCCTTTGGAACCTATTTTGACCAAGATTGGGGTCTTATCTCATCAATTGACCTAATTTGGGATTTTATGCAAAATATCTAGTCAAACATAGTCAAACTTAAAATCCAACTTCACCATTGGATTCCTTAGGTCCAAATTAGGTTTGTACCAAAATTTGGACCTAAGACGAGGTCATCTTGACCTACTTTGTAACTTAGTACACAATTAAATTTTGGCCCCTATCTTTTGAAAACCATTGCACAGACCCCCCTAACTTCCTCGCCACTCTTACAAATAGGTCCCTCAGCTATTAATGGGGATAAATCCTATTCCGTCGAGGAATGGACGGGGAGTACTCCCTGATTCGTTAGAGATCTCCACGTAAATTTGGAAGGGAGATTCTTTAAGGAATTCCCATCCATCTGAGCGTGGTCCTAATCCGTGATTCACACCCAATCTCTAATGCGAACGCACGAGAGATTCGGGTATCCCACAGAATTCCATCTTCGGCAAGGTGTCTTATTCTCGGAGGCTTGTCTTCCAAGCATAGGAGTCCCTACCAGCGACTATAAAATGACCACCATCTCCGGCCGCACCTCTTTAGCTCGACTTGGCCAGAGATCCACCTCAATTTCTTCTTCTTCCCCTACGGCCAAGTGGTCTAGCGAGCTCCAGTGAGCCTCCCTCCTCTTTCTCGTCGCTCTGCCACAATACCAGTGGAGAAGCTATCCTCACCATCTTCCTCCACATCGCGCAACACCAGCGTGAGCATCCCTAGCCCCATCGTCACCGCCGTCTCCCTGCACTGGATACCTTCTCCTCCGAGGACAGCAGGTACTGCCAGTCGCCATCTCACCCCCTTCTTCCACTTAGTTAGGTTAGGATCACTCCTCTCTCTCCCCTCTTCAATTCCCCTCAATCTATTTCACGAATTACCCCTCGATTGCCACTGTCTACTACCATCTTCCCCATCTCTAATCGACTTCGACGAGACGCATCCTTCACTCCACACCTCCACACATCTTGCCACCAACCTCTTCACTTCACCCACAATCCACTGAACATCATCCACCCACACATAGATAGCCAACACCTCCCTAAATTCTCCCCGACCTAACCCATAAACTCGACCACAGGGTGACCTAGGCACGCGCGCCTAAGCCGGCCCATGGCTTGCCACGTACCATCCCACCTTCACCTTCACACGATGAAGCTTCCCATGTATTTTAATGGGGCCACCAAGCCGTATTCATATATGGCAGATCTAAGCACCAGCTGCCATTAGCGATGGCTCAAGAAGGTCACGAGCTTCATCCCAGGCTGCATGCCCCAAGTGTCAGGGTCCCAAAAGAAGCAGACATGTGCGCGAACTCAGACAGCAGGGCAATTGATTTGGTGAGGTCTCCAGCTACAGCAATTGAAAGAAGGAGCTCTTGCAAGCAAAAGCGCAAAAGCAGGTGGGACATTAGTCCCACCTCAGAAAATCAAGAGTAAGGTGCATCGCTTATATTGAATTTGTGTTTTACTCTATTCGCCTTGAGACACGCATGGGGTGAGGTCCCTCACCTATCACACCTCATCCGCGACATTCTCCCCCGCGGACCTGGCACCCGACCTGACTTACCCAACGAGCACTCCTCACGCACCACACCCATGCTAGTGCACCAGGACCTGGGCACGCAACCCAACCCAATTACCCAGCTCTAGGAGAGTGTACCGAAGAGAGATTCACAGAGAGAGAGAGATGTGGTGGTGGGTAAAGGGGTAGGTTTTTCTCTTCAGTGTGTGCAGGGAAAGGGAGAGGAATGCGTGGTAGAAGTAAGGTATGGTGAAGCGAGGCTAAGCAGACTTGGCTGCAAGAGGAAGAAGAAGGAAGGACGACCAAAGAGAAGAGGAAGTTAGAGGAGAGTTAAGGCTGAAGCAAGCTAAGGTAGAAGCTGAGGAAGAAGAAGAAGAAAGGTTGAGGCCAAGGGAAGCCGAGCTAAGGAAGGCTAAAGGAGGAGGAGGCAAGAAAGAAGAAGAAGACCCGCAGAGGAAGAAGGTGAAGCTGACACCTAACCGCAAACAGCTAGTAGAAAAGAGAAGACTTAAGAAGGAATGGTAGAAGATTGAGGAAAATAAGAAGGAAGAAGAAAGGAAAAGCTAGAAAGAGCTCCAAGAAGAAACAAAGAAGAAGCAGACGACCAAAGATCAAAGAAGAATAGAAGAAAAAGGAAAATCAGGGAAAGATAGAAAGAAGAAGAGAAAATAGACAAGAGAAGAAATAAGAGAGAGTTAAAAGAGAAAATATCTTTTTAAGACGTCTGATCATAGAATCAGATGTCCAATTTCTCTATTTTTGCCACAATTGACTTTTAAACTCTTGCATTTATGTTCTGAATTAAGTTTTGAGTAATTGTAAGTGTTCAATTACATTATTGAGATTAGTGAATAAATTCCATTTGCTCCTGTGTTTGACCTCGAATACTTGGGTTTTGGAGTAATAAATTTTTATTTATTGTCAACGCTTGGTCACTTATACTACAATGCAACTGACTTATAAAACACGATCAAGCGCTGCAAACATTTTGGTGCCATTTCTGGGGTGCAACATGCAATTTATCACTAATCTCTCCATTCTTTTTTATCATATTGAACATTAACTTGCCCTACTTTTCTTTATTGTGATCTTGCAAGGTATTTCACAAGAAGATCCCTCCCGCAAGTCAACTACTCCAGGGTAGGTAATCTCTTCTCTTCCTTAAACCATCCCTTAATCCTTGAAAGACAAAAAGGAAGAAACAAACTTAGGAATCAATTGCCTTCTTTCTATTGTAATCACCTTCTTTAAGGCAAACGTTTCCTGAATTTGTGAAACATTTTCAAAACTTATTGAAGTTGGAGCGATTTTTTTTTTTTTTTAGATCTTATCCCACAAAATTCCTATGCCTAATAAAAATCACGCTTAATCTTCGTGGACAACACACTTCTTGCTTTCAAGTCCAAAGAGAATTTTCTGTGAAAAAAAGGATTGGAAATAGAACCAAATTAGGGTTTCTATAGTAGGGTTTTGGAATGCTAGTCATACGTGCCTGTTTAAAAGGAAATGAACCCTCCTGCATCAGTGTGCTACCCAAGCCCTTGATTGAAGAGATCTAAACAAGACAAACCCTAAAAAAAAATTGAGCTCTAAAATCACTTGAATCTTAAAATCTTAAACCTAATAAACTGGGAGTCAAAGCAGGGTGGTCTCTAGGTCCCAAGCCTAGAATCATTCTACCATCTTTCGAACAGGTCAGGTGAAGTTTACCTCTTGGGTCAACCAACCTCCAAATTAGGTTACAACATCAAAACAGCTAAAGTTCAAGTGAGAACCCTAAAGCACCTTTGAAATAAAAGTGGTAGACTTAAGAGGTCAAGGTCCCCATTCTGGTCTACCTGGAATCTCAGTGACAAGAGAGGTCAGGTGGGGGAAACCCTATATCCCATGGGGATGCTCTACTGTGTAGGGGTCTTTGCGGGACTCTCCCACTCTGGCTACCCAGGTAATTCTCAGGTGGATGACCTTCTGATACAAGGGTATCATCCGCCCCAAACCTCCATAGTCATCTAAACATCTTTAGGTGTCTTGATTGGGTCAAACACATCTCCAGACCCTCATCTTTTCTCTTTAGAGCACACACATACATTTTTAGTGGGACTCTTTATTCAGATCTAATCGCTTCATAACTTGATCCTACATCTTGATTCAAACTCTGATTCTACATCTTGATTTCACCACCTGATCCAAATATGCAGCCAAACCACTTAGGACTATCATTCAAGAGACCTGAATATTGAAGATCCATGAAGGACAAGATGATTGACGATGCCCTGAAATTCTATGAAAAAGAAGACAAAACCTCAACACCAGTAGAAAACATTCAGGTTTATGTCCCAACAACATCAACCTTCATTATAACTTGTGCCCAAGTACTATTCGCAGAAGCCACAAAAGGATCAACCCGAGACATGCTCATCACTGGATACATTGAGATAGAAAAATTGCACAATCTTGAATACCTTCAAAGCATGACAAATCCTCAACTTTGGAAGCGATACCAAGATGATCTTAAAAAATGGGAAGTGATAATGAGATTATTAAAACAAATTATCGACCAGAAATACCCGTATATACCATAAACAGAAGATGAACCATCCTGGGACAACATCGAGGATCAATCTGATCTTGAGTTTGAGGCAAAAAATGGTTGTGGATTCCCAACCCAGATGGAGTACATTATGCCTGATATTGAAGAAGGTTGGGAACTTCCAAGTGTAGGAGAACACAATGTTGAGCCCACTCTAGACCATGAATCACCAGGCTTAGAATCCCAAAACTCCTGCAATAGAGTCGAACTGAACCACTTAAGGGTGTAAATTCCGCCCCTTATTCTGATAAGGTGACCCTCGAAGGTTATTCGAACCTAGATTCTAGTGATTCAACCCACATCCTAAGCCCAGAATCTAGATCTGAAACCTATTGGCAAGATTTCAAGTCCCCATATGAGGAAGATCAATTTTTCAATGAAGAATATGATTTTGGGCCTCTATTTGATGAATATCCCTCACCAACGTCCTCAGAGAAACCAATCAATTTTTCGGAAGTCATGCCAATTTTTGATACAGACACTGAGGAGTTGGACGAGTGGGGTTTCAATTGGGTCTGCCCTACCAGGTTAGAACCTTAGCCTCTACTAGATAAGCACACCTTTTTAAGCTTAGAACTGACATCTAGGTTAAACCCCAGTAAGACTGTTGAATCTGCAGCATATGATTTATTCTATGGTGGAACTCATGATCTTGAATCTCATTCAGATTTTGATTTTCACAAACTCTTCGGTGATTTCGAATCTGACCATAACATCGCAGAAAATCTGCATCCTGATTATAACAAGCCAATCTACGACCTCAGCTCACATGACTCATTCTCGAACTCCAATTTTAAAAGTTACTATGAGGACTCTCTAAATAAGACCACCTGCTATTCCTTTCTAGAAGAGCCCTCATACACGATTCTCATTGAAGCCACCTCTTCCACACATACAGAATTCATCAAAACCCATTCTCTACCCTGACCCACAACTGGACTCAATTTTTTATTCTGATTCACCTCTCACTGAGCCGTTTGCAGATGATTCAACTCACATCTATATCGGGTATCAGGTATCAATCAGACTGAAAAACATGATCCACCATTCTCTGATCACCCTTGTAGGGTTTCCACACCAAGCACTGATTATTTTTTGGAACCCTACCCTAACCAAGCTTATTCGACTCAGCTTGAACCCGAGTTTTCACTTCCATATCGATTCGAGCCACATTACTTATGGTGGGTTCCACATCTATTGATTTACATTTATCAACCCACCAGACTGATTGGGTTTGGGCTGCATCATCAGCCTATTGATCTTAACAAGCACCTGGTTGGACCAACCAGGCTCTTAATCAAGGTGCTTGTTTTACAAAATTCTGCTGATTTAACCACTCCCTCTCCATCCCATTTTTTGCTCGGCTGAAGGCATTGAATTTTGCACTTAATAGGAGGCAACCCATCATTCCAAAAATAGAGACCTGTCAATTATCCCTTTGTATTCCACGTCCATTGCACCTCGAGTTCAGCCTTAGATAGTTGACCCCACCTCTGGTACACGAACCAGAGCTTGAAATCGTCTGCATCAGTCATTCTCGACCCATTCACCCACCCCACATATCCTATTCTGGGTCCCTGACCTCAACACTATTTCACACCCTCCGTTTACAATGATGACATTGCAAAACTTAGGCATGGGGGGGTGATAAAGTGCATACATACAGAACCAAGAAAAAGTAAGAAGGACTCTCACAAAAAAAAAAATCACAAATGTCAAAAACACAAAAGAATTGAAAAATTATGAAGAAGAACAAAAAAATAGGGGAGGGGGGAAATTTTGTTAGCCATATAATCATAAGGAGGAGAAAAAGAGCAAAAATAACAAAAAGGAGCACAAAATGAAAACAAAAAAGAGATAGTCATTAGTAAGAGATTAAGGAATTAATCGAAGTTGTAGACCACATCAAGAAAAGAGAAAAATGAAAGAAAAGTGCTAAGGAGACATAAAAAGAGATTAGCAGGAATGCTGATCTTAGGCCTTCTGGGCTAGAATCTTCGTCTTAAAAATTCACATACCTACTAAGATCTGGATAATCCTCAAGAGGTTGGGGAAAATGCGAAGCTTAAGTATTAGGTCTAAGGCTTAGGAAGTATTCGGCCTCATTAACAAACCTTCGGTTTGCCAGATTCGGTAACCTAAGCACCCCAATCCACACACAATCTGGTTCAGTGTGCATAACAATCAAAATCACGCAAAAAGCATTTCAATGTTCTGAGAAAGTCGCCTAGATTAGGTGTGACCGATCAACACAAGTTGATTTGGATGAGTTCCCAACACAGAGAGGCCGGAAATTCCCCTCGAAGACGCGTAACAACATATCGTCTCCTCGGTGCTTATCTCCTAGGATATTTAAATATCCTATCGTGGGCATGTAAGCACTCTACTGGTTCAGGTACCATGGGCAGCATTATCTCGAAATGTCGATGGCCAGGGTCTGGATTCAGCCATGGAATGGCATGGGCGAGATTATCACAAAATCTCAAAAGCCAAGGTTATGGGGGTTGCCTTGGGTGGTACTATCATGAAGCATAGATTGCCAGGGACCCTTGAGGATTAATGATGGGGATGAGGAATCCGATACAGACTGTGTTGAGAAGCCAATCTGAAGCTAGAAATAAAAAGAAAAGAGAGAGAAAGCTCTCCAAACAAATAAATCTTCTATCTCACTCTTTCAAAAATGCACTGCAAATTGAACCTAGGCTAAAAATGTCTCAAGCACAGGTGCTTTAACCTCGGAGTACAACAAACCCTAGGATAGTTTCTGCTAGCCTTAAAAACCATTGCGGAGGACCAAGGCTATAGCTGGTCAGGTCTGGATTTTGGTTGATACTTGAGTACCTCTAGGCCTATTGTCGTCATTCTGAACTAATCACAAGAAAACGAAAAGCACTTATCATAACTGATAACAGACACTAAGGGTCTAGAACAGAAGTTAAAATCTTAAAATTTTGCTAAGGGACTAGCAAAATCTAGGCATGAGAGTATGATGAGAGCCTCATCATGAGCCCGAACTAGCTCATTTTGACCTAAGGAGGAGAATAAGAGCTCCTACATACCCTGGAGATGGGCTTAATTCAAGGAATAAGTGTTCTAAGAAGAAAACATGAAATGAAGGTTAAAACTATAATTTTACCATTGCAGCACATAAATGGGATTTCTCAGAGGCAAAACATAGGGCAAATGGTATGAATAAGATGAAAAGTAGGTTGGTTCAATCAGAAATGGGTTCATGTGCAATCTAGGAATTAAATGACATCTTGTAACCCTAAAACAGATCTGCTTAATGTAACAAGGTTTTGGTCAGGATAAAAATAATGTAAACCCTCTAAAATTCATCGAAAAACATCCCCTAGGGTTTAGAACCTTGAAATTGGCCTTTGGAACCTATTTTGACCTAGATTGTGCTCTTAGCTCATCAATTAACCTAATTTGGGATTTCACACAAAATATCTAGTCAAACATGGTCAAACCTAAAATCCAGCTTCACTATTGGATTCCTTAGGTCCAAATTAGGTTTCTACGAAAATTTGGACCTAAGAGGAGGTCATCTTGACCTACTTTGTAAATTAGTACAAATAATTACATTTTGGCCCTTATCTTTTGAAAACCAATGCATAGACCCCGCTAACTTCCTCGCCACTCTTACAAATAGGTCCCTCCACCATTAATGGGGAGAAATCCTACTTCGGCGAGGAATGGAGGGGGAGTACTCCCTGATTCCTCAGAGATCTCCTCCCAGATTTGGAAGGGAGATTCTCTAAGGAATTCCCTTCCATCTGAGCGTGGTCCTAATCCCAGATTCACACCCAATCTCTTGTGTGAATGCATGAGAGATTTGGGTATCCCATAGAATTCCATCTCTGACAAGGTCTCTTATCCTCGAAGGCTTGTCTTCCAAGCATAGGAGTCCCTACCAGTGACTATAAAATGACCACTAACTTCGGCCGCACCTCTGCAGCTCGACTTGGCCAGAGATCCACCTCAATTTCTTCTCCTCAGGCCAACTGGTCCAACGAGCTTTGGCCAACCTCCCTCCTTTTTGTTGTTGCTATGCCATAATACCAGTGGCAGAGCTGTCCTCACCATCTTCCTCTGCATCGTGCAACACCTGCGTGAGCATCTCTAGCCCCGTCGTCACCGTTGTCTCCCTCCACTGGATACCTTCTTCTCTGGCGACAGCAGGTACTGCCAGCCGCCATCTCTCCCCCTTCATCCAATTAGTTAGGTTAAAATCACTCATCTCTATCCCCTCTTCAATTACCCTCAATCTATTTCATGAATTACCCCTCGACTGCCACTGTTGACAGCCATCTTCCCCATCTCCGGTTGACCTTCAGTGAGACGCACTCATCAGTCCACACCTCCACACATCTCGCCAACAACCTGTTCACCTTCGCCACAGTCCACTGAACATCATCCACCCACTGACAAACCGCCAACACCTCCCTAAATGAGCCTGGACCAAACCCATAAACCCTGTCACAGGGTGACCTAGGCATGCACGCCTAGGCGGCCTTGCAGCCTGCCATCTACCGTCCCACCTTCGCCTTCGCACGGTGAAGATTCCCATGTATTTTAATGGGGCCACCAGGCCATATTCATCTATGGCAGATCTGAGGACCAGCCGCCATTAGCGACGGCTCAAGAAGGTCGCGAGCTTCATCTTAGGCTGCACGCTCCAGGTGTCAGGGTCCCAGAAGAAGCAGACATGTGCATGAACTCAGACAGCAGGGCAATTGGTATGGCGTGGTCTCTACCTGCAGCAATTGGAAGAAGGAGCTCCCACGGGCGAATGCGCAAAAGTGGGTGGGACATTAGTCCCACCTCGGAAAATCAAGAGTGTGGCGCATCGCTTATATTGAATTTGTGTTTTACTCTATTCGCCTTGAGACACACATGGGGTGAGGTCCCTCACCTATCATACCTCGTCCGTGACATTCTCCCCCGCGGACCTGGCACCCGACCCTACTAACCTACCGAGCACTCCTCGCGCAGCACACCCACGCTGGTGCACCTGAACCCATGCACGCGACTCGACCCGATTACTCGACTCTGGGAGAGCATACCGAAAAGCGATTCACAAAAAGAAAGAGATGCGGGGGTGGGTAGAGGGGTAGGTTTTGCTTTTCAGTGTGTGCAGGGAAAGGGAGAGGAAGGCACAGCTGAAGTTAAGGCATGCTGAAGCGAGGCTAAGCAGACTTGGCTGTAAAAGGAAGAAAGAAGGACGACCAAATAGAAGAGGAAGTCAGAGGAGAGTTAAGGCTGAAGGAAGCTAAGGCAGAAGCCAAGGAAGAGGAAGAAGAAAGGTAGAAGCCAAGGGAAGCGTAGCTAAGGAAGGCTAAAGGAGGAAGAAGCAAGAAAGAAAATGAAGACCCGCAAAGGAAGAAGGTGAAGCTGACACTTAGATGCAGACAGCCAGGAGAAAAGAGAAGACCTAGGAAAAAAAGGCTGAAGACAGAGGAAAATAAGAAGATATAAGAAGAAAGGAAGTGCTAGAAAGAGTTGTAAAGAAGAAACAAGGAAGAAGAAGCAGACGGCCAACGACCAAAGAAGAATAGAAGAAAAAGGAAAATCAGGGAAAGATAGAAAGAAGAAGAGAAAGCAGACAGGAGAAGAAATAAGAGAGAGTTAAAAGAGAAAATATCTTTTTAAGACATCTGATCATAGAATCAGACGTCCAATTTCTCTATTTTTGCCACAATTGACTTTTAAACTCTTGCATTTATGTTCTGAATTAAGTTTTGAGTAATTCTAAGTGTTCAATTACATTTTTAAGATTAGTGAATAAATTCCATTTGCTCCCTGTGTTCGACCTCGGATACTTAGGTTGTCGAGTAATAAATTTTTATTTGTTGTCAATGCTTGGTCACCTAAACTACAATGCAACTGACTTATAAAACACGATTAAGCATTGCAAACAATATGCCTGGATCAGAAGGTTGTCCACCTGAGATTTTCCTGGGCAGCTAGAGAGGGAGAGTCCTGCAAAGACCCCTACGTGGTAGAGCGTCCCCACGGGTTACAGGGTTTCCCCCACCCGACCTCTCTTGTAACTAAGATTCCAGGTAGACCAGAATGGGGACCTTGACCTCTTAAGTCTACCACTTTTAAGATCAAAGGTGCTTTAGGGTTTTCACTTGAACTTTAGATTTTTTGGTGTTGTGACCTAATTTCAAGATTGGTTAACCCAACAAGGGGTCAACTTCACCTGACCTACCCTAAATATGGCAGAATGATTCTAGGTCAAGACCTAGAAATCACCCTGATTTGACTCACAGGTTATTAGGTCCAATTATTTTAAGATTCAAGTGCTTTTTAGAGATCAATTTTTAGGGCTTCTCTTGCTAAGATCTCTTCAATCAAGGGTTTGGGTAGAACACTGATGCAGGAAGGTTTATTTCCTTTTAAACAAGCATGTGTGACTAGCACTCCGAAAACCTTACTGTTGAAACCCTAACTTGGTTTTATTTCCAATCCTCTTTTTTTTTCACAAAAGTTCTCTTTGGACTTCAAAACAAGAAATGTGTTGTCTGCGAAGATAAAGCATGATTTCTTTTAGGAATAGGAATTTGTGGGATAAGCTATTTAAAAATCGCTTCTTCTTCAATAAGTTTTAAAAAATTTTTCATAAAATCTGGAAACTTTGCCTTAAAGATGGTAATTACTATAAAAGAAGGCAATTGACTCCTAATTGATTACTTCCTTTTGACTTCCCAGGATTTGGAGGTGGATTAGGGAAGAAGGGGGGTTACCCACCCTGGAGTGGCTGACTTGCACAGGGGATCTTCTCATGAAATACCTTACAAGATCACAACAAAACAAAATAGGGCAAGTTAGTTTTCAAATATAGTGAAAAAGAATGCAGGGATTAGTGATAAATTGTGCGTTGCTCCTCGGGAACGGCGCTAAAATGTTATAATGCTTGCTTGATCGAATTTATCCCCGGCAATGGTGCCAAAATGGTAATAGTGCTTGGTCGGGGTTTTTAAAGGAGCAAATCAGTCGCGTTCTAGTATAGGTGATCAACCGTTGATAACAAATACGAAGATTTATTACTCAAAATCCAAAGTATCCGAGGTTGAACACAGGGAGAAAATGGAATTTATACACTAATCTCAATAATGTAATTCAAACACTTAAATTTACTCAAAATCTAATTCAAACTAGAATGCATGAGTTTATGGAAATATAGCAAAAGAAGAATTGGACGTCTGATTCTATAATCAGACATCTTAAAAAGATATGCTTCTTCTCTCACTTCTTTGGCTTTTCTTTTCTTCTCTGTCTCTCTTTCTTCTCTTTCTGCCTTCTCCTTTCTGCTTCTCTTCTTTCTTTTCTTCATCTTCTTTCTTTTGCTTTCTTCCTTGACTCTTCTTTCTGTCTTCTTCTCCTCCTCTTCCTTCTTTGGCTTGCCTTTCCTCTGCTATAGTGTTGTCTCTTTGCCTTGGCTTCTACCTTCCTTGCTTCTGCCTCTTCATCCTTCTAGGCCTTAGTAAATTCTCTGCCATTCTTCTTCTTTTGTTCTCCGGCCTTCTTCTTCCTTCTTTCTTCTTTCTTCCTCTTTCTTCCTTCTTCTTTCCTTAAGCTTCTGCCTTCAGCTCTTTTCTTCAGCCGTGCCTCCTTTTTGCTATAGTGCCTTCTCTTTTCGTTGGCTTCTTCCTTGCATGCTTCTGCCTCTTCTTCCTTCTCTGCTTGGCTGCACCTTTTCTCTTCCTTCCTTCCTTAGCCGCTTTGCAGCCACAGCTTCCTCCCCTACTTGCCTTGGCTTCTCTTCTTTTCCTTTTTCTCTTTTCCTTGCACACAGTAGAGAAAAACCTATCCCCTACCCTCCTTGGGTTGCTCCCTCTCTATTTCTCTCTTCGATTCGCTCTCCCAAAGCCGGGTAATCGGGTAAGGTTTCACGTGCCCAGGTCCAGGCACACCGGGGTGGGTGGTGTGCATGGAGTGCAGGGTATACGGGTTGGGTACCAGGTCTACGTGGTTGTGCATCGTGCACGAGGCAGGGGCGTGGGCGAGGGACCTCACCCCATGTTACTTGAGGTGATAAGAAATCACAAATTCAATTTAAGTCGTGCCCCGCAAGCTAAAGTTTCAAAGCTGGGACTAAAAGTCCAACTAGCTTCACTTGCATGCCCGTAGGAGGCCTTTGCCTAATTGTCGCTACTGCAGTCGCTCTCTAGGCTTGTTCTCTATCTGGATGTGTTTGCACACTCAACGCGCATCACCTACAGCACAGCACCTGGGTGGACGCAACCTGGAGCATTGCTTGCGAGCTCCTTCCTTCTGTTTCAATGGCGAAAAGGGGGGTTGACCAAAAACTAATGAATATGGCCTTGTGGCCACATTAGAAAACATGGGAAGATTCTCCTTGTCAATGTGAAGGTCAGGCGGTTGGTGGCTGGCCACGGGGAAACCTAGGCTTGCATGCCTAGGTCGCTCGGTGGTCGTGAATATGGGTTTCTTCGGTGGGCAAGTGTGGAGGCGTTGGCAGTCGATGGAAGGGCAGATGATGATCAGTGGGAGATGGCAGAGGTGATGAGGGGTCTGGCGAGGTGTGTGGAGGTATGGAGCGGTGGGAGTGCCTTCGCCGGTGGTCGACAGGAGGTGGAGACAATGGAGGTGGTCTGCAGCGTTGACAGGTTGAAAATAGTAATAGAGGTAGGGGAAATAAAGATGAGAGGGAGAGAAAGAGTTCTAACCTAACTACGTGGATGAAGGGGTATAGGAGGCGGGCAGCTCGTACCTGCCGCCGCCGGAGAAGAAGAAACCAGTAGAGGGGTGACGGTGATGACAGGGTTGGAGGTGCGCAAGCGGGTATTGCGCGATGCAGAGGAAGATGGTGAAGACGACTCTACCACTAGTGTTGTGGTAGAGCGATGAGAAGGAGGAGGAAGGGTTGCTGGAGCCTACTGGTCACCAGGCCGGAAGAGAAGGGAGGAAATTGGGGTGGTTCTCCGACCAAGTCAGCTGAAAAGATGCGACCGGAGGTGGTGTTCCTTTTATAGGCACTGGCAAGGGCTCTTGTGATTGGAAGGCAAGCTTCCAAGCGTAAAAGTCCATGCCGGCATAGGACTCAGGGAGACACCCACTTCTCTTGTGCATTCCCATGAGAGATTTGGTGCAAATCAGATCCTGAAATCATGCTCAGATGAAAGGGAATTCCTCCAAGAGTCTCCTTTCCAAATCTGGGAGGATATCTCTGAGGAATCAGGGAGTAATCCCCCTCCATTCCTCACCGGAGTAGGATTCCTCCACTTTAATGGAGGAGGGATCCAATTGTAAGGGTGCCGATAATGCTAGTGGAGTCTATGCAAGGGTTTTCAAAAGCTAGTGGCAAGAATGTATTTGGGTTGACTATTTTGCAAAGTAGGTCAAGATAACCTTCCCTTAGGTCCAAATTTTGGTACAAACCTAATTTGGATATAAGGAAACCAATGGTGAAGTTGGATTTTAGGTTTGACCACGTTTGATAGGATATTTACATAAAAACCCAAATTAGGTCAAATAATGAGCTAGGTCCCAAATCTAGGTAAAAATAGGTTACAAAGGACATATTGAATGTCCTAAACCCTAAGGGATATTTTTCCATGAATTTTAGAGGGTTTAGTTGATTTATATCTTGAGCAAAACCTTATTGAATTATGTAAGTTTGTTTTAGGGTTATAGAATGTCATTTAACTCCTAGCTCTCACAATAACTCAATTCTGATTGAATCAACTAACTTTTTATCTTATTAAGACCATTTGACCTATGTTTAGCCTCTGAGAAATCCCGTTGATTTACTGCAATGGTAAAATTACAGTTTTAACCTTTATTTCATGTTTTCTTCTCAGAGCATTTATTCCTTGAATTAGGCCCTTCTTTAGGTTTTGTGGGAGCTTTTATTCTCTTAGGTCAAAATGAGCTAGTTAGGGCTCATGATGAGGTTCTCATCACTGTTCTATATCAAACGTCTGACTTCATCATCAGACGTCTTAAAATATGTAGAAATAGGAACTTGTGATGACAATTTCCCAGACATCCTTATTGGTCTCTAGACGTCTTATAGACATAGAATTGCATGTCTCGACTCTTCTCCTAGCCTGCATTCGTCAGATAAATTATATTATCATATCATGTGTTATTAAATGTAAAATTGAAGCATAAAATTAAATGCAGGCCAAGGTGAATTGCCATATAACTCCTAAATAATTATCAGCTAAGAACAAATAATTAAATAGTACTTAGGCTAAATAATAGTCAGCAAAAGTGGACTTATCACCAGCGTCACAACTTGCTAGTCAATTGGACCAGTTGACTGCGCCTTCACCACCTATTGACGAACAAAGCTGCTTTTGCTATGCGTGAATGAAACAGGGACTTTTACTCCCACATCGGAAGTAGGCAAGCAGCTGAAGTGGTACAAATTGAAAAAGTGCTCTAGCCTTATCACCTCAGAACACGTGGTGAGGTGCCACACCATCATTCACCGACCTAGATACGCTCTCACACCTTAGTTGCAACCCATGATCATAGCCCCGGTGCCGGGTACACAGATCCTCGACTACCCGATTACTTGAGCATTTGAAGGGACATTGAGAAAGAGAAAGGGAAGAGAGAAAGAGTGCAGGGTTAGGGTGGTTTTGCTCTTGTAGGTACTTGTGTGGCACTTAGTCATGAGAATAAGAAAGGAGATAGAGGCAAAGAAAAGCTGAGAAAGAAGAGAAGAAGAGGAAGCATCCAATGAGAAGTAGAATGCCTTTGCACTGTAGCATCTGAGCACTTAAGCCGTCAGATAACGAGTTTTGATAGTGCACTGTGCACTTTGTTTGCTTAATTGATACTATTTTGATATTTGCAATTATTGTTTAAGGGTAATTGGTGATTCAAATTACTATTTTACCCTATTATTTTCGCACATTGGTACTTGCATTCTTGTTATATCATTCCTAAATTATTCTGAATTAAGTTTTGGTTGAAATTACCCATATATTTGATTCAAAATGTTATCTTGAGATTAATTGCAAAAAATTTCTCTCTACGTTCGACCTCGAATTTCTTTCTAGTATAAATTGTATCTATTTTTCTGATTTATCGGCTATACTATAGCTAAACGACTTTTCAAACATCGATTTATCACATCAACATTTTGGCACTGTTGTCGGGGGGCAATGTGCAATTTAATCTCTTGATTGCAATATCTGATTTGATAGTAACTTGCTCTATATATTTTGTTATGATTTGTGTAAGGAATTTAGCCAAGGAGTAAGATCAACTGCACAACAGCCACTCCAGGGTAGGTAATCTCATTTGCCATCGGCATTAAGCCCCTGATTTTGGAAAGATAAAAGAAAAGAAATCAATTAGGGCTAACTTGCATTCCATTATTAGATTAATCATCACAGGTAGCCTGATTTGATTTGATTTGACTCTTTGAGTAGACAGCCCTAACCATAACTCTTGTACCTACTTAGAGTTTAATGTATTTAGGGCTATAACCTTTTTGCTTGAGCCCTATGTACCACATTTGGAATCAATTAATTGTACCAATTAGAGCAAACTAGGGTTTCCAGCTTAGGGTTTCAGAGACACATTTGCTTAAAAAGAAGAATCAACCTCTCAAAACAATGTGTGCCTAAGGCTTGACTGAATCTACCTAATCAAGCAAACACTAAAATCACTCTGTAAATCTCACTGGAATCCTAAAAGCAGAACCTAATATTCTTAAACAACAAATAGGTGAAGTTGACCCACCTTGTGGGGTCAACCAATCCTCAAATTAGTTCACCTTGCACAAAAGTATCTTAAAGTTCAAGTTGAATCTTAAGCACCTTGATCTTAACTTAAAGTTTGTAGACTTAAGAGGTCAAGTCACCATTCTGGTCTACTTGGACCCTCAGTGACAATGAAGGTTGGGTGGGGGAAACCCTATAACTCATGGGGATGCTCTACCATGTAGGGATCATTGCGGGACTCTCCCTTCCTGGCTGCCCAGGTAATTCGCAGGTGGATGACTTTCTGATCTAGGGGTATCATTCGCCTCAAACCTTTATAGTCATCCAAACATATTTGGGTGGCTCGATTGGGTCTGTCTAACATTCTATCTCCCATCTTTTTCATCAGTGTATGTTTGGGAGGAGGTCCTTAAGACCAACCTTGAAACCTCCATTAGTTATTCACTCTCGTCGAGGCAAGTCATCGACCTCCGTGTTTTTGCAACAGCCTGATCATGTTGACACTTCCTCTGATTCTAAGCCTGAATCTTTAATCACAACCATGGATCATCAAGAACAACCTCACTTTGGACCACAACAATTCTTTGATTTCAAAGATCAGATCAATGCCATCATCAAACCACCACCGCATCCTAAAATGAGAGATCACTATAATCACGCAGCAATGGAGATTGAACCCCGAATCAACATTCCTACAGGAGGACCCAAGGTGGAACTCAAGCGTAGTATGCTTCACAAGACTTCAAAGTTTCATGGCTTGAACTTCGAGGATCCTTTCCAGCACATCAAGAACTTGAGGCATCTGGCCTACACTTTCAGGGCAGATGTGCAGAATCGTAATGGACTACTCATAAAACTCTTCTCCTTTTCTCTAGCAGATAAAGTCACCCACTGGTTTCAGACTCAACCACACACAATCAACACATGGGGAGAACTTCAAACTGCCTTCCTATAAAAATTATACCCCATTGGTTGTACAAACACTATGCGACACCAAATCACGCACTTCTCCCAAGGAGTGGGAGAATCTCTACAGGAGGCATGGGATTGCTTTCTGGATCTCATGCGTAAGTGCCCCCATCTTGGAGTTCCGAAGTGGGAACAAGTACAATCCTTTTACCACGGGCTCCATGATGACATTAAGGTAATTATCAATGCAACTTGTGGTGTTAGAATCATGGGTTAACATGAGGACATGATCTGGGAGATTCTTGAAAAAACGTGCGAGAACTCCCTGAACAAGGAGTCACTATGTGCATATGACCGAATGTGCACCCACGCATTGACAAACAATCGGGGGTTACATGAATCCCGAGGCCTTTCCACATCCGTTGATCTGGAGTTGGTAGCAGTCAATTGGATAAGGTCTCCATCATCAAAAAGAAGGTGGATGACACCACTCATTATCTACACAAATCCACCATTGCACCTCAAAGCACATACGCTCACCTGCCCATGGGAAGGGAGGCTGCACACAACATCTACCACTCCCTAGGGATGGATGCATATCCACCCTTGTCTAATTATGGCTTCGGAGGCAACTTTTGGTCAGCCCACTATAGTTGGGGGAACTCTAAACCCCCATCCCTAATTATCTTGAAGCTCCTCAGACCTACGAGGAGTCCGAGGACTAAATGCCTCCACCAAAAAGGATCATTTCCCCTACCATTTATTGATCAGATGCTCGAGATATTGGCTAGAAATCGATTCTTTTGCTTCATGGAAGGGTACTCCGGTTATAACCCGATAGCAATTCATCCAGAGGACAAAGACAAGACCACCTTCACTTGCATCTTCGAGACGTATGCATTCTGTAAGATGCTATTCAGCCGCTGCAATGCACCCGCTACTTTTCAGCGGTGCATGCTTGCCATATTCCCAGATATGGTAGGTGAGTACCTTGAAGTCTTCATGGATAACTTCTCGATATTTAGGGACTCTTTTGATGATTTCCTCCTACACTTGGTCCAAATCCTCAGGTGTTGTATCGATGGGAATTTGGTTCTTTCCTGGGAATAGAGCCACTTCAAGGTACCTGAGGGAATTGTCCTGGGTCACCTCATTTTTGGAAAAGGCATCCAGGTTGATCGAGCTAAGGTTAATTTGATTTCCAAGCTACCCATGGCTAGCTTGGTCAAGGACATCTATTCTTTTCTGTGGCATGTTGGTTTTTACCTCCATTTCATTCCTAATTTCTCGAAAATCAAGGGCCCCCTGACAAATCTTCTCTCAAACGATGTCCCTTCCGAGATCACCGATGAGAGCCTACATGATCGAGTTACTCAAGCACCAATCCTACAATCCCTTGACTGGTCTCTAGACTTTTAGATTATGTGTGATGCATCTGACTATGCAGTGGGTGCGATGCTTGGGAAGAAAGTCGACGGGAAACCTGTGGTCATCTACTATGCTAGCAAGACATTTGATGAGGCTCATGTTTGTCACTCTGAATCGGTGTTTGAAAGTAACATGTTGCAGTATAGCCAATAAATCACGAAAACACTTAAAATTTATGCTCGAAAGAAATCTAAGGTCGAATGCATGGAACAAGGTGGCAATTTAAAACTCAAGATCACAATTTGAGTCAAAGATATAAGATATTCAACCAAGACTTAATAAAAAATTGATGTAGAAATAAAGCTCAGTAATGAAGTGCAGAAAGAAGCGGTTAAAATGGTGATTTGAATTACCAACTTAACCCTACAATTTATCCACAATTATTTCAAATGTTTGCACAGTATCAACCATAATTAGTTCATGCAAGATGAGTAAGCAATAGATCCTAAGAAGCTTGGATATGTGAAATCAGACAGTGGATGCGTGGATCAGACGTCTTAAACTGCTAGTTGCTACAGTGCCTCTAAGAGACTCAAGGGTCTCTTCTTCTTGCTTGCTCTTCTTCAGCTTTCCTTGCCTTGTAGATTTTCCTCTTCTCACGACTAAGTGGCACACGACTGCCTGCAAGAGCAAAACCCCCTTCTCAAATCAGTGCATTGTGCCCTAAAGACCTTTTGATGGATGCATAGGAGCTTTTATTCATTTAATCCAATCAAAGAGAGCTAGTTATGACCCATGATGGTGTTCCCAACATACCCCCATGCCTAGCTTTTGCTAGTCCCCTAGCAAAATCCATCTGAGTCAAAATATTTATGTAGGTCAGCTTTAACCGTCAGGATGCCCTATTAAGTCGCATTTCTAGGAATCAGATCTTAATACCAACTATAGGCCTAGAGGAACTCAAGTACCAGCCTAGATGCAGACCTGACTAGCTTTCACCTCAATCTACCACGAAGGTTTCTAAGTTTCGTAGGAACTATCCTAAGGTTCATTGGGCCCAGTAGTTAAAGCACCTGTGCTTGAAACAAGGTTAGTTTGGTTCAGTTTGCAAGTGCATTTTGAAAGAGAGAGATTAGAAGGAAGCTTTCATTTGTAGAAAGTTTTCTCTCTTTCCTTTTCATTATATTTTTCCTTAGATCCACCCTCAGATTGGCCCTAAACATGGTCTGTATTGGATTCCTTGTCCCCACCATCAATCCTCGTAGGGTCCCTGGCATTCGATGCTTCGAGATAGCACCGCCCATGGCAACCCCAAAACCATGGCTTTTGACACTTCGGGATTACGTCGCCCATGCTGTTCAGTAGCTAAATCCAGACCCTGGCAATTGAGATTTCAAGATAATCAGCCCATGGCATCTGAACAAGCAAAAGGTGCTTACATGCCCCTAGTAGGATATTTAGATAACCTAGGAGACAAGCAATGAGGAGATGATATGTTATTGCACATCTTCGAGGGGAATTTCCTGCCTCTTCACACTTGGAACTCGTTCAAATCAACTTGTGTTTTCAGGCCGCTACTAATCTTGATCTTATGACCATTTTCAAAATAGATTAAATGCCCTTTGGCAAGATTTCATGATTAACGAACACTGAACTAGACTGTGTGTGATTTAGGGTACTTAAGTTACCGACTCCCTCAAACTAGAGGTCAGTTAACGGGGTTGAATACTCCCTAAGCCTTAGACCTAATACACAAGCATTGCATTTTTCACATCCTCATGAGGATTAATCCGGATCTTGAAAAGTATATGAGTGTTTAAATCAAAATCGATCGAATAGGCCAAAGGTCGATATTCGCCACTAATCCCTTAAATTTTATCCTTTCAGGTCTTAATTCATCATTCGATCCAACCTAGAGGGTGGGTAGGTTCCAAATTGTTTCTAAGGGACTCAATTTTCTTCCCTTTCTTTGTGCTCCTTTCTCTCAAAATGGCTCCTCTTTTTTTTCTTAACCTCCTCTCTGTCTTTTTTTTCATCTTTCTGGTTTTTTTGGAATATGTAATTTTTTTGATGAAACCTTTTCTTGTGAAGTGATTCTCATAGCGTTTTGCCCTTTAATACTCCCCATGCCTACGATTTGTAATGTCCTCATTGTAAATTAGGTGGGTTCGAATTTAGCTTAGATCATACATTAGAACAGGTTTAGGTGGGTGGATGGGTCGGGATGACTGTTGGGGACGATTTGAAGCTCTAGTATGGGTACCTGATGTGTGGTCAGCTATTTTAATGGACGAACCCTAAAGTGCAATATGAGTTCAACACAAGATATGTCAAGAAGGGTTTCAATTTTTCCAAAAAGCTGATGGGTTGCCTCCCGTTAAGTGCTGACTTTAACGCCATCAGTCACGCATAATAAGTTCAAGGAGAATGGAGATCAAAAGAGATAGTAGCCAAGTTTGGGCCATTGAGTTCAACGAATGATTTGAGTCTCTGACCATTCACGAAAAAAGGTTCAAAATCAAGGCTGAGTTGACTAATTTCAATGGCTCCATTTCCAAAGATTCATCTCACCAAGAATGGTCCAATCCATTTTGATCTGAGTTTTCCTAGGAATAGTTTGAGTTTGGCATCAAAGAGTAAGATTTTCTCACAATGTGATTGTCATGGAAGGTTTTGACTTGGTCTTTGTAGATACGAGAGTTCTCATACGCATCATTGCATAATTCTTCCATCTTGCTCAATTGAAACCAGCGGTGTATTCCAACCTTCATCAGATCCAGATTGCACTTTCATACTGCCCAATAAGCCTTGTGCTCTGTTGTAAGCATAAAGTGTGTTTTGCTCGGAAAAGCGTCGTAGTATAGCTTGCAATACGATCAAACAAAAATATTTTCTAAAGATAGCAAGACTTTGAGTCCCAGTCGTTCATCGTTGGGAGGCATTTGCTTTAATTTTGAATCGATCTTTTATCACTCTACTTTGTTTAAAATCGCATGCTGGTTTCTAATCTTCGAATTAAGACTTCGCCACTTCTATTATGGATTTTGATCACGTGCGCATGCATTAACTAGATAACAAAGGTAAAAGTGTGAGTTTTGGTACGCACGTTCTAGTGATGTGGTGGCTGTTTACAAAAAATGCGTCTATAGTTAGATTTTCTATATTTTTCGAAACTGACATGCTTGCTGCGAAATATACAAGTTAAAATAGGCAACTTGAATCACATAGAAAAGATGGCAATCAATAAGTTCATGGTGATTTCAAAACATAGTGATGTATATAAAAATGTATCTTTCATTCATTCATTTGGAGAAGTGTTTGCAACATGAAATGTAGAAGAAAGCTTGTACAGGAATGTTTAGAAATATAAATCTAGCTTCTAGAAAACAATCGCATACAAGAATCTATGTTGGATTTTGCAAGCATCACTGGGGGAGAATAAGGACTACACTACTAAGAAGTAAATAAAGGTAGTAAATGTAAAGAGCTAGCTACTAATCTATCAGAAAGTGAGGGCATTCGGAGGTGGGCTCCGATGGCATTGGAGTGGTTGAGAGGAGAATGAGGGGCGGCCATGGAGCTTAGGCCAGCCCTTGGAGAGAGGTTAGAGGAGTGATCCAGCAATCTGGCATGGAGATGATATCCTTCATGGTGGTGCTCAGCTCATGGAGATGGAGTGGAGTTGGTAGTGGCTAGCCTAAGTGGAGGTGGATGGAGCCATGCTGGTATGGCCAAAAGTAGATGCGTAAAAATTGCAAGCCCTTAGGTCTTTTTATAGACATAAGGCAGTCTCCCTAGAGAAGTGTGGAACTCTCTAGAGAGACTCCAAGAGTGGTCGGCCAAGAGAGATAGAGGTTGTTTCTTAGATCCACCATTTGTGGATCTAAGAATTGAATTCCTCTTGGTTGCTAAATTTGGCAACCAATAGTTGGCGCCACTTCAAGCGAGTTCTAGAGAGCTCTAGAGAAGAGTGTGTGCGTGAATGGGTGTGTGTGTGTGTGTGTGTGTGTGGTCGTGCCATAGGTGTCTAAGAGGTCTAGGTTAGGTCCTAAGGGTTTGGGTAGGTGTATATCTTGAATTAGGGTTGGAAATCCTAGTTGGCAAGGGGTAATTGCAATTAAACTTAACCTATTGAATGAGTGTCAACCTAATTGAGAGTGAAATAACTCAATTAGGTTGGGTTTAGGTCAATTGTACTCCCACTAAGTCCAATTGAACTTGTGTGGGTTGAGATCTGAGCTCAATTGGACTCAATGAGTCCAATTGGCATAAGTGATGGTAACTGACTTTGATCTAAGTCAATTGGGTTTGGTGAGGACCTAGTTAGGTTTTTAGGGAGGTTTAGAGGTGATGTACTAGGGCTAGGACACCTTAGTTTAGGTTCCTTTGGGGTTAGGATTCGGTCTAGGGAGCTAGAAATCCAAGATCAAGGCTTGAATCTCAAAACTGGAACTGGAGACCAGTTCCAGACATCCAGAAACATGATCAGACGACTTATACTCAAAAATTAGAAGTCCAGATTTCAGTTCTGGACGTCCAATCTGAGTCTGGGGGAATTCGAGGTTTTGTTTTGTGTATTCTACAAAAATTGGACATCTAATAAAGTGTTTGGACGTTCAATAACACTGCAGAAGTGGGTTTGAGGTGTGCAGGATTTGGCTAAGGGTTCTGGACATCCTATAACTTATCTGGACATCTAGAGAAGGGTTGGAACTAGGGTGTTAAGGTTTCCTAGGATGCAGTGACCTAAACTAAGGTTGGCTAAGGCTTAGGAAAGTATCTAGGCTATCCTAGGGCTAGGATGGACCTAAGCTCTTCACATTTTACTACTTTATTTCTACCTAATAGAATAGCAAACCTTGACTCCCTTACATCATTATTCCTACATCTAATCTAAGTCTTCTGCTCCAGCTCTACTGCAACACCCGTTATTCTTGATCCAACTTCAGATCTTGCTCCAGATGCAGCTCCAGATCTATCTTCTGATCAGCTTATTGCCTACAATCGACAAAATGCACTTAAGTAGCACATTATAACATTATTTTATGCATAGCTAAAGTAAAGTAGTAAAGATGCAGATAATGCTTATGCATGCATGAATAACCCTAACTTATGCTAAGTCCTAGACTAATTTAGGTCAATTAAGACTTATGATTGCTACGCAATCATGGTAAATCTCGATGGGAAGGTGACATGCCTTTCCGCACAGTAATCTGATGGGAGACATTCCTAATTGGGTCTTGTGGGCAGTCCTATAGGCGCACAAGGCTTCTGGAAGATGAGTAGACCAACCCATCCTATCAGGATGAATAGTGACCTGAATGATCTTCTTAATCTCTCGATTTAACAGTTATGCCATTCCATTAGTCTAGGGTTGGTAAGGAGTCAAGATACGATGCAACACCCCAGACTTTTTCATCATGGACTGGAAATGCACATTGTTAAAATGAGACCCACCAACGTTGATGATGGCATTAGGAACACTAAATCTGGTAAAGATGTTTTCCTGGATAAATCGGACGACAACTTTATGATCACTAGTTCTTGTGGGGACGGCTTCGATCCATTTAGAGACATAATCAACAGCGAGTAGAATGTACTTGAAGCCGTTAGATCCAGGAAAGGGTCCAATGAAATCAATTCCACAAATGTCAAAGATTTTGCACACAATAATCGGGTTTAGGGGAATCGTATCCTGTGGGCCTATGCTAAAGAGGGTCAGACAACGAGTGCATTCCCTATAATATGTCTGTGCGTCTTTGAATATAGTGGGCCAGAAGAACTGACACTAGAGAATTTTCACTGCGGTTTTACACTTAGAGAAATGGCCACCGCAGGAGTAGTCGTGACAGAATGACATCACGTCATTGACCTCGTCGTTAGGAATGCATCACCGAATCCCCTAATCATTGCCATTGTGGAAGAGGTATGGTTCCTCCCAAATATTGTACTTGGCCTTAGAAATCAATTTCTCCCACCTGGAAGTTGCCCAATCTGGAGGGACTTTCCTCGGAACCAAGTAGTTTAAAATATCAGCAAACCTTAGGAGATTGTCAATGGCTAGCAGGTGCTCGTCCAAAAAATGCCCGGTGATCTGACTAGACGGGTCGATAACTGAAGAAGGAAGATGGGACAAATTGTTAGTTACCACATTCTGCATTCCAACCTTATCACAAATCTCGAGATCAAATTCTTACAATAGCAAGATCTAGTGGATTAGTCGAGGTTTTGCATCCTTCCTCATGAGGAGGTGACTCACTACAGTGTGATCCGACTATATAATGGCATGGGAACCCAGAATATAATATCTGAACTTTTCTAGGGCAAATACTATAGCCAGCAGATCTTTCTTAGTAACTGTGTAGTTACGTTGAGCCTCATTTAATGTCTTGCTGGCATTGTAGATGACCACAGGTTTCCCGTCAACTTTCTGCCCAAGCACCGCACCTACTGCGTAGTCAGACACATTGCACAAGATCTCAAAGTGTACCGACCAGTCAGGGGTTTACAGGATTGGTGCTTAAGTAACTGAATCACATAAGCTCTCAAATGCTTGAGTGCACTTCTCGGTGATCTCAAAGGGGACATCCTTTTAGGGAAGATTAGTCAAAGGGCACACGATTTTTGAGAAGTCGGGAATGAAATGGCAATAAAAACCAACATGCCCTAGAAAGGATCGGATGTCTTTGATCGAGCTAGGCATCAGGAGTTTAGAAATCAAATTCACCTTGGCTCGATTATCCTGGATGCCTTTTTCAGAGACAAGATGTCCTGGGACAATTCCCTCAGGTATCATGAAGTGTCTCTTTTCTCAGGAAAGAACCAAATTCACGCTGATGCACCGTTTGATGATTTGCACCAACTGTAGGAGACAATCATCAAATGATTCCCCAAATACTGACAAGTCATCGATGAAGACATCAAGGTATTCACTTACCATATCTGAGAATATGGTAGGCATGCAACCCTGAGAAGTTGTAGGTGCAATGTAGAGACCAAAGGGTATCCTCCGGAATGCGTACATCCCGTAGGGGTAGGTGAAGGTGGTCTTCTTTTGGTCCTCAAGATTGATTGCCACATGATTGTAACTAGAGTACCCATCCAAAAAGAAGAATCGATTTCTCACTAGGTTATCTAATATCTAATCAATGTACGGTAGTGGGAAATGATCCTTCTTCGTGGAGGTATTGAGACTTTTGCAATCAATGCAGACTCTCCACGATTTTGCTATACAGGTCAGTATGGTTTCTCTGGTTTCAGTCGCAATCACGGTGAGTCCTACCTTCTTAGGCACAACCTAGATTGGACTCCCCAACAAACTATCAGAGATCGAGTAGATGATCCCTGCATCTAACCACTTGATGATCTCCTTTTTCATGACCTCCTGCATATTTGGATTTAGGTGTCTCTGCATTTCACTTGAAGGTCGTGTGCCCTCTTCGATATAGATGTGATGTGTGTAGTACGAGGAGCCAATGCCAGTCAAATCATCGAGAGTGCATCCAATGGCTCTTCGATGCTGTTGGAGAATAGAAATCAGATGTGTTTCCTGATCAAAGTTATGGCGGGAATTGATAATCACAGGAGAGGTTTGATCAGAACCCAGGAAGACGTATTTTAGATGGTGATGTAAACACATTTATTGAGGGTAAAATGCCTATTCATGCATGTTCCTAGGCTTACATTTGCATTTCATGTTTTAAATATTGCATAACATGCATCATTGTGCATTAGAGTAGTTGTATATATTTTGGGTTAACTAGGTTCATTTTATGATCAGGAGAGGAGAGGATTTATTTTAGGGCCTCGGATGGATGATCAGATCGTATAGATCTGATTAATACGACGATCGAAGTCTAATGCCTCTGAAATCGTCCAGATCGGAGTCCCATAACATCACATGAATCTCAAGGAAGATCAACGGCCATGGATGCAATGCGACATCCATACAGGTTTTGGATGGAAAATCTGACTGTACCATTGGATCCAGAGCGATGATCGCAGTTCAGCATTGCGGGAATCATTGCGATAGAGCACCGTGGCTCCCTGGACAAAAGAAAGAAGAATGGATAGCCTAGGTGCCGCCACGTGGCACTTTCCAGGCCGCCAAACGCCAGCCAGCAGCAGCAGCACACACGCACAGCCACAGTCGCACGCAACATGCACGCACAGCCACAGTCGCGTGTAGCGCACCGTGCGCGGCAGCTGCGCTGCACATGCCGCGCACGAGCGCAAGGCAAGGGGAGAAAGGGCTCGTGAAGCGCGTAGCGTCAGCGGAGCGTGCCAGCGGGGCGGGTGTGAGAGGAGCGGGTGCGGATCATCAGCGACACACATTTAGTGATGCTTGTAGCTGTCACTAATGGTCTACGCAGGCCAGCAAGAGGATTTAAAGGGCGGATCTTCAGTGACAGCTGCAGCGACGTTTATGGACGTCACTAATGGCCTGTGCATGTCAGCGAGTGCAATTGAAGGGTGGATCTTCAACGATAGCTGCAGCATCGTTTGAGGATGTCAGTAAAGACCCAGATACGTTTTTTGCCTCTCCTCCACTATAAAAGGTCCTATACCCCCTCCCTTCCAAGCCACCTCTACCTACTCTACTCCCACCTACTCCAAAGCTCTAGCAAGCCTACCAACACTCCATTAGAGCTTGTTCTCAAGCTCCCAAGGTGCCTATTAGTGTAGCAAACCACTGCCCCACCAAATACTCCTCCAACTTCCCATCTACCATCATAGGTCACCTTGGAGCCGTCATCTTACCTCCATTCTGGTAGCAGATCAACTTCGTCTTCTCACCTCCATTCCAGAGCTACGCCGAAGCTTTCCTCAACCCGACATCCTCCAGCATCTCACCTCCATCGTCACGCTCCCCACCTCCTTCGTCCGAGCTTTCGCCAGGCGCTGTCGTCTCACCAAGCAGCCAATTCAGGAGATTTCCTCACACCTCCCTCTCTTTATATGCTTTCATAGTTTCTTATAATTGACATTAGAAGTAATATATATCAGATTTGTTCCATATCTCTATCTTGTGATACGTTTGCGTGATTTCTTTTATTTCAAAAATACAAAAAAATATCAATACCCTAAAATTCCAAAAAGAAGCGTAACAAAGTGCGATATTCACATAAAGTAAACGTCGCCTCCCTGTGTTCGACCCAGGACTCCCTTGGAGTTTCGGTATAAATTTTATTTGATCGGCGTGTTTTGCAACTACGACGACAGGTTACTTTAACCTCGATTTCTTACACGCGAAACACGCACGACCATTTTTTTCGACTACGACTATTTGCTTGTCTTGTTTGCCACCTCCACTCACCTCGCCCTCCACATAAATAAAAATGAAAAATAAAAAAATTGTTATCTAACTATGGGATTTTCTGTAAGCTACGCACTTAACACCCACAACTTCTCACCCTAAGGCGCACAATCACATCAATTCTACCACTCAACCAGGATCTGACCTATGGACCCTGTACACTTAATTCAACACACAAATAAGTGAGTAGAAATCTAAATAGTTCAAAAATTTCTGTGTGCCTTAACTAAGTCGTGCAATAGGCCAATTGATTGAACTGTTTGGGCCATACCACTGAAGATAAAAGCGTTTCATCAAGTAGCTTGCCACTTAAGGTTGATTCTTAGGGCTGAACCAGGCACTCCACATTTTCTTCTTCGATTTCTAAAGGAATATATCATCACCAGTGCTAGCAAAACTTGGAGTGTTTTCCTAAACTTGATTGAATATACCTAAGATTAAACCCTAAAAGCTACTAAACAAGGTTGAACTCTAAAAGACACATCACCAAATAACCTTGTTTGCAAACCCAAGTTGTGCACACACACACATTTTAATTGATCATTAAGGGCACAACCCATCTAAAGGGCCCATCACATTCCTCAAGCACCATCGTCCCAAGCCTAACGAAAATTGATTAGACGTTGGCCCTAAGGACTGGTTCGCTCATCGGGATCCCGATTGAGATTGTTCATGATTAACCTACTTATACTAGTCAATCTGATGTCTAGCTAGACGAGCAGCGTCAAACGACCACGGCTGGGGGTACACTAGGAACCGGAGGCGCAAGCCAAAGGAAGAACCTTCTCCCCAGTCCCTCCTTCTAACTGGTTGGATTGCCTGGACATAAGTAGAGTAAATCGTCGATATTCTTAGGATGGATTCCTCGGACTGATTCTAAGAGTCTGTAGACCTTTAGGCTACGCAAACTAAGGACAGGCTTGTATTTTTGTATTGCAGGGCTCCTTTCTCTTCTGATTTCCCTCCTTACTTTACCATGTACCCATCCACATCCTACACACATTTCACATCCTATCCTCCTACCACCACTTATCCCCAAGATGATTAGTATCCCGACTTGACTTGTAATTACCCATCCACTAGCTAGGATGACTTTGATTGGGGATATGAATTTAGACCTCAGGGTCCAGGGCCTAACCCTAGACGACACGACTATGATTATTATCCTTCCTAGAGCTATAATGATTATGGATCTCCATCCTTTGATGACCAAAACAACCCAATCAACAATCAGGAAGGATATCATGATTATAACACCTACCCTCCACAGTATTCCACTGAATATAGGTCGCCACCATCCTTTGAACAACCTGGAATGACCTACTTTCAGGGAGGGACCCAAGAACTTAGACATCTTGACTCCCCTAGGTTTAACCTAAACCCACCCAAACCTGAATAGAACCAGCCAGTTCAGGTGAACCAGATCTAGGATAGGGTGTTGGCTAATTTGAGGAACACTATACAATCTTTAGAGGCTCAGCCAACACCATGCACTGAAGCACTAGAGCCTATGATCAAAATGATTGATGAACTTAATAGTTCTCTATTGGACTTGCTCCAAAGTGTTAGGGATAGGGACTTGGGTGAGTTTCTTCTTAGGAAATTGTCGAGGTTGATGATGAAATTTATGGTTTTACTTGTCAAATCATTGGATGATTCTCAAGATGAACCCCCTTCAGGAGGGCCAATGTCTAATCCCGCTTAGGCACCTGTCAGGGGGGATACATTTTCTGAGACTGGGGATGACCAGGATGGGCTAGAGCAACCATTTGAAAATGAACCGATTGATTCACTCGAGATCCCCGAGCCAGGGAGCGAGGAAAGATATGTCTCCATGGACCATGAAATGACATATGATTTTAAGACATATATAAATGAGGATCATGGATTCTTTGACTCTGAGGGTGAAGAATCTTTTGGTGAAGTCTCACTTGAACTTAAGGAAGAGGATTGTAGTGAGACAAATGGGCTTGAGGAATCTAACAAACCAGTCGATAGCCCAATTATTGAAGATTTGGATTCAGTTGGGGTTAACTTGGAGGATCCAAATCTTGATGATTCAATCAGTGACCTTAGTTCTCATCTACACCCCGAAGAGCTGAGTTCTGTGATCTTTGTGCCCAAGTCAATCTTGATTCAGCCACGATTTCTGGACTTGGGAGAATCATATGGGGTGAATAATATGCTAGAGGTCCCGAAGCTTGAGCCCTTGATGTTGGTGGATAGAATTGTTGAAATAAAGATTTGGGAGGCTAATTCTGAGGGAAGTTCGATTTTTGGATCTAAGGGTACCTATTGACCTAAAATCACCTACTTTCTACCAGGACCCTTACGATATCTTTCACGTGCAACCCAAGCTCGAAATAACTGATTATTTTTCTGAACTAGATGTTAAGTTGACAACCGCACCTATTGAACCATCCTTACCCGTTGTCCGACACTTTGGTCCTGGGTTGCACACCATTAAACCGCAGGCCTGGCCCCGCAAACACAACAACCTTCGGTTCTGGGTGATTTTCATCCAGAACTTGAGAACCACACGACCATGGGGCGTGGGCCTACACCATAATCTCGTCCATGTTTGTGGACATCTTCTGCAGACGGGTTTCAGGATCAACCTTTTTATTTTGATTTTGACCCGCACTTGTGAATTCCCAATTTCTTCTTTGTATGTATGTTATGCCTAGCAGAAGTCATTAAACTTAGCGCATGTGTATACAATCTTCTCTCTGCAGAGTTGACTGGATTTTCACGACACTCAGGTGATATTGTATGTACTTCGCCCATTTCATGTCGTTAATTTTACAATGAGGACATTGCATCTTTTAGGCATGGGTGGGTGGATAATCGATTCCTGAAATTATTATGTTAACTCTGTAGAATTTATTTTAAAATAAAAAAAATTTGAAAATTAAAAGAGAAAATTTTAAAAAGGAAAGAAATTAGGAAAAGAGAACTTAGGCATTTGGAAGTTATTAACTTTAGAAAATGATACGAGAGGACCTAAACACTTAGACTTTCAGGTCTTTGGGCTTAATTAGCCTAGGTGTCCACTCGAATGTGGATTTAGTCTCGAGTCCTCACCAATTAAAATTTATTTTAATTTGGTAAACAATTTGGGATGATAAGTATGCGACTTATCAACCCACCCTCTGATTTGGGGGGACTTTAAGCCTAAGCATCTGCAAACATTTCTTTTGCACTGACTCACTTTCCGGTGATTTTTAGGGAAATTGGGTAGCTAATGGACCGACTTGGGTGGTATGGTTGGCAAGTTGTTGGTGGTAACAGCTTATCGGCCGATTGTCCAGAGCCCAGCCACAAGGCCATTTTCTTTGTACTGCCTCTAGGTAAATTTTAGATCAGGGAAGCCACCTACTTAGAAAAAAAAAAAGAACCACTCAAGAAAAAAAGAAAAAGGAGAAAATAAAATAAAATAAAACCACACTTCACCGCACGAGTATGGCTGGTAAGTTGTCGGTGGTAACAGCTCATCGGTCGGTTGTCCAGAACCTAGCTCACAAAAATATAAATGCATAATAATTCCCAAAACACTTAGGGAAGAAGCGGGGAAATATAATAAACCAGGGCGATATACACTGGGTTTGCCCTTGTGTTGATCCCATAAATAAAAGAAGTAGGGAGAAAGCTACCGATCATAAAGATAAACCTTTAGGCAAGGTCACCTAGGGTCGTAGAAACCCGAAGTCCATCGTAACAGCCATTTTGTGAGTCTATAACCTTTTCACAAAGATGCTTAGTACTTAGAGTCCTTTTCGAGTCTTGGGCAGGTCGAGTAGCTGTAAAAAGTTATCCCGGAACTCTCAAACTCTAAATGTAGAAAAAAAATAGAAAAGAAGAAAAAAAAAAATATATATATTTCTTCCCTTCTCAAATAAGGGTAGAACTTGAGCGGTCTACAGTCTAACAGACACCTGGGTACTGTTGAG
The DNA here is from genome assembly GCA_037157565.1 of Thalassia testudinum. NCBI lineage: Eukaryota > Viridiplantae > Streptophyta > Magnoliopsida > Alismatales > Hydrocharitaceae > Thalassia > Thalassia testudinum. The sequence goes on from JAZHRO010000072.1 coordinate 11,426,814, forward strand.
TTTTTGTAGTTTAGGACCTTAGTTGAAATTTTCTACTATTAATAAACGACTTAGGCTTAAGAGATCTAATCCTAACTCTACTTTTATACATAGCATATAGTTTAATTTTGCTAGGGACTAGCAAAAGATAGGCATGGGGGTATGAAGTAAACACATTTATTGAGGGTAAAATGACTATTCATGCATGTTCCTAAGCTTAGATTTGCATTTCACGTTATAAATATTACATAACATGCATCATTGTGCATTTAGAGTAGTATATATTTTGGGTTAATTAGGTTCTTTTCATGGTCAGGAGAGAATAGGATTTATTTCGGGGCCTCGGATGGACGATCGGACCGTACGGATCTGGTTAATACGACTATCAAAGTCTAACGCCTCTGAAATCGTCCAGATCAGAGTCTCGTAACATCACATGAAGCTCGAGGAAGATCAACAGCCAGGGGGGCAATGCGACACCCATATGGGTTTTGGATGGAAAATCCTACTATATGGATGGATCTGGAGCGACGATTGCAGTTCGGCATCGCGGGAATCATCCCGATCAGAGCACCGTGGCACCATCAACAAAGGAAAGAAGAATGGACGGCCTAACTGCCGCCACATGGTGCCATCTCGGACGCCCAATGCTAGCCAGCAGCAGTAGTACACACGCATAATCGCAGCCATGCATAGCGCATGTGCATAATCGCAGCCACGCATAGATCACACGCACAGCTGCAGCAGCAGCACCGCGCATGCCACGCAAGTGTGCAAGGCACGGGGACTAAGGGCGCATGAAGCGCGTAGCGCCAGCGAGGCAGGTGCGAGCAGGGCAGGCACGGATCTTCAGCAATGCACCTTTAGTGACACTTGCAACTGTCACTAATGGTCTGTGCATGCCAGCAAGAGCATTTGAAAGGCAAATCTTCAGCGACAGCTGTAGCGACGTTTATGGATGTGACTAAAGGCCCATGCACACCAGTGAGAGAAATTGAATGGCAGATCCTCAGCGACGTTTGTGGATGTCAGTAAAGACCCAGATACGATTTTTGCCTCTCCTCCTCCACTATAAAAGGACCTACACCCCCTCCCTTCCAAGCCATCTCTACCTACTCTACTCCCACCTACTCCCAAGCTTTAGCAAGCCTACCAATGCTCCATTAACGCTCGTTCTCAAGCTCCCAAGGTGCCTATTAGTGTACCGATACTCTGCCCCACCAAATACTCCTTCAACTTCCCATCTCCCTTCATAGGTCACCTTGGAGCCGTCCTCTCACCTCCATTCGATAGCAAATCAACTCCATCTTCTCACCTCCATTCCAGAGCTACGCTGAAGCTTTCCTCAACCCGACATCCTCCAGCATCTCACCTCCGTCGTCTGGCTCCCCACCTCCTTCATCCTTCGAACAGCCGATTTGGGAGATTTCCTCTCACCTCCCTCTTTTTATATGCTTTCATTATTTCTTGTAATTGACATTAGAAGAATATATATCAGATTTGTTCCAAATCTCTATCTTGTGATACGTTTGCTTGATTTCTTTGATTTCAAAAGTACAAAAAAATATCAAAACCCTAAAATACCAAAAAGAAACAAAATGAAGTGCGATTTTCACGTAAAGTAAACCTCGCCTGCCTATGTTCGACCCGGGACTCCCTTGGGGTTTTGGTATAAATTTTATTTGATCGACATGTTTTACAACTATGACGACAGGTTACTTGTAACCTCGATTTCTAACATGCGAAACACGCACGACCAGATGATCGGGAGGAGGTTTCAGCTCCATAACAGGATTATCAGTAGCAGCGGGAGGTTCTAGATGAGTCTCAGAAGGAAAAGTGGGAGCTGTGGGTGGGTATGAATTGGTGCTCAGCTCCTCTATTTGTGGGGTATGATCAGCTTGATGTTGAGGATCAATGATAATCATGTCCTCAACTACCGTATCGATGTCACATATTTGCTCTACCACCCTACAGTTAATTCCTTCCTAAGCCATAAATATATCGATTTTTAGCATCTTGTTCCTGAACTTTAATTCAATCTGTCCCTCTTTGCAATTGATATTCACCCTAGTGATTACTAAGAATCGTCTACCTAGAATAATTAGTGTATTTTTGAGATTCTCAGAAGTTTCCATATCTAATACGATGAAGTCCATAGGAAAACAGAAATCATGAATTCTAACCAGAACATCCTCGAGAACTCCTCTAGGTGACTTGATTGATCGATTTGCTAATTATAAAGTCACATCGGTCGATTTAAGCTCAGTATCCTTGAAATGCTCCTGCAGGGATGTGGGGATTAAATTAATGGAAGCTCCTAACTTCAAAAGGGCTCTGTCAAACTCCAAATCACCGATCTTGCATGAAATTAGAGGGGTACCAGAATCCTTTGCCTCAAGCGTGAGCTTGCTCAAGATGATGGAGCTAGCTTGCTCCAACAGTATGATTGGGTTCCCGCCTTTGGTTTGCGGCATATGCTTGGGTGTACACACATCTTTCAAGAATCGTGTGTAAGCCAGTAGGTGGCATATTGCATGCATTAAGGGGGTGTTCATTTGGACCTGCTCAAAGATCTGGACTAGGTCCTCCTTAAGTGCCATGGGTTGGGGTTTCCTTTTTCCATTGGTCAAGGCCTCCGAAAATGGAACCTCTGTAGGTTCCTCTAGAATGGGTTCAGGTTCTTGATCTGGGACAAGGGTATCCTGGATAACTATTATAGGGCATGGGTTCACATTACTAGGCTAAGAGTGGCTTCGATAAGGTGGGTCCGATGTTTCTTTGCCACTACGGGTAGTAATCGAATTTAGTCCTACTTGGTTCTGTGTTAGTGTAAGCAAAAGAGGTGGTTGCTGCTGATAACCTACGTATGATGTCGAAGCCTCCATCCTGTAGGGTGATGGAGTAGAAGGGGCTTGATAGACATAGTGAGCTTGGCCTTGAGTTGAGTTCATAACGCACCTCTAGTTCGGCATGTTATTTGGGTTAGGCAGAGGTTGCGAAGGAAGTACACCAGGTTGGCATGGATTTGCCATTTAGGCAAGTTCATTGCAAACCTTCGTAATCTCGTCTGTGTGCTGTTTTTGCATAGTCGCATTCTTTTTCTGAATGTTATCCTGAGTCTAAAGGATAAGAGTCATCTGATCTTCGTGAGTTGGGCCAGATTGATAAGTTGGGTTGGGCCGAGGCAACGGTGGCTAATATGGACAAGAAGCTTGTGGTTGGGGCTAATATTGAGGTCTCTGATTTTGATTGTTCCATGACCACGTGAAATTAGGATAATTACACAACCCAGGGTTGTAGGTGTTTGAGAATGGATCATTCTGGGTGGCGTTGAGCTCCTCACAAGTCAGAGGAGCCTCGGAAAAGTCAAAATTTGAGGGTTCAGTGTTCCCCCAACTAGAATAGGCTGGTCCAGAGTTTCCTCCGAACCCAGAATCAGATAGGGGTGGATACAGGTCCATCCCCAAAGAAGATTAGTGGTAGATGTCATGCACAGCCTCCCTGCTAGAGGGTGGTTGTGCGAACGGGTTTTGCATAGAGGTGGCTTGGTACAGGTGTCTAGTTAGCTCATCCACCTTCTTCTCAAAAATAAAGACCTTATCCAGGCGACTGGCCATCAGCTCCAAGTAGACAGAAGAGGATAGGCCCTGCATCTAATGTGCTCCCCTTGGATTTGTCAATGCACAGGCATTTGTCTGATCGAACATGCCCATGGATTCATTATTGATGGAGTTCTCGCACATGTTCTCGAGAATCTCCCACACAATGTCTTCATCATGACCCATGATGTTTCCTTCATAGGTCTCATTGACGAATAATCGAATATCCTCACGGAGTCCCTGGTAAAAAGACTGGAGTTGTTCCCATTTAGGAACTCCGTGGTGGGGCACTTTTGCATGAGATCCAGAAAATGATCCCATGCCTCTTGAAGTGGTTCTCGAGAAAGCCATGGGATCATTTTCTGCAGAAATTGGATGTCAGACCAAGTGTCTGGACGTCCAATAACACCGTAGAAGTGTGTTTAAGGTGTGTGGGCAGTTGGCTAAGGGTTCTGGATGTCTTATAACTCATCTGGTCATCTAGATAGAGGCTAGAATTAGGGTTTTAAGGTTTCATAGGGTGCGGTGACCTAATCTAAGGGTGGCTAAGGCTTGGGGAGGCTTCTAGGATGTCTTAGGGTTAGGATGAACCTAAGTTCATAATTTTTTGCTTTATTCCTACTTAATAGAATACCATAACTTAACTGCCCTACATTTTCATCTACTACATCTAATCTACGTCTTCCACTCCAGCTCTGCTGTAACACCAATTATTCCTTACTCTTCAAATCCAGCTTTAGATCCAACTTCAGATCTAGCTTCTGATCAGCTTATTACCTACAATTGACATAATGCACCTAATTAGTACATTGTAGCATTATTTTATTCATAGCTAGAAGAAAGCAGTTAAGATGCAAATAATGCTTATGCATGCATGAACTACCCTAACTTATGCTAAGTCCAAGCCTAATTTAGGTCAATTAAGACCTATGATTGCTGCGCAATCATACCCCCATTTCTAAATCTTGCTTGTCGCTAGCAAATGTGAGACTAAATTATTCACAGAAGGGTCCCTAAGGGATTCATTATTTTATCAAGTGTATGCCTAGAGATTTTTCTCCTTTTTGTTTTCATCCTGTGCTCTAGAAATGTAGACAATCGTGAAAGTGTAGCTATGTAGCTTTTGCAACGGATTCTAGTGAAAATCTAATTCACCTCTAAAGCCTGTACTTGACCCCTAGTAAAAGTTCTAGAGGGATAGGTGGACTTCTTCCCTTGGGGTATTCAAAATATTCTATGAATTCCACCCGGCCTTAAGCTTAGGTAGAGAATCTTACAGGGAAAAGATTATATATTTGGTGGCTCACTCTCGACTGGTGCTACATAAAGATTAGTACTATAGAATCTAGATTCCCAAATTATTATGTAACTCAACTCAAACAAAGATGACAAAAACCATGCTCTCTTTTGATTCCTTTGTATTCTATCTCTATTACTCAGTCTGTTTTTTTTTTTTTTAAAGCTCACAATCTCACCAGATTATCACGTATGACCTGTATTTGGTGGTCTCACTTGGCATTAACACTTTAATTGAGTTCCATAACCCTAACACTAACTTAGAATTCCTCAGCCAGTATTCGGGTGGTCAAAAACACAAGAAAGGTGGGTTAAAGGCATGTTTGGTGGATCTCAATTTTATTTGGTGGTATTGCCTCAATGCAACTGAACTAAATAATCACTCTTTTTTCTTTGCTTTTTCTTCTTTTTCTAATTTTTTTCAATTTTTATTTCCTTTCATAATTTTTTTACTCTTTCCTTTTTTATTTTTTCCTTTTTCAACATAACACAACTAGCACTCATCCATGAACTTTTTTGAGGAGGCATTATTAGGGATTGGTGGTACTCAAGAGGCATTGGGTGGTTTATTTGGTGGAAGTGCCTACTCAAGGCATCGAGAGAGATGGATAGGATGGTGTATTTCTGACCTTTAAATCAATACCCTCCTTCAGCCAAGGATTCCATAAAGAACGGTCGTAACCATCCAACTTAGCCCTAGTTTTATGAAAACTCACTTTCCACGTATTTGCCTTATTTTGTGGCTCTCACAATTTCACACAAAATGTATACGCAAGAACCGAGAGTAAAAACTATGCCTAATCTCTGAGTATCATCACCTAATTATCTAGGGTTCCAGTTTCCTTACACTAATCTTAGAGCAGCAGTATACTCTACTCTCATCTCACAGTATTTGGTGAATTTTTTGAGGAAAATCTGCCTGACTCCCAAAGCACTGTCCAGGGGTTCAAGAGAACAAGCACTACTTCTTCTCAACAGACTAAAGATGTTTATCATCCTTCACCGTGAATCCATTGCAAATTCTACATGTGTGTGAAAAGTTATACTGGATTCTAGATTACAGGAATCAACTAGAGGAAAAAATATACTAATGCATTCTCTTGATAAAAATCTTATTCATGAATTTAATATGTACATATGCCATAAACAAGTAACCTCGTATATTCATACTTCATGAAATTTCCCTTTCGGGTTACATTCAGCCTGACCCTAAATTTAGAACAAGAGTTGGGCGGGTGAGCCAGAAATGGTTGTTGCAGATGATTTTTAGCTCCAATGAGAACATTGGAGGTGGAGTCGATTGTTCTTTTATTTAGGGTCCTAAAGTACATTTGACATGTAGCTCCAAGGTTTTCCTAAATGTTGGCATAAAAATTTTCTATTTTTTCATGTCTACCCGCCCCATGCCTAAGTTCTTGCATGTCATCATGCATGAATATAAAAGAAAATAAGTAAAGTTGGGACGAAATGGGTAGAAATCACTTGGAATTGCTCCTGAAATTTTAACGTTTAGCACCAGCCAACGTGACAGTACGCAATATGCACGAGAAATATGCTTAAAAGAAAAATATGCTATGTAAAAAAAGGGGTATGTATAGATGATGGTAGAATGTGGGATATGCTATCTATACGTGCTGAGTTTACGCCTCTAACTTGGCGAGAACTTGCTCAGATATATCAGTTATAGCATAGGAGTCAGTCAAGATTAAGAGAAGGATGTGCTCGCATGATCCTAAAATCAGTGGTCCGGAGATGCGAACCAACTGATTGTGCACCCCTACTCCAAAAAGTCTAGCTATAAGAAAGTGTGGTGTGGTCGTGGAAAATAGAGGATAATCAGAGTGGGGATCATGATGTTGATTCAGTTGATTTATCATGTCCCACAATTTAGCAGGACATTACCGAGGGAGTAGATGAAAATGTATCTCAGAACCAAAATCTAAGACGTAGAGGTCCTCATAACGATAATTGACATCAAACATCATGCCCTCTGCAGGCTCTGGATAATACGGGGGTATTCGTGAAAGTAGACGATCTGTGGGGAGGTCACTAAAATCCTCGTTAGAATAGGAGGAGTAGACTTAAAGGTGGGAATCTAATGATCCATATGCATGTGAATTCCCACTGATTCGTGACCTGTGAGATAGTTGGTTGTGATTGTGCTAACAGGAAACCCGTTAGCTGTGGTCGCGTCTTCTTGTAACAACAGGGGCGATCAAGTAGTATACAGATCAGGATAGCTAGATTTAGGGGTGCTGTGGTTAGAAACACACCCTAAACAGTCGGATCCTCGGGGAGGTATGTGCAGTGCAGTGGTCTCAGTCCTGTGTGGATCGAGGTCCAAGAACCCTGATAGTGTAGATGAATGAGACATGGGGTCGTCACAAAGGAGCCCAATGTTACCGCAGTATGCCGAATCTTCGTCTTCACCATCCTCCCCTATGTGATCACAGTCAAAATTCCTTGATGCCCTGAATATGTCAAGTCAAAGTCACCCATTACCTAGGCTATCTCCATACACCCGAATGCACAATCAATGTTTTCTCGAGCTATAACTAGAAATGCGCGACCCAAAATGAATGGTGCATCTCGGAGATTAGGTGGAACATCCATATCGAGAATAAAAATGTCTATGGGAAAGTAGAATCCATGGACTTTTACGATCACATTCTCAACCACCCCCCATGGTGTTTTTACTCATTTATCAACTAGCTGAATCGTCATCTAGGCAGGCTTTAACTCCCCAAATAGAAATTGATCAAATATGACAACGGGAGTTAGGTTGATGGATGAACTCAGATCTAGAAGGGCCTAATCAAATGGAGAATCCTACAAGTAGCAAGATATGAGTGGGGTACCAGGGTGTTTCCTTTTCGACGGCAAGTTGGCTAGAATCACGGCGCTAGCCTCTTTTGACAGTACCGCCTGTTGTCCAATTCTAGGCTCACGTCGGGGTACAATAGTCCTTGAAGAACCTAGCGAAAGTGGGGATGTGATCAATTGCCTCGAGAAGGGGGACCTGAATATGTACTTCCTTGAACATTAAATTTAGGTCCTCAAAATTCTGCGCGTCCTTCTTCTATACTACATTTCACGTCAGAGCCTCAGGAAAAGGGAAGGGAATCTTAGGGTCAAGTCGCCTCTTACCCTTATCTACAGTAGGTGGCTCTTAGGATGAAGGAGTCAAACCCACCTGCGGTGAAGGCTGAGAAAAGTTAGGACCCGACTACCTATGTGGTGGGTCGAATGTCTTCCTTCCACTCCTCAATGAGAGCATTTGCATCAGCTTGCTGTCCATGAGGTGGTGGGGTAGCGGAAGGGGTAGAGTATGCGGGGTTCTGCATCAAAGGTGACAGGCCTTGAGCGTAACCAGGTGGTGCAGGAGGCTCTTGTAATATGGCGTGTGCCTATCCCTGTGGTGCCTGAAACCTAGGCAAGGTGCCTTGGTTTTGCACATACTGAGGGTTCGGGGCGAGTTGGGAGGGCAAGGCTCCCTAAGTCCTATGCTCCTGCAACAGTTGGTTTGGCATGCTGATGTAAACACATTTACACTACTTAAAATATCTATTTATGCATTTTCTTAAGCATAGGATTGCATTTCATGATATAAATATTGCATAACATGCATCATCTTGCATTTAGAGTAGTTTGAATAAAATGGAGGTTAATTGTCTCCTTTTATGTGCTTGGACAGGGCAAACATTTTATCGGGGCCTCGGATCAAAGATCCAACCGTATGGATGTGATCAGGGTGACGATTGGAGTTCAACGACTCCAAGATCGCCCTAATCTGGCATCCGTAGCATCAGATAGTGACCCGGGAACCCTATAAGATCAAGGGCCAGGATGGTGTAAATCCACACTTCAGATAATAAATCCAACCACACGGATGAATTCGGATCGACGATCGCAGCCCAACGACACAAAAATCGAGCCAATCTGACATCCGTGGCACCATCTACAACTTCTAGAAGATGGACGACCAAGATGGCGCCACGTGGTGCCATCTCAGCCGCCCAAATGGCCGCTTGCATTTTGTGAAGGCCCCCCACCCGATCGCTCTCCGCTATTGGATATTAATCCAACGGCTGTTGTCGCTCGCGCTTAAAAGCGTCTGCTCGACCATCCGCACCCAATAGCGTAGTGGTCGAGCGCACTTTCGCGAGCGGCAGGCACGGGATCGAGCAGCTGCGAGGGGCTGGAAGGCGCGGGCAATTGAGGCGCGTGGAGCGTCAGATGGAGATCGGACGGTCGTGGGCGCCTGATTGCGTTCACGTGTGATTGAACGCGCGGCGAGGACGTGCGATCGCACGTGCCAGGCGGGCGCACAACGAGCGGGCAGTGACGCATCTTAAGCCGTCCTATCTCGCGATCGGACGACTGAAAATCGACGAACATGCGCAAGCCGTTGAGCATGCGAGCAGGCGAGGAGGCGCGCACGAGCCACCCACGATGCCCACATTGGGGGCTTTAGTGACGGATTTATCCGTCACTAAATACCCCTCTTTTATTATTTTGAAGTTGTAATGTCCATTTTGCCCCCACTCCTTGCAACTATAAAAGGAGACCCCATCCATACGAAATTCTCATCCCTTCTTTCTCCTCTCTACCCCTCCAAAGCTCAAGAGAAGCTTGTCCCACACCCGGGATGCTTCTCGCGAGATAAAGTCCAATTTTCGTTCCCCTTCAGAAGTGGATCCCGCGACGACGACGCCGTGCTACTCCGTTCCAATTCTTCTGCTTTGTCCTCCTTTGCCCTGCTTGGTTCTCCTTCGTCCAGGCGTCATCCCGTCTGGCTCGTCCTCCAAGCAACCGTTGAGGAGGATTTCTCTCTCCCTATTCTTTTTACTGCTTTCTAGTTCTAGAGTAAATTTATCGCTTTCTAGAGTAATTGTTTTATGCTTTCTAGTTGTAATGAACAATCTCCTCAATGAAAAATTCCTTATTTATTCTACATCTCATTTTAATTTGTCTGTGTAATATTCTCTTTCTGTCTTACTCCCACTCTCTCTTCTATTTATTGTAAATAATTAGATAGTTTTAAATTGAATTATTCTGTGACAAATAAAAAGAAACGCGTAGTTTTTAAATCAAAAGTCCGCCCCCTTGTGTTCGACCCAGAATTTTAATTTCGGTATAAATTTTATTTGTTGAACACAAATTCTTCGCTTTCGAACTACAACGACAGGTTTTCCAAAACCAAACACGTTAGCGTAGAAATTCGTATACGTTCAACATTTTGGCGCCGTTGCCGGGGAGGCGACGATCTTTGATTTATCTTCGCCTTTTGTAACTTACAAATCATTTACTTCACTTTTCTCCTTTCTTATTGTAATTGCAGGTACCCTTTTGAGACAAGCAAAAGCGGTAGATTAGAGTAAAGTGCTGTGGAAGGTTTTGTAAGTTATCCCCCATTCTTTCCCCCTCCATAGATTTCATTCACCACATTGAATCCAAATTCCAATTAACCTAGTTGTTTGCATAAATCCTAGGAATAGTTTGGCTGTTTGGATGCTCACTCACATTCATTCCACCTCCATTTATACAAAAAAAAACAAAAAGATAATTTTGTGAGGTAATTTTCAGCAAACACACAACATACACCCACATTCAAAGGAACTTAACCTAATTGACTTGTTTCTACTCAAACGGGTTCTGATCTATGGAACCGGTACACATAAAGCAACACATAAAAGAGTAGAAATCATTCTAGGTTAACCATCTTTGTGTGCTAACTTAGTGGTGCATTTGTGGCTAGTTGTTTGAGTTGTTTGGGCTGCACCACTTCAATTAAAGTCAACTCATCAAGTAGCTGCCAATTAGGTTCAACTCTTAGGGATTTACCAGGAACTCTACATTCTTTTTAAACTTTAAAGGAAAACATCTTCACCTGCGCTTGCAAAACCTGGTGTGCCAACGTAACTTGTTTGAAAACACCTAAAGTTGAATCCTAAAAGCTACTAAGCAAGATTTGAACCTCAAAATTCACCACATCAAAAAAATAATTTTGCTTGAAAGCCACTGGTTGTGCACGCACACACAAATCAATCAATTATTAAGGGCACAACCCATTTAAAGGGCCCATCACATTCCGAAGCACATTCAAACCTAACCCTAAATAAAATAGAGTAGACGTTGGCTTTAAGGATTTAACTCACTCTTCAGAACTCAGAACAAGATTATTTTCGATTAGTCTATTTCTATTGTTCAATCTGATGTCTAGCTAGTGGAGCAGAGTCAAACGATCGCGACTGGGGGGTACACTAGGAACCAGAGGCGCAAGTCGAAGGAAGAACCTTCTCCCCAGTCCCTCCTTCTAACTGGTTGGATTCAATAGACAGAAGTAGATCAAATCATTCCTTTATCTCAAGACGGGTTTTGGGAGTCTGTAGGTCTGTAGGCTAACCCATTTAAGAACAGGCTTGATTGTTTGTACTGCAGGGTACCTTTCTTCCTCCCGTGTCTCATGAATCCTTCCACATATTTCATGCCTTCCCGCTCTTTCCCTCCTGTTGTGAATTATCCTCAACATGACGATTATCCCAACTTGTATTGTAATCAACCATCAGTCAGTTGGGATAATTCGGATTGGGGATACAATTCCGGACCCCCGTGTTTAGGGTCTAACCCTGAACACTTTGATTCTGATTTCTATCCTTCTCAGAGCTACATAGATTATAGATCGTCTTCCTTTCATGAACAACCTAATACGATCTACAATCAAGAAGGACACACCGACCCTTACCCATCCTTTGATTTCACTGCCTTTAGGTCATCACCATCTTTTCAACAATCTGAAATGGCCTATTATCAGGAAGGGTATAACGAATCTCAATTCGTTAATTCCCCTGCATTAAGCCCAAACCCGCCCAACCCTGAACCAACTCATTTGGTTTAGGTTAACCAGGTTCAAGATAAGGTTCTGGCTAACTTGAGGAATATCATTCAATCTTTAGAAGTTTAGCCAATACCTTACATTGAGAGATTGGAGCACCTGATTGAAATGATTGATGATTTAAACAAGTCTTTGTTGGATTGGCTCCAGGATGTTAATGATAAGAACCCGGGTGAGTTTCTACTTGGGAAATTAGCGAAACTGAGGATGAGATTCGTGGTTGCTTTGATTCAATCTTGGAATAATTCCCAGGATGTACCCTCTTCAGGAAAGCTAATGACAGAACCCACTCAAGCACCTGTTAGGGGGACACGTGTTACGATGCTGACCTGATTGAATTAAAACAACCAATTAAGGATGATCTGATTTCTTCACCTGAGATCCCTAAGCCATGTTACGAGGAAACGTATGTCTCCTTGGAACAGAAAGTGACAAATGATTTTGGGACATACATTGATACGGATCCTGATGGTGAAGATTCAAGTTGCGAAGTCTCACGCGAGTTTTCTGAACATGATTTCTGTGAGACGATTCGGCCTGAGGAATCTGATAGATCATTTGATAGCCCAATAACTGAGGACACTGATCTTATTAGAGCACACATTACGAATCCAGAATCGCATTTTCTGGAGGAATCAATTCAATGCCCTAATTATCAGTTACACCCTGTTGAGCTTATTGATGATTCTAATTCTGAGATAATTAGACCCAAGTCAATTTTGATTCTGCCACATCATTTAGACTTGGAGATTTCAGACGGGGTGATGAATATACAAGAGGTCTTGGAATTTGATATGCTAAATGAGGAGGATAGGAGCTGAGAAGTTCTGATTTGGGAAGTTAATTTTGGAGGAAATAGAAGATTGAGTCGAAGGGTTCCTTTTAAGCTTAAACCATCAAATCAGAACCCTTACTACATTTGTTTCGAGGATGTCAAACTCAAGCACACATTCAATGATTATCCTTTTGAGCTTCAATTCTCTGCAACCCGACTTTTTGTTCTTGGGTTGCATCCTCATAAATCGTAGGCCCGACCCTGCTTGCATTCTGATTTTAGGTTTTGGGTAATTTTTATCCAGAACCTAAGATATTCTCGATTATGGGGTGTGGGTCTACACCACAATCTGGTCCACATCTTTGGACCTCTGTTGACAGGTTGGAGGATTCTTCTATTTATTCTAATTCAGACCTGCACTTGTGAATTCTTCATTTCTTTTCCTTGTATAGTGTGCCTAGCTGAAGGCACTAAACTCAGCACATATACAGTTCTTTTTAATTTTTCATCTAGGAGCGGACCTGACATTCACGCAATTCAGGTGCTTTCTTCGCTTTTCTACTCTGTTTTATGTCTTTTTAATACAATGAGGACATTGCATTAGATACGCATGGGGGGGTGGATATTTATCTCTAAATTCATTCGTCAGCTCCGTAGATTTGTTTTATTTTGATTAAAAAAAAAAAATCAAAATTAGGAAAGAGAATTTGGGTTTAAGAAAATTTTCAATCTTAGGAAAAACTGCATTAAGATCTGAACACAAAGACCCTTCAGGTCTTTAAACTTAATCAGCCCGTGTATCCACTAAAATGGGGATTTGTTTCTCGAGTTCTCGCCAACTTGAATTTTATTTTAATTAGAGTAAATAAAGTTTGGGTGATAAGTACACGACTTATCAACCTACCCTCTGATTTGAGTGAATTTTGAGTCTTAAGCATCTACACACTTACTTTGCACTGACTCGTTGTTCGGCGATTTTAACGGAAATTGGGTAGCTAATGAATCTTCTAGGGTGATATGGCTGGCAAGTTATCATGGGTAACAGCCCATAGGTAGGTTGTCTAGAGCCTAGTCACTGGACCTTTCTCTTTTTCCTGCCCTTAGGTAAATCTTAGACCAGGGAAGCCACCTATTTGAGAAAAAAAAAGGAGAAAAGAACAAAAAGAAATAAGCCACACTTCACCACACGAGTACGGCTGGCAAGTTGTCGGTGGTAACAGCTCATCGATCGGTTTTCTAGAACCCAGCTCAGTAAATGCACTAAAAAAATTCCCAAAACACTTAGGAAGAAGCGGAGAAGTAGAATAAACCGGGGAGATATACACTGGATTCACCCTTATGTTGACCCCATAAAAAATAAAAGTACGGAGAAAGCTACCGGTTGTAAAGATACACCTTTAGGCAGAAGTCTTTTTTAGGTCACCTAGAGGCGTTGAAATCCAGAGTACGTTTTAATTACCGGTCAACGAGTCTATCACAATCACAATAAGATGCTTAAAACTTAGGGTTCTCATCAAATCTTCGGTGAGTTGAATGGTCGTAGAAGGCCACTCTTAAACCCTAAAATTTGAAAATCCAAAAAAATTAGAAAAGACAAAAAGAGAAAAATAAAATTTTCTTTTAATAAGGCGAGGGCTTAAGGTGGTCTGCATTTTGGTTGATACCCGGGCACTGTTGTGTCTTTGATAGTTCAATTCCTAAGTAGACAATTTCTTAATGATTGAAAATAACTCAAGTCCAAATAATACAACCTAATTCTTTTATAAATAGCATATAGTTTTTGGTAGGGACTAGCAAAAGATAGGCATGGGGGTATGGTGTAAACACATTTACACTACTTAAAATGTCTATTTATGCATGTTCTTAAGCATAGGATTGCATTTCATGATATAAATATTGCATAACATGCATCATCTTGCATGTAGAGCAGTTTGAATAAAATGGAGGTTAATTGTCTCCTTTTATGTGCTTGCATAGGGAAAACATTTTATTGGGGCCTCGGATCAAAGATCTAACCGTATGGATGTGATTAGGGCGACGATTGGAGTTCAACGACTCTAAGATCACCTTGATCAGGCATCCGTAGCATCAGATAGTGACCCGGGAACCCTAGAAGATCAAGGGCCAGGATGGTGTAAATCTGCACTTTAGATGGTAAATCTGACCGTACGGATGAATTCGGATAGACGATCACAGCCCAACGACACAAAAATCGAGTCAATCCGACATCCGTGGCACCATCTACAACTTCTAGAAGATGGACGGCCAAGATGGCACCACGTGACACCATCTCAGCAGCCCAAACGGTCGCTTGCATTTTGTGAATGCCCCACGCCCGATCGCTCTCCGCCATTGGATCTTAATCTAATGGCTGTGATCGCTCGCGCTTAAAAGCATCTGCTCGACCATCCGCACCTAATAGCGCAGTGGTCGAGCGCACATTCGCGGGTGGCAGGCGCGGGATTGGGCCGCGACGAGGGGCTGGAAGGCGCGGGCAATTGAGGCGCGTGAAGCATCAGATGGAGATCGGACGGTCGCGTGCGCCCGATTGCGTTCACACACGATTGAACGCGCGGCGTGGACGCGCGATCGCACGTGCCGGGCAGGTGCACAACGAGAGGGCAGAGACACATCTTAAGCAGTCCGATCTCCCGATCGGACGACTGAAAAGCGATGAACGTGCGCAAGCCGTTCAGCGCACGAGTAGGCGAGGAGGCGCGCACGAGCCGCCCACGATGCCCACGTTGGGGGCTTTAGTGACGGATTTATCCGTCACTAAAGACCCCTCTTTTATTATTTTGAAGTTGTAATGTCCATTTTGCCCCCACTCCTTGCAACTATAAAAGGAGACCCCCTCCATACGAAATTCTCATCCCTTCTTTCTCCTCTCTACCCCTCCAAAGCTCAAGAGAAGCTTGTCCCACACCCGAGATGCTTCTCGCAAGATAAAGTCCAATTTTTGTTCCCCTTCGGAAGTGGATCCCGCAACGATGACGGCGTGCTGCTCCATTCTCGTTCTTCTGCTTCGTCCTCCTTCGTCCAAGTGTCGTCCTGTCTGGCTTGTCCTCCAAGCAACCGTCGAGGAGGATTTCTCTCTCCCTATTCTTTTTACTGCTTTCTAGTATAGATTTACTGCTTTCTAGTTCTAGAGTAAATTTATCGCTTTCTAGAGTAATTGTTTTATGCTTTCTAGTTGTAATGAACAATCTCCTCAATGAAAAATTCCTTGTTTATTCTACATCTCATTTTAATTTCTCTGTGTAATATTCTCTTTCTCTCTTACTCCCTCTCTCTCTTCTATTTACTGTAAATAATTAGATCATTTTAAATTGAATTATTCTGTGACAAATAAAAAGAAGCGCGTAGTTTTTAAATCAAACGTTCGCCTCCCTGTGTTCGACCTGGAAATTTAATTTCGGTATAAATTTTATTTGTTGAATACGAATTCTTCGCTTTCGAACTACAACGACAGGTTTTCCAAAACCAGACACGTTAGCGTAGGGTTCGTTACCGTTCAACACATGCGCTATATAGTCTTTATCTGGTCAGCCATCGCCCTCATTATCTGCATGCTATCCTGTGTAGATTTCCTTATCAATTCTTGCAGCACCTGTTTCAGTGCCTTCAAAGGGTCAGCCCACTTTGGAGGGTGACTGCCAACTTGGTGCAGGGGCTGGTACATAGAACGGGGTTGCTGCTGATACAGGAATGGCTACTGCCTAGGGTGTGTGTTTTTCACATTCCCGTATTGCCTGGTCTGGTAGTGTGGATCTTCATGTGGTCTCTGTGAGTTACCAGACCAGGAAAAGTTCTGATGCTGGCGCCAACCAGGGTTATAGATCTCACAATATGGGTTATTACTCCCATATCCTTGAATAGTATTGACGTCCTCGTAGGCCGAAGATGTCTGAGACGTATATCCATCAAGGGGATACATATTATAGTCTGCAGGTGGTGCGTAACCGTGGTCATATGGTGCTAGATCGGTATTGTCTACGGGATCCTGATATGTAGGATCTCATAAATAAGGAGAAGATGCATCCCGAGTGAGTAGATTAACTCGAGGAGGGGGCACTAGGGGTGCATAGGAGGATCTTGGAATAGCAGATTTCAGGTCAAATTGACCGTGACTAATTTCATCAATCTTTTTCTCGATCAGGTTTATTCTATGTAGTTGCTTGACAATGATATCCATGCCAGCTCGAATAGACTTAGTGTGAGCCTCATGGACACCAACCCACTACTGACCAGGCCATTGGAACTGGTTCATGGATACAGCATTCATCGTGTTGTCCACAAAAGATTCAAACAACTCAAATGCAGTACTCTCATCTTTTTTTAGGAAATTTCCGCCACTAGATGCATCAGCTAGATACCAATGTGTGTCCTCCAGCCCAATGTAAAAGATCTGAGCTAGGTGCCATCTGGGTATACCATGCTGCAAGCATTTCCGGAGAAGGTCGTGAAATCGGTCCCTCGCATCTTGTAACTTCTGCCCAGCTGCTTGGGAGAAAGTCATGATCGCATGCCTCAACGTGTTCATTCGACCAATTGGGAAGAACTTTTTCAAGAATTCGCGTTGTAATTCTGGCCTGGTTCCAATTGGCTTCCCAATGGTCTTGAACCAGTATGAAGCTTTTCCCCTTAGAGAAAATGGGAAAAGCTTCATCAGAACAATCCCAAGATCAAGATTCTTCGGTTAAATCATTTATGCGAGTTGACTCAGGCCTTCTAAGTGCTGGAACAGATCTTCGCTTGAGTTTCCATAAAAGTGAGTGCTGATCAAATCGATCACATTGGGCTTGAGCTCAGAGCATCTCCACCTACGGGAATCCTAGCTAAGGGTGCGACAATCGGTGCGGCTGGATCATAGAAATCCCAAAGTTGATCTCCTCGTAGTGGATGCTGCATTCTGTCAAGCATCATCAAGATACGGTCCATGCTCTACTAATGCCGCTCCTCAGATTCCACAACCCAAACCTTTAGTTGAGCAATCGGGTCTAGATTACCAACATCCTGACCCGATCTAGGTTTAGGTTCAGGATTACACATTGTGGATAAGGGAGTAGAACAAGTGGGGGGAGAAGATGGTCCTATTGAGGTGACTCACCTCCTTGGGAGTGGCTCCCAAGTTCCAACCTGTTGAGGTCTAAGTGACCTCCTTGCATACACCACCCATCCCCTAGGTTGGTGTAGCCAAGCCTGACAAGGCTAAGGCCCTATCAATCGGATGGTCCTAATGATCTTGTGACAAGATTTTTCATTTTAAGTTTGAATTCCTAAAGAGAAATTTGTCGTACAACCAACTGAAAGTGATTCCCGCCTCTCAAGCTAGCCTAGCCAAGAAGTTGAAGGCACCCAGTAGTATGACAATGAATTCGGGTTGATTTCATGTTTTAGAATTGACTTTTAGTCTATTTTTCTTCTGTTAGGGTTTTTGGTGGGTGGCTCACATGGTAACCAAGCTCACTAGCTAAGCACTGGACTTGATTAAGTCTAGTCTAGCCCAAATGTTGCCTCTAGATTGTAACTCTAAATATGTAACCTAAGGTTCATGCAATTCTAGGGTTTTTCTGTTCTTTTGTTTTGTTCTTTAGCAAACCACGAGAATAAAAATAGTTTTCTAAACAAAATTGGAATACAATTGAATTAAAAATTGGCGAGTAGATTTCTTTTTCAATTATCTTTTCAGAGGATTTTTTTTTGTAATTTTACTATTTCAAACA
Organism: Thalassia testudinum; assembly: GCA_037157565.1. Classification (NCBI taxonomy): domain Eukaryota; kingdom Viridiplantae; phylum Streptophyta; class Magnoliopsida; order Alismatales; family Hydrocharitaceae; genus Thalassia; species Thalassia testudinum. The sequence goes on from JAZHRO010000072.1 coordinate 11,445,087, forward strand.
AATTTATAGATATCTTTAAATGTCAAGGGGGCAGATCTAGATTTTTTACCCTTAGTTGGTTTTTCAAATTGAAATAGTGCCAAATATTTTTCAAAAATTTGGGAAAAAATAGAAATTAAAGGCAATAAGATTAGCATTCAAACCCACCATTTTGAGTCAAAATAGATTCACGAATTGCTTGAAATTGTTTTTTGAATTTTGAAAAATCTTAAATCTATGTCAGTCTAACCCCTTTGCACTTCGCTAAATTTTAAAAATCTTATACTATAATTTTTTCAAAAGAATGATGGCATTTGAAATATGGCTTCAAAATGAACGTCTAACACAAATTTTAGAATTTTTTGTTCACTAATTATTTGGAAATTCAATTTTTAATTCAGATTTTGAAGTCTGTCCAAAAATCAGAGTGTGGTGCAGAAGCTTTTAAAAGGTATTTGAGTTTAAATTTCAAAGTTTCCATAAAAAAAAATCTTCTTTTTTCAAGAAATTTTGAATTTTCTTCTTCTCAAGAAGGATTTTTTTTCAAAGGATTTTCAAAAATATATTTTTTTCCATTTTCAAAACTAACCTAGGATTCAAAAAAAACCTAATCTAACTACCTAGATTTTTTTTCTTCGATTTCTTTTTTCTTTTTCACGAAAACGAATAAGGTTTTCTTTTCTTTTTTAAATGAAATTGCTAGAAGCAAATCTAACCTAGGGATCACAGAAGAAAACTAGACTAAAGTAGGTATGATGTGCACCTAGAATTTTTTTTCCCACACTCGTTGTGTGCGCAGATCCCACTTTTTTCCTATTTTTCCTGCATATCCAAAGACAAGCAGAGGAAGATTTGTTAGTGATAGCTCAAAAGATCGAAATCAGAAAATGACGTTGCCTCCCTGACAATGGCGCCATTTGACTGTAGCTGTTTCAGTGCATTTTAGTGTCATCGGAAATCGTAGTATAGTTGCGCTAAAATCTTTGTCAAAAATAATTTCTAAAGATAATGAGTCTTTGAGTCCTGGTCATTCCACTCTGGGAGGTGTTTGTGAAAATCTAAAATCGATCTTTTTCGCTCTACTTGCTTAAAATCGCATGGCAGTTTATGGTTAGTAGATATTTAAGCACAACATGCTTTATTGCAAGAATATCAGGAATTAAAAGCAGGCAACTTTAATCACACAAAATTTGTTGCAATCAATAAGCTCATGGTGATTCTAAATACAATGATATGTATATATATATAAATATTTCTTTCATTCATTTAGGAGGGTGTTTACAACATGGAACTAGGGAAAAGCTTATAGAGGAAAGCATAAAAACATCAATCTAGCTAGCAGAAAACGATTGCATACAAGAATCTATGGGGAGATTTTGCAAGCATCATTGGGGGAGAGTAAAGAGCTACACTACAAAGAAGTAAATAAAAGCATGTAAATTATGAAGAACTAGCTACTAACCTAGTAGAAATAAGGGCATTCGGAGGTCATCTCCGATGGCCTTTGAATGGTTGAGAGGAAGAGGGGCAGCCAATGGTGCATAGGCCAGCCCTTGGAGAGAGGTTGGAGAGATGATCCAGCATCTTGGCTTGGAGATGGTGGTGGCCATGGTGAGCAACTCGTGGAGGTGGAGTGGAGGTGAATGTAGCTAACCTAAATGGAAGTGAATGAAGCCAAGAGATGGATGGGTGCAAATGGCCACACCTTAGGTCTTTTTGTAGACCTAAGGGAAGCTCTCTAGAGAATTCTTGGGAGAGTGTGAGAGAGAGGATGGATGGTGGTTTTATATCCACCGAATGTGGATCTAAAAATTGAATGGCTGTTGGTTGCTAATTTTAGCAATCAAGGCAACAACACATGATAGATAGTTCTAGAAAACTCTAGACTAGGTATTTTCCTGTGGATGGTGTGTGTGGGTGTGTGAGGGTCGAAACTTAGGCGGCTAGGTTGATTAGGCTAGGTTGTAGTGGGTTTAGGTCAAGGTAGGTCTCAAATTGGGGTTGTAAACCCTAATTCGCTAATGTAAAGTGCAATTAAACTTAATACAACTTTAATTGGGTGTGTGAAAACTTATTGAGAGTGAAATAACTCAATTAAGTTAGGTCTAGGTCAATTGGACTCTCACTGAGTCCAACTAAACAGTGTGTGCTGAGATCGGGGCTCAATTGGACTCAATGAGTGCAGTTGAATAGCCTGATGGAATTCACTAAGATCCAAGTCAATTATGTTTAGTGAGGACCTAATTAGGTCCTTAGCGAGGTCTAGAGGTGATGTACTAGGGTTAGGGCACCTTAGTTTAAGTTTTTATGGGGTTGGAATTGGGTTTAGGGGTCTAGAGATCCATGATCAAGGCATGAATTCCGAAAACAGGAACTGGAGCACCGTATCAGACGTTTAATAATAGTGTCAGATGTCTTATAACGAAAAATCGGAAGTCTAGATTTATTGTTTGGACATCCAATCAGAGTCAGGAGGGATTTTTGTTTTGTTTTGTCTATTCTGCAGAAATTAGCTGTCTGACGAAGCATCTGGACGTCCAATAACACTACAGAAGTGGGTTTAAGGTGTGCAGGAGTTGGCTAAGGGTTCTTGATGTCCTATAACTCATCTGGACGTCTAAATAGAGGGTAGAATTAGGGTTTTAAGGTTTCCTACGGTGCGGTGAGCTAATTTTAGGGTGGCTAAGGCTCAGGGAGGCTTCTAGACTATCCTAGGGCTATGATGGACCTAAGTTCTTCACAATTTATTGCTTTATTCCTACTTAATAGAATAGCATACCTTAACTCCCTTACATTATTATCTACTACATCTAGTGTACGTCTTCCGCTCAAGCTCTGCTGCAACACCAATTATTCTTTATTCTTCAAATCCAGCCTTAGATCTAGCTTCAGATCTTGCTTCTGATCAGCTTATTACCTGCAATTGACATAATGCACCTAATTAGTAAATTATAGCATTATTTTATGCGTACCTAAAATAAGGCAGTAAAGATGTGAATAATGCTTTTGCATGCATGAACTAGTATAACTTATGATAAGTCCTAGCCTAATTTAGGTCAATTAAGACCTATGATTGCTGTGCAATCATGATCTCATTCTGTCACAACCAAGCTTGCTGTGGTAATTTCTCCTGGTGTAAAATTGCAGCAAAAATTCTCTAGTGTGGGTTCTTCTGCCCCACATTGTTCAAAGATGCACAAACGTATTGTGGGCATGCACTCATTGTCAGACCCTCAGCAACATGAGCCTGCGGGATATGATGCCCTTAAACCCAACAATTGTGTTCGAAATCTTTCACATATGGGGAATCAATTTCATGTGACCCTTTCCCGAATCCAACGGCTTCGAATACATTCTACTCACTATTGATTTTGTCTCCAAGTGGATCGAAGCTGTCCCCACAAGTACTGTAATCATAAAGTTATCCTCCAATTTATTTAGGAGAACATCTTTACTAGATTTGGGGTTCCAAAGGCCATCACTAGCCATGGCGAGTCTCATTTCAATAATGTACACTTCCAGTCCATGACGAAAAAGTATGGGGTGTTGCATCATATCTCGACTCCTTACCATCCCCAAACTAATGGACTGGCAGAACTATCAAATTGAGAGATCAAGAAGATCCTTCAAGTCACTATTCGGCCTGATAGGAAGGACTGGTCTACTCGCCTTCTGGAAGCTCTGTGGGCCTATAGGACCGCCCACAAAACCCAATTAGGCATGTCCCCCTTCAAATTAGTGCACAAAAATACCTGTCACCTTCCTGTAGAGATGGAGCATATGCCCTATTGTGTAGTACAGAAGTGCAATCTTGATCTGATGAAGACTGGAATACACCACCGGCTGCAATTGAGCGAGAACAAGGAACTTTGCAATGATGCATATGAGAACTCACGTATCTACAAAGAGCGGGTCAAAGCCTTCCATGATGGGCACATTGTGCGAAAATCTTTCTACCTTGGTCAGAAAGTTTTACCCTTTGATGCCAAGCACAAACTCCTTCTAGGCAAACTCAGATCTAAATGGATTGGACCATTCTTGGTAAGATGAATCTTTGGAAATTGAGCTGCTGAAATCAGTCAAACCAGCCTTGATTCTGAACCTTTCATCGTGAATGGCCAATGACTCAAGCGGCTCACTGAACTTAGTGATACAGACTTGGCTGAGGTATCTTTTGATCTCCATTCTCTCTGAGCTTATTTTGCCTGACTGATGGCATTAAAACTCAACGCTTAACTTGAGGCATCCTGTCATCTTTTGAAGCAAAAAAAAATGAGACCCTTTTGACACATCTCTTTTCTGAACTCATATTGCACTTTAGGGTTCATCCATTAGAACAGCTGACTCCACCCCAGGTACATGTACCAATGCTTGAAATCGGCCGCAACAATCATCTCGACCTGTGCACCCACCCGCAACAATCTTCTCGACCTTATTCTAATGTAGGATCTAGGCTGAACTCGAACCCACCTAATTTACAATGGGGACATTGCAAAATGTAGGCATGGGGGTGTATTAAAGTGCAAAACTCCGTGAGAATCATTTCACAATATGGGTTTCACCAAAGAAGAAAAAGGAGGTTGAGGAAAAAGGAGATCCATTTTTGAAAAGGAGGGAAGAAAAATTGAAAGGGAAAGAAAGGAGGAAATAGATAAAGAAAGAAATTGAGTCCCTTCAAGGTAGTATTCAACTTACCTTACTTTCAGGTTGGATCAAATGATGAATTAAGACTCGAAAGGCTAAAACTTAAGGGATTAGTGGCGAATACTGACCTTAGGACTCTTAGATCTGTATTGGATTTAAACATTCACGTACTCGTCAAGATCCAGATTAATCCTCAAGAGGTTGGGGAAAATGCAAAGCTTCTCTATTTTCTCTAAGGCTTAGGGTGTATTCGGCCTCGTTTACTGACCTCTAGTTTATTGTACTTGGTAACTTAAGCACCCTATATCACAAACAGTCTGGTTCAGTGCACTTTAAATAATAAAATCATGCCAAAGAGCATTTAATCTACTTTGAGAAAGGTCCTTAGATCAAGATTACGAGCAGCTCGAAAGCACAATATGATTTGGATGAGTTCTCAGCGCGTAGAGGCGAGAAATTCTCCTTGAAGATGTGTAATAACATATCGTCTCCTCGGTACTTGTATCCTAGGATATTTAAATATCCTACCGGGGCCATGTAAGCACCTTGTGTTGGTTCTGATGCCATGGGTAGCATTATCACGAAATGTCAATTGCTAAGGTCTGGATTTAGCTACAGAATGCCATGGGAGGGATTATCACAAAATCTCAAAAGCCAAGGTTCTGAGGGTTGCGATGGGTGGTGTTGTCTCGAAGCATCAATTGCAAGGGACCCTACGAGGATTGATGCTGGGGACAAGGAATATGATACAAACCATGTTTAGGGTCAATCTAAGGATGGATCTATGGAAAAATAGAATCAACAGAAAAGACAAAGAAAGCTCTCTACAAATAAAAACTTCCATCTAATCTCTCTCTTACAAAAGGCATTGGCAAACTGAACCAAACTAACCTTGTTTCAAGCATGGGTGCTTTAACCGCTTGGTCCAACGAACCTTAGGATAGTTCCTGCGGGCCTTAGAAACCTTCGTGGTATATTGTGGCGAAAGTAGTCAGGTCTAGGTCTAGGCTGGTACTTGAGTACCTCTATAGCTATAGTTGGTATTAAGATCTAATTCCTAGAGATGCGGCTTAGTACGACATCCTGATGGTTAAAGCCGACCTAGATAACTCATTCGATTCAAATGAATTTTGCTAAGCGACTAGCAAAAGCTAGGCATGGGCTTATGATGGGAACACCATCATGAGCCATAACTAGCTTAATTTGGTCATATAAAGTCAACAAAAGCTCCTACATATCAGTTAGGTCTCTAGAGCAAGGTGTTGGAAGCGAGAAACTATACGATTGGAGTTGGATTTGAAAAATTCATCATTGTAGTTCGATTTGTGAAGCAATCCATCAGCAGGTAAAATTTAACCTAAATTCGTAAAGAAATTCTGGGTCTAACACAAGGAGGCTACGTCAATGTAAAATCCATGATTTTATTTTTTTTTGGAATTTTTGTTCGAAAGCAAGATAATTACAATTTAATTGATATTAACACTGTGAGAGGGAGAGAGAGAGAAAATAATCACTTGATATAAGAATTGTATTTTTACAACTAGAAAGTGGGAAATGATTACAGCTAGAAAGTGGGAAATTCTATGCTAGAAAGCAATAAAAAGAAGGTAGAGAGGTGCTATCCTCCTCGACGATTGCTTGGAGGATGAGCCGAACAGAGTGACGCCTAGAAGACAGAGGACGAAGTGAGAAGAAGAGGACGAAGCAGGAGGAAGCGAGAACGAGGCAACCCATCGTCGTTGTCACGGAATCCACTTTCGGAACGACGGCGAGAAAACCTTCAATTTAGCTCTAAAGGAGCATCCCATGTGTGGGACAACCTTCTCTAGAACTTTGGAGAGGGAGAGAGGTGAAGGAAGGGATGAGAATTTAATAGGGTAGGGGTCTCCTTTATAGTTGCAAGGATTGGGGGCAATCTAGTCATTACATATTCAAAACATTAAATGAGGGGGTCTTTAGTGTCAGAATTAAGCATCACTAAGGACCCCAAGTCGCTGCAGCTTCACGCGCACCTGTTGCCTCCTTCTCTCTAACGCACCTAATGCTCACCCATGTTCTTGTACTCTCAGCCATCCGATCAAAAGATCAGACGGCTTAAAGTGCTCAAACTTTTCTTCAGCTGCTGAGCCAGCGCTTGCCTCTCCACTGCCGTTGGATCTCGCATCCAACGATGTAGAATGCATCGTGCCCCCTATGTCAGATCGGGAATTTGCATCTACGTGGGATCACACATGCGTGAACCGCGTGCATCCGTTGTGCCACATCGCCTGCTTCTTGCTCACACGATCTACATCTGACAGCCAAAATCAACGAGCCCCACTCCCTGGCTAATTTGAGGCACTTGAAGAGGCTAGAACATGCAACCTCTATCTCGCCCACAACTGCATGAACATTGCGGAGGCGCGCACGATGGATTGTCACATTTCTTACCGAGGCGCGCATGCTCATGGCTGTTGGATCAGGATCCAACGACCTAGATCCGTTCGTGAGTGTGAGGAGAGAAAGAGAGTGCGCGTGAGAATAGAGAGAGCAGTGGGTGTTAATCTTAGTCGTTGGATCATGATCCAATGGTTTAGATTGATCAATTTGTTGGGGAGAGAAAGGGCAATAGTGGTTCCTTTGGCTGATTGGGCGACTAGTATGGTGCCACGTGGTGCCATCTTGGTTGTCCATTTTCTGTGACTTCCAAAAGTTGCCACGGATGTTTCTTGGACCAATTTTCACACCATTAGGCTATGGTTGTCGATCCAAACCCATCTGTGCAGTTAGATTTGTCATCTGAAGTGTTGATTGAAACCATATTGTCCCTTAATTTCTAAGCTTCCTCGGACTATATTTAGTGCTACGGATGTCCGATCGGGGTGATCTTGGACTCGTTGAACTCCAGCCGTCGCCCTGATTAGATCTGTACAATTGGATCTTCTGTCGGAAGCCCTAATTGAAAGTCGCTTTGTCCCTGGCCAAAAAAGGAGACAATTACAATACAATTTGCTTAATTCGACCTAAATGTTTGATTAGGCGTGTTATGCAATATTTACAATGCATGATATTAATATGGTACAAAGAACACGCTTTAACAGACATTTTTGGCTATTTAGATGTATGCAGATCACAATGAGAGTTGTTTTGAAAAGAAAAGATGAAAAAAGGTTATTTTTGTAGTTTTACGATCTCATCATAAATATAGAATAACAATTGGGTATGTCAGGGGTTTACTAAAGGTTATTTAGTCAATAAAGTCTAATAAGTGGGTTCATACAGACATAAATGGGTTTTCACACATTTCAAGAATCAATGGACATCTAAAACCCTAAAAATAGACCCATTTAATTTACTGTGGTTATAGCTAAGATAAAATTCACATAAACCCACTAAAATTTATATAAAAATATTCACTATGGTTTGGCATCCTTGAATTGACCATCATAACCCGTTTTGACCTAAAATAGAGTCACAGACTGACTATTACGCTAACTTGGGTTTTTGCATAAATTACCCAACCAAACTAGGTCAAAACCAAAATCAAACATCACCATTGTATTCCTTATCTCCAAATTAGGTATGTATCAAAATTTGGACCCAATCAGAGATTGCCTTGACCTAGTTTGCAATTTAGTCCAAGTCTGACTCTTTTTATCCCAAATCACCCCTCATCTTTTGAATACCTCACAAAATGACCCCTATCTTTGTCATCACTCTTTGCAAAAAAGTCCCTCTACCATTATCGATTAGGAATCCTACTCCAATGAGCTTTTCTTGGAAAGAACGTGGCGATTACTTAACTAATCCCTCTCAAAATTGAAAGGGAGATTCATCAAGTATTTGCCTTCAAATCAAACGTATTTGTGGGCTCCAATTCTTTCCCAATCTCTCATGTGAACACATGAGAGATGTTGGTATCCTTCGCTGGTGAGCTTACCAAACTTGGAAGCTTGGTCTCCAAGCCTGAAACCCCATCCAATGGCTTATAAAAGGAGCAGGGTTAAGAACCCGAGCTCCTTAGCAAATCATGGCTTGAGAAACCCTCTTCTCCTCCCTCTTCGGCCTCCTTCAGATCTTGCTCCGGTGGAGCTTTTCAACCTCCCTCCTCCATGCCTCCAACAGCCAAATTGGAAGTGGAATGACCTTCCCCATCTTCCTTCGAGCCTCACCGGTCATAGAAGGTGCCATCTTCCCCTCTATTCTCTACCGTCCCCCTCACGGAGGGTTCATCTTCCCCACGTCCAGCAATCACACCAGCATGGGAATCTCCCTTATTTCATCTCTAATTTAGGTCCACTCTATCTCACTTTCTCTCTAGGTTCTATCTATTTTTTTTCATTCATTTCGGCCACCTTTTGCGTTGTTTGCCCTCCATCTTCCACCTCGTTGTTGTACCTCTGGCGAGTTTGCACGGCCACCACACTCCACCAAATTGGCCACCACTTATCCCTACACCTCCACCTCAATCCTAGGAATAAAATCCCAAACATAGTTTGGTCGATTACCCCTCCTAATGCTCCACCCAACACAATGCCTCTCACACCAACAGACTAAGGTCATATGACCTTTTCACTCCCTCACACGCACTGCCATGTTTACCAACATGTTCGCCATCTTCATACAGAGCTCATGAACTTGTTTAACAAGGCTAAGAGGCCATTTTGTTTGTTCAGGTCTTCAGGTCCTCTCTGCCTTTAACTAGTGAGTTCAAGCTCTCTTGAAGCTTGTTTCAGCACTTGCTTTCTTTTTGTGCAGGTCCTAGGTAATGCGAAACTGAGCTAGTGTCACAACCAACTGGTCAATTGGGCCTATTGACTATGCCTTCGCCACCAATTGATGGACGAAGTTGCTTCTACTATGCATGAAGGAAATAGGGACTTTTATTCCCACATCAAAAGTGGGCAAGCAGCTGAAGAGGTACAAATCAAAAAGTGTTCTAGGCTTATCACCTCAGAACACGAGGTGAGGTCCTACACCCTCACTCACCGACCTACCTACTCTCTTACACAATGGTTGCGACCGTTGCCCGTAGCCCTAGTCCCAGGTACGCAAATCCTTGAATTACCGATTACCGGAGCATTTGATCAAACATCGAGAAAGAGAAGGGTAGAGAGGGAGCATGGGATTAGGGGATTTTGCCCTTGTAGGCACTTGTGAGACACTTAGTTGGGAGCAGAAGAAAGGAGACAGAGCCAAAGAAAAGTAGAGAAAGAAGAGAACAAGAAGAAGAAGAGTAAGCATCCCAAGAGAAGTATAGTGTCATTGCACTATAGCATCTAAGCACTTATGTTGTCTGGTAAGGAGTTCTGATAGTGCACTGTGCACTTGGTTTGCTTAATTGATACTCTTGGGATATTTTCTATTACTGTATAAGGGTAATTCGTGATTCAAATCACCATTTTACCATATTATTTTTGCACATTGATACTTGAATTCTTGATATATCATTCTTGAATAATTCTGAATTAAGTTTTGGCTGAAATTACTCATATATTTGACTCAAATTGTGATATTGAGATTAATTTGAAAAACTTGCTCCCTGCATTTGACCACGAATTTCTTTTGAGTATAAATTATATCTGTTTTCGCAATTTATTGGCTATACAATAGTGCAACGACTTTTCAAACATTGATTTTTCACGTCAACATGCCCTTGAGCCTGATGGTACTTATAATAAGGCCTATTCTTTGTGTTCTTTATAGGCTTTGTCAAGGGAAGCATGTCTTTATCGGTAGGCCAAACCTCCACTAATATGTCCGCCTGATTCACAACCAGGGGAGTGTATTCTAGATAGAGGTCCCACCAGAGTTGGATGGGACTAGTCAGTCCCTTAGATCTATGAAATTCCCTTTTCGCTTATTGAGGCGGTCGCCATTTCTGATTGATATTGGTGCTACCTCGGTTGGGTCTTCCTCTCCTCGAGGGAGGCATGGTCTTTTTCATATCCATTAATTAGACAACTATGGGAATGGAAGGAATCATCCTATTTTGCAAGCTTGGTGGCATGATCCCATAGCTCCGCCATGTCTCTAGGAGGAAAATCATCAATGTCATACCAGAACCTTTGAGTTAATAAGTTTGACTTATAGAACTAGATAGCTAAGGCATCATGCAGCTGCTTGCATTTGAATTATTGAGTCTTGAACAAGTCTACGTAGCACTGAAAAGACTCCAATTTCCTCTATTGGATTTCTGATAGCCTCATAGGATTATCCCTGATCCGCTATTAGCTGGCAAATTACTGAGAAAATTTATGAGCCAATTCTTGGAAGCAAGTGATTTGGCTCGCTGGCCATTCATTAAACAACTCATGGGCCATCCTAGACAAATAAGATTGGAATACTAGACAGAGAACTCCATCTTGGCATCCATGGACCAGCATCATCTTCTTGTAGCTCCTAACAAAGCTATTAGGATATGATGTCCCATTGTACTGGGCTAGGATGGGTTGTTTGAATCTTTCATGGAATGAGGTGATTTATCACCTCCTTAGTGAAGGGGTAGGTGGTCACGTATGCCTAGGGCCTATTGCCTTTCATTACCGGGGTGACTTGGTGAACAAAATTGGGAATTGAGCCTCCACCATTGGTCACCAAAGGATGAGCCCCCGACTGCTCATCCAATATGCACAAAGGCAGGAGAGGAGCCTTCAGCGAACCGTGGGGGACTTCACCTTTCTAGCTACTAAGCTCACCTTCATCTTTTGTAGTTGTTTGAACAGGTGAGTATTCTCCTCTTCCAACACATGTCACCACTTTAGTTGGTTGTTGGTGGGTCTATAACTTTGGTGTTCTTCTTATCAGATTTTAGCTTGGTCTCCCATCAATTGGATCTCCTGTAATTGCTTTGCCACCAACTATTGCTCGGCCCATAAGGCTGCCACATAGCCTCATATTCATCTTCCTTTGATTGCATATTGAGGATAACATCTCTTTGAGGGTTCTCCTGACGAGATGGCTCCTACAGAAGACTTGGTGCCTGCACCTCCTTACGCTTGCTTGCCTAAGAGGGTTGCTGGTGCTTCCTTCACACATAAACATTAGATCTCGTAGGGTCAGTTTTCTCAGGTTTAGCGTGGGAAGAGTGACGTGCAGAGGGAGCCATTGCAAGGTGGATGAAGTTAAGAAACGTAGTATTGTACGCTTCCCAAAAATGACGCCAATTGATCGAGGCCCTTATAATAGGAACCTTGACTCAAATAAAGAATCATGGAGAATATATGCAAAAGTTTCTATGACCCAGTTCCACCAAAAGGTGGTGTACATCTGGGGGGAGGATGATGCTCCCAAATTTCACTAATGACTTTGTAGTACAAACTCTTTATTATTCTCCTCTATCTCTAATTGCATGAAAAAATAGAAGTAGTACACCCCAATTGTGAACTTCCTCCTATCATAGGCTTCCTTTTCGTTAGGGTATACATTGGTGTCATACTCATATGATTTTCCTGTTGATTACTGTGGTCAACCTATCAGTTGGATGATTACCTCTTGCTATCTATGGGTTTCTTCTTCCAAGATTTCAGTATGGCATTAAGGAACAAGAAGTGCGCAGTGTCATCAGTTTCAGGTTCTTGAGCCTTAATCTTTTCTTCGCCTTTCTCCATTTCTTCCTTAAGCTTACCTAGGTTTTATTTACCTGAAGAGGGTAGTTCAGGGTCTTGGGTTTGTTTTCCACTCCTCATGGTGACAAAATTTATAGTAGCATATGGGTTCTGGTCTTAGGGAGTGTTAGGAAAGATAGGAGAGGCTTGGTTAGCAAGATAACTAGGAGTAGAAGAAGAAGGACCTTACTCAATCACCAGAGCATGTGCATATGTGTCCCTCTGATTCCCATACCCTTGGGCTCTATTACCTTGATTTTGTACATTCTCGAGTTGGGTATGGGTTGACATGGCAGAGATCCAGGTTGTCAATTATTAGCAATGAGTCCGGATTGAAAGTTGTCCAAGGAGGTTTTCAATTATTGCATAAGCTGGAGCATGGATCTCTGCATCTCTACCATCTATCAGTTGAAATCAACCTACCCTCTTGGTTGTTGGGCATTCCAAGATTGTCGATTGACCTATCTTGGGGGTAGTTGAGTGTATAAATGACCCTGACCCTTAGGTCTCTGAGTTGTATAGTTGCTAAGTTGCATCTGGGTTTGCTGCCCCTGGTTCCTCCTAGAGAAGTAAGGGTGGTTCCTCCAACCTAAGTTACATGTCTTGGAATACGAGTTGGACCTTGCATTCTCCTGTACAACATGCACATTCTCATAGGGTGAGGATGGCTGGAAAGAAGGATTAGAGAAGCTGGCCCCAGTTTGGAATTTGTAGGGTTCTGAGAAGTGTTTGCTGATAGATTGAGCCAACTCAAGCTGATTCACAAACTCCCATCCTGTGGGAGCTTGTGACGAATGGAATCCCTAGCTCTGTGATTTAGTTGATCTAGATCCGTTTCTAGAATATTTGGCCATCCACTCTTCAATTCCCTTCGCAACCAAATCCACTTTATCTAGCTTATTACAAATCAATTCCATGTCAAATGAATGAAAATCCTAAACCTCATTAACATTTCACCTTGGTTGTTGGGTCTACTGAAAGTCTCCGTGGAGTTGTCATTTATAGAATTCTCGCTCATTTCCTTGAACAAGTCCTATCCGTATTTTTATCCTTGTTGAGGAAATTACCTCCACAGGAAGCATCCATGGTATTACAGAGTTGATTAGTCAACCCGTGATAGAATATCTGCATGAGTTTTCTTTTTGGCACCTCATGGTCTGGATACTTCCGCAATAGGACCTGGAATTGCTCCTAGGCACCATGAAGTGGTTCACCCAACCACTGGATGAAATTGTTAACAGCTTAGTGCAGAGCTTTGGTATGCTCGATTAGGAAGAATTTCTTTAGTAAAGTGGATTTAAGATCAGTCCTTGTAGCTATCAATTTTTCAATAGTCTGGTAACAGTGTGTGGCCTTATCCCAAAGAGATTGGAGGGAAAGCCTCATGATGATCTGCTCCTCATTCACATTCCTCACCTTGGTGGTCTGAACCAATGTGCTCAAATCCTCCAAATGTTGAAATGGGTCCTCGAAGCCAAGCCCATGAAAATGTTTAATCAAGCTTAACACCTGGGGCTTAATCTCTACATTTCTAGCAAATATCATAACACTTGGATGATCCCTGTAGTTTGAAGGATCATAGAAATCCTTCAAGGGCCAAGCACACTGACCATTCATATGTTGGAACCATTCTTGCATCTACTACAAATGGTCTAGCTGCATCTGAAACAACTCCTGGTTTTGAGGCATGGGAGGTGGTTTGTCGGCCATGGGATCTACTTGACTATGTCTCAAACTACTCCTCTGCAAATGGTCCAAAGGTCCTTCCAATCGAGGATTTAGTGACCTCCTTCCAAGCATGCATTGGAAGGAAGTCGGAGGGATAGAAAAAGAAGCCCTACTGCATAAGCAAACAATCCTATCCTTAGCTTGGGTGGCCTAATCACTTAGAAACTCTCAAAACCTATCTTAAGATTAAAAATGATTTAGTCTAGTCTTGTCTGGTCAATCCAACAAGTTAGAGGGTGGAATTGGGGAGAAGGTTCTTCCATTGGCTTCCGCATCAGGTTCCTTTGATACCCCCAACTACAATCGTTTGATGGTACTACCCTAGCTACACATCAGATTAATCATAAATAATCTCATTTTGAACCCCAAAGAGTGAGTACAATCCTTAAGGACAATGTCTACTTGATTTTAATTTGGCTTAGGATTGAATGTGCTCTGGAATGTGATGGACCCTTTTAAAGGGTTGTGCCCTTAATGATCAATTAACAAGAGTGTGTGTGCACAACCAAGGGTTTTCAAGCAAGATTATTAATGATGAAGTGAATTTTAGGGTTTAGATCTTTCCTAGTAGCATTTAGGGATGAAATTTAGGTTGACTCAATCAAATTTTGTGAGGCAAACCAAGTTATGAAAGCAGCCATATAGATATATTCCTTTAGAAATCACAAAGAATATGGAGTACCTGGTTTAGTCATAGAATTTGAATCCTAATGGGGTAGCTACTGAATGAGTCTATTTTAAGGTAAAGTGGTGCAACCTAGATAGATCAAACAACTAGCCTGATGCACAGCTATTTAAGTCACACAAAAATGGTTAACCTATTTTGATATCTACCTAATTATGTGTGTGCGTATGCGTGTACCAGCTCCAAAGGTCTGAGTCCTGGTTGAGTGACAACATCAGAGAGGTTGTGCACCTCGAGTTGTGGGTGTATATAGTCTGTATGTTCAATTATGTCCCATAATCCGATAAGAAATATTTTTTTGTATATATTTGTTTAGGCGGGTGGGCGAGTGAAGTGATTTGCTTCTTACGCTACTCAATTTGTAAAATTAGGGTATTAGAAGCCATTGCAACATGCGAAAATCGAGTTGCTTTTAAATTTTTAACCTAAATAGTGGAGGTATCCAGGATCGTCTAAGGTGGCAAGTACTAGCAAAAATAAATCTACCTTGAAAATGCGAAAAACACCTTTCTTTTTGAGCTTTTCAATATTAGATTTTTAGGGTTTGGAAATAATAGGCAGTCGCACTTTTAAAGAGGGAAGGAGACTAACACCTATAAGCTAACCCAAAGTTGACAAGAATAGCCTTTCCCTAAGCACACTCTAGGCCCGCGAAGGCCTAGAATAATTACGAAGAGGGAGTGAAAAAAAAGTGCTGGACACAGAATTATAAAAGAAAATGGAAAAAAAATTTAAAAGAAGGCAACTTTGATTTGATGTAATTGTGTTTTAAAAAAACATGTAGAGGAATGCTTCTAGTTGAAGTTGAACATACAGAAGTACTAAAAACACAAATCCTCTTGCAAAATCTGGTGAGGAAGAGAGTCTTCTTGCTCCAAGCCTAGCTGCTCCTTGGCTTGAAAAGAAAGTCTCCTCCTTCTCCTTCCTTAAATGGCTCCTCCAAGGTGGATGCTCTCCACCCCAATTATCCCCTCTAAGGGTTGGCATGCACCCTAGATTCTCCTCCAAGGCCTAGCCGTGCTCCTTGCTATATAGAACCTTCTCCTCTTGGCATGGCACAATAAGAAAAGTTGAGGAAGAAGGCACCAAGGATGCAAGGGATAGCCTCCTTAATCATCTTCCTTCCTCCTTCTTCTTGGTTGTGGGTTATAGGTGGCTTAAGGTAGAAAATTACACTAAGGGAGGATGATTTTTTTGGTGATAAATGGTGGGTATATATAGAGGTGGAGAGGGGGGTAGTTGGCATGGACATGTCGATGGCTACAATTGGGTTTGGTAGTTGGTTAGTGGTGGTTATGGGGATCCTAAGGTGTAGGATGGGTGGCGCCACCTTAAGGGTTGTAATGGTTTTGCCACCAACTATGAGGGCTTCTAGAAGGGAGTAGGTGGATAGTGGAGATGGCATGGGAGGTTAGTTGTATGGTTGAGATGAAAGGGGAGGTTGGCGCCAAAAGGGAGGGCTTCTAGAAGGGTGGTTTGGCACCAACCCTTCGTATCCTTTGGTGGTGGTTGAGGGGTGAAGAGGTGGCTTGAGTTGGTGCCAAATTGGAGTAGCTTTGGTGGAGCTTAGGTGGAAGGTTATCTAGGTGGAGTTAGGGTTAGCTAAGGTGGATGACCAAGGAGTGTGCAACATATCAAGGCTAGTTAAGCTAGCATAGCTTGTAGGTGAATAGAGGAGAGGTAGGAAAAATTAGGATTTTTAGAAGAAGAGTTGAGGGAGAGTGGTCTGGAGCTGCATAAGAGCTAATTGCTGCTAAAGAAGATGGAAGGGAGCCACTTTAGCTAGCTTAGCTTGCTAGTTCTTTTCTAGCTGCTAGGACAAGCTAAAGTAAGCTGGCTTCTACTAAGATATCCTGAGGTGTGCTAGGTTTGATGTTCCTGGGGAGGACCTAGCCAGCTGGAGTTGCTAAGGTAGCTTAGCTGAACTAAGTTGAGCTATGTGCAGTCCTCGAGAGCTAGATTTGAGCTGGCCTGAGCTAGGATAAAGTCATCTTCAGTTGGCTTGAGTTAAGTAGAGTTGGAGGTAGTTGGACATGAGCTGAGGTGGACTCTAGTTAACTTAGTTGAGCCAGCTAGAGCTCCCAGTGAGTTGATGGGAGCTAAGATGAGCTAGACTCAACAAATTTGAGCTGGATCTGAGTTGACTTGAGCTAGGGTGAGCTAAATTAAGCTATCTTGAGCTACCATTCAGTTGAGATGAGCTGAATGGAACTAGGATGAGCTAACCCTAGTTCAAGTGAGCTGGTATCTAGCTATGAAGAGATGGATTAGGCTGAGTTCCAATTGGTTTGATCTTCTTCCTGACTAGTTGCCTTCTTGAGTGCTAGGGTTCTAAGGATCTGACCATCTGTTTATCCCTAACACTCAAATAAACACATCGAAAAGACAACAAAATGTGTAATGAATGCCTAACCTAATTTATGGCTAATGCATCCCAAAAACCCATTTGCAGAGTGAAAATCTTGAGAGCTAGATCTGTTTTAGGCCATAAGAATGATGATAAATTGGCATTTATCAAGAAGTGGGTGGAGTAGACACACAAGACAACCAAGTCTACCCTAGGGTTTATTTGAACACTTATGTAGATTCAAGTCTTAGTTATTATTGTGATGAAATGAACCAAGTGAGTAGGGAGTGTAGGATCTGTAAAGCACAAGCACACTAGAAGGGGGGATGAATAGTGTGGTAGATAAAAATTTGCAGGAATAACAAACCACAAAGACACACAAGATATATAGTGGTTCCCCTCACTTGGGTACTCCACTACCTAAGTCTCCCAACTAAGGATTTTTAACTTGATTCCCTCAACCCAGAGGGAATCAATTTGCTAATACCTGAGGTAATAATAGGTTACACATGCAATTACATGATATAAAAAAGAAATAAAGATACAGGTGTAAGAAAGATGAAAATAAAAGCTTACAACAAATTCCGACATCTCCAAACAAGTTGATATCTTAATAGATGATAATATACTAATCTAATGAAATTAGACTGAAACGAAAGATAATATGATAAAGCACGTGATCACCTGGAAGATGTTTGTTGAGAGAGTATTGCCTTGAAGGATGCAACAAAAAAATAGACCTTGCAGCTAGAAATATGAAATCTAGAAATTAGGAGTAAGGAGACAATATTTTCTTGTTGCTTTATGCAAATGACACACACAAGGTGTTTATATAAGCCACTAAACACCTTTCCTACGATTATTAGCTATTAGGGCCAATTTGAGAAGATAAAAGATAGGTTTAATTGCAAAATAGCCATTCTGATTGGTCATAACGGTTAGTTGGTACCATTACTGACTGCCTGTAGTCAGCCTAAGTCACTAGGTACTAGTAGTAATGATGGGTACCGGTACTTGTCACTCACAGAATTGGGGCCAGTGACCGACATGTACCGGTACTAGTCATTAGTACCAGTACTTGTATGGTCGAGGCAAAACCAAGTGCACAAACTGGGACCACTTGGTACTGGTACTCACAATGAGTATCGGTACTTATTGTTCACAGTTTGGAACTTATGCCCAAACCTGTGCCTAGCATGTACCGGTACTTATGACTTGTACCGTTATTTGCTATAAGTACCTAATATTATAAGTGTAAGTCAGTTTTTAGAGTTATCCCATCTACTTTGTTGGACTTTGTTTTGAAAGAATTGAATTTGAGTTTTGAAATGAATGAATGAACAATATTCTGAAGCCTAATTATCTCTACTTTAATTTTAACAGCAAGATTGTCTTACTTGTTAGGAGACATACAAAGATTTTAAAATACAATTAATACAACAAAACTATAGTCTTCTAGTCTTCTTCCTTCATATGCTATCTTGTTACTTACATCCATAGATTCTTTTGACCTGCAATACTTCATAAACAAATTAGATTTTAAAACGATTTTGTTAACACCAAAACACAGAAGAGAGATGGAACAACGTTTCAACAATCTCCCCCTTTTTGGTGTTGATAAAACAAACAAGATACTCATATTTAAAAATAAACAGATACTTAATAAGAGAAGAATAAAAAATTCCACAAGGAGTTAAAAACCTCCCCCTCAAACTAAGCTCTCCTTATTTTAAATATGAAGTATCCAATCATTTCTCCCCCTTTTTGTCAAGCAAGCAAAAAGATGAGCAAATAATATATTTTTAAAAGTAAAACATGATATATCTCATATGAGCAATCAAAGCATGATACATGAACAACCAGCTCTATTGAACCTTCATAAAAAATAAACTTGATAAAGTTTATAAAGATAAAGCTTGAGACAATTTAGGAAAGCCACACATATGAAATCTTAAAAGTCATAGAAGCTTAACAAGCAAAAAAATAAAAACAAAATTAATTTCTAGGACATTTTCTGATAAGCTTTTGTACATGTCCACCATCACCATCATCATCGTCATCGTCGTCATCGTCATCATCGTTATTGTTACCATCTTCATCGTCATCATCACTCTCTTCATATGAAACTTCTTCATCTTTAGTGTCTTCTTCTTCATCAAGAAGAATAGGTTCTTCTTCCACCATTGAAGATGAAACATGAGATGGATCTTGAAAGTACTTTTGCCTTCTTTCACTTTATTCTTGAGGTGCCTTCGGTTGAGTCTACTTCCTTTGCATCATTCCATGTTGTTTGCGTAAAAGAAGTGTCATGGGAGGACTCAATAGAAAGAGAAAGGTCATGGAATTTGTGTTTCATGTGATGGAAGACAAAATTAAGATTGGTTAAATTTTGACCAATGTAATTGAAAGTATTTATTAAATTTGGATCAGTTCCAGACACACTAAACATATTTACCCTAGGTGGTTCAGCTTCTAGATATGGGTAGGCTATAGGAACAAAAGTGGAGGATGATTTAGGAAGTGGATGAGAAGAAGATTGAGCATTTGGATCAACTTCTTCTTCTTCATCATCACTAGAAGATTCCTCTCTAGTAGGTTTCACTCCCATTTTTCAGAGAGTGGACCATTTGAAATAGACCACATTTCTAACAGGAGTAAAATTGGAGAGGTTAATTTTATTTTTATGAAGAATGTGAGACACCAAAATATCCAATCGTAAAGCTGATGCACAGTAATGGGGTATAAGAAAATGAATGAAAACTGTGTTCCAGCTTACCGAGAAGCTTGTAATGATAGCATAAATTAAGGGTAAAATATCAATAGGAATTTTGTGAAATCTTGAATTTCTAGCCCTTAACTTCCATCCCAAGATACGAAAAAGGACGCGTGCAAATAAAGTCATGTTAGGGGCCACCAATACTTTATCCTGGCAGTTAGGGAGATAGAGAGTTTCATGGATTTTATGAGTAGGAAATTGCTCCTTAAGTGTGTTAATTGCATGACCTTCATTAGGACATTCAGTAATGGTTGACAAGAATTTTGGTGTGATGGTGATTTTCAGACCAAAAATATTTGTTGTTAAGACAAGGTGACCTCGATTTTCTTGTTCTTGGAGACTTGCAAAGAATAGACAATTGGCATCAGGGTATACGCCAGGAACATCAACAAAAACTGATTCATCAGAGAAATGCATGAGTTTTTATTCTGATAGACCAGTGGTAAAATTAAAGAGTTGAAGAGAGAAATATTTCCACTGAACTAGCCTACAATGATGAAGTTTTAGGCCTTTATACCAATCACACTTCGAGCTAGCATCCTCATTGATGCAAAACTTGTGAAAGGCATCTTGAGGTGCTTTTCCCTTACTTTTAGATTTACGTGCCATTTGAAAACAGGCAAAAACAAGGAATAGGAATACGATTAGAAATATAGAAAACATTCTTTCTTATGTTTCTAGAAAAAAAACACATTTAAGCTTGCATGTACCGGTACTAGTGATAGGTACCGATACTGGTTGATTTCTGTTTCAATTAGAAATTTGAGCTAATATCGGTATTCATATTCAGTACCAGTACCTTCTCACTAAAGCAGGCACTACTGCACCAAGCTAGTATTGATACAAGTGATGGGTACCGATACTATCTAGTACCCAACATGAATGGAGTGCAACAGTAGGAATGGTTTTGAGAGAAAGAAAGCAAGATACAAGATGACTCAAAGAAGCATGAAATGACAAGAAGATAAGACTGTGCCTAGAGTTGAGGCTTGGAGATGATCTTTCTCTTCTTCGCTAGGGCTTGGAGAGGTTGTTGTGAAGAGAACTAGGGTTTGCAAGTGACAAAATGAGGCAAGTGTTTGCACTTGGCCTCTTTTATATGGGATGGGTTATGTGTAAGTCACATGACCACTTAAGTGGTTGAGAGAAATGAAATTGACAACATAGGTGTTGAAAAAATAATGTAGTCAACAACCTAAATTAAGCAATCAAATTGCAAACAACACCCTGATATTTCTAGACATATGGAAATATTACAGTTTACCACTTTCTTTTAGCAAGCATGGGTAAATTGTAGTGAGGCCCTCATGGATTTTTGTAAATACAAGCAAATTACATATCGATCAAATTATTAGTTTTGAATCTCTTTTAATGTACAATGTCCTAATCTTCTTCTCATAAAGTAGAATCTCTTTACTGCAAGAGGTTTTGTAAAGATGTCTGTCAATTGGTTTTGTATGTCAGTGAATTCTAATTGAATTGAACCTTGAAGCACATTATCTATAAGGAAATGATGTCTAACATCTATGTGCTTGATACCTGAATGATGTACTGGATTTTTTGATAAATTTATTGCGATTGTATTATCACATAAAATATTGGATTGCGGAAAAATCAATCCAAAGTCAGGCAAAGTCTGTTTCATCCAAATGACTTGAGAGTAAGAAGTGAAGCAGCAATATACTCTACATTAGTCGTAGAGAGTGAAACACAAGTCTGTTTCCTAGAGAACCATGAGACCAGAGATTCTCTAATAAAATGACATGTGCCACTAGTCCTCTTTCGGTCTGTTAGACTCCCTGCATAGTCTGCATCACTATAAGATAATAGATTTAATGTTTGTGCTTTAGGATAGAAATGACTAAGACCTTTTTTGTGCTATTTAGGTATATCAATATTCTTTTTATAGCATTAAAATGAGATTCCTTCGGTTCGAATTGGAATCTCGCACATAAACATGTAGCAAAAAGAATATCAGGACTAGAAGCTATAAGATATAGCAGTGAGACTATCATGCCATGCTATTTCTTTCCATCTACCCTCTTACCGGATAAATCTTCACAAAGGAATCAGATAAAGCAATTGGAGTCTCTTTGCCATTTACATTTTCAAAGTCAAATTTCTTGAGAATTTCAAGAACGTATTTTCTTTGACTGATGTAAATTCCTGTGTCTAATTGTTGAATTTGGAGTCCTAAAAAGAATCTGAGTTCACCCATCATACTCATTTCAAACTCAGTCTTTATAGACACAAAGAAATGTTGACAGAGGGACTCCTTGCTCCAAATATAATATCATCAAGATATATTTGAATCAGTAGGATGTCATTTCCTTCTTTTATGAAAAGACTTGAATCAACAACTCCAATTCTAAATCTGTGCTGAGGAGGAAAGGGCCTAAGCCTATCATACCAGGCCTTGGGAGCTTGTTTAAGTCCATATAACGCCTTATTGAGCTTGTATACATGCTCTGGGTTTGCTGGGTCCTTGAACCGAGGATGCTAATGAACATAAACTTCCTCCTTAATATAATAATTAAGAAAGGTGCTCTTGACATCCATTTGATATAGCTTGAAGTCCTTTGCACTTGCAAAGGCAAGCAGTATCCATATGAACTCGAAGTGAGCAATAGGGGCATATGTCTCATCAAAGTCAATACCCACCTGTTGATTATAGCCTTGAGCTAGAAAGCTGCCTTTATTCCTGGTCACTGAGCCGGATTCATCCAATTTATTTCGAAACACCCACTTGGTTCCAATGATGGAATTACCCTCATGAGTGGGTACCAAGTTCCATACATTGTTCCTTGTAAATTGGAGTAGCTCCTCTTGCATAGCTACAACCCATGACTCATCCATAATGCCTCATCAACTTTCTTGGGTTTAAGTTGAGAAACATAGGCATTAAGGACAAAATCAGCTCTAAAGTAAGATCAGGTTTTTACACCTTCTTTAATATCACCTATGATCTGTTCTTGAGGGTGATCCTTATTGTATACCCATTCTTTTGGAAGATCATGTACAATTCATGTATCTTCCATTTTTGATACATCGATGAAGGTGGTATCTTCATCATCAGAATCTAAATGATTTGGTTTAGGTTCACCTAAGCTTGTTTCATCAAATGAAACATGCAGGGATTCTTCTTTAACAAAAGTCCTTTTATTAAAGACTCAATAAGCTTTCCTTCTTGTTGAATAGCCAATAAAAATGCCTTCATCACCTTTAGCATCAAACTTATCAAGCCGATCACGGGTGTTTAATAAAAAACATCGACTTCCAAACATCCTAAAATATGAAATCCTAGGAGACTTCTCATAATAAAGCCCATTAGGATTTTTCTTAATAATAGTCCTTAAGAGAGTTCTATTAGGAACATAACATGTTGTATTATTGGATTCTCCCCAGAAATATTTTTGAAGCCCAAACTCCAAGAGCAAAGTTCTGGCGCATTCTTGTAGAGTGCGATTCTTGCACTCGACAGCACCATTTTGAGATGGTACCCATGGAAATGAAAATTCATGGATTATGCCAAAATTAACATAAAAACTTGAAAATTTTTCATTTTCAAATTAACCCCCATGATCAGTCGTAAGTCTAAGAATTGAGGATGATTTTTCCTTTTGAAGACTTCAAGCAAGACTTGGGAAGGAATCAAATGAGTCATCCTTATGTTTCAAGAAGATGATCCAAGTGAACCTAGAGAAGTCATCAACAATAACTAGGCAAAATTTTGATCCATTTAGACTCTAGAATAGTGTTGGTTCAAATAGATCAAGTGTAATAACTATAAAGATCGTGTTGTTGAAACTAAGTCTTTAGGTTTAAAAGAAGCCTTGTGCATTTTTTCGAGTTCACAAGACTTGCACAAAACATCCTTTTTATAAGTTAGTTTGGGTAGGCCCCTTACTAACTCATTTTTGGCTAACCTATTAAGATGTTTGTGATTAATGTGACCTAGCTTATGGTGCCAAAGATCAACTTCAACATGGGAGGCAATCACACATTTTACAAATTTCTCTTGTGAAAAATGCAGAGCATAGATATTTTCATATCTAAAGCCTTCAATTAAAACCATATTTGTTCCTTCTTTTAATATTTTAAATCCAACTATAGTAAACAAAATATCACATCCATTATCACATATTTGACTAACACTAAATAGGTTATGTTTTAAGTTTTCTACTAAAAGAACATTATGTACCTGCATAGAAGAATTACCTATTGTACCTTCACCAATAATGTGACAATGTTTGTTGACGCCTAACTTGACGTGTCCTCCATCTTTGATTTTAGTCCACTTGATCAAGAGGTCGAAGTGTGACATCATGTGCTTGGAACACCCACTCTCTAGGATCCATTTGTCCTTCTTGATCTGCAAAACTATTTATTAAATCTATTTTAGGTACCCATTTTCTTTTGAGTCCTTGATTGTTAGTATCCTTCAAATCCTTAGGTTTATAGATCACCTTAGTGTTAGATCTATAATTCTTAGGATTCCTGACCTTTTGATGAATCCATGCATGTCTGGGTGCATGTGATTTATTTTGTGTTCCTTTATTACCGAACTTGACTTTTAAATTATTACAAAATTCTGTATTAAGCCTAGTTGCTGCTTTTAGATTATTCAAAGTGCCCTCAAAGTGTTCATAAATATCTTCTAATTCTACTATTTTTGCATGCAATTGATTGTCAGTTTCTTTCGACAATCTAATTCTATTTCTAAACAAGATTTTTCTATTTCTAGAGTTTTATAACTATCATGCAAGACCTTATTTTATTTTTTTATCAACCTAGCTTTGTGATACAAATCTTCATATGCTTGTAATAACTCATTAAAAGTGACTTCAAAATCTACCTCATTTTCTGAGCTATTGTTGTCTGCTATTAAGTAAAGATGTGCAACTTCTCTTTCTTCAGATTCTTCAGAAGATGATTCTGTGCTAGAATCACTATCATCCCAAGTTGCCTTGTATGTCTTTCTTGAAATCTTCTTCTTCCTCGGATCAACTTGTTAGCCCTTCTTTTCTTCCTTCTTCTTCTTGATCATTGGACAATTTTTTTGTATGTGCCATTTCTTCTTGTACTCAAAACAAATAATGTCATTTGTAAATTTATTGACTTTCTTACCTTATTTTAGGATGAATCTTCTGAATCTTCTCATTAGAAGAGCAAGCTCATCTTCTACATTGGAGTTTGAATTGTCAAAGTCTGACTCCTTTTTATAGCTTTGAAAGCAAGCTCCTTCGTCTTACTTATAGATTTTTCTTCGTTCTTCTTCATATTTTCCAATTGAACTTCAAATGCCATGAGGCTTCCAATCAAGTCATCCCAAGAGAGAGTAGAAAGGTCTTTCGCCTCTTGGATGGCTATGGACTTTGGAGACCAATCGCTTGTAAGGGATCTCAAGATCTTCCTTACAAGTTGCTCTTCCTTCAGCTTGACTCCAAGGTTCTTCATTAGATTGACGATCTCTGAAAATCTTGTGTACATCTCTTTAATTGTTTCACCTTTGTGCATCCTGAAACACTCATAGCTTTCTATTAGAATAGAAATATGTGTTTCTTTTACCTTACTTGTACCATTAAAGGTGACTTGCAACATGTTCCATATCTCGTATGCGGATTCGCATGCGGAGATATGGTTAAATTCTTCCTTGATAATGCACAATAGAGTGCATTCATCGCTTTTGAATTTCCCGCAATCTTTTTCTTTTGGTCCATGGTACAAACAACACCTTCCTGTGTATCTGGATTCATGTACTTCTCCTGAATGAGTCCACGAGTCCTCATCCATGGCCTTGAGGAAGATTTGCATTGTCCTCTTCTAGTATCCATAGTCCCTCCCATCAAAGTTGGGAGGACATGTGGATGACTATCCTTCAGTGCACTTGACTGATGATGCCATTGTGAGAGAGAAAGATTACTTCTATTCTCGACCTGCTCTGATAGAACCTGCAGGATCTGTAAAGCACAAGTACACTAGAAGGGGGGAAGAATAGTGTGGTAGATAAAAATTTGTAGAAAGAACAAACCACAAAAACAAACAAGATATATAGTGGTTCCCCTCACTTGGGTACTCCACTCCCGACTTAGGATTTTTAACTCGATTCCCTCAACCCAGAGGGAATCAATTTACTAATACTTGAGGTAATTAACACGTTACCTCAACCCAATTACAAGATATCAAAAAGAAATAAAGATACAGGTGTAAGCAAGATGCAAATAAAAGCTTACAACTAATTCCTAAGTCTCCAAGCAAGTGGATATCTTAATAGATGATAATATACTAATCTAATGAAATCAAATAAAAATGATAGATAATACGATAAAGCATGAGATCACCTGAAAGATATTTGTTGAGAGAGTCACCATGAAGAATGCAACAAAACAATAGACCTTGCAGCTAGAAATGTGAAATCTGGGATTGAGCAAGGCGACAATATTTTATTGTTCTTATATGCAAATGACACACACAAGGTGTTTATATAAGCAACTAAACACCTTCCCTATGATTATTAGTTGTTAGGGGCAATTTGGGAAGATTAAAGATAGGTTTAATTGCAAAATAGCCATTCAGATTGGTCACAATGTTTAGTTCGTACCGGCACTAAACTTTTGGTACCGGTACTGACTACCTACAATCAACATGATGAATTCACTAGGTGCCAGTAATAATGATGAGTATCGGTACTTGTGACTGACAGATTTGGGTCCAGTGACCTACATGTACAGGTACTAGTGATTAGTACTGGTACTTGTAAGGTCCAGGCAAAACCAAGTGCACAAACTATGACCACTTGGTACCGGTACTCAAGATAAGTACCGGTACTTATTGTTCACAGTTTGGGACTTAGGCCCAAACCGGTGCCTACCATGTACCGGTACTTGCTAAAAGTACCTAATATTATAGGTGTAAGTCAGTTTTTAGAGTTATGCCATCTACTCTATATGACTTTATTTTGAAAGAATCGAATTTGAGTTTTGAAACGAACGAAAGAATGATATTCTGAACCCTAATTATTTGTACTTTGATTTTCAACTCCTATATGATATTTTACTTGTTAGGAGACACACAAAGTTTCTTAAATACAATGAATGCAACAAAACTATAATCTTCTAGTCCTCTTCCTTCATATGCTATCTTATTTCTTGCATCCACAGATTCTTTTGACCTGTAATAGTTCATAAACACATTAGATTTTAAAACGATTTTGCTAACAACAAAACACAAAAGAGAGATGGAACTAGGTTCCAACAGGAAGTAGGTGTAAAACATACAGAACCTTTACTCAGCACTTTTCACCAATCTACTGCCCTTAGTCTGCCTTGATTGGGTACCTGCAACACAGTAATTTGAGGAAAGAGAGAGTTAAGATATAAGAAAGTGTGCCAAAATGATACACAAAAAATTTGCATGAAAATATTTTGGGTTTCCGAAAAGAGAAACCCGAGTTGCCGTAGTCGTAAAAAAATTTGATAACCACAAAAATTTATGGAGACTCGATGAGTCTCGAGTGAAACACAAGGAGGCGAGCGTTCGCTTTCAGAAATTCACGTTTGGTTTCATTTGTTTTTGGGGATTTTTGGTTTTTTAATTTTTTTTATTTTTTTATCTAGAAGAATAACAAGTACACTATTATCTAAGCTAACCTAATTGCAAATAAATAGAGAGAAGAGAGAGAGAAGGAGATAATGTAACTAGCTATATTGTAATTTCAAAGTTTATTATAGATAATGAAGCAAAATACATTAATAATCCAACAAGAAAGAGATTGAGATGAGAGAAATCTCCCGAAGCGGCTGTCTAGTGAGATGATGACACTTGACAGTGGTTGAATGAAGGAGGTTGGATGTAGGATGACGGGGATGAGGTGTAGGAGGAATCCAGCTAGGGGAAAGCTTAGGCCAAGCTAATGGAATCTAGGATGAGGAGATGGAGCTAATCTACTATGGGAATGGGGGTGAGAAGTTGGAGATGTTCGACTTCCTGAATGGGGATGAGGGGATGACCTTCAAGTCTCCAATGAAGGGGTTGACGAGTAGGGTGAATATTTGTTGGAGGAGAGGTTTGCTATAGCTAATATGCGACTTAATTGCCTAGTAGTGAGCTCTTGGGAGCTTGGGAGGATTTTAGAGCTTTAGAGAAGGTGGTAGTACGATGGGAAGTGATGGTGGACAAGGGAAGGGGGGTAGGGGTTTATATAAGGGTGACAGAGAGGCAAATCATGGGCAAAACATGAACTATGCTCGCACAGCCTTGACCAACTCGTGCATCTTACGCTCCAGCATGTAACGTGCATGCATACAGCGTAGCAACAACTTGCACACGCTGGTGAAGAGCTGCCATCAAGTGTGGAAGAATGTGGAGCATCGGATCATCATCACATGGCTGAGTGCTCACGAGGATCACTTTTCTAAATCGCATGCATCGTGCTCCCACTAGCGAGGGGTGGATGTTAGCCATCCGATCCTCATACATTGGTTGGGAACGAGCATGGATTGCTTGTTTAGCTGCAACACGCGTTGCAATCCGCTTCACTCATCGTGTGCTAGATCGTGAACTCAAGATCTATTTCATGTAACCCTCCACCTAGCACATTTTCCATTGTTGGATCACCATGAACAGTCCATGCCGTGCTCCTCTTTTCTACTAAAAAGGAGATGGGTGCTGGGATGTTGGCATGGCCTGATCAGGGTCGAAGGATCAAGATCGTGCGACTTAATTTTGATTTGCACTGTTGAAGAGGCACTTCAGCAGGGGCTCGAACTCATCATCCCTCCTTCAGAGCACCATCTTCTACCACTGAGTTGAAGGTGATTTTGCATCTAGAACATAGCCAACCAATCACGGTGGCCAAGCTATTGTGGTCGTTGGATAGAGATCCAACGACCATGATTTCTTAATGAGCTCAACCTTAGATGATGAGAGGGCACGTGAGATTTAATCTCAGCAGTTGGATGGTGATCCAATAGCTGAGATTGCATGATGAGGCTTCCTTCAGAACTGAGTAGAGGGGCCTTGGCGAGTTTGGGTGGCTGGGATGGATCCACGTGGTGCCTTCCTAGTCGTCCATCTTCTTTTGCATGTAAAGGACGCTACAGATGTCAGATCTGGGTAATTTTCACATTGTTAGATTGTGATCATCCACCCGAATCCACCTGTATGGTTGGATTTTACTTTTAAGCTCTGGATTTGCATCACCTGGTACCTTGGCCGCAAAAATAGGTAAAGTCAGTATACAAATTATGTAACTTGCCCTAAATGCATATGATAGTATTATATGTTATTTGCAAGGCTAGATGCATCTACAAGCTTAAGAACACAAAAAAACATACATTTTTTCATAAAATATCTTAATCTTATCACATGTGCACTGAGGACACATGGAGGATTCACGATCATCAGAGACGATGATGGAATATCTGACGTATCTGAGTGCCTTTCTGTCAAAATTCAAGGTCCCTTACCTTCCTTGCCACCTATAAATCCCCTCGATACCTCCGATCATGATTACCAAACCCCTATCTTCTTCCCCCAACTAAGGTTGTTCATAGGCTATTTGTCTAATCCTTCGGCAATTTCTACTTCTCCCTTCTAATTGGTTCTAGAGGAGCTAATTCCCTCTCTACCTTCTTCATCATCAACACTAGTTTTGATGTGAAATCGTTGTTGTTTAGGAAATGTGTTGTAGTTAGTTGACAAAATTACACAAAACACTTAAATTTTAAACTCGAAATCTACTTGGAGTCTGAGGTCATTTGTAGGGAGCAAATGGAATCCACACACTAATCTCAATTTAGGAATGATGAGCATAATACTTCACATATGCAGTACAAATCAACAATCAGAATAAATTCAATAATAGCCAAAATTGTGTCTCAGGAAATGATAGAACAAAAAGAATAGGAAGAACTATAAAAAGTGGTGATTTAAATCACCAACAAATCCCTCCAATTTAAGCATACATCCCAAGCATATTAATTTAACCTAATAACACAACAGTATCTTTAAACCGCTAATCCATGTTAGATAAGTCCATAGTATCAAATTTCCAAGCCAAAACCAGGCACTAGACATCAGGGGGGCATTTCAAATTACTTAAAGTCACCAAGGCACATAGCCACAATAGACGCATAAGAGCCAACTTCCTTTCTTAGAGGCCAAGTACGTAACTCTTCAGCACATGCCTCGAGGCAGATCAAGCCACAGCAAAATCGTCCCCCCTCCTCACAAAATCCTTCTTTCTCTCACAACCTGGTAAGTAGAGCATTAGGCCAGTAATCGGGTCATGAACAGTACCGAGTCTAGGCTTACCGGGTGTGTGGGTGAACGAGGGTGTGTAGGCTCGTGCAAGTGAGGGACCTGACCCCTTGAGTTCTTAGGTAGTCGGTAAAGAACAGGAAAATGTCATATACCATTGTGGCTGCTCCAGAGGCAACAATGTGGGACTAAAATCTCAGTTTTTCCTTTGCGTGCAACTGCATCGAGCTCTTCACCAATTCACGTGTTTGTTGGGTTGCCTCCTTTAGTTGAGAGCCTGGATCATGTCGTGGTGGGAATCCACAGTAGTTGGAAGTAGAGTGGCAGCTGTGGGTGGTTGAGGATGGGAAGCCGGAGGTGGAGATGACGGCTACGATAGGCGGAGATGATGAGCATCTGAAAAGCATAAACATAGGCTTATCACCCCAGTTGGAATGCTTAGAGGCTTCGCCAAGAGGTGGCAAGTATATTGGTAGTGGAATTAGGACGTGAGATTCCCAACAGTGGGTTATTGGAGGTTGAGTTGGTGTGCGAAGAAGGTGGAGTTCAGTGGAGGCTATGGGAGTGCAGAACCCTCAATTTTGGTGAGCTAGCAGTGCTTTTAGAGGTGATGCGGGGTTGTTTCATGGTCTATGGCATTAAGGTGACCTTGCTGGACTGCAACCGGAGTGAAGAAGACGACGAGGAAGAGAGCCAGTTGTGGGTTGAGATGGGGAATAAAGGAGTTGAGGAGGATCTATAGATGGAGAGGGAGAGTTTGAGAACCTAACTAATGGACTAAAGGAAGGAAAAGGCATTGGTTGTGATTGGCCAGCGCCGAAGATGGTGAAGCCTCCGATGAGGGATAATGGTGAGTTCAAAGGGATAGGGAGGCTCCAACCGGTATTGCGAGGTGTGCAGGAAGTAGCGGAGGAGATTCGAACTGCCTATGATATGTAGCAACTGGTGAGGAAGCCAGAGGGGGAGGTATCACCGGTGCTACAGCGGAGGTGGCCAGAGAGAGGAAAATGTGAGGAACAGTAGGTTCTCATTTGAACTTAGATAAACCCTTGACAAACCCTGTGGTGACTTTGCATTCATGATGTGATGTTAAAACTGCATAACTAACCCTATGTTAATGTTTTCTTCTCAGAATGGATTTGCATGGAATTATGGCTCTCAAGCATTTTTGTAGGAGCATTTGTCACTTGATTAAGACTAATTACAGTTAGTTATGGCTCATGATGGTGTCACCATCATACCCTTATGCCTAACTTTTGCTAGTCCCAAGCAAGATTCTATGAATAGAACTAAATCTCGAGACCATGCTTTGATTTTCAAATGCCTCATTTGTACCACTCTTTAGAAATTAGCTAAGAATGACGACAATAGGCCAAGAGGTACTCAAGTATCAATCAAGATTCTGACCTGACTAGCTTCAGACTAGGTCTGCAGCGAAGGTTTCTAAGGCCTGCAAAAACTACCCAAACGTTTGTTGAACTCAGCGATTAAATCACCCATGCATAACATGTAATAAGTCCGGGTTTAGTTTGCTAGTGCATTTTTGTAAGAGAGAGATAGAGAAGGACTTTTCATTTTGAGACTTTTCCTTCTTTTCATTTTATATTTCCCTAGATCTAGCCTTTGATTGGCCCTAAACATGGTCTGAATTGGATTCCTTGTCCCTACCATCAATCCTTGAAGGGTCCCTAGCTTTCGATGCGTCAGGATAGCACTGCCCATGGCAACCCCCAGAACCTTGGATTTTGACACTTCAAGATAATGCCACCCATGGAGTTATATAGCTAAATTTAGGCCATAGAAATTGACATTTCGGTATAATACTGGCCATGGAACTAGAACCAACACAAGGTTCTTACATGCCCCCTGTAGGGTATTTAGATATTTTAGGAGACAAGCACAGAGGAAAAGATATGTTAATACGCATCTTCGAGGGGAATTTCCCACCTCTTTGCACTGTGAACTTTTCCAATCAACTTATTTTGTTGAGCCACTCCTAAGCTTGCTCTTCGAGAAACTTTTCAGATTGGACACTTTTGGCATGATTTCTTTATTAAGTGCACTGAACTAGACTAGTGTGTGATTTTGGGTGCTTAGGTTACTAAGTCTAGCAAAGCAAAGGGCAGGCAATGGGGCCAAATAATCTCTAAGCCTTAGACCTACTACATCGGCTTTGTACTTTCCTCAACCTCTTGAGGATTAATCCAGATCTTAATGAATACGTGAATGTTTAAACCCTAAAATAAGCCCAAGAGGTCGAAGATCAACACTCATACAAATCTGCTTGTCTCTAGCTTTTCAAGACTTAGTCTTTCCTTTGATTAGGCCTAGAACTTAAGTAAATCCCATATTCAATTGCATGACTATCAATTTTTTTCTCCATTTTGCTCCATTTTCATATTTGAATTTCCTCTGCTTTTCTTCCTTAAGAAAGATTTGCATTCAATTCTCAAAATTTTCCTCCCTTTCTAGATATTTTCTTGATTTTTTTTAATATGTATTTTTTTTAATAACATCGTAGAAATTTGAGTTTCCATAAGTTTGCACCTTAACACCCCCCTATGCCTAAGTTTTGCAATGTCCTCATTGTAAACTAGGAGGATACAAATTCAATTTGGTTCAAAGTTTAGATAGGGTGAAAGGGTGGGTGAATGGGTCAGGATGACTGCTGCGAATGATTTCAAGCCTTGATACAAGTACCGATGGTGTTGTTAGCTATTCTAAAATTGAACCCAACAGTGTACTAGGAGTGTAGCTTAAAAAATATGATCGGGAGGGTCTCGGGCTTTTGGATTTACAGGTTGCCTCCTGTCAAGTGCTAAATTCAATGTCTTCAGTCGAGTAGAAGGCTATCAAGGAGGAGTGGTCAAATAAGAAGAATTTTGTAGAACAAGCACCTAGATAAGTAGCCTGGTTGGTCGAACCAGGTGCTTATTCAGATCAACAGGGTGATGATACAGACCAAACCCAATCAGTCTGGTGGGTTGATAGATTTGAACCAGTAGATGTGAAGCCCACCAGATATTATGAGGCTTAAGAAGATGTGGAAATGAAAATCACGTGTTTGGTTGAAAAATCAATTCA
The DNA here is from genome assembly GCA_037157565.1 of Thalassia testudinum. Classification (NCBI taxonomy): domain Eukaryota; kingdom Viridiplantae; phylum Streptophyta; class Magnoliopsida; order Alismatales; family Hydrocharitaceae; genus Thalassia; species Thalassia testudinum. The sequence continues at coordinate 11,478,176 of JAZHRO010000072.1, forward strand.
TCCTAATCAAAGTAGGGGTCCTCAAAAGAAAATGGATATGTGGAGGATGTAGGAACCCTACTGATAGGATCAGAAAGAGATAAGACATGATTGTTGGTCAGATCAATGTCCTATTTTTGATCAAAAGTTGGAGGTGAACAATATGCAACTATATCAGAGAGGTGAATCAAAGCAGAAGTTGATTCCGATGGTGGGTCAGGGTTGGAATCAGATTTTGGAAGGCTCGTCATGTGGATCAAAAGGTGTGGCTTCTTTGAGGTCGAAATCATTTGCCTCAGCATCATGATCGAAGAATGGATCATGGATGCTGAGGGCATAAACTGGCTTGTAACCTTCAGGAAACAAACGTTCTCCAAAGTCAAAGTAGGATTCAAAATCATTGGAGAATCTGTGAAAATCAGTTTCTGAGCATGATTCCAGATCGAGATTTCCACCACAGGATAACTCATGATGCATAGAATCAACAACCTGACTTGGATCTAACCTAATCTCAAATTTCAAGCTCAAAGAGGTGTCCTTATTAGGCATAGGCTCAGGTTCTTGGCTTCTAGGATATACCCAATTAAATCCCAACTCTTCCAACTCTATTTCTATATCATAAATTGGTGTGCCTAGTGAAAAACCAATATGCATTTCTGAGGAGTTTGGAGAGGTGTAATCATCAAATATAGGTCCAGAATCATATTCCAGATCTAATATCTGATTCTTATTAAATTGGGCCTCTTGATCATCCCAAATAGGTTTAGATTTAGATTCTAGGTTGAAGGTAGGAATTGGGCCACTAGAAGCTAACTTGATACTATTGGAAAGTCAAAATCACTCCAGAGGTTTACACTAATAAGATAAGTGAAAGGCGGGATTTCGCAAAGAAAAGTTAGGGTTTTGAGAAACTTGTCACCGTAGTTGGAAAACTCACTATCAAATAAAATTTTACCAAAACTTGAAAGGAAGTCCTAAGTCGAACACAGGAAAGTGACGTTAATTTCTTAAAATCCATGTTTCAATTTATTTCTTTTTGGTGTTTTTAGGTTTTTTTTTCTTTGGCATTTTTTTCAGAATGATAAAATCACTTACAATAAAGTGAGTGGAGAGATAAACCATAACTTCATACTTGAAGTGAAATAATGTTTATTACAATAACAGTAAGCTAAACAAACTAGAGAAATAAAGGTGAGACGAGATGTCCCGAAATGGATGTCCGACGAGACGATAGTGCTGGGAAGTAGCTTGGACAAAGAAGGAGAGATGCTGGACGTTGGGGATGAGGCACAAGACAGATCTAGGCAGAGGAAAGATTCACCAATATAGGAATGGGGATGTGGTGGTGATCGTCTACTTGAATGGAGGTGGGAGGATAGCCCTAGGACTTCCTATGAAGGTGGTGAAGTAAAGGATGAATATTTGGTGGAGCGAGGGATTTTTGCACTCATCGGAGAATCTGTGGAGTGGTCGTGCATGTTTCGCGTGTTTAGAAATCGAGGTTACAAGTAACCTGTTGCCGTAGTTGCAAAACACGTCAATCAAATAAAATTTATACCGAAACTCCAAGGGAGTCCCGGGTTGAACATAGGGAGGCGACGTTTACTTTACTTGAAAACCATGTTTCGTTTTGTTTCTTTTTGGTATTTTAGGCTTTTGTTATTTTTTTGTGTTTTTGAAATAAAAGACAAGCAAATGAACCACAAGATAGAAATGAGGAACGAAAATGGTATATATATCAATCCAATGTTTATTTCAATCTACTATGAAAGCAAAAAAAGAGAGGGAGGTGAGAAGAAATCTCCCGAATCGGTTGTTCGGTGAGACGACGGCGCCTGGCAGAAGCTCGGATGAAGGAGGAGAGGAGCAGGATGATGGAGGTGAGATGCTGGAGGACATCGGGTTGAGGAAAGCTTCGGCGTAGCTCTGGAATGGTGGTGAGAAGATAGAGTTGATCTGCCATCGGAATGGAGGTAGGAGGACGGCTCCAAGGTGACCTATGACTGGAGATAGGAAGTTGGAAGAGTATTTGGTTGGGCAGAGGTTTGCTACACTAATAGGCACCTTAGGAGCTTGAGAACAAGCTCTAATGGAGCGTTGGTAGGCTTGCTAGGGCTTGGGAGTAGGTGGGAGTAGAGTAGGTAGAGATGGCTTGGAAGGGAGGGGGTGAAGTTCCTTTTATAGTGGTGGAGAAGAGGCTAAAAATGGATAAAGGACCTTTAGCGAACTCCAGACCGTCGCTAGAAATGTTGCTGTAGACAGGTCACCTCCGCCCACATCCATAGCTAGCTCTACTGGCTTGCAATAAAATAGCGACGGCTGTAAGCATTGCTGTAGGTCAGCCCAGCTGACGCTGAAAGCTGGCACCAACGGCCCTTGCGCCCACGCCGCCTGCCCCGCTCGTCACATGCGCTAACCACGCGTGTCAAGCTGTGTGCGCATGTGCTATGCGCTGGAGTGCATGCTTGCTATGCACTGGCCTGCACATGCGGGCATGCGCCACCTTGGGCTGGCACTGTCGCTGCTGGTCCACTCCAAGCGCCCGCCCAACTGCGAATTGGAGGGGCTACAGGGAATCGTACCAGCACCTGTCCTTTGCAAACTGGTGCCTCCACCGTTGCGGCAATCCTCTCTTTGTGTCGCATGGAGTGTTTTGGTGCGTCTGCCTCCCAGCCGTTGGATCTTGATCCAACGGCTAGGATTGAAGGGTGCAGATGAAGGAGGAGTTGGGCGATGCTGCTGGCCGTTGTTGGGTGGTCTGGGTGGCACCATGTGGCACCATCTGGGCCGTCCATCTTCTTATTATTGTTGAGGGTGCTACGGTGCTCAGATCAAGATGATTCCTGCGATGCCGAACTACGATCATCGCTCCGGATCCATCCGTACGGTCGAATTTTCCATCCGAAACCTGTATGGATGTCGCATTGCCCCCTAGCCATATAAAATGAAGGAATTAATATATAAAATATACAACTATCCTAAATGCCATGCAATGGATGTTATGCAATATTTATAACATGATATGCAATTCTAAGCCTAGGAACTATCAAAAATAAGCAATTTATCTTGAATTTATATGTGTTCATCATACCCCATGCTTACTTTTTGCTAGTCCCTAGCAAAATTAACCTAAATGCTATGTATAAAAGTAGAATCAGGGTTCAAGTAATTAGGTAAAATTAATTGAATGCTTTAGAAAATCTCATCCCCAAGACCTAATTACAAAAACTCAACAGTGCCTGGGTGCCTGCCAGAATGCAAACCGTCCGAGCCCTTGCCTTATTTGAGAAGATAATTTTTTTCTTCTTTTCTAATTTTTTGTACTTTTGGAGTTTGAGAGTTACGGGATAACTTTTTACAACTACCTGACCCGCCCAAGACTCGAAAAGGACTCTAAGTGCTAAGCATCTTTGTGAAAAAGTGATAGACTCACAAAACGGCTATTAAGATGGACTTCGGGTTTCTACGACCCTAGGTGACCTTGCCTAAAGGTTTATCTATACTATCGGTAGCATACTCCCTACTTCTTTTATTTATGGGGTCAACACAAGGGTGAATCCAGTGTATATCTCCCCGATTTATTCTACTTCCCCACTTCTTCCCTAAGTGTTTTGGGAATTATTGCGCAATTTTTTTGCAAGCTGGGTTCTGGACAACCAGCCGATGAGCTGTTATCACCGATAACTTGCCAGCCATACTCGTGTGGTGAAGTGTGATTTTATTTTTTATTTTTTTTCACCCTTTTTTTTCTCTTTTTTTTTTTGAGTGTTTCTTTTTTTTTTTGTAAGTAGGTGGCTTTCCTGATCTAAGATTGACCTAAAGGTAGTACAACGAAAATGGTCTTGTGGCTGGGCTCTGGACAACTGGCCGATGAGCTGTTACCACCGACAACTTGCCAGCCATACCAACCAAGTCATTCCATTAGCTACCCAATTTCCATAAAAATCATTGGAAAGTGAGTCAGTGCAAAATAATGTCTATAGATGCTTAGGCTTAAAGTCCCCCCAAATCAGAAGGCGGGTTGATAAGTCACATACTTATCATCCCAAATTATTTACCAAATAAAAATAAATTTTAATTGGCGAGGACTCAAGACTAAATCCACATTCGAGTGGGCACCCCGGCTAATTAAGCCCGAAGACCTGAAGAGTCTAACTATTCAGGTCTCAAAGAATAAATTCCTAAATATTACAACTCCTAATGCCTAAGTTTTCGTCTCCTGATTCTAATTTTTTCTTTATTTTCATTCCATTTTTTTTAATTATTATTGTTATTTTTTATTAATTTTTTTTCCTCTTTTTGTTTTTAAACAAGAATCGAATAACAGGAAATCACTGTTACAGCTGACACAATGGTTATAAACTATGTCCACCCACCCATGCTTAGCTATTGTAATGTCCACATTGTAAAAAAAAATGAAAGCATGCAAGAGAGTAGAAGTGGAAGAATAGCACCTGGTTTCCATGAGACTCAGGTTAGCTTGGAATAGTCTTTGCATGTGCTGAGTTTAGTGCCTTTAGTTGGGCGATGATCAGCATGCGATGGTTTTGGCAAGGTAAGAGCAACCTTGTCCGAGACGGGTTGAAGGAGCACATGGTCAATAAAGGGTTTGAGACACTATCCATTAACCTTGAAAATATTACCTGTCTTTGGGCCAGAGATTTCAACAGACCCATTAGCAAAAATCTGCTCAATAACGAACGGGCCGCCCCACTTAGACCTGAGTTTACCGGGGAAAAGCTTCAATCGAGAATCTAAAAGCCAAACCTTCTGGTTTGGCCCGAATCTCTTACGTGAAATCATCTGGTCATGGAGAGCTTTGGTCCTTCCCTTATAGATTCTGGCATTTTCATAAGCATCATTTCGGAGCTCCTCCAACTTAGATAGTTGGAGTTTTCTAGTTTTCCCGGCCAACTCATGGACCACATTACATTTCTTTATGGCCAAAAATGCCCGGTGTTCAAGTTCTACGAGTAAGTGACACGCCTTCCCAAACACTAGACGGAACGGAGACATACCGATAGGCATTTTGTATGCCGTACAGTAAGCCCAAAGAGCATCATCTAGCTTTTGGGTCCAATTCTTCCTATTAGGCCTAACGGTTTTCTGCAAAATGTTCTTGATATCCCGATTGGAGACCTCGACCTATCCATTCGTTTGAGGGTGGTAAGGTGTGGAAATTCGATGGCTCACCCCGTATTTCCCCAGTAAATTATGAAACTTGGCATGAGTGAAATGTGTGCCACCATCAATGATAATTGCCCTAGGAACCCTGAACCGATTGAAGATATTTTCTCTTCACAAAATCGATGACCAACTTGTGGTCATTGGTCTAGGTGGGAATTGCCTCAATCCACTTGGACATGTAATCAACAGCAACCAGAATATATTGGTGTCCAAATGAAGGAGGGAAGGATCCCATAAAGTCGATGTTGCAAATGTCAAAAATTTCGATGGAAAGAATTGGGTTCAGGGGCATCATATCTCTCTTAGCCATCTTCCCGAGTGTCTGGCATCGGGTGCATGACCTAGAGAATTCTTAGGCATCCTTAAATAATGACGGCCAATAGAATCCGGATTGCAAAATTTTTACGGCCATCTTTTTCCCGGAAAAGTGTCCACTAGAAGCGGATGTGTGACAGAACTCAAGTATGCTATGGAACTCGACTTCCAGGATGCATCGGCGAATAATCTGATCAGCGCCAATGCAGTACAACTCGAGATCATCCCAAAAATAATATTTGGCCTCAGATGCAAGTCTATCCTGTTGTTGTTTGTTCCAATCTTGGGGGATTTGACCAACAGCCAAATAATTGACAATATCCGCAAACCAGGGGGTTCAGATTCCCGAGATTGTGAGGATAGTTTCATCTGGAAAAGTATCAGAGATCGGAACATCCGGATGAGGGGAATCAATTAGGATTCTCGAAAGGTGATCCACCACTACATCTTGTGCCTCGGCTTTATCCCTGATTTCAAGATCGAACTCTTGAAGTAGCAAAATCCAGCGAATAAGCCGGGGTTTGGCATCCTTTTTGGCGAAGAGATGTTTTAAGGCCGAGTGGTCGGTATAGATGATGATGCGAGAACCTAACAGATAAGCCCTGAATTTTTCTAAAGCAAAAACTATAGCTAGCAATTCTTTTTCAGTAACGGTGTAATTCCTCTGGGCCTCGTCCAGAGTTTTGCTGGCATAGTAAATCACAGAGGGCTTTTTGTCAATCTTTTGACCCAAGATAGCCTCGATGGCATAATCAGATGCGTCAGCCATAATCTCAAATGGGGCTATCCAGACCGGTGGTTGCAATACTGGGGCACAGGTGACAGCTGTTTTTAATAAATCAAATGCCTTACAACATGATTCATTAAACTTGAATGGCGCATCTTTGGCCAAATGGTTACTCAAGGGTCGAGCAACCTTCGAGAAGTCCTTAGTGAATCTTCTATAAAAACCCACATGCCCAAGAAAAGAGTGAATCTGTTTTACGGATGTGGGTGGAGGAAGTCTAGAGATAGCATCCGCCTTAGCTCTATCAACTTCAATTCCTCGATTAGAAACCACATGACCTAGGACGATGCCCTCCTGAGTCATAAAGTGGCTCTTTTCCCAGCAAAGGACCAGTCGTGTTTTGATGTATCTCTGGAGGGTAAATTCTAGGTTAGCTAGGAAAGATTCAAATGAATCTCCAAAAATGGAGAAATCATCCATGAACACATCAAGACAATCTCCCACCATGTCAGAAAAGATGGCCATCATGCACCTTTGAAAAGTCGCAGGCACATTGCAAAGCCCGAATGGCATTCTACGGAATGCAAAGGTTCTGTAGGGACATGTGAAAGTTGTCTTTTCCTGGTCTTTGGGATGGATAGGGACTTGGTTGTATCCCGAATAACCGTCCAGGAAGCAAAAATATTTTTGCCTAGCTAACCTTTCGATGATTTGATCGATGAACGGCAAGGGGAAGTGATCCTTTTTAGTGGCAATGTTCAGCTTCCTATAGTCAATACAGACTCTCCAAGCAGAAGCTGATTGAGTGGTGAAGGTTTCCCCTTTCTCATTAGTCATAACGGTTATTCTCGCCTTCTTGGGTACAATCTGAATGGGGCTAACCCACGGACTATTTGAGATTGGGTAAATAATCCTAGCATCGAGCCACTTAGTTATCTCCTTCTTGACAACTTCTCGCATATTCGGGCTTAGTCTCCTTTGCATTTCGCGAGAAGGGTAGGATCCATCCTCCATGAGAATATGATGATTACAATAAGATGGCTCGATCCCCCTAAGGTCGTGGATGGTCCAACCAATTGCCTCCTTGTTGTTCTTAAGGACCTTAATTAACCTCAATTCTTGCTCCTTAGTCAAATCAGCACTAATAATCACAGGGAGCGTGCTTTCAGGTCCTAAGAACTCATATTTCAAATTTTTGGGCAATGGTTTTAATTCCAGCTGGGGTGGGTTTAGAATCGAAGGAAGGGAGGATGCTGATGAAGATTCATCAGGACGAACCAGTGGAAGAGGCTGGGAATGAACAAAATCAACAACCTCTTTAGGATGTGGCAAGTCTACCACGGAGGACGGTAGTGGGTTGGGTTCACTAAAGCTAATGGAGTCTTGGAGTGCATTGATTGTCATACACATCTCAAGATCCTGATCCTCAAGTTCCTTAATGAATCCACATCCTCAAATCCTCTTATCGCCTTAAAAATATCCAGAGTTAATTTCTTATCCCCAAAGGCGATCTCCATACTACCGCTTTCACAATTTATGTTGGCATTGGTGGTAGCTAGGAACGGACACCCCAGAATGATGGGCATGTTCCTCAAATCATTAGAAACATCCATGTCGAGGACGAGGAAATCTACAGGAAAATAGAAATCCTTAACCTTGACAATTACATCCTCAATAATGCCTCTCGATGTGGTGACCGATCAGTCCACTAATTGTAGTGTTACTGAGGTTGGCCTGAGTTCACCTAACCCAACCTTCTCATAAATAGAAGTTGGGATTAGGTTGATGGATGCACCTAGGTCCAATAGTGCCCTATCAAAAGTGTATTCCCCAATAATGCATGAGATTAAGGGGGCACCTGGATCTTTCTTCTTTTGAGGAAGGTTATGCAGGATTACAGAACTTGCCTGCTCAGAGAGAATCACCTTCCATGGAGTGGGTTCTCTCAGCTTACGCTTTTGGGTACACAGTTCTTTCAAGAATTTAGCGTAAGCCGGGATGTGCTTAATAGCATCGAGGAGCAGAATATTGATCTCTACACTCTTGAATAAATTCAAAAGCTCCTCGTTGCAGTCTAGGGTTTTCTTCTTGGTTTACACAGGGCCTCAGGGAACGGAATATGGGTGGAAATTTCAATTTTCGGTCCCTGGCCCTTATTGTCTTCTTCAGCCTCCTCCTTCTCTTTCTCAAGCTCCCCAGGATTTTGACTTCTAGAAGGTAATTCTGGGTTCTGGGTCTGCTTCCCACTTCTCAAGGTGATAGAATTTGCAGAGGCATAAGGGTTTGGGTCTTGAGGTGGATTTGTGGAGATTGGAGGGCCTTGGTTGGTCATGCAACCAGAAGAGGAAGAAGAGGGACCCTGCCCAACCACCTAAGCATGCACGTGTGGGTCCCTTTGATTCCCGTACCCTTGGGCTGTATTGCCCTAATTTTGCACATTATGCAGGTTTGGTACGGGTTGAGATGGTAGGGATCTGGGTTGTCGGGTGTTTGCAATTAAGCTGGATTGCAAGTTATCCAAGGATGTCTTCATTTGTTGCATAAGCTGATGCATGGACCCACGCATTTCCACCATCTGCCGATTCAAATCAGCCTACCCCGTGGATTGTTGGGCATTCCAAGATGGCTGATTAACCAGTCTCGGGGGCAACAGGGTGTATACTTGACCCTGACCCATGGGTTTTTGAGATGCATAGTTGCTAGGTCGAGATTGGGTTTGTTGCCCCTGATTTTTTGAAGAGAAGTTAGGGTGGTTCCTCCATCCCGAGTTGAAAGTGTTGGAATAGGGGTTGGACCTAACATTCTCCTGCATTGCATATGCATCCTCATAAAACGAGGATGAAGAGAAGGATGGATCAGAGAAACTGGGATCAAAGGCCCCAGTTTGGAACCCATATGGTTCCGAGAAATCCTGGCTCATAGGTTGAGCCGACTCGAGTTGATTCATGAATTCCTGCCCCGTTAAAGCTCGTGAGGAATGGAATCCAGAATTCTGGGATTGAGTGGGTAAAGAAGTGTTCCCTGAATTCCCAGACATCCAATCTTCCAATTTCTTAGCAACCAAGTCCATTTTATCCAGTTTATTACAAATTAATTCCATGTCAAATGAATGAGAGTCCTGGATCTCATTAGCACTTGACCAAGGTTGTTGGGACCGGTTGAAAGCATCCATGGAGGCATGATTAATTGAGTTCTCACTCATTTCGTCAAACATGTCGTATGTGCTATCTGTATCTGATGAGAGCCTCATCATGAGCCATAACTAGCTCATTTTGACCCAATAAAGAAGATAAAAGCTCCTACATAACCTAGAAGAAGGCCTAACTGAAGGAACAAGTGCTCTGAGAAGAAAACATGAAATAAAGGTTAAAACTGCAATTTTACCATTGCAGTAGATAAACGGGATTTCTCAGAGGCAAAACATAGGTCAAATGGTCTAAATGAGATAAAAAGTGGATTGAGTCAATCAGAAATGGGTTCATGTGCAATCTAAGACCTAAAAGACACTTGGTAACCCTAAAACAGACCCGCTTAAATTAACAAGGTTCCGGTCAGAACAAAAGCAAGTAAACCCTCTACAAATCATGGAAAAACATACTCTATGGTTTAGAACACTTAATTTGGCCTTTGGAACCTAGTTTGACCTAGATTAGGGTCCTAGCTCTTCAATTAACCAAATTTGGGTTTTTACGCAAAATATCTAGTCAAACGAGGTCAAACCTGAAATCTAACTTCTCCATTGGATTCCTTAGGTCCAAATTAGGTTTATACCAAAATTTGGACCTATGGAGAGGTCATCTTGACCTACTTTGGAATTTAGTACACCCAAATCACAAATTGGTCCCTATCTTTTGAATACCGTTGCAGAGAACCCCCTAGGTTCTTCGCCTCCTTTGCAAACCGGTCCTGCCGCCATTGCTAGGGCAGAACCGAGCTCCGGCGAGGTTCGGAGAGGGATTTCTCTCTAATCCCTCAGAGATTCCCTCCCAGAAATGGAAGGAGAATTCTCTGAAGAATTGCCTTCCATTTAAGACCGATATCGATCCCTGGTGTGAACCCAATCTCTCGTGCGAACGCACGAGAGATTTGGGTATCCTAACTCCTTTCCATCTCCGGCGACCAACCTCAGGCAATTACGTGCCCTTCACGCCCTGCACACCAAGTCCAGCGCCTATATAAGAACCCACAACTCCGGCCGAAGAGGCTGAGCTTGGTTTGGCCGAGGTTCCACCCCCAATTCCTCTCCTCCTGCCCGGCCAAACTCCCAGCAGGCTCCGGCGAGGCCCCCTCCCCTCCCTCTTCGCTCTGCCACAAAACCAGTGGCAGAGTTAACTTCCTGACCTTCCTCCGCGTCGCGCAGTACCAGCGCACGCCGCCTCAGCCCCGTCGTCGCCGTCGTCCTCCCCCACTGGGCGTCATCTTCTCCGGCGACAGCAGGTACTGCTGTTCGCCCTCCGTCCCCTTTTGTCCTTACAGTTAGGTTAGAACTCCTCTCCATCCTCTCCTCTCTCTTTTCCCCCTGTTATCTCCCTTGATCGACCCTCGACAGATGCTAACCACCTCCATCGTCTTCGCCTCCGACCGCACTCCGGCGAGCCGCCCACACCACTCCAGCCCTCCACATGGCTCGCCAACCACCTAGAAAGCTCCGCCTCACCTCCAGGAACACACTCCACCCTACCACTGCCACTCCAGCCCTCCACAATCACCCCCCGACCAACCCACCATCTCCGGCCACAGGTTGACCTAGGCACGCACGCCTAGGCCGACCTGCGGCCTGCAGCACTGCCCACCGCCTTCGCCGTGCCACGGCAAAGGTCTCTAGCTATTCTGATTGGGCCGAGAGGCGCGTTTTGTGTATGACAGGGTTTGAGCCGCTGCCGCCATGGACGACCTCTGATGAAGCTCCCACGAAGCTCCAGGCACCCGGTCTTCCAGGCTACAGGTGCTGCATACTAGCGCGAGTGTCGCAAGGTGCACGAGTCCAGCCAAGGAGCGCTAGCAGAGCCAGCAGCTGCGGGGCAATCGCACGACGAGGCTTCTGCAGGCGCGCGTGAAGGCGAGACCAGATAGTCCCACGTCGTGGGATTGCAACCCTCAGGTACCATATAACTTGTTTTTGTGTTTTACTCTTATCGCCTCAGTAAGCACAGGGGTGAGGTCCCTCACTGATCCCACACCCGCCTCGTCCGCGGCCTGACCACGCGGACCTGGCGAATCCGACCCGACCTAGACTTACGCACTCCTCGCGCATCACACACCTTCAGGTGCGCCTGGTCCCGGGTACGATCCGACCCGATTATGGCTGTGGCTCTGGGAGAGCGGTTTGAGTGAATTACTTGAGAGAGAGAGATGTGCGGGTAGAGGGAGAAGGGTTAGGTTTTCCTCCTGTGCAGGCAGGCTGAACGCAGGAGGAGAAGGACTTGGCCGCGAGAAGGAAAAGAAAGAAAGAAGAAGGAACGGCAGAGAAGAATAGAAGAGGAAGAAACAAGGTAGAGAAGAAGAAGCAAGAAAGAAGCCTTCGCAGGGGAAGAAAGAAAAGAGCAAGCCAGAAGCAAAGGCACAGAGAAGCCAAGTGAAGACTTTGCAGGGTTCAGAAGAAGAAAAGAAAGAGCAAAGACTGCAGCAGAAGAAGAAGATGAATAATCAAGAAGAAAAGGAGAAATGCTTTTAAGACGTCTGATCACAAGATCAGACGTCCAATTTCATATTTTTTTGCCCTAACTCCTAATCGCATACATTCATACCTGAATTGATATTTTGAGTAAATTAGAGTGTTCAATTACATTTTGATTTAGTGGTAAGTTCCATTTGCTCCCTGTGTTCAACCTCGGATACTCCGGTCTTCGAGTAATAAAAACTTTGTATTTGTTCGAATGTTTTGTTGGTTATACTACAACATAATAAGCTTTAAATCCGCACGAAATGCCCGTGAACAGTATCCCTATTGATAAAATTGCCTCCACAGGAGGCGTCCACATGATTACGGAGTTGCCCAACCAACCCTTATAGAAAATCTGCATGAGTTGCCATTTTGGCACCTCGTGGTGTGGACACCTTCTCAAAAGTTCCTGGAATTGCTCCCAGGAACCATGAAAAGGTTCCCCCGACTACCGGGCGACAGTGGTAATCGCCCGTCGCAAAGCATTGGTCCTTTCGATAGGGAAGAATTTGTTCAAGAAAGCCGATTTAAGAGCAGCCCAAGTTTCAATCAGCCTTTCAATAGTCGGATACCAATGTGCGGCTTTATCCCTGAGAGAGTGGGGGAAAAGTCTCATGATCATTTGCTCTTCGTTCACATTCCTTGCTCTGGTGGTCTGAACCAACGTGGTTAGATCTTCTAAGTGCTGGAATGGGTCCTCCGAGACAAGCCCATGAAAATGTTTAATCAAAGTTAAGACTTGGGGCTTGATTTCACTGTCTCCGACGGGAATCATGACGCCGAGATGTTCCCCATAGTTTGAAGGATCGTAAAAAACCTTCAAGGGCCGAGTGCCCTGACCATGCATGCATTGGAACCATTGCTGCATCTGCTGCAATTCTTCCAACTGCCTCTGAATCTGCTCCTGCTAGTTCAGAGGCGAGGGAGATAATTGTTGATCAGCCATGGGATTTGCTTGGCTATAACTCAACCTCTGCCTCCTTGAATGGTCTAAAGGTCCTTCCAATCTAGGGTTCAATGACCTCCTCCCAAGCATACACTAGAAGGAAGTCGGAAGGACGGGGGGAAAAAGAAAAAAAAGGAAACCCTACAGCACAAGAATACAAGCCCGTCCTTAGATGGGGTAGCCTAAGGTCTACTAACTCTCAAAATCCATCCTAAGATTATGGATGATTTACTCTACTTATGTCCAGGCAACCAAACCAATTAGAAGGTGGGACTGGGGAGCAGGTTCTTCCTTTAGCTTGCGCCTCCAGTTCTTAGTGTACCCCCCAGCTGCAGTCGTTTGATGCTACTCCCCTAGCTAGACATCAGATTAACTAGCATAAGCAGGTTAATCGTGAATAATCTCAATCAGGATCCCGATGAGCGAATGAATCCTTAGGGCCAACGTCTATTTGATTTTAGTTAGGATTAGGAAATTGGTGCTCTGGAATGTGATGGGCCCTTAATGGGTTGTGCCCTTAATGATTTGTTTGAGAACGTGTTAATGTGCATAACCAGAAGGTTTTCAAGTAAGATTATTAATGGTGAGGTGAGTTTTAGGATTCAAATCTTACTTAATAGCTTTTAAAATGCAAATATTAGGTGCTTTCAACCAAGTTTTGTGAGGCAAAGTAAGTTTGTTGTTGAAATCACGTGTTCAAGTATTTTCCTTTAGAAATCAAGAAAAATATGGACTACCTGGCTTGACCAAATTATTGAATCCTATGGGGCAGGTAGAAAATGAACCTCTTTTAGATTAGGTGGTGCAGCCCAAACAATTCACTCAATTAGCTCAAATGCACCACCGATTAAGGTACACAAAAAGATGGTTAACCTAATATGATTTCTACTCTTTTTTGTGTTGAATTCGTGCACCGGGTCCACAAGTCAGAAGCCCGGTTGAGTAGATGAAAATCAAATCCGATTATGTGCCTCAAATGTGGGTGTATAGAGTGTGTAAATTGATTTGTCCCACAGAAATATCTGTTTATTTTTTTTATATAAGATGTGGGTGAGATGGGTGAAGGTGGCAAACAAGACAAACAAAGTCTTTCCTAGGGTTTATGTAAACACCTAAGTAGATTAAGTCTTGGTTATGATTGCAGCGAAATGAACTACTGTGGGGAAAAGTGGGGGACACTTACAAAGTACTCTACCCGCACTTTACTCTGATCTACCGCACTTGGATCTCCATGCTATGGTACCTACAAGATAGTAGATCAAAGACAAGTAGGGTTAGTGCTATGTAAATGCAAAGAAACGCAATAAACAATAAAGTAAATTCCATTGCCTTCTCGGCAATAGTGCCAAAATGGTCGTGCATGTTTTGCGTGTTTAGAAATCAAGGTTACAAGTAACCTGTCGTCGTAGTTCCAAAACACGTCAATCAAATAAAATTTATGCCAAAACTCCAAGGGAGTCCCAGGTCGAACACAGGGAGGCAACGTTTACTTTACTTGAAAATCGCATTTCGTTTTGTTTGTTTTTGGTGTTTTAGGGTTTTGTTACTTTTTTTGTGTTTTTGAAATAAAAGACAAGCAAATGAATCACAAGATAGACATGAGGAATGAAAATGGTATATATATCAATCCAATATTTATTACAATCTACTATGAAAGCATAAAAAGAGAGGGAAGTGAGAAGAAATCTCCCGAATCGGCAGTTTGGCGAGACGATGGTGCCTGGAGAAAGCTCGGATGAAGGAGGAGAGGAGCGGGACGATGGAGGAGAGATGCTGGAGGACGTTGGGTTGAGGAAAGCTTCGGCGTAGCTCCGGAATGGAGGTGAGAAGATGGAGTTGATCTGCTACCGGAATGGAGGTAGGAGGATGACTCCAATGTGACCTATGAAGGGAGATGGGAAGTTGGAAGAGTATTTGGTGGGGCAGAGTTTCGCTACACTAATGGTCACCTTGGGACCTTGAGAACAAGCTCTAATGGAGAGTTGGTAGGCTTGCTAGGGCTTGGGAGTAGGTGGGAGTAGAGTTGGTAGAGATGGCTTGGAAGGGAGGGGGTGAAGGTCCTCTTATAGTGGTGGAGAGGCTAAAAATGGATAAAGGACCTTTAGCAGCCTCCAGACTGTCGCTGGAAACGTTGTTGTAGATATCTCACCTCCACCAACGCCCATAGCTGGCTCTGCTAGCTTGCAATAAAATAGTGACTACTGTAAGCATCACTGTAGGTCAGCCCAGCTGTCGCTGAAAGCTGGTGCCAACCACCTTTGCACCCGCGCTGCCTACCACCCTCATTACGCGCGTTGACCGCGCTCGCCCAGTTGTGTGTGATTGTGCCATGTGTTTGCGTGCATGCTTGCTATGCGCTGGCCTACACGTGCGCGCTCGCGCTACCTTAGCCTAGCGCTGCCGCTGCCACTCCACTCGAAGTGCCCGCCCAATTGCGAATTGGAGGGGCTGTGGGGAATTGAACCCGTGGCCCTCCTTTGCAAACTAGTGCCTCGACCGTTGCGGCAATCGTCCCTTTGTGTCGCGTGGAGTGTTTTGGTGCCTCTACCTCCTAGCCGTTGGATCTTGATCCAACAGCTATGATTGAAGGGTGCGGATGAAGGAGGAGTTGGGCGATGCTGCTGGCCGGTGTTTGGCTACCTGGATGGCGACACGTGGCACCATCTGGGCCGTCCATCTTCTTCTTGTAAAGGGTGCTATGGTGCTCAGATCAAGATGATTCCCACGATGCCAAACTATGATCGTCGCTCCGGATCCATCCGTATGGTCGGATTTTCCATCCGAAACTTATATGGATGTCGCATTGCCCCCTGGCCATATAAAATGGGGGAATTAATATATAAAATATACAACTATCTTATGCAATATTTATAACATGATATGCAATGCTAAGCCTAGGAACTATCAAAAATAAGAAATTTATCTTGAATTTATATGTGTTCATCAAGGGGTTTGGGAGGGCTCTTGGGAGTTTGGAGGGCTCTTTGGAGCTTTGGAGGAGGTGGGAATAGCATAGGCAAAGATGAGGGAAAATGGGGAGGTGTAGGTGGGTTTATATAGTAGTCAAGGAGAAGCTTGCCACGCATACACAATCAGTGACATCCACAATCCTCGCTAAAGATCCACCCTAGCTATCATTGAAGATTCGTCTGGTATTGCTAGCACATGCTATGCAATGCCTTGTTGTGCGTGCGCACACTGGCAGCGTGATGCATCGCCGTGCATTGCACTGACGCGTGCTTCACGCACTCATGTCGTGCATATAAGCTAGCACGGTGTGTTGCTCTGGCCGTGCGCATGTCGCCTCCAATTGAGCGATTAGCAGGGCTTTGCAGGCTTCGAACCCACACCGCTCCTTTAGGAGTGGATGCCTCAACCAATACACCATGCTAGTGCTTGAGTCGAGAAGAGTTGCTATGGGTGCGTGGTGGAGGAGGATTTTCAACCATTGGATTTTCATCCAACAGCTGAGATCGCGTGTTGGAAGTCCTTTGGAAGGACGCTGGGCAACATTGGGTGCTCTGGATGGTGCTGAAACGTTGGCTGGGCGTGTATAACCGGGTTTTATTGTAGCGTTGTAGTATAGCCAGTTATTGCCATCATTTCAAATATATAAATTTTTTACTCGGAAAATAAAGAGTTCCCGAGGTCGAACTCAGGGAGCAAGTTGTATTCTAGGGGTACAAGTTTCTTTTACAAAAATAAAGAAAGAGAGAGAGAGAATTTGTTGGCTTCTTTCTTCTTCTCCTCTTTTCTCTTTGCCTATCTTCTTCTGCTTGACTCTTCTGCTTTATCTGCAGCAGTAGTGATGCTTTTCTTCTTCTTTCAGTTCTTGTTTCTGCTCGTCTCTTTCTTTTTTCTTCTTCTTTGCGGTCCTGTTCTTCTTCTTCTTCTTTCTTTCTTCTTTTCCTTTCTTCAGACCTTCTTCTTCTCTTGTTCTTCTTCTTCTTTCAGTTCTTGTCTTGGCCTCTCTGCGTTCTCATCTGCCTCGCCTTCCTTCTCCTTCTTTGCCTTCAGGACGTCGTCTGATTTTCCAATCAGACGACTTAAACCGCAGCTGCTACAGTGCCGCTCGGTGATCCTCCTTCCTTCAGCTTTCGTCTTCTTCCACGGTTCTTCTTCACCTGTGCCTGCACACTTACACAGCTTGATCAGAGAGGGGCAAAACCTATCTCTACCCTCCCCCGCGTCTCTCTCTCACAGAATCCGCTCATGGGATAGCTCTCCCAGAGCTGCCGGGTAGCCGGGTACGGGTCGCGCCCGGGTCCAGGCCCACCGGCGTGCGTGGTGGGCGAGGAGTGCAGGTCAGTCTAAGTCGGGTCGGGCCAAGTCCGCGGGGCGTGAGCGCGGACGAGACCGGGTAACTGGGCGGGTGAAGGGGACCTCACCCCGTGTGCTGAGGCAATAAGCCTCCAGCACTTTTTCGCTTTATACCGCTGCGTTCCTTCAGAGCCTTCCGAGGTGGGACTAAATGTCCCACCCCAATTTCGCGCCTGCGCGGAAGAAGCAGCCGGTAATCGCTGCGTTACGCGAGACCTTCGCGCGAGGGCTTCGACTCGACTGCAGCCTGGTGCTTCGCGAAGGCGCCTTGCGCTGTCTGGGAGCGTAACCTGGGCGTGACTCACCTGGGGCAGCAGGTGAAGAAGCTGCTTTGCTTCCACAATGGCGGCGACGAGCGCAGGTACCTGCCCACAGAAAAACGGCCTCTCGGCCCAATCAGAAACGCGGAGGACCTTCGCCGTGGCACGGCGAAGGTGGTCGGGGGGTGTGCAGGCGGCGGGGCGGAGCCTAAGGGCTGCCCTAGGTCGGACTGTGGGTCGGGAGATGGGTTTGTTCGGTGGAGTTGCAGAGGGTGATTTGGGGGAAGTGGAAGGGCGGAGGTTGATCAGGGTGAGGAGGCGGAGGTTCTGCGGTGGTCGGCGAGCCGTGTGGGTTGCTGGAGTGATGGGAGCGACTCGCCGGAGGATGGCCGGAGGCGGAGAAGGTGAGGGTGATTAGGCGCGGTCGAGGGGTAATTAGATAAAAATAGCAGGGGGAAAAGAGAGAGAGAATAGAGGGAAGTAGTTCTAACCTAACTAAAGTGACGAAGGGGGCGAGGAGGCGGACGGCTGTACCTGCTGTCGCCGGAGAAGAAGGTGCCCAGTGGGGGAGGACGGCAGTGACGACGGGGCAGAGGCAGCGCGTGCCGGTATTGCGCGACGCGGGAAGAGTAGGGGAAGAAGTCTCTGCTGCTGGTATTGCGGCAGAGCGAAGAGGAGGAGGAAGAGTCGCCGGAGCTGGTGGGCGTCTGCCGGAGTGAGAAGAGAGGAAAGTTGGGGGTTTTCTCCGTCAGATCCGAGCTAGGAAGAACGGTGGAGCGACGGGGGTATTTATAGTGGCCGAATCAGAGAGGAAGGCGGAGGGAGACGATGTGTCTCCCTCGCCGGAGAATGCTGGAGGAAGGATACCCATACCGTCCGTGCGTTCGCACGGCCGGTATGGGTGGTTGCAGCGACCACGGGGGTGTTCCTGCGACGGCTGACGACGCAGGGCACCCCCGGTTGACTTGCTAGACCCTCCCCCTCACCATGCGCGGCGCCATACTCCGTGCAAGGTCGCCGGAGCATGGTGCTGGCAGGTTTTGCAGGGAGGACCTGAACGCAAAGAACGAAGGAAAGTTAGGGGCCAAAATGCGAGGGTTCAAAAGTTGAGGGCCAAAAAGTGAATATATGATGACCAAAGTGTAAAGTTGGTCAAGAAGGTTTCTTCCTAGGCTCAAGTTTTTATACATGACTAATTAGGACCTAAGGAATCTGATGGTGAATTTTATTTCTAGATTAAACCTTGTTTGACCGGTCAATTTATGCAAAAACCCAAATTAAGTTATTAATTGGGCATGGTTCTCAATGTAGGTCAAAATGGGTTCTGAAGGCCAAATTGAAGGTTCGAAACCCTAGAGATTATTTTTCTATGAATTTTAGAGGGTTTATTCTATTTTTACTTTGCCTCGAACCTCGTGAATTGAAGTGGTTTTGTTTTAAGGTTACAGATTATCATTTAGTTCCTTGGAATTGCTGTAGCCCTTGTCAGATCATCTCATCCCACTTTTATTCTTATTAGGTTGACTTGACCTATGTTTGGACCCTGAATTACCCTGTATGCAGATTATACTGGTAAAATTGCATTTTTACCCCTTATGACTTATTTTCTCCTTAAACTCAGAATTCTCTGAGTTAAGCCTTTCCTTGAGTTATGTAGGAGCTTTTATCCTTTGTATTTGGTCAAAATGAGCTAGTTATGGCTCATGATGAGGTTCTCATCAGGTGCCACATGGCACCATCTAGACCATCCACCATTCTTGGGTTGCAGAAGTTGTTACGATGCTCGAATCAAGATGATTTCCTCATTGCTGGACTATGATCATCTCTCCAGATTCATCTGTATCGTTGGATTTTGTATTTGAACCTTCGAAATATCACGCCCTATCTCCTGGCCACAATAATGCAGAAATTATTGTACAATTTGTACACATTACACTAAATGCAGTATGATGAATGTTATGAAACATTTATATTATGGAATGCGATGCTAGGCCTAGGAACTATCATAAGCAAGCATTTAATCATGAATACATGCGTGTTTATCATGCCCCCATGCTTATATCTTTCGCTTGTCCAAAGCAAAATAACCTAAATGCTATGCATAAAAATAGAATCAAGATTTGATTTCTTAGGCAATATTCGTTGATTGCATTAGAAAATTTCACTAAGGACCTAATTACAAAAACTCAATAGTGCCTGGGTGCTTGCTAGAATGCAGACTGCCGAAGTCCTCACAATATTTTGTGATGGGACGATACATTTTTTTGCATTTTCTTCTTTTGTAATTCTTTTTTGGAAGTTTAGAGTTGAGAGTTTTAGGATAACTTTTTACGACTACTCGACCCACCCAAGACATGAAAAGGACTCTAAGTGCTAGGCAGCTTGTGAAAGAGTGATAGACTCAGTAGATGGTCGTTAAAACAGACTTTAGGTTTCTACAGCCGTAGGTGACCATAAGAGTTTTTGCTTAAAGGTTTATCCTTTCGATCAGTAGCTTTCTCCACACTTTTTTTTTTTATGGGATAAACACAAGGGCGAACCCAGAGTATATCTCCTCGGTTTATTCTCCTCCATTTCTTCCCTAAGTGTTTTTGGAATTATTTGTGCATTTTTGTGTGCTGGGCTCTGGACAGCTGGCCAATGGGCTGTTATTCATGGTAACTTGCTAGCAATTCTAGTGCGGTGAAGTGTGGTTTATTTTTCTATTATTTCTTATTTTTCTATTTTTCTTTTTATTCTTGTGTATCTTTTTCTCTTTTTCTAAGTAGGTGGCTTCCTTGATCTAAGATTTAATTAAAAGCACCAGAATGATTATGGTCATGTATCTAGGCTCTAGACAACCGGCCAAGGGGCTATTACCCAGGATAACTTGCCAAGCATACTACCCTAGAAAGTTCATTAGCTACCTAATTTTAATAAAAATCATCGAAAAGCGAGTCAGTACAAATAGTGTGTAGATGCTTAGACCCGATGTCCCCTCAAATCAGAGGATAGGTTGATAAGTCGTGTACTTATCACCGAAATTTATTGGGCAAATTAGAATAAAATTCTTGTCGAGGACTCGAGACCAAGTCCACATTAGAGTGGACACCCAGGCTGATTAATCCCAAAGACCTGAAGAGTCTAAGTGTTCAGGTCCTAGGGTATCATTTCCTAAAGTTTGCAGCTCCTAATGCCTAAGTTCCCTTCTTCTAATTCCAGCCTTTTTTAAAAAAATAACAAGAGATTACTGTTATGGGCTCAGAACATGATTAAATCATAAATTATCCACCACCCATGCTTAGCTAATGCAATGTCCTCATTATAAAATAAAATCGTACAGGAGGGCAGAAATCGGAAGAACATCACCAAAATTCTGTGTGACTCTTGTCAGCTCCAAACAGTCTATACACGTGCTGAGTTTAGCACCTTCAGTTAGGCGATTTCGGCCAATAGAGATTAAGGCAAGGTGAGAGCAACCTTGTCGAAGACGGGTTCAGGGAGGAGAAGGTTAACATAGGGTTTGAGATGTTGCCTGTTGAACTTGAAGGAATTACCAGTCTTTTGGTTAGATATTTCGGTGGCCCCGTTAGAAAAATCCATTCAATAACGAACGGGTTGATCAATTTAGACCTAAGCTTGCTGGGGAAGAGCTTAAGTCGAGAATCAAAAAGCCAAACCCTTTTGTTCAGGTCAAAGCTCTTATAGGAAGTCATGTGGTCATGAAGAGCTTTGGTCCTTGCCTTATAGATTCTGGCATTCTCGTAGGCATAATTTCTAAGCTCCTCCAGCTCAGAAAGTTGGTGCTTCCTAGTCTTCCCGGCTAACTCTAGGTCAAGATTGCATTTCTTGATGGCACAAATTGCCCAGTGTTCTAATTCTATTGGTAAGTGACACACCTTACCAAACACCAAATGAAACGGAGACATACTGATAGGTGTTTTGAACGTTGTATAGTAAGCCCAAAGAGCATCATCCAGCTTTTGGGTCCAATCTAACGAGTTGATTTTCGTTTTCGAAAATGATGATTAAGTTGATTTGTTGTAGCTCTAAGTGGTGGAAAATCGACTAATCAAAGTAATTAAAATAACCACTCAATTAGGAGCAGGTCATATCCGTAGGGTGGCAAAGACCTTTATAACTCGCCCTGAGTAAAAAATATGTTCATGATTAGTTTCGTCATGAAATCGGATCAAAATTGCCTTTCAATTGAGATAATAAGACATTATCATGTTGATATTGTAGTTATGCAAAACAAGAGGGAGATGCTCATAAATCAACCGAATAAAATATTACTAACAAAAAAACCCTTCCCCCTAAATGGCAAAAAATGTAAATTTAAATTACAAGGAAAAGAGAGTATTTTATTGCAAGGATCTCACGCATTGAGGAGGGCTTGCCTTGAGGCGAGATTTGGTGGAGGAGATGACTGAGCCAAGGGCACTGCGGCGGTGGCGGTGGCAAGTCACGAGGTGGCCAGAGATGGTCGGATGGAGTGGCCAAGGAGTTGGGTTCCGATGGCTGCTGCTACTGGGAAGAGCTCCAAGCGGGCGACGTGGGAGGTCTGCTGGTAGTGCATGATGTGCATGGAGAGGAGGGCAGTGGCTACTTGTAGGAGGCGCATGCAATCGCGTGGGAAGGCTGCTAGCTATGCATGGGAAGCTGCTGCTGCCACACTAGCACATGAGCTCATGGAGTGGATGGGCTGGTGATGAGAAGGCGTAGCAAGGGACTGCACGGGCACGAAGTGTGATGCTGCTGGAGGGTGGTCACTGCTGCGAGTGTGATGGAGGTACTGGAGGACGTGCGCTCTGTGTGCTGGTGGTGCTGCTAGAGTATCGCGCACTTTGCGCATGTAGGCTAGAGGCGAGTGTTGGTGGGGGTTGCTCTGTTGCTGCTGGAGTAGCAACTTGGAGTGGCTGCAGGCAACGCTAAGTGTGCGGCGACGGCGCGTTGCAGGGGGTGCGACTGCGTGGTCTAGAGGCGAGTGGGTGTGCCGGAGGGGTGCTGGTGGGTGTGTAGTAGAGGCTGGAGCGTGGAGGTCGGTGCACGCAGCAACCCCTCTGGTGCATGTGCGAATGGATGGCCGAGTAGGTGGTGAAGAGGTAGAGGCATGCGGGAGTGCTGGTGTGTGTGGTGTGGCTATGCACACGGGTGCATGGTTGCACCGCAAAAATACACCTGCAATTGTGTCGTCTTGTGCTATTTCCTAGCATTAGCAGTGCATATTAGGGTTCCAAAGTTGCATGTGGAAATACATGCATGCATGCATTTAATTGAGAGGGGAGGAGAGTAAATAAAATGGCCTCACAATTCACGTATTCCTCAAGTGCTTCTTGGCAAAATTCACCATCCTTTTATTTTTAATTCCATTTTTATTTGACTTCTTCCCGCGACTGCAATGCATGGCGGCCTCTTCCTCATGCCATATCCTGCTCACCATGACCAGCACAGCCACTCCCTACTGAGCCCCATGTAGAGCCATGCACAGCAAGGGCATGGCTATGCATGCTTTCTCCTTCTATAGAAAGAGGGCGGCTTCTTCCTTTGCAAGGCAGGCTGGTCCCCAACCAAAGAACCCTCAACAGCTTCTTCTTCTCCAGGCCACTGTCCCCTCCCCTCTCCCTCCATATGTAGGCCCTCCTACTCTGAGGAGACACCCTACTGACAGGAGCACCTCGCGGTGGTGCACGACCACCACAGTGAGTCCACCACCGCCCAGCTCATCAAAGAGCCGGTGGGAGTGGTGGCTCTTTCCTTGTTTCACCATTTGAAGCACCTTCAGCCATTACCGCAAAGCTTCATCTTTGAAGCTCAACCGGCCACCGCACGCCCATGCAACAGCTTGCCAAGCCCCATAGCAGCAGCAGCAAGGCGGCAGCAGCATACGCAGGTCTTCTGCTCACGCCTGCAGGCTCCATCGCCTCCTGCTTCTTCGCACTGCACTCGCCTGTCTGCCCGCAACCGGTCACCGTGCGCCACTGCAGTGGCCACCCAAGCTTCATCGCGCACCCCAGCCAACATCTGCAGCCCACAGTGCACCCTGTCGGGCTCCTTCATCCGTAACCCAACCGTCTCAGTGCACTCTATCACGACGTTCCGCCTGCAAGCCATCAGCCGACGCAACCCTTCCACATGCGTGCCAGCCAATGCGCGCCAGCCGCAACCTGCCCACACTCATAGCACCTACAGCAAGTGGTTGCACGGCTCGGCCAAACACTGTAGCCAATGTTCACGCCAGTCTGCGGAACACTATGGCTACAGTGGCATGACCGGTAAGCTTCTCACTTATCCAGTCACCCGGCACACCGCAACCGGCCAGTGCCTGCCTGCGCGTCTGCGCGCGGTCCTCTGCCAGTTCCCACTCCCTTCGCCCACTCCCTTCGACTGCGTGCGCCTGCCAGTGCTAGCTCCAGCTCTATGCGCTGCGATTCTCTCTGCGCTCACTCCCTCCCAGCGCGCACGTCCTCGTGTGCCTACGCGCCTGCACGTGTGCGTGCGCCATCAGACGATGCTTGGAAGACCCAGCCAACTTAACTCTCCAGCCTCTTCGCTCCAGCAGCCTCTCTCTCGCTCTCTCTCTCTCTCACACACACACAGAACTCTCTCACTCTCTCTCTGCACACACACACTCTCACTTATATAGTATTATATACATATATTTATACAAATAGTAGTTCCTATATACTTAAGTATTAGTATACATACATACATACATATATATATATCTATATACTTATATATGTATATTTACATAAACTTATATACATATATATATATATACATATACGTATATCTATACATATATTAGTACGTATATAACTATGTACTAGTTTATATACATACATAGATATATATATATCTATATACTTATGTATATATATATACATAAACATATATACCTACATATATACATATATTTATATACGTATATATATATATACATATATCTATATATATATATTATTACCTATATAGCTAAGTATAAGTATAGATACATATATATATATATGTACATATATACACACCTACTTATACATATATATATATATACAAATATACATACATATATACATAGATATCTATATAAGTATATATACATATATATATATCTATATACACATATCTGTCAACATATATTACTATATACATACATATACATATATATTTACATCTATATAGCTATCTATACGTACTTATAAACATATGTATATATATATATATCTATACTTATATCTATCTATGCATATACTTATATATATATATATATATCTACATATATGTATATACACATATATATATACATATATAACTACATATATATATATACTTATATATTTATAACCATATATATATATATATATATGTATAGATATATTTACATATATACATATATATATATTCACATTACTTACCATACGTGGTATCGTGGGAATATCTGCACCAGTTGCTGATATTCCCCGATACACGCGTACAAAAAGTGTGTTCGCATTCATCTTCCACCAATCCACCTTACACTCGACGCTTCGACCTATTGGTTGCATTTTTATAGATGACAACCGACTCGACACCGTGCTACACTCCATCTCTGCCTCCACCCCCACCCCTTTATACATATATAGTATATACATATATATCTATACTACATTTACTTTATTTCTATTTCTCTTGCATGGCCATAAAAAGATAAAAAAATATATACAAACGAGAAAAGATAATCCTTGACTTGTAGGTACTCCATCTTGTGAATAACAAGACCCGTTTTGGGACCTTGATTTGGCTCAAAGCCAAGAACCTAATTTTGAGGGTATGCCTCAAGGACCAAGATTATCAGAAAAAAATCTTAAATAGAAAAACACCAAAAACACAATAAACGAATGGAAGAGATTCGTTGTAGGAAAGGCGTAGAAACGTGACTTGTAACCCCACTTCCCTGAGTTTGACCCTGGGCCTGAAATTGACCAAGATAAAATCAAGTAGGCCAGGTTAAAAATTTTGTAAAGAGATGGTTAGGTCCGATTTAGGTTAACCACTATACACATTTCAATGATAAAATAACCATATTGACACACCCATCCGGGCGCGACCACCATCTTTTCTAGAGTCGTTGCTGGGGAAGTGCCCCTTCTTTAAGTTTTTACTCCATTCCAGTAATTTTTCTCTTCTCACACCCTTCTCATCACGGGTGTTTTTTGTTTTTCGTGTGCAGGTAAACCTGTTGCAAGGAGAAGATGGGCAGACGAAGTTGGAGACGTGGGTAGATCCAAGGTGGGAACGAGAGCGTGAAGACGCCAACACCGCACCGGAGCTCCGCACACGTTGCTGCACAAGTAGGTCCTTCTCTCTTAGCAATCTAGGTTAACTTGTTACCTTAAAAAGAAAAAAAAACTAAAAACTAAAAAACTAGAAAAGCTTCTTGGGATCTCTTGGGGCAAGTGGATTAAAATTCACTTGTTTGATTGATTGCCTTTACTCCCACCGCCTCGAGATTTCCCGCCTTACTTCGCATAGCGAAAATCCAAGAATCTTAATTCTTGAATTTTTCACCGTGTGAACTATTCTTTGAGGCAAACATAAAAGGATTGATTGCACCCCTCCTTGCCTCACTTATCTGCAAATTCGGGATCACATTTTTGGTGGGGAGACTTCGAATTGAGTTGATTCCAACCCCACCATGACTTTTCAACTTGCCTAAGATTTGATCCCGAATACTTCAACCCCAATAATTTGATTTTCCTTATCTTTTGGTTGAGCCTTGTGTGGAAATCATTTTTGGTGATTGGGAGCACTTGAATTGAAGTGCTTTGGCTCCCTTTCGCACTAATCTAAAATTGATTCATGCATCCACACATAGAAATCTCCATGTAGGGAAGCCCATTGCATTGTAGCATGCATTAACCAATTGACATTGAAGAAGGGTTTGTTGGGCTTAGAAGAAAACTTGTATTCTTGCAAAACCCGGAGATTGGTTGAATTGGTATTTCAGCGAAATCCTAAAATCCATACTACTTCAGGTTGAACTCTAAAAACCATTCACCAATTAAAAACATCAATTCGGGGAGATTTCCCCATTAAATGCTTGTTTTACACACTCTGAAAAATCAATCACTTGGGCATTACCCGTAAACAACGCCCTTCACATTCCAAAAGCACTTGATCCTAAGCTTCTAACTAAAATTGGTAGTAACTTGACCCTTATTAAGGATTAGAGGTCTAACTACCTCCGTGTAGCGCCTACGTGCTGGTGAGGGTTCCCATGTGCTATCAGGTGTCTAAGACTAAGGCAAATGGCCTTTCAATCTGTCCCGGTCGTTCCGCGATGCTCTCATTCGATTTCATAGTTCGTGATAGTAGGTAACTTAGATCTTTATGTCTAAGGGCACACTGTAGAGGTTAGGAATTTGATTGTATTGATTTGTCATCAAGAGTACCTTTGCGACGTCATTTCTTTCATCTCTTTTCCCTTCTTATCTCCCTAATTCTTCCTGTGGTAGTCATGTTTGGGAGGAGGTCACAAAACCTTGAACTGTGTGAATTGCCTGATAAATTTAGAAAAGAAGCCGAATCGTCCTCCTCCTCCACAAACATGGCTGCATGCCCACCCCCAAATCTCGAGGGAGGAAACCGCCCTCAGAACCCACCAAGTGGTGGAGCCTTAGATCCCATAACCCGCCTCCAAGCTCAAATGGAAATGTATAATGAGCAAATTGAAGCCATTCGTGAAACATTGGACGAAATGCAGAACCCTCCCGAATGGGAGGAGCCTAGGTCTCTTAGCTCCTATCAGAATCCCGCTTCTACAGAGACCCCAGGACAAATTTAGGTCCCCATTGGCGGAGAAGACTTTGAACTAAAACATAACAAAATTGGCATGATAAATTTTCACTTCCATGGTCTTGCAAGTGAAGATCCTTTTCCCCACTTGGAAGACCTAACTCAATAAGCTGAAACAGTTAAACCAAGAAATATCGGGTTACCTATAGTCCTCATGAAAATGTTCCCGTTTTCATTGCGGGATAAAGAGTCACAGCGGTTACGCACCCTTGGGAGAACCTTCCACTCTTGGGAAGAGATGCGAACAGCGTTTCTCAAGAAGTTCTTCCCAATCAGGCAAACGAAAGTGCTTCGCCGTGCTATCACTTCATTTATGGAACAAAATGGCGAACAATTTCATGAGGCATGCGAGAGGTATAACGACCTCCTCAGGAAGTGTCGACACCACGGTTTGCCTAAGTGGCATATAGCCCAGATTTTCTACAATGGGCTAAATGAGACTTTGAAGTAGATTGCAGACGCTTCCTGCGGAGGGAACTTTATGAATAAAGATGAGAATGGAGCATTTGAATTGTTTGAAAATATAAGCAAAAACTCAATGAACAATGCCTTCATTGTCGCCTTTAATCATACCAGCCAGCCCCGAAATGTCCACGAAGTTGACACGGGACCCTCCCATTCATCCACTGATCTCAGCCTTATCGCACAAAAATTGGATGAAGTCTTCGTCGTGCACAAGAAGCTGGACGAGCTTCTGGCCAACCCCACCAGTTCTATGGCAAACACTCCCTCTTCACCATTTCATCACAATTCCAATTCTTCCAACACCAGGCTTATCCCGAGAAACCCCGTAAGACCTTCCTTACCGAGTGTCGTGCCGAGCGACTCAGTAAGTCATGTGGATCTGGCTTCTGTGAGCCAGTATTTTGACACGAAGGACCAAGCCTCCTTGTGCTCAGATGCATATTTACATGTGGACATGTCTTCTGGCATAGAAGACGCTTGTGCCATGGGGAATAACCCATTCTCTGCCACTTATAACCTAGGGTGGCGAAATCATCCAAATTTCGCATGGCCCAACAACCTGCAGCGCCAAAACCCAGCGAGTGGACCAATGCAACTGTCTGCACCCATCATCCCAAAGGCCCAGTCTAATCCTATGGCGAATCCGCCATCAGGCCCTTGCATACCACAAACAGAACACTCATCAAGTCCTCTTGATAAATTGATGAGAATGATGATGAAAATGTCAAAGCGCCATGAAGAGAACATGACCTCTCTTCAGCACCAATTGGCATAGCAGAATGCTGAGATCAGTCAACTATGCATGGCAAATCAATCTCAGGGCACTCTTCCCACCCAACTTGTTCCAAACCTGTGAAATTTCGTACCCTGTGGTCCTCAACCATAGGTACGACCTTCTCAGGGGTAGGTTAATCAGATTCTGCAGGCTCCGAGCATTCCACTGGGATTTCAGGCTAATCCCGCTGTATCACCGCACTCTTATGTCCCTATTGCGAACCCTCCTCCGCCGTATGATCCCACCGGACCAGCATCGTCCATTGCTATCACTACGAGGAGCAGTAAGTAGACCATATATATATTATTACCTATATACATATATTATTACCCATTGGACCCGCATCATCCTAGCTTACAGTATAGTCTATATGTTATATACATATAGAGTATAGTCATATTATGCTAGGTGTGAGGTACCGAGATTACTAGAGTATAGGAGACATACAGAGTATATAGAGTACCGAGATACACACCTAATAGTGACAGATATATTATGTATACATTATTGCAGACAGATAGTACTTAGAGATCTAGATAGTATACTTAGTAATATAGATAGTGAGGGGCATCGAGTGAGTGCATAGATACATACTTAGAGACATATAGTATAGATCTTACGTATCTATCTTGACATACGTATTATAACATAGCTATATACGTATATAACTACATATATATATACCTATATATTTATAACCATATATATGTATATACATATAGATATATTTACATATATACATATATATATTTTCACATTACCTACCATACGTGATATCGCGAGAATATCTGCACCAGTTGCTGATATTCCTCGATACATGCGTACAAAAAGTGTGTTCGCATTCATCTTCCACCAATCCACCTTACATGCAGCACTTCGTCCTATTGGTTGCGTCTTTTTAGATGACGACCGACTCGATACCGTGCTACACTCCATCTCCGCCTTCACCCCCACCCCTTTATACATATATAGTATGTACATATATATCTATAATATATTTACTTTATTTCTATTTCTCTTTCATGCCCATAAAAAGATAAAAAAATATATAAAAAAGAGAAAAGATAATCCTTGACTTGCAGGTACTCCGTCTTGCGAATAGCAAGACCCGTTTTGGAACCCTAATTTGGCTCAAAGCCAAGAACCCAATTTTGAGGGTGTGCCTCAAGGACCAATATTATCAGAAAAAGATCTTAAATAGAAAAAACCAAAAACACAATAAACGAACGGAAGAGATTCGTTGTATGAAAGGCGTAGAAACTTGACTTGTAACCCCACTTCCCTGAGTTCGACCCTGGGCCTAAAAGTGACCAAGATAAAATCAAGTAGGCCAGGTTAAAAATTTTGTAAAGAGATGATTAGGACAGATTTAGGTTAACTACTATACACATTTCAATGATAAAATCACCATATTAACACACCTATCTGGGCCCGACCACCAGTGCACTGTTGGTGCACGCTGAGAGGAGGGTTATGGGCACGGTGAGGTGGTGGAGGTGGTGAGGACAGCTTGGGTTCATTTTGGTGAAAAGAAATAGAGGAAGAAGAAGAAAGAAGAAGAAGATGGTGTTGTTGATTGTTGGGATCGTAGAGCATGTATTTGATCAGAAATGCATCATAGTACAGTTGCAAAATACGATCAACAAAAATAATTTCTAAGATAACAAGGCTTGAGCCCTAGTCGTTCATCTCTAGGTGGCATTTTGGAAATACAAATTCAATTTCGATCTCACAAGCTCTACTCATTCAAAATTGCATGTGGATTTATGCTAAATACATACTGATACATGACAAGCTGTTGCTAGAATATCAGAAATTGAAAGCATGCTACTTTAATCGCACAAAAAGATGATAATCAGGCACATGGTGATTTTCAACATATAAATGTATATAAACATTTTAATTGAGTCATCATGGTGGTTACAGCATAGGTAGCGGAATTCTTGTACATTGAAATTTAAACCTAACTAGCAGAAAACAACTGCATACATGAATCTATCGGAGGGATTATGCATGCATCATTGGGTGAGAATATGGATCTTAACTACTAAGAAGTAAATAAAGCATTAAATCTATGAAGAACTGTAATCTAGTCTAGTAGAACTAAGGGCATGCAGAGGTGGGCTCCAATGGCCTTCGAATGGGTGAGAAGAGAAAGAGGGGCAACTAATGGTGCCTAGGCCAGCCCTAGGAGAGGTTGGAGGAGTTAATCCTGGTCTAGAGTTGGCGTGGAGGTGGTGGCATCATGGTGAAGCTCGTGAACATTGAGGTGGAGGTGGTGATGAATTATGGAAGGTGGAGCTATGCTAAAAGACCAAGATGGACCAAATGGCCACCCCTTAGGTCTTTTTATAGACCTAAGGGAAGCTCTCTAGAGAATTATGGAATTCTCTAGAGAGGCCTATGGTGGGAGCTCATGGGAGAGTGAGAGAGAGGATGGATGGTGGTTTTTAGATCCACCAAAAGTGGATATAAAAATCAAATGGCTCTTGGTTGCTAATTTTGGCAACGAGGCTAACAACACATGATAGAGAGTTCTAGATAACTCTGGGCTAGGTATTTTCATGTGGATGGTGTGTTTGGGTGTGTGTGGGTCGAAACATAGGTGGCTAGGTTAATTAGGTTAGGTTCTAGTGGGTTTAGGTCAAGGTAGGTCTCAAATTAGGGTTGTAAACCCCAATTCACTAAGGTATAGTGCAATTAAACTTAATACAAGTTTAATTGGGTGTGTGGAAAACTAATTGAGAATAAAATAACTCAATTAAGTCAGGGCTAGGTCAATTGAACTCTCACTGAGTCTAATTGGATAGTGTGTGTTGAGATCAGGGCTCAATTGGACTCAATGAGTCCAATTGAATAGACTGTAGTGATTGACCATTGTCCAAGTCAATTAGGTTTAGTGAGGACCTAATTAGGTCCTTAGGGAGGTCTAAAGGTGTTGTACTAGTGTTAGGGCACCTTAATTTTGGTTCCTATGGGGTTAGAATTTGGTTTATGGACCTAGGAATTCAAGATCAAAGGTTGAATTCAAAAATAGGAACTAGAGAGCAGTTCCAGGCATCTAATAATAGTGTCAGATGTCTTATAGTGAAAAATTAGAAGTCTAGATTTATTGTCTGGATGTCAAATCAGAGTCAGGAGGTATTCTAGGCTCTATCTTTGGTATTCTGCAGAAATTGGATGCCTGACCAAGTGTCTGGACGTCCAATAACACTACAGAAGTGAGTTGAAGGAGTGTGGGAGTTAGCTAAGGGTTCTGGACATCCTATAACACTTATGGATGTCCAAATAGAGGCTGGAATTAGGGTTTTAAGGTTTTTAGGGTGTGGTGACCTAATCTAATGGTGGCTAAGGCTTGGGGAAGCTTCTAGGCTATCCTAGGGCTAGGATTGACCTAAGTTCTTCACAATTTATTGATTTATTCCTACTTAATAAAATAGCATACCTTAACTCCCTTACATTATTATCTACTGCATCGAATCTAGGTCTTCCACTCAAGCTCTGCTGCAACACTACTTATTCTTTATTCTTCAAATCCAGCTTTTGATCCAGCTTCAGATCTATCTTCTGATCAGCTTATTCCCTACAATTGACATAATGCACCTAATCAGTACATTATGGCATTATTTTATGCATAGCTAAAAGAAGGTAGTAGTGGTTCTAGTAATGCTTATGCATGCATGAATTACCTTAACTTATGCTAAGTCCTAGCCTAATTTTGGTCAATTAAGACCTATGATTGCTTTGCAATCCTAAATCTTGCTAGTCCTTGTCAAATGGGAGACTAAATTATTCATAGAAGGGTCCCTATGGGATTGATTATTTTATCAAGTGTATGCCTAGAGATTTTTCTCCTTTTTATTTTCATCCTATGCTCTAGAAATCTAGACAATCGTGAAAGTGTATCTATGTTGCTTTTGCAATGGATTCAAGTGAAAAACTAATTTACCTCTAAAGCTTGTACTTGACCCCTAGTAAAAATTCTAATGGGATAGGTGGACTTCTTCCCTCGGGGTATTGAAGATATTCCATGAATTCCACCCAGCTTTAATCTTAGGTAGAGAATCTAAGAGAAAAAAGATTGTATATTTGCTGGCTCACTCTTGACTAGTGCTACATAGAGATTAGTATTATAGAATCTAGATTCCCAAATTATTTCATAACTCCACTAAGAGAAAGCCGAGAAAAACTATTCTCTCTTTTGATTTTTTTGTATTCATTCTCTCTTTTTCTTCTTTTCTTTTCTTTCTTTTTCTTGGAGCTCACAATCTCACCAGATTCACACATATGACCTATATTTGGTGGTCTCACTTGGCATTAACACTTTAATTGAGTTCTCATAACCTTAACAAAGTCAGAATTCCTCAGTTAGTATTCGGGTGATCAGAAACACAGAAAGATAGGTTAAGGCCATATTTGGTGAATCTAAAATTTATTTGGTGGTATTGCCTCGATGCAACTGAAATAAACACTAAATATTCACAAACTCTTTTTCTACTCTTTTTTTTTTCTTTTCCCTTTTTCTCTTTTTCTCTTTTTTTTTCCCTTTCTCATTTTCTCATTTTTTCATTTTTCTTTTTTTCATATATAATTTTTCTAACTTAACACAATCTAGTAACACATTCATGAATTTTATTGAAGAGGTATTATTAGGGATTGGTGGTACTTAAGAGATGTTTGGCTGCTTATTTGGTGGAAGTGCCTACTCACGGCACCGGGAAAGATGGATAGGATGGTGTATTTTTGACCTTGACATCAATACCCTTCTTCAGCCGAGGATTCCATAAAGAATGGTCGTAACCATCACCTTAGCCCTAGTTTTTTGAGAAGTCACTCTCTGCGTAACTGTCTTATTTTGTGGCTTTCAAAATTTCACACAAAAATGAATACACTGGAACCGAGAGTGAAATCCATGCCTAATCTCTCAGTGTGATCACCTAATTATCTAGGATTCCATATTCCTTGCACTAATCTTACAGTGCCAGTACTCTCTATTCTCATCTCACACTATTTTGTGGGTTTTGGAAGAAAATCTGCCTAACTCCCAAAACACTGTCCAAGGGTTTAGGAAAAGAGGCACTACTTCTTCTTGATAGACTAAAGACTTTTATCAGCCTTCACCATGAATCCATTGCAAATTCGATGTGTGTGTGAAAAATTATACTGGATTCCAGATTACATGAATCAACTAGAGGGTAAAATCTCTAATGCATTCTCTTAATAAGATAATCTTATTCATGGATGCACTATGTATATATGCTATAAACATGTAACCTATTATATTTGTACTTCATGAAATTTTCCTTTCTGGTTATATTCAGCTTGACCCTAAATTTAGAACAAAAGGCGAGCAGGTGAGTCGGAAATGGCTGTTGCAGACGATATTTAGCTCCAATGAGAGCATTGGAGGTGGAGTTGGTTGTTCTTTTATTTAGGGTCCTAAAGTATGTTTGACATGCAACTCTGAGGTTTTCCTAAATGTTGGCATAAAAACATCTAGTTTTGTCCTATCTACTCCCATGCCTAAGTTCTTGGACGTCCTTATGCATAAATATAAAAGAAAATAAATACAGTAGGGAGAAATGGATAGAAATCACCTGGAATTGCTCCTAAAGTTTAATATTCAGCATCGGCCATCCCAATAGTATGCAATATGCAAGAAAAATCTGCATAAAAGAAAAATATGCTATGTATAAAGCGAGTATGTATAGGGTAATGGTAGAATGTGAGGTAGATGCTAAGTTTAACGCCTCCAACTAGGCGAGAACATACTCAGATCTCCTTGATAAGATGAATGAGTTCGTCAGCTGGAGGAGTTTGCTATGCCGTCAATGGCTTGAGCCGTTGGCCATTTACCATAAATACATGCCCAAATTTTGGGTCCCTGATTTGGACCGCCCCATTAGGATATGGGTGAATCACAACATATGGGCCAATCCACTTGGACTTGAGCTTCCCTGAAAAAAGTTTCAGTCAGAAATCAAATAACTAGATTTGCTGGTTGGGCGTGAATGCTTTCCTACGGATGTGGCGATCACGAAAGGCCTTGGTCTTATCATTTTATATCAATGCATTCTCATAGGCCTCCCACCGGATCTCTTCTAATTCACTGAGCCGGAGTTTCTATTCTTGACCTCCCGCATCAAGGTCAAGGTTGCATTTTCGCACTGCCCAAAATGCGTAATGTTCCAGCTCTATAGGAAGGTGATAGGCCTTGCCATATACCATATGATATGGTGACATTCCGAGTGGGGCCTTGTACATGGTCCGATATGCCTAGAGTGCTTCAACTAATTTATCAGACCAGTCCTTCCTGTCTAGTCTAACCATCTTTTGGAGAATCAGCTTGATCTGATGGTTAGACACTTCATCCTACCCATTGGTCTGCGAGTAATACACGGTGGCTATACGGTGATGTAACCCGTATTTCTTAAATAATGACCTAAAGTGGGCATGGATGAAGTGGCTTCCCCCATCGCTAATCAGAGCATGAAGTATTCCGAATCTTGCGAAGATTGATTCCCGTACGAAGGAAATGACCATCTTATGATCAGCCCATCTCGTCGAGATGGCCACAACCCACTTTGAGACATAGTCAACAGTTAGTAATATGTACTCGAAGCCATGTGAGTTCGGAAAGGGGCCGATAGAATCAATGCCCGAGATGTCGAACACTTCTGCAACCATGATGGACTGGAGTGGTATCATGTCTCTCCTGGTCATATAACCGACTGACTGGCATCGTTTACAATGGTGGCCGTATTCGTGTGTATGTCTGAAAATAGTTGGCCAGAAAAATCTCGAGTGCAAAATTTTTGCAGTGGTTTTCCGTCCTGAGAAATGACCACCACAAGCATCGTTGTAGCAAAAGGATAACACACTAGGGATCTCAAAATTTGGGATGCATCTTCGGATAATCTGATCTGCTCCAATGCGGAAGAGCAGTGGGTCATCCCAAAGGTAGAATTTGGCCTCTACAGCAAATTTGAGTTTCTGGTCCTCGGATAGGTTCATGGGAATGTTGCCTGCGGCAAGATAGTTTGTGATATCTGCGTATCAGGGGAACTCAATAAAATGAATTGCCAAAAGGGATTCATCTGGAAATTGGCTGGGACCAGTATGGATAGGTGATCCACCACAACATTTTGCTTTTTGGTTTTGTCGTAGCTTTCAATATTAAATTCTTGCAATAGAAGGATCCATCTGATGAGCTGAGGCTTGGCACCCTTCTTTGCCAACAAATGCCGAAGGGCGGAGTGGTCAGTGAAGATGGTAACTTTGGACCGTAATAGATAAGATCTGAATTTCTCCAACCTGAATACTATTGCTAGAAGTTCTATTTCGGTGACAATATAGTTGTGTTGAGCCTCATTCAGCATCTTGCTAGCATGGTATATGACAAAAGGTTGTTTCCCCCAACTCTGGCCTAAAACAGCACCGACGACAAAATCAGAAGTGTCGCACATCATCACGAAATCAAGTGACTAGTTGGGTGGTTGGAGAATCAGGGAATTAGAGACAGTGCTTCATAAAGGCTCGAAGGCACTGAGACATGAGGTGTCAAATTCGAATGGGGCATCGACAATAAGGAGATTCGTCAAAGGTCGTACAATTTTCAAGAAATCACGTATAAATCTCTGATAGAAGCTGACGTAACCCAAGAATGATCTGATCTGCTTGACTGAGCTAGGTGGCGGTAAGTGGGAAATAATCTCAGATTTAGCTCGATCGGCCTCGAGTCCATTTTTAGAGATCCTGTGCCCTACTACTATGCCATCCCTCACCATGAAATGGCTTTTCTTCTAGGATAGTACTAGGTTTACCTCAATACACTGTTTTAGGATTTTGGTGAGGTTATCATGACAAGATGTGAAATCATCTTCGAAAATGGAGAAGTCATCCATGAACACCTCCACATAGTCCCTAATCAAGTCAAAGAAGATGGACATCATACAATGCTGAAATGTTGCTGGTGTGTTGTAGAGGCCAAAAGGCATCCGCTTGAGAGCGAATGTTCCAAAGGGACATGTGAATGTGGTCTTGTCTTGATCTTCCAGGCTAATCGTTACTTGATTATACCTAGATTATTGATCTAGAAGGCAAAAGAAACTACGTCCAGCTAACCGTTCCACGATCTTATCAATGAAAGGCAAAGGAAAGTGATCCTTCTGGGTAGCCATGTTCAATTTCCTATAGTTGATGCAGACCTGCCATTATGTCAAAGTGCGGATCGGGATGGATTCATCTTGATCATTTTTCACTACAGTGAGTGCTGCTTTCTTGGGCAATATCTGGATCGGACTCACCCATTGGATGTCAGAGATTGGGTATACAATACCTGCATCCAACCATTTGATGATCTCCTTCCTAACAACCTCTAGCATATTCAGGTTTAGCCATCTTTGAGGTTGTCTTGAAGGTTTCACCCCCTCATCCATGTAAATGTGATGGGTGCAATATGAGGCGCGAATACCGTGAAGATCACCAATGCTCCACCCTATAGCAGCC
Source organism: Thalassia testudinum (assembly GCA_037157565.1). Lineage (NCBI taxonomy): Eukaryota > Viridiplantae > Streptophyta > Magnoliopsida > Alismatales > Hydrocharitaceae > Thalassia > Thalassia testudinum. Next base: position 11,515,133 of record JAZHRO010000072.1, read on the forward strand.
CTATGGCCTTGTAAAATCAAAATTAGTTGTTGCTCCTGTTCTTGGGTTAAGTGAGCACTAATAATGACCAGTTATGTCACACTTTCACCCAAGAACACATACTTAAGTGAGTCAGGTAACGAATTCAATTCAATCACAGGTGGGTCAGAGTCAGAAATGGGAATAGGTAGAGCAGACTCAAAGGTGGGAATCTGATGATCCGGATGCGTGTGAACTCCTGTTGATTCGCTACCTGTGATATAATCAATAGTGACTGTGTTAACGGGAAACCCGTTAGCAGTGGTCATATAGCCTTGTAACAAAAGGGGTGTTGAACGTTTACGAACTGCTACGCTAACGTGTTCGGTTTTGGAAAACCTGTTGTTGTAGTTCGAAAGCGAAGAATTCGTGTTCAACAAATAAAATTTATACCAAAATGAAAATTCTGGGTCGAACATTGGGAGGCGGACGCTTGATCTATATTCGCAATTATATTTTTTTTTTAGGATTTTTGGTAAACAAGGCGATATAATTACAATGGAGCTAACAGATTAAAAGAGAGAGACAGAGAGAAAGAGGGAGAGAGAAAGAAAACATGCATTCAATGTTTCAACTGTTTATACAATCAAAATAAATAAAAGTTACACTGGAAAGCGGAAAATCAATTACACTATAAAGCAAGAAAATTCTACACTAGAAAAGCTGTAAATAAGAATGGGAGAGAGAAGTTATCCTCCTCGACGATTGCTTGGAGGATGAGCCGGACGGGATGACGTCTGGACGAAGGAGAACGAAGCAATCGTCGAGGAGGATAACTTCTCTCTCCCATTCTTATTTACATCTTTTCTAGTGTAGAATTTTCCTGCTTTATAGTGTAATTGATTTTCTACTTTCTAGTGTAACTTTTATTTAGTTTGATTGTATAAACAGTTGAAACATTGAATGCATGTTCTCTTTCTCACTTTTCGTTTGTTAGATCCATTGTAATTATATCGCCTTGTTTACCAAAAATCCTAAAAAAAAAATATAATTGCGAATATAGCTCAAACGTCTGCCTCCCTGTGTTCGACCAAGAATTTTCATTTCGATATAAATTTTATTTGTTGAATACGAATTCTTCGCTTTCGAACTACAACGACAGGTTTTCCAAAATCGAACACATTAGCATAGCAGTTCGTAAACGTTCAACATTTTGGCACCGTTGCCGGGGAGGTAACGCTCTTTGGTTTCTCTTCGCGTTTTCTAACTTACAAATCATTTACCTCACTTTTCTCCTTTCTTATTGTGATTGCAGGTACTCTTTCGAGACAGGCAAAAGCGGTAGATCGGAGTAAAATGCTGTAGAAGGTTTTGTGAGTTATCCCCCACCCCCCACCCATTAGATTTCATTCCACAACATAATAATTCAAGCATTAATCAACCTAGGTGTTTTTATAAACTCTAAGGTTAGATTGCTTATTGTTTGACACCCATACTCACCCCAACCCCCATATTAAAAAAAAGAAAAAAAAATTTAAAAAAAAAAATTCTCAAAGAGGTGCACAACCTCATCTGATTTTCAAACTCAACCGGTAAACCAACCTCAGGAACAGGTACACACATTCAAACACATAATTGAGTAGAAATTAGATTAGGTAATCATTTGCGCGCCTAATTAAGTGGTGCATCAGGCCAATTGTTTGAGTTGTTTGTGCCGCACCACTTCAAATAAAATAAACTCATCAAGTAGCTACCTCTTAGGTTCAACACTTATGGATTTACCGGGCACTCCACATTCTTTTTAAACTTTAAAGGAAAACATCTTCACCTGTGCTTGCAAAACCTGGTGTGCCAACGAAACTTGTTTGAAAACACCTAAAGTTGAATTCTAAATGCTACTAAGCAAGATCTGAACCTTAAAATTCACCACATCAAAAATAATCTTGCTTGAAAACCACTGGTTGTGCATGCACACACAAATCAATCAATCATTAAGGGCACAACCCATTTAAAGGACCCATCACATTCCAAAGCACGTTCAAACCTAGCCCTAAATAAAACAGAGTAGACGTTGGCCTTATGGATTGGACTCGCTCTTCAGAACCCAGAACGAGATTATTTTCGATTAGTCTGTTTCTGCTGTTCAATCTGATGTCTAGCTAGGGGAGCAGAGTCAAACGATCGCTGCTGGGGGGTGCACTAGGAACTGGAGGCGCAAGCCGAAGGAAGAACCTTCTTCCCAGTCCCTCCTTCTAACTGGTTGGATTGAACAGACAGAAGTAGATCAAATCGTTCCTTTATCTCAAGATGGGTTTTGGGAGTCTGTACGTCTGTAGGCTAACCCATTTAAGGACAAGTTTGATTGTTTGTATTGCAGGGCACCTTTCTTCCTCTTGTGTCTCATGAATCCTTCCACATATTTCACGCATTCTCGCTCTTTCCCTCCTACTGTGAATTATCCTCAACATGATGATTATCCCGACTTGTATTGTAATCAACCATCAGTTAGTTGGGATAATTCAGATTGGGGATACAATTCCGGACCCCCGTGTTTAGGGTCTAACCCTAAACACTTTGATTCTGATTTCTATCCTTCTCAGAGTTACATCGATTATAGATCGTCCTCCTTTCATGCACAACCTAATACGATCTACAATCAAGAAAGATACACCGATCCCTACCCATCCTCTGATTTCACTGCCTTTAGGTCATCACCATCTTTTGAACAATCTGAAATGACCTATTTTCAGGAAGGGTATAACGAATCTCAATTCGTTAATTCCCCTGCGTTGAGTCCAAACCCGCCCAACCTGAACCAACTCATTTGGTTCAAGTTAACCAGGTTCAAGATAAGGTTTTGGCTAACTTGAGGAATATTATTCAATCTTTAGAAGATCAACCAACACCTTGCATTGAGAGATTGGAGCCCCTGATTAAAATGATTGATGATTTAAACAAGTCTTTGTTGGATTGGCTCCAGGATGTTAAGGATAAGAACCCGAGTGAGTTTCTACTTGGGAAATTAGTGAAATTGAGGATGAGATTCGTGGTTGCTTTGATTCAATCTTGGAATAATTCCCAGGATGAACCCTCTTTAGGAAAGCCAATCACAGAACCCGCTCAGGCACCTGTTGAGGGGGACACGTGCTCCCTAAGCCGGGTTACGAGGAAACGTATGTCTCTGGGGAACACAAAGTGACAACTGATTTTGGGACATACATTGATACGGATCCTGATGGTGAAGATTCAAGTTGTGAAGTCTCACGCAAGTTTTCTGAACACGATTTTTGTGGGACGATTGGGCCAGAGGAATCTGATAGATCATTTGATAGCCCAATAACTGAGGAAAATGATCTTATTAGGGCACACATTACGGGTCCAGAATCACATTTTCTAGAGGAATCAATTCAATGCCCTGATTATCAGTTACACCCTGTTGAGCTTATTGATGATTCTAATTCTGACATAGTTAGACCCAAGTCAATTTTGATTCTGCCACATCATTTAGACTTGGAGATTTCAGACGGGGTGATAAATATACAAGAGATCCTCGAATTTGATATGTTGAATGAGGAGGATAGGAGCCGGGAAGTTCTGATTTGGGAAGTTAATTTTAGAGGAAATAGAAGATTGAGTCAAAGGGTTCCTTTTAAGCTGAAACCATCAAATCAAAACCCTTACGACATTTGTTTCGAGGTTGTTCAACTCAAGCACACATTCAACGATTATCCGTTTGAGCTTCAATTCTCTGTAACCCGACTTTTTGGTCTTGGGTTGCATCCTCATAAATCGCAGGCCCGACCCCGCTTGCATTCTGATTTTAGGTTTTGGGTAATTTTTATCCAGAACCTAAGATATTCTCGATTATGGGGTGTGGGTCTGCACCACAATCTGGTCCACATCTGTGGACCTCTGTTGACAGGTCGAAGGATTCCTCTATTTATTCTAATTCTGACCTGCACTTGTGAATTCTTCATTTCTTTTCATTGTAAAGTTGCCTAGCTGAAGGCACTAAACTCAGCACATATACAGTTTTTCTTAGTTTTCATCTCGGAGCGGACCTGACATTCACGCAATTCAGGTGCTTTCCTCGCTTTTCCACTCTGTTTTATGTCTTTTTAATACAATGAGGACATTGCATTAGATAGGCATGGAGGGGTGGATATTCATCTCTAAATCCATTCGTCAGCTCCGTAGATTTGTTTTATTTTATTAAAAGAAGAAAAAATTAGAATTAGGAAAGAGAATTTGGGTTTAAAAAAATTTTCAATCTTAGGAAATACTACATTAAGATCTGAACACAAAGACCCTTCAGGTCTTTGGACTTAATCAGCCCATGTATCCACTAAAATGTGGATTTATTTTTCGAGTTCTCGCCAACATGAATTTTATTTTAAAAGGAGTAAATAAGTTTGGGTGATAAGTACATGACTTAATAATCCGCCCTCTGATTTGAGGGAATTTTGAGTCTTAAGCATCTACAAACTTTCTTTGCACTGACTCGTTGTTCGGCTATTTTAACGAAAATTGGGAGCTAATGAACCTTCTAGGGTGATATGGCTGGCAAGTTATCGTAGGTAACAACCCATAGGTAGGTTGTCCAGAGCCCAGTCACTGGACCTTTCTCTTTTTGCTACCTTTAGGTAAATCTTAGACCAGGGAAGCCACCTACTTAAAAATAAAAAAATTAAAAAATAGAAAAATAAAAAAATAAAATCAAAAAGAAAAGGAGAAAAGAACGAAAATAAATAAGCCACACTTCCCCACACGAGTATGGCTGGCAAGTTGTCGGTGGTAATAGCTCATCGACCGATTGTCTAGAACCCAGCTTAGTAAATGCACTAAAAATTCCCAAAACACTTAGGAAGAAGCGGAGAAGTAGAATAAATCGGGGAGATATACACTGGATTCACCCTTGTGTTGACCCCGTAAAAAAATAAAAGTAGGGAGAAAGCTACCGGTTGTGAAGATACACCTTTAGGCAAAATTCTTTTTGAGGTCACCTAGAGCCGTGGAAATCCGAAATCTGTTTTAATAGCCGGTCAACGAGTCTATCACAATCACAATAAGATGCTTAAAACTTAAGGTTCTCATCAAATCTTGGGTGAGTTGAATGGCCGTAGAAAGCCACTCTTAAACCCTAAAATTTGAAAATCCAAAAAAATTAGAAAAGAGTTAAAAGAGAAAAAGAAATTTTTCTTTGAATAAGGTGAGGGCTTGAGGCGGTCTGCATTTTGGCTGATACTTGGACACTGTTGTATTTTTGAAAGTTCAGTTCCTAAGTAGACAATTTCTTAAGGATTGAATATAACTTAGGTCTAAATAATCCAACCTAATTCTTTTATAAATAGCATATAGTTTTCGCTAGGGACAAGCAAAAGATAGGTATGGGGGTGTGATGTAAACACATTTACACTACTTAAAATGTCTATTTATGCATGTTCTTAAGCATAGGATTGCATTTCATGAAATAAATATTGCATAACATGCATCATCTTGCATTTAGAGTAGTTTGAATAAAATGGAGGTTAATTGTCTCCTTTTTTGTGCTTGGATAGGTCAAACATTTTATCGGGGCCTCGGATCAAAGATCCAACCGTATGGATGTGATCAAGGCGATGATTGGAGCTCAACGACTCCAAGATCGCCCTAATCAGACATCCGTAGCAATAGATAGTGACCGGGGAACCCTAGAAGATCAAGGGCTAGGATGGTGAAAATCCGCACTTCAGATGACAAATCTGACCACACAGATGAATTCAGATCAACAATCGCTGCCCAACGACGCAAAAATCAAGTCAATCCAACATCCGTGGCACCATCTACAACTTCCAGAAGATGGACAGCCAAGATGGCACCACGTGGCGCCATCTCGGCTGCCCAAACGGCCGCACGCATTCTACGAAGGCCCTGCACCCGCTCACTCTCCGCCATTGGATCTTGATCCAACGGCTGTGGTCGGCCATGCTTAAAAGCATCCGCTCGACCATCCGTGCCCCGTAGCGCAGCGGTCGAGGGTGCTTACGCGACCAGCGGGCGCGGGTTCGAGCCATAGCAGAGGGCTGGAGGCGCGGATGATTGGGCACGGGTGGAGCGTCAGATGGAGATCAGACGGCCGCGCGCGGCCGATAGCGTCCACGCGAGATTGAATGCGCGGCGCGGACACGCGATCGCACGCGGGCGGGCGCGCAACACAGCGGGCAGAGACGCATCTTAAGTCGTTGGATCTTGTGATCGGACGGCTGAGGATCGTTGTGCGTGCGATAGCATTGAGCCCGTAGGCAGCTGAAGCGGCGTACGTGGGCGCGGAAGCTACGCCCACATCGAGGCTTTACTGACGGATTTATCCATCACTAAAGACCCCCCATTTAATATTTTGAAGTTGTAATGTCCATTTTGCCCCCACTCCTTGCAACTATAAAAGGAGACCCCCTCCATATGAAATTCTCAACCCTTCCTTCTCCTCTCTACCCCTCCAAAGCTCAAGAGAAGCTTGTCCCACACTCGGCATGCTCCTCGCGAGATTAAGTCTAAATTTTCATTCCCCTTCGGAAGTGGATCCCGCGACGACGACGGCGTGCTGCTTCGTTCCCGTTCTTCTGCTTCGTCCTCCTTCGTCCTACTTCATTCTCCTTCGTCCAGACGTCATCCCATCCGGCTCATCCTCCAAGCAATCGTCGACGAGGATAACTTCTCTCTCCCATTCTTACTTACAGCTTTTCTTGTGTAGAATTTTCCTGCTTTATATTGTAATTTATTTCCCGCTTTCTAGTGTAACTTTTATTTAGTTTGATTGTATAAACAATTGAAACATTGAATGCAAGTTCTCTTTCTCTCTCTCTCTCTCTTTTAGTCTGTTAGCTCCATTGTAATTATATCGCCTTGTTTACCAAAAGTCCTAAAAAAAATATAATTGCGAATATAGATCAGCGTAGCCTCCCTGTGTTCGACCCGGAACTCTTTTTGGTATAAATTTTATTTGTTGAACATGAATTCTTCGCTTTCGAACTACAACGACAGGTTTTCCAAAATCGAACACGTTAGCGTAGCGTTCGTAAAGCGTTCAACATTTTGAAGTCCAAAGACCTGAGGGGTCTTTGTGTTCAGATCCTAATGTAAAATTTCTTAGGATGGAAAAGTCCTAATGTCCAACTAATCCTTCCTAATTTTTTTTTTTTTTTTTTTTAAAAAAGTCCTAATGTCCAATTTATATGGATTTCACAAAGCTTACCAAATAATTCAAGAATGAATCCACCCCCACATGCCTAGCAGATGCAAAGTGGTATAGTGGTAAGTATTCCCGCCTATCACGCGGGTGACCCGGGTTCGATCCCCGGCAACGGTGCCAAAATGTTGAACGTAAACGAACGCTACGCAAATGTGTTCGATTTTGGAAAACCTGTCGTTGTAGTTCGAAAGCGAAGAATTCGTGTTCAACAAATAAAATTTTATACCGAAAAGAATTCTGGGTCGAACACAGGGAGGCTACGTTGATCTATATGCGCAATTATATTTTTTAGGATTTTTGATAAGCAAGGCGATATAATTACAATGGAGCTATCAGACTAAAAGAGAGAGAGAGAGAGAAAGAGAACATGCATTCAATGTTTCAACTGTTTATAAAACCAAACTAAATAAAAGTTACACTAGAAAGCGGGAAATCAATTACACTATAAAGCAGGAAAATTCTACACTAGAAAAGCTGTAAATAAGAATGGGAGAGAGGTTATCCTCCTCGACGATTGCTTGGAGGACGAGCCGGACGGGACGACGTCTGGACGAAGGAGAACGAAGCAGGACGAAGGAGGACGAAGCAGAAGAATGGGAACGAAGCAGCACGCCATCGTCGTCGCGGGATCCACTTCCGAAGGGAATGAAAATTTAGACTTTATCTTGCGAGGAGCATCCCGGGTGTGGGACAAGCTTCTCTTGAGCTTTGGAGGGGTAGAGAGGAGAAGGAAGGGATGAGAATCTCGTATGGAGGGGGTATCCTTTTATAGTTGCATGGAGTGGGGGAAAAATGGACATTACAACTTCAAAATAATAAATGAGGGGTCTTTGGTGACGGATAAATCCGTAACTAAAGCCCCGACGGGGGAGTAGCTTCCGCGCCCACGCGCCCAACGCTATCACACGCACAACGATCCTGAGCCATCCGATCGCAAGATCGGATGACTTAAGATGCATCTCCGCCCTCTGCGTTGTGCGCCTGCCCGCGTGCGATCGTGCGTCTGCGCCGCGCGTTCAATCGCACGTGGACGCTATCAGGCACATGCGATCGTCCAAACTCCATCTGACGCTCCAGCTGCGCCCAATCGCCTGCACCTCCTGCCCTCTGCTACGGCTCGAACCTGCTCCCGCTGGTCGCGTAAGCGCGTTCGACCACTGCGCTACGGGGCGCGGATGGTCGAGCGGACGCTTCTAAGCGCAGCAGACCACAGCCGTTGGATCAAGATCCAACGGCGGAGAGGGAGCGGTTGCGGGGCCTTTATAGAATGCATGCGGCCGTTTTGGCGATCGAGATGGCGCCACGTGGCGCCATCTTGGCAGTTGACGTGCTCTTGTGTGTATGTGTTAAGAGGTGTCGTTATAGTCGCACTTAATACGTCGGTTTTAGAAGAAGTAAATGGAGGTGAGTCCGAGTGTCGGTCTCAGGGAGGTGTGGAAATCGGATTTTGTTTACCACTTCTTGTCACGAAAAAGGCAGAGTTTTGCTTGCGAAAGAGACGGTTTTGAAAAGCGAGACACAGAGAGAGAGAGTTTAGGATTAGAAAGCTCTTGGTTTTGATCATGCACTTTGAACAGAAATTAAAATGGCGATTGAACGGGAAATAATTTCATTAAACATGCATTCATAGTCCATAGCTTACAACATTAAATACATGCTTTAACAAGAGTAAATGAAAGCTTAAGAGAGAGAGAGAGATGGAGAGAGAGTGGAGAGCGACGAGGCAGCCACGGCGGTGGAGGAGGCTCCATCGGCGGCTCGTCATCTCCGACGATTACAAGAGTGCCTAAAGCTAGCTAAGAGAGGAGTGGAGTAGTTGCAAGTGGGAGAGTATGCATTGAATGGTGGTAGAAGGGGGTTTAAATAGAGTTAAGGGCTTCCTAGAAGAAGAATGGGCTTTAGCGACATCCAGAGCATCACTAAAACCGCTTCTATAAACGTCAGTGAATCCCTCTTGCCGCCGGTCAGCTGCCCACCCCGGTCTTCTCTGCACGATCTGTGGCCGCTGATCGAGAGCCATCCGATCGAAGATCGGACGATTGATAGCCTTCGGCGCCCGCGCTGAGATCGCGCCTCGGGCGCGCGTGCGCGCACGTGTTTTCACCTGGCGTGCACGCGCGCGTGGGCACTAGGGAGCTGTCGTCGCGCCGCGTGGCACGATCCTGGCCACCCGTTGCTGATCAAGCGGCCCAATTTTGCCGCGCCCTTTGCTCGCATTCGATTTCTGCTCCGCGCGGCTCGAATGCGCGTCGCTGCGATGCGGGCGTGCACACTAACCGTTGCGCCACGCCCGCGCTTTGTCGCGGTGGCCACAGGCGAGCGCGTGGATCTCGGTCGTTCGATCGAAGATCAACGGCCGAGATTTGTCCTTGGCCGGCTAAGGGTGTGCGAGCGGTGGGGGCGGGCTGACGTGGCGCTCTCTAGGCCATTGATATCCAGATCAACGGTGAAAATTTCTTGGGCCCATTGTGAGAGCTCCGGATGTCGGATTTGGCCAATATTGAGTCCGTTGGACTCCGTTCGTCGTTCTGAATCCATCCGTGCAGTTCGATTTCTCATCTGAGGCCTGCTTTGACAAATGCTTTACACAAATGGCCATTAATACAGTTTATAAGCAATCTTGGTACTTGATGCATGCAATGCTCCTATTCTACTTATGTTGTGCCTTTTATTCTAAAGATGGGCCATATTCATCCTAATTACTACCCCCTTGTGTGTTGTTATCATACCACCATGCTTACTCCTTGCTAGTCCCTAGCAAGGTTTATTCTAGCCGTTATTTCAATGGGGTATTCAAGAAGTAATTGCTTAGGCACTTCGTTACTTATCAATAAGAGGAAATATACGAAGATCTTAATCTGCAAAGACTAACCAGCGCCCGGGTGTCTGCCAAAATACGAATCGCCCAAATCCTTGCTTTGTATATATAACTATACATATGCATAAATATATATATGTTTTTTTAGAATTTTCAGAATTCAGTATGCGTTGGTAACTTTTTACGGCTACCCAACCCACCCAAAACTCGGTCAAAACCCTAAGTGCTAAGCATCTTGGTGTGAATGTTGTGATAAACTCACTTAACGGTAATTGGGACAGACTTCGAGTTTCTATGCCTCTAGGTGACCAAAAAAGAAAATATTTTTGCCTGAAGGTGTATTTGTTCGATTGGTAGCTTTCTCCCTACGTTCGTTTTAGTTGGGGTCAACAAAAGGATTTTCCAGTGTATATCTCCTCGGCTTATACTACTTCCCCGCTTCTTCCTTAGGTGTTTTGGTCTTTTTTGTGCAAATATTAAGCTAGGCTCTGGACAATCGACCAATGGGCTGTTACCCACGATCACTTTCCAGCCATACTTGTGCGGTGAAGTGTGGTTTATTTTCTTTTCTTCTTCCTTTTTTTTTTTTTGTAGGTGGCTTCCCTGATCTCAAATGTACCTAGAGGCAGCGAAAAAGAAATGGCCTGTGACTGGGTTCTGGACAACCTGCCAATGGGCTGTTACCCACGACAACTTGCTAGCCAAACCACACTAGAGAGTTCATTAGCTACCCAATTTCTGTCAAAATCTCCGAGAAGTGAGTCTGTGCAAAAATGTGTGCAGATGCTTAGAGTCAAAGTTTTCCTGAGTTAGAGGGTGAGTTCACAAGTCGTATACTTATTACCTTATTTAGTAGGTGGATTAGAATGGCTTAGAGTTGCAAGGATTCGTCGCTAAATCCATATTTTAACGGACACCAGGGCTGATTAAGCGTGAAGGCCTGAAAAGTCTAAGTGTTTAAGTTCTTTTTGTATTATTTCCCACTATTGACAAGTTTCTAATGCCTAAGTTTTCTTCCTAAATTCATTTCATTTTTCTTTTTGCTTTTAATTAATTAATTTATTAATTCAGAATGATTAATTAAGCTCAGGATTATGCAATTTACCATCCCCCCATGCTTAAGTTGGACAATGTCCTCATTGGCAAGTAACTGGATGCAAAAGGGTTCAAAAAAAATAGTACCTGAGTGACGTAAATTAACAGATCAGTCTGAATCCTCTGGGTTGCCTCCCAGGAAGCGCTGAGTTTAACGTCTCAAGCTGGGCGGTGCTTGGTGTCAGCCCTCAACGAGGGTGACAATTTCCTTGGGGGGTACCTAGGCCAGGAAATGCTTCAATCTTTGACCATTAACTGTAAAAGTGTGCCCAGTGTTAAGATCAGCGATTTCGACTGCCCCATTAGAATAGGGCTTGACCACCAGAAATGGTCCCATCCATTTGGACCAAAGTTTCCCTGGGAAGAGTTTCAGGCGTGCATTAAACAGCCAGACTTGTTGGTTTGGCTCAAAGGTTTTTCTACGAATGAGTCAGTCGTGGACGGCTTTCATTTTCTCCTTATATAGCCGACTATTGTCAAAGGCGTCCCGACGAATTTCTTCGAGCTCAGATAATTGAAGCGTCCTTTACGCACCGGCTAATTGGGGATCCATGTTACATTGCTTGACAGCCCAGTAAGCCTGGTGTTCCAATTCGACAGAGAGATGGCAAGCTTTGCCAAAGACCAAGCAATAAGGCGACATGCCTATCGGTGTCTTAAAAGTGGCCCTGTATGCCCACAGGGCATCATCAAGTCGTGTGGACCAGTCTTTCCTGTCAGGTCTCACAGTCTTCTGTAAAATGTTCTTGATTTGTCTGTTTGAGACCACAGTCTGCCCATTTGTTTGTGGATGATACAGGGTGGCAATGTGGTGGTTTACCCAGTATTTTCTAAGTAGGGCACGGAATTGGGAATGGATAAAATGGCTTCCACCATCACTGATCATGGCCTTGGGTATTCCAAACCGGGAAAAGATGTTCTTCTTCACAAAGTCCATGACCGTCTTGTGATCGCATCGTTGAGTGGCGACGGCTTCAATCCATTTGGAAACATAGTCTATCGAGACCAGGATGTACTCGAAGCCGTTGGATGGTGGAAAGGGGCCCATAAAATCGATACCCCAAACGTCGAAGATTTCGACAATCAAAATGGGCTGAAGGGGCATCATATCTTTCTTGGTCATGGTCCCTAGTGTTTGGCATCGTGAGAAAGTCTTGGCAAAGATGTGTGCATCCTTAAATAGGGACGGCCAATAAAATCCAGACTGCAAAACTTTTGCAGCTATTTTCTTGCCAGAGAAATGGCCGCCACACGCTTGGTCATGACAAAAGGAAAGCACACTCTGAACTTCATCTTCGGGGATGCACCTCCTGATGATCTGATCAGCACAGAGGCGAAACAGCATGGGATCATCCTAGAAATAGTGCTTGGCCTCAGCCAAGAACCTGTCCCGTTGCTGTCTGTACCAGCTGTGCGGGGTTTGTCCTATAACCAGGTAGTTGACATAGTCAGCATACCATGGCATTTTCTTGTCTTGCACGGCTAGGATGTGTTCATCAGGGAAGGTATCAGATAGAGGTAGGGAGGGTCCAATGTGGTCTGGATGAAGTCTTGATAGGTGGTTAGCCACCACATTTTTCGATCCGGCCTTGTCTCGGATTTCCAGGTCAAATTCCTGCAAAAGTAGGATCCATCTGATGAGCCTGGGTTTTGCGTCCTTTCTGGCCAACAGGTGCCGGATGGCTGAATGGTCGGTGTAGGTAGTCACGTGGGATCCCAGCAAATATGATCGGAATTTTTCCAGTCCAAAGACTACAGCGAGCAACTCTTTTTCTGTGACCATATAATTACGTTGGGCCTCGTCCAACGTTTTGCTCGTGTAGTAGATCACCACAGGTTTCTTGTCTTGCCTTTGTCCCAGGATAGCGCCTATGGCAAAATCTGATGCGTCACACATAATCTCAAAATCCTGGGACCAGTCTGGGGGTTGAAGTACAGGTGCCATGGAGACTAAGTCCCGGAGGGTGTGATAAGCCTGGATGCAATCAGGAGACATGTGGAAAGTGGCGTCGTTGGCTAAAAGGTCAGTCAAGGGTTTGGAAAGTTTGGAAAAGTCTTTGATGAACCTTCTGTAGAAGCCAACATGTCCTAGGAAAGAGCGAATCTGCCGGATCGAACTAGGTGGAGGAAGTTTGGAAATTAAATCAAACTTAGCTCGATCTACCTCGATGTCCCTATGCGAAACGATGTGTCCGAGGACAATTCCTTCTTGAACCATAAAATGGCTCTTTTCCCAACTTAACACCAAGTTAGCCTCGATACATCGTTTTAGGATTTTCTCGAAGTTGCTCAAACAATGGTCAAATGAATTCCCGAATATAGAGAAATCATCCATAAAGACCTCCGAGTATTCACCCACCATTTCTGGAAAAATGGCTAGCATGCAACGTTGGAAGGTCGCAGGTGCATTGCATAACCTGAACAGCATTCGACGGAATGCAAACGTGCCATACAGGCAAGTGAATGTGGTCTTTTCCTGATCTTCCGGAGCAATTGCGACTTGGTTATATCCTGAATATCCATCCAGGAAGCAAAAATACTTCTGCCCTGCCAATCTTTCAAGGATTTGGTCAATGAATGGCAAGGGGAAGTGGTCCTTCTTAGTGGCTTCATTAAGCTTCCTATAATCAATACACACCCGCCATGCGGTGGTGGTGCGGGTGGGGATGGATTCGCCATGATCATTAGTGACAACGGTGAGCCCAGCCTTCTTTGGAACCACTTGAGTGGGGCTCACCCAGAGGCTATCAGAGATAGGGTAGATGATGTCGGTGTCCAGCCACTTGATAATTTATTTTTTAACAACCTCCCGCATGTTAGTGTTTAACCGTCTCTGCATCTGGCGGGAAGGTTGGGCCCAGTCTTCCAGGTAAATCTTGTGGGTGCAATAGGTGGGGCTAATTCCTCTTAGATCCGAGATGGTCCAACCAATGGCGGCCTGATGTTCTGAAAGAGTTGCAATCAACCTTATTTCCTGATCCTTGGTTTGATGGGAATTAATAATCACTGGGATGGTCTGGTCAGGTCACAAGAAGACGTACTTGAGATTCTCGGGCAATGGTTTAAGTTCAGGTGCGGGTGGGACCACAGTCGATGGGAATGGAAAGGGCGGTAGTTGATCAACATCGATCTCTTCAAATGGTGTCATGTGATGATACTCAGCCTTACAGAGGTCCACGGGTAATGATGGTGGCGGGTCAAAACTACGGGTTTGGTGGTCTGAGACAGAACTGAGGGTAAGGCATTCCTCGATTAAAGTTTCCACGGGATCATGTTCCTCAATGTAATCGCAATCAAAAGACTTTGTCGCCCGGAAGATATCCAATTGCATTTTCCTGTCTCCGAAGGTGATTTCCATACATCTCGTGTCGCAGTCGATGTTTGCTTTAGCCGTAGATAAGAAAGGTCTGCCTAAGATTATGGGTGCGTTCTGTAATTTTTCAGGGACCTCCATGTCGAGCACCAAAAAGTCGACTGGGAAATAGAAGTCCTTGACCCGTACAATTACGTCCTCGACAACCCCATTCGGGGCTTTCACTGATCTATCTGTTAGTTGGATGGTGACAGGGGTTGGTGCCAGCTCCCCAAAACCAAATTGGTGGTGCAGGGTTGTTGGAATTAGATTGATAGAAGCACTTAGGTCCAGGAGCGCTCTATCAAATGTCATGTCCTCGATATTGCAGGAAAACAGGGGCGCTCCTGGGTCAGTTCGTTTCAGCGGAAGGTTGCTTGATATCACGGAACTCGCTTGCTCAGAGAGTACAACCTTCCTAGGTGCTTGAGGTCTCGACTTACGCTTGGGTGTACAGGCATCCTTTAAGAACTTGGCGTAAGCGGGGATGTGTTTGACGGCTTCTAGGAAGCAGAATATTAATCTGTACTTGCTTAAAAATCTCCAATAGCTCCTCAGTTTCCATAGCATTCTTCTTTTTCTTAATTGTTTCCAAGGCCTCAGGGTAGGGTGTCTGAATGTGGACTGGTTCCATGTCTGGGTCCTTGGTTGGTGCCTCTTCTGAGTCAGGTATTTCAACAGGTAAAGTCTCGGGGAGAGTCGGCCATTTGGGATCCTGGGTTTTGGTGCCGCTTCTCAAGGTCACAGCATTTGCAGAGGCATTGGGGCCATGGGGTGATCAATGAGAAGACGAGGATGAAGAAGCGCCAAACCCAGGAGGTGTTTGTGGGGCTGGCTGGACCATGTGAGCCTGCCCGGGATTGCCTTGGAACCCTTGCGAATTGGGGCCTCTGTTAATTATGTTTCACGAGTTCGGTTGTGGTTGGGAAGGTAGAGATCCTTGCTGTTTATAGTCCAAGAGTTGGCTTAACTGTCCCTTTACCAAGGCCATTTCTTCCTGATGTTTCTGGTTCATGTCAGCCATCATCTTTATTAAGGTATCCATTTGGTTTTGTGGGGGAGGGGCCGCCTTATTCTGGTTATATTGGGGTCTAACTGGTGGTCCTTGCCTATAGGGGGCAAGTGTGGCTGCTGGTTTGTTCTGGGCTGATTTTGGAATTGCGGTGGTTTTTGGTTTGTCCAACCAAAGTTGGGGTGATTACGCCAGCCGGTGTTGTAAGTGTTGGAGAAAGGGTCAGGTTTCGCATAACCATGGACGGCTTGCACATCTTCTAAGATAGCCGATGTTGATGAAGAGGGAAGGGAGTAATCAAGAGTCGAGGAGCAAAGGTCCCTCCCTGGAACGTGGTCGGGGGTTGTTCCAGGTTCAGTTGGGTGAAGGGCTGGACCAGGTCAACATTATGTGCTCCCTTTGCTAGGGAGAAAGTCTGCAGGGGGTTCCTGGTCTGATTCAGTAGCTCATCAATCTTTTTGTCCACCAATTCCACTCGATCCAACTTTTTGGCAATGATATCCATGTCAACCGTTCCAAAATTTGCTTGCACCTCATAAATCCCACCACGGGGTTGACTGGACCTGTTAAACTGGTTCATGGAGGCATTGTTGAGCGAATTCTCACTCATAGACTCAAAGAGCTCAAACGCGCTCTCCTCATTTTTGTTTAGGAAGTTTCCACCGCATGTGGCATCGACGAAGTTCCGTAGGTTCCTATCCAGACCGTGGTAAAAGATCTGGGCCAATTGCCACCTTGGGACTTCATGGTGTGGGCATTTCCTCAAAAGTTCATTAAATCTCTCCCACGCCTCATGAAATTGTTCCCCACCCTGGAGTGTGAAGGTAGTGATAGCTCTTCTAAGGGCATTGGTCTTTCCTATGGGGAACAATTTCTTTAAAAATGCATGCCTCAGTTCTTCCCAGGTGGTGATGGGTCTACCTAGGGTTCTAAGCCAATGAGAAGCCTTGTCCCTTAATGAGAAAGGGAACATCTTGATTAGAACAATGTCAAGGCTAATGTTCCTAGGTTTCACCGTTCGTGCTATGCGGTCGAGATCCTCTAGGTGTTGAAAGGGGTCCTCATTTGAGCTTCCATGAAAGTTGCTCTGGATCAAACTTAAGACGTTTGGTTTCAACTCAAAATCATCTCCCCCCTTGGGGATCCTAAGGTGTGTCTCAACTCTAATAGCAGAGGGATTATAGAAATCACGGAGAGGTCTTGGCTGGTCCTGAAATGGTGGTAAATCAAGTGGTGGTTGTCCTGGTATGTCGTGGAAAGGTGGTGGTTGTTCTTGCGGGTTCTGTAACCGTTGTATGGCTTGCATGATGGTGTGGATTTGTTGTTGCTGAAGCCGATGGTTAGCATTGATTTGAGCTTGGATGATGGCCATATCGTCTGGTGGGGGTTGATCTTCAGCCTCATCTACCCTAGGTTCAGCCACGTTTTCAACAGAATTACGTCGCCTAGATTCCTGCCCCAAAACACACAATTCGGGATGCAGTGAGCGCCTCCCGTGCATACACTAGAGAAGAACAGGAGGGGATGTGGAGGGCGACAGATGCGAGAAATGTGTTTCAATCAAGCACTCAAGCCTAATCCTTATGGTGTATTCCTTAGGAGACCTAGAAATCTCACAAAGGGTGATTAAGTCCGTAAGCACTGGACTCCCCTTCCCAAGGCTAATCTGGCCAGGTTGATTACGAGGGGATTGCAGGGAAGGTTCTTCCTTTGGCTTGCGCCTCCGATTCCATAGACCCCACAACCGCGGTCGTTTGACACTGCCCCGCAGCCTAGTCACCAGATTCTACGAAGGGAATGAAAGCCAAGTGCCTAGCAAATAAAACCTCACCTTTTGAGACTTAACTCAATCCTGCCTAGGGCACGTTGATGGGTCGGCCCGAATAGGTTGTTAATATGATATTTTTATCGTTGAAATGTGTATAGTGGTTAACCTAATTCAGACCTAACCATCTCTTTACAAAATTTTTTAACCTGGCCTAATTGATTTTATCTTGTCGCTTTTAGGCCCAGGGTCGAACTCAGGGAAGTGGGGTTCAAGTCGAGTTTCTACGTTTTCCATAAAACGCGTCTCTTCCGTTCGTTTATTGTGTTTTTGGTATTTTTCTTATTTAGGTTTTTTTTCTGGTAATCCTTATTCTTGAGGCACACCCTCAAAATTGTGTCCTTGGCTTTTAGCCAAAACAGAGTTTCAAAACACGCCTTGCTACTTGCAAGACGGGGTACCTGCAAATCAAAGATTATCTTTTCACTTTTATACCATTTTTTATCTTTTTACTAAGAAGGAAGATAACAGATAGAAAGTAAATATAGTAGATATAGATATATATTTATATGTAGTATATATATAAAGGGGTGGGGGTGGAGGTGGCGATGGAGTGTAGCACTATGTCGAGTCAGTCGACGTCTAGAGAGACGCAACCAATACGACTAGGTGCCGCGTGGAGTGTGGATGGAGGATGGATGATGTATGGGACCACGCTTTTTTTGTACGCGTGTATCAGGGAATATCAGCAACTGGCGCAGATATCCCCGCGTTACAGCGTATAATAAATAACATGAAAATATATGTACATATGTATGTATATAAGTAAATATATCTATATATATATAAATGTATAGTTATATATGTATAGATATATATATATAGATATATATGTGTATATATATGTATATAAGTATATATATATATATTACTATATATATGTATATATATATGTATATAGATATGTATATATATATATATGTATATAAGTATATATGTCTATATATACATAAGTATATGTATAAGTATATAGATGTATATATATGTAGATATATATATATATATTATATATATATGTATATTATATATATATGTATGTATACATAACTATATAGATATACTATGTATATAAGTATATATATATATATATGTATATATGTTACTATAAGTGAGTGAGTGTGTGTGTATGTGTCGGTAGAGGTGTGTGTGTGTTGCTGTGAGTAAAAAAAAAGAGAGGCAGAGAGAGAATACGTGAGAGAGAGAGAGAGTACGTGAGAGAGAGTAGAGAGTGCCAGACAGAGAGAGAGCGGGCGGGAGAGATCGGCAGAGAGAGCGGGCGATGGAGTGATCGCGGACGCGCGAGTTAAGACGTCTGACGCCGCGTCGTCTGAAGGCGAAGGCGGACGTCTGACCGTCGTGGTGCACCGCGCCTTCGCGCAGAGGACGTGAGGCGTCTCCTGCAGACCGGGTGCGAGGACAGAGAGCGGGAGATGGCGCTCTCGGAGAAGGCGGCGGGGAGTCTGCAGTCGGTCGCGGAGGGTTGCGGAGGAGGGCAGGGGTCGGCGCGAGGACGTAACCGGCCGCTGCAGTGCGCGAGGCGGCCGGCTGCGGGTGCAATGCGGGGTGGACAGAACGGAGACGGAGGCGGGGAACGGGCCTGCAGGCGCACGCGGAGGGTTGCGCGCCTGCGGGGAAGGTCGTGGAGGAGGCGGGGGGTGCTGCTGCTGTTGCTGTCGCCGCGGTTTAGCTGCTGCTGCTGCTGCTTCAAGCTTCGAAGCTTGAAGCGGCAGCAATGGCGTGGAGACGAAAACGAAGAGAAAAGAAAACACCATGCCCACCGGCTCGTTGAAGAGCTGGGCGGTGGTGCTCCCACTGTGGTGGTGTGCACCACAGTGCGTTCTCCTGCTCACCGGGTGCCTCCTCGACGGAGGGCCGGCGTATGGGAGGGGAGAACGGTGGAGAGGAAGGTGGTGGCTGTGGGGTCTTTCCAGCTACTGCTTTTGCGAGGATGAAGCTGCAGCTACTTATAGAGGAGGGGAGAGTGGCGTGCCGGCTGCAGCAGGGAGAGGGTGTGTGAGTTGCAGCTATAGGGAGCGGCGTTGGCAGGGGGAAGTGACGGGAAGAAGTGCTGCGTGGCTGCTGCATGCAGCTGCGGGAAGAGTGCAGCCGCGGGAAGGGTGCTGCTGCGGGAAGGAGAGAAAAGAAGAAATCAATAGGAAAAATAAAAAGAGGGTGATTTTGCAAGGAGGCACTTGAAGAAAAATGTAACTATGCAGGCGATTGTTTCACTCCTCTTCCTCTCTTGATTAAATGCATGCATGCAAGTGTTTTTACAAATGCAATTACAAGATCCTATTATGCAATGTTAATGCTAGAAAATAGCACAAGAAGGCGTTATTACAGGCATGTTTTGAGGTGCAAACATATACTCCCATGCCTATCTTTTGCTAGTCCCTAGCAAAATAGTATTTAGAAATGATCTTAAGCTGAAGATTTTCTTCTGAGGTGATACAGGTGTGTTTACTATGGAATATTGTGAGAACCAATTGTAAAGAAGACTACCAGTACTTTAAGTCTCACATGACATAGATCATCTCTCAACTAACCAGGACTCTTGATATTTAAACCTTAAGTACGATTTCCAGGACCCAGGAGGTTTTTGCCGTACTCGAGAGCTCAAGAGGTTATGGTTTGTGCATAGTGAAGGATCAAGACTGACCAGATGAACATTAAGACTCAATCCCAGGGTTTCACGAATTTTTAAGTACAGGTTGGTCCCAGTTTCAGCTCATGTCTTCGAATTGACCCTTAAGATGATGACGGAAAACTCAACTCCCATTTTCTGATTTTTTTTTTTTTTTTTTTTTTTTGAAACACGTGTCAGTATATCTCTTACAACACATTTTGAAGCACACTTTTTTTTTTTTTTGGTGGGAGAGTTTCTTTTTGGTGGAAAGAGTCGCTCCTAAACACAAGACTAAAGCCTGGGATAAAAAGTCTACCTGCGCGCACAGGTAAGGACTCCACCTTCCCTAATGAACACTAGGGTTGGATCTTATGTTCACCTGGTCTTTCCTGATATGTGTAGTGTGAACCAAGTTTACTTAAGCTCTCAAGAAAAAGCAAACCAACAGATCCTGTACTGGTGTCTCAGGTACAAGAATACATCCTTAGTTAGGAGAGATCTTGATCTATTTTGTCAATGCTTTAAGTGAATTAAGCCGAGCCTGAGCGAATCAAGCTTTTGTGGCCTGGAAAGTCTTCAAAACAGAGGTTGAATATCCATAAACACTTATTGCCTTTTTGTTTCAGCTTCAAGATCATTATTAAACACCATTTATTATAATGTATATATATATTTTTTTTTTCTTTTTTTTTTTTTGCATATTTATAAATAGGTGGGAACTGTATGATACCAAAACATACCCGGATCCTATGGATGCCTATCCACCCCCCCATGCCAAACAAAGCTATGTCCTTATATGCATGCAGGGAAAGGCAGAGGAAGGATGGAAGATCGGGTAACAAGAGCTGAGGTTCAGGGTATAGATCAGGGTGGAAGGGTGGGTGGATGGTGGGTGGTGAAGAGAAAAGTGATGGTGGATGGTGAGTGCTGTTAGGGTGCCTCCCAACAAGCACTGAATTTAATGTCCCCAGCTGGACTCAGAATGAGGCAAAGAATTAGTTACCCTCCAGCAGGGCAACGGTTTCTCCAACGGGGGCAGGTTCATGATTCAGATAGGGTTTCAAACGCTGCCCGTTGACCGTAAATTTACGCCCAGATTTGGGATCTTCAATTTCGACGGTCCCATTGGGGAATGGTCTTGAGACCAGAAAAGGACCAGTCCATTTGGACTTTAATTTCCCAGGAAAGAATTTGAGTCGGGCATTATAGAGCCAAACTTGCTGAGATGGCTCAAATTCCTTCCGCCGAACATGGCTGTCGTGAAAAGCCTTAGTGCGCTGTTTAAAGGTTAGAGCAGAATCATAGGCTTCACGACGGAGCTCTTCCAGCTCTTGGAGTTGGAGTTTCCTTTCTCGTTCACATAAGTCTGGGTCGAGGTTACATTGGCGAACCGCCCAATAAGCGCAGTGCTCCAACTCCATAGGCAAATGACAAGGCTTCCCGCAAACGATTCTATATGGAGACATACCAAGGGGAGCCTTGAAGGCGGTCCGATACGCCCAAAGTGCATCAGTCAGCTTGTCGGACCAATCCTTACGGTCAGGCCGAACCGTTTTCTGGAGAATCTGCTTGATTTGCCGGTTCGACACTTCCGCCTGGCCGTTCGTCTGAGGATGATACGGGGATGCGATACGATGGTGGACTCCGTACCTCCTCAGAAGTGCCTGAAAAGAAGCATGGGTAAAGTGGCTTCCTCCATCCGAGATAATGGCCCGAGGGATCCCAAAACGCGCAAAGATATGGTCCTTGATGAATCGGGTGGAGATAACATGGTCAGCACGACGCGCGGGAATAGCCTCGATCCATTTTGAAACATAGTCGACGGCCACGAGGATGAATTCGAAGCCGTTGGATGGAGGAAAGGGACCCATGAAGTCAATTCCCCAGATGTCGAAGATTTCCGCAGCTAGGATGTGTTGCAAGGGCATCATGTCACGATGTGCCATTGACCCTAATGACTGGTACCTAGTGCAATGTTTGGCATAAGTGTGCACGTCCTGGTGAAGGGAGGGCCAAAAGAAACCGCACTGCAACACCTTGGCTGCAGTTTTCCTCCCAGAGAAATGGCCTCCACAGGCCTGATCGTGGCAGAAGGATAGCACACTGGGGAACTCACTGTCAGGAATACAGCGACGGATGATTTGATCAGCACCTATCCGAAAAAGAAGTGGATTATCCCAGAAATAATACTTTGCTTCTGCATGAGACGCTCACGCTGGTTTTTAGGCTAGCCACGTGGAAGAGATCCAGAAGCAAGGTAATTGGCAATGTCGGCATACCACGGTCCACTTGCCACATTTATTGCCAATAGGTGCTCATCAGGAAAAACTTCATTAATTGGCAGAGTAAGTCCAACATGGTCAGGGTCCAGTCTGGAAAGGTGATCAGCCACAACATTCTGGGCTCCGACCTTATCACGAATCTCAATGTCAAATTCCTGGAGCAGAAGGATCCAACGAATCAGTCTAGGCTTGGCATCCTTCTTGTGCATGAGATGGTGAATGGCCGCGTGATCAATGAAAACAATAACGTGAGAGCCCAGAAGGTAAGAACGGAATTTTTCCAGCCCAAAGACGACTGCCAGTAGTTCCTTTTCAGTGGTAGTATAATTACGCTGGGCCTCGTCCAACGTCTTACTGGCGTAGTATACCACGAAGGGGTGTCTATCGCGTCTTTGTCCCAGGATGGCTCCGACTGCAAGGTCTGAAGCGTCACACATAAGTTCAAAGTCGAGGGACCAATCAGGCGGCTGGAGAACAGGGGCCTTGGTGATAGCATTACGCAGCTGCGTGAATGCTTGTATACAGTCAGGGCCCATGTCGAAGGGCACGTCGGTTGATAGGAGATGAGTTAAGGGTCGAGAAATTTTGGAGAAGTCTTTGATGAATCTCCTATAGAAACCGACGTGTCCCAAGAAGGAGCGGATTTGTTTGACAGAACCAGGCACAGGTAAATCAGCAATGATATCGAGCTTAGCTCTGTCAACCTCAATACCCCTATCGGAGATGATATGTCCAAGAACAATTCCCTCGTGCATCATAAAATGACTTTTTTCCCAGGAAAGCACGAGGTTTACATCAATACATCTCCTAAGGATGCGAGTCAGGTTGGCAAGACATTCGTCGAAAGATGGTCCAAAGACTGAAAAGTCACCCATGAAGACCTCGAGAAAGTCACCCACCATGTCATGAAATATCGCCAGCATGCATCTCTGGAAAGTTGCTGGCGCGTTACAAAGTCCGAACGGCATCCTTCTAAAGGTGAAGGTGCCGAAAGGGCAGGTAAAAGTGGTTTTCTCTTGGTCTCGGGGGTCTATTGCCACCTGGTTATATCCTGAGAATCCATCCAGGAAGCAGAAAAATTTATTTCCCGCTAACCGCTCCAGGATTTGGTCAATAAATGGTAGCGGGAAGTGATCTTTCTTGGTTGCAGCATTGAGTTTCCTATAATCTACACACATTCTCCAAGATGTAGGAGTGCGTGTAGGGATGGATTCGCCCCTGTCATTGACACGGATGGTGAGTCTTGCCTTTTTGGGCACAACGTGAATCGGACTCACCCAGGGGCTATCTCTGATCGGGTAGATTATACCCGCATCCAGCCACTTAATGATTTCATTCTTAACGACCTCCCGCATGTTAGGGTTGAGACGTCACTGCATCTCGCGAGAAGGTCGAGCCTCCTCCTCCGTATATATACGATGAGTGCAGTAGGAGGGGCTAATACCAGATAAGTCTGATAAAGACCATCCAATAGCTGCCTTGTGTTCTAGGAGGACCTTAGTTAGTTTGCACTCCTGCTCCATGGTTAATTTTGAACTGATGATTACAGGGATCGTTTCATTTGGTCCCAGGAAAACATACTTGAGTGTATTAGGCAGCACTTTTAGCTTGGGAGTGGATGGGGAAGGATCTGGCATTTCTTGGGACGAGAGTGTCCCAGACGGGTAGGAGAACAAGTTAGGAGGAAGAAACTGGCCTTCAGATTGGCCAAGAAGAGGAGCTTCTTGGATAGATGGATCCAAAAATGAATAGCCCCAGTGAGAAGTATATGGGCTCAAGGTCCCAGTGTGGATTTGTAAATCTGCCTGATTTGGCGGGGAAGAAAGGGCAATTCGGTCTTCATGAGTGTGGACCGACAGTGAGTAGCCCGGATATGACTCAGACCACGAGGTATGGGAAGCGGAGAAAACCTCGTCAGAAGTCTGGCCAGGAGAAGGTACTGGACAAGGGAGGGATTGGGGAACGTCACAGTATGCGTTGGTCAGGCAGTTATCAGTGTTTATAGGTAATCAGCAGCAGTCCGAATAGGTCCCAATTAGTCCGATACACGCGCTGACGGCCATGTCCTCGTCAAACGTGTCATCCTCAATGCAATCGCAATCAAAGTTCTTGGCTGCCTTGAATATGTTAAGCTTGAGCTTCTAAGATCCAACGGCAATCTCAATACAGCCCGACTCGTAGTCGATGTGGGCGCGGGCTGTGGCCAAGAAAGGTCGACCGAAGATGATCGGACAATCAGAAAGTGAACTAGGAACTTCCAAATCTAAAACAAGAAAGTCAATAGGAAAACAGAGACTGTTGACCCTAACCACCACGTCTTCCACCACACCCTTCGGGATTTTGACAGAACGATCTGCCAACTGTAACGTGACAGGGGTGGGTTTCAGATTTCCCAAGGAAAATTTTTTGAGCATGATGGTCGGTATGAGATTGATGGAAGATCCTAGATCAAGCAAGGCACGGTTAAAACTGCAGCCTTGGATGCTACAGGAAATCAGTGGTGTTCCCGGATCTTTCTGCTTCGGTGGTAAGTTTGACAGTATAGCACAACTCGCATGAGGCAAGAGAACCACCAGATTCTTAGTCTTCTTTGACTGTCGCCTGGGTGTTGTGTAGTCTTTGAAAAATCGAGCGACAGTAGGTATGTGGTCGATTGCCTCGAGCAGGGGTACCTTGATTTCTACATCCCTGAACAAATTATGTAGGTTGTCAAAGGCCTGCGTATTTTTCTTTTTGCCTTTTGGCTCCCTTAGTAGAGCCTCAGGGAATGGGACTGATTCTGGCACAAGTTTTGGTGCATCATCCTCTCGCGAATGCGGTATGCCTCCCGAATGAGAGGGCGAAGAAGAAGATGGGCCAGGATCTGGTCGAGGCGGATCGACGGTCTGCTTACCGCTCCTCGTAGTGATAGCATTGGACGATGTGGGTCCAGTGGGATCATACGGTGGAGGAGGGTTTGCAATGGGGATATAAGAGTGTGGTGCTTGATGAGTGGCTACTCATCATGGCTAAAAGGCCGAAATTAAGCTACACACTAAGCAAAACAATATCAAATTAACACATAAAAAGGGTTAAGTGTGGGAATTAAAGAAAAGACCTAAAACTTTTAATGTGTGTTAAAACCTCCTAATTAGGTCACAAAAATGAGATATTCTGAAAACTAAAGAACAAATGATGATCCATACATCAATTGAACACATAAACAAGTTTGAAAAGGTAAATCAGAAGTAAAATCAATGTCTTAAATGTTCAATTAAGCACATGTAAAAATTTGAAAGCAATTGGACATCATTTAGGCTTAGAAATAAATAGATTACAATTAGGTCCTTCATGCATTACATTTCTACCCTTCAAAACTCCTTCTTGGACCTTTTTGCAAGCCGCAGGGACCCTTCTGTATGACTGCAAGGCCCTTCCAGTTATAGTTCTTTTCAGTTTTGGACCTGCACGCTATTCTTCTACCCCTTTGTTCAAGGGTCTTCCTGCAAGTTTTCCCTCATTTCAGAGAGAAGCCTGTGTTCTTCACGCGCACTGTAGCACGCGAAGAACACAGCCATTCTCGACCGTCCATCGCACTTTTGATCTCGATCTGCGGCTGGAATCAAATGGAACCTTCGCGCGATTCGGTGCGTGCGTTCACCTCTCTTCCCAGATCTCATCTGACGGTCAGATCTCTCTCTTGACTCGCCGCGCGCTCTACCCATCTCATCCTCACCGCCGGCCTAATTTTGATTAACCTCACCCTTGCGGTGATCTCAATCACTGAGCTGCTACTTAAGCACCTCAGTGGTGTCGCGCGCAAAGGATCGCTCCCTCCTACATCTCTTAGCGATCAATTCTTCCACTCCAGTCTCCCCTCCTCATCTAGACCCTGATTTCACAGCCACCGGCTGTGGAATCATCGCCTGCTCTCGACCCTCCTCGTTGCTAAGGACCTCGTAGCACCTGAGGACGACCCTGGAGTCTCACTAGCAGACTCTTCCCTCCGCTAGAGTCACCCTCCTCCTTTCTTCCTCCTTAGCCGCCGGCTAAGGACCCATAGGTCCCATTCTTCCTTTTAGTTTAGGTTTTTAATTCTGCACAAGTAGTGTTAGATTTAGTTTGCAGTAGTTTAGAATAGATTTAGTTTTAATTGTTAGTGTTCAATGTTAGCTGTAGTTAGATTAGTCTTAGGAGTAGAATTAGTATTAGATCCCCTCCCTCACCTCCTCTGATCAGTCCAGATCAGAGGGGAAGAATCATCTGTTCATTGTTCAACTTATCTCCCTCTTCATGTTTTGTTTTTCCATCATCCAAATTCTGATTCTTGTTTTTTCCTTTTTAACGACGAATTTTTCATCAATCACCCACACATCCTGACCCAATTTCAGATCTGATGGCACACTGCCTCAGATCTGAAAGTGGCGTCACAAGCACCATTTGGGGCTTCTCACTCACTCCATTTGTTTCACAAAAGCCCCTCTGTTTTAAATAGATTGCCTCAGTTTGTCAGAGCACTTTTGATTTGGATTTTAAAGGATTTTTACTCTCTGAAATGTTTTGACAGATCTGACAAATTGAAGGGATTTTTGGTTTTCATTGTGGGCAAGGATTCTGAGAAGTTCTCTGGTGACAGAGAACCAATCAGAAGAGCCTTTCATGATTCTGTTTATACTTTGTTTTGAATGCATTCGCCAGCTTCCATTAAATTTCCTTAATGCATTCTTAGTCTCCTTTTGCTATTTCAGAACTGCCATGCACTATTTGTGTTGATGATCATTTCTGTATGGTGATTCTCTAACCTAAGGAGTTTTCCATACTCCTTAAGGTTGCAAGAAACTGGGATTGCATTTCTTTGGTTTTAATTGATCGAGCTAAGTCTTCCTTCATGCTGTCTATGGCATTAGGAAGACTAACTCAATGCCATTTGAATGTTGATCTGAAAGGATGCTTCTGATAAGGTTTTTCCTAATGAGTATTTGAGCTGAATTTACATGAGATTTTCGTGAGATTTAAACCCCTTTCAGATTTGGATTTCATCTCTTCAATGTTTAGTTTGTTTTGAATTTTATCTTACTCCCAGTTACACAGCAACATGCTGCAACTTGCAGCTACATTTCCCTCCATCTCCAAATTCTCTTCTCCTCCAAATTCCCCCTTCATCTGTGAATTTTTTGTTCCCCTTTCTCCAAGTGGACTAACTACAGCAGCTGTTAGCCATTTGACAGTGGCTTAAGCCACTGCTGCTGCTACAAAAACTCACCCTGAACAGCAACTAAAACCAACACTAAAACAGCACATTCTTCTCTTCTCCATCTCCTCTGACAGTAGCTGCGGCTGCTGTCTAAACTCAAATAAAAACTCAATCAACTCTAATTCCCTAACTTTATACAAAAGCCTAATGACATAGACTTATTTTAAAACTGTAAATATACCTATTCATAGTATTATAACTATAGCATATCAGTTAGATTCATAGTTATACTGTAAATATGTATAAAACCTATACAGAAATTCATATACATATGTAATCTATGTAAAAATATGTATATATACTAATCTATTATGCATGTATTTACTGATTTATGTATATATATAGATACAGATTTATATTTACTTATTTAGTAGCTAAGTTAATAAGTTAGAGCAATAATCAAGTAAATAAATCTATAAACTTGGGAATATATATATATATATATATTAAGTAATTTAAGTTAGTCAAAGTATAATTATACCTAGTATAACTTACTGTAACTTAATTTTAATTATAAACTACACAGAATTGCTATTTTAGCCTAAATAAAACATAAATAAATTCATAAAAATACAATAAAAATATGTATTAAATACTTAAGTATGTAAGTTAAAACTGTTTAAGGTCAATTAGACCATTTACTAATTATTTTATAAGTAATTAACTATTTAATCACCTAAATCAACCTGTATAATCAGCCTAGTTTAGCGAATTTATTTGTATAGTAAAAATATTTAAAATTCAAAATTAATTAATCAATTATGTAGTATTACGTAAATATTTTATTTACCATATTTTATTTTATTTTTTTTAATAATTTATGGCCCCCAAATCGAGGGCCAAAAACGCGCACAGACGCAGCTGCGTCTGATTTCCAGCGCACGATGTGGCGCTGGAATAGCGCCACATCCTGTGCTGCAAACCAAACGCAGCGATATAAATATAATTTATGCCATAGTTGAAGCAGTCGTCACGGTGCCGGGCGCCCGAAACGCAATCCCTTATCCGATAACCCGATTTGTGCTGAACTCTGATATGTGATGATATTGAATATGTGATGTATGTGTGGGGCCGGAGGCCCGAGCATGGGAGTATTGTCTGGCGTTGGGCTGAGGCCCTGCGCTGATACGAAAACGTAATTAAGGCACCTAATCTGAGATGAGGGCGCGCTTAGTAGAGGTCTGGTCCCACCCGTAGGGTGCTGTGTATCCCTCGAAAAGCGCGCCCGCTAATTAAACACATTTTACACCCGTCTCCACCGCAGCCTCTGAAATACCACACAGAACAAAATGAAAGGACAAACGACTTAAAAAAAAAGAGAGAACACGAGATAACAACAGAAATGACTTACTGTACATACAGCAGTAGAATAAGTAATATACATATGTATAAGTAAACCCACATAATTACTAACAGAATAAAACGACACTATAAATGTCGCTAAAGACCTCAGTTTGCTTCTTTAGGTTGTATATAGTGTTTTCTGAGATTTAGCGACGTTTATATCTGTCACTAAAACTGATACATATGTCACTATAAATAAATGACTAGTAAGTTAAGTTTTTACACTATGGTATCCTAATGTAGTATGAACTAACATATTAGTGTTAATAGTATAACTTGTAAATACATAGTTTAGAGTATAATAATAGATTGTTTGATGCTTGTTCATAGTTAGTATTTTTTTGCAAGCACTTCTTAGTAACTAGGTAAATAAAACATTCATTCATTCTTTAAATGTAGAGTTTCTTTTTGAATAAGAAGACAATTTCGGAGATAATCAAAGAGTGACCGAATTAAATTCAATAAATTGCCTCCCAGAGAACGACCTGGAACAAAACCAGTAAAAATTAGATAAATAAGCAAATGATAATAATGGTTGTAATGACTGGTACTCACCCATACTCACCACTATACGACATCCTTAATGTTATATTATACACCCTATACTACAACGACATGATCATAACAATAATTATTCACCATCATCAACCAACCATCGTCACCATTATTTTGGCGCCGTTGCCAGGGAGCATCGGTGTCAACAATTTACACCATCATTTTTTGGCGCCGTTGCCGGGGAGGCAACGCTCTTTGCACCAAAATTTTCTTTTTATTCTTTTGTATATAGAAATTCTTTATTTCATTCATTCATTGATTGTAATTTCTTTTATTTTCCATTGAATTATTTGTGTATACATTCTTTTAGTCTTTTGCTAATCATTTGTTTTTCCACAGCACTTGAGGAGGAGTGTCGTCTTCCTGGTGGAGTCGCTGCGCTCCAGATCTGTCTTCCTGGTGGAGTTTTGCCTCGAAGTAGCTGTAGGATTTTAGTATTAGTTTTAGTATAGATAGTTTTAGGTTTATTAATTAGGAACAATTGTTAGTCATAAGTTGTGAGAGCTTGTTCTCACACAATTTTTGTAATAATTCTGGACTATCTGGACTTTATTTCTTTATCTTCTTAATTTCTTTCCTTACTTTTGAATTGCATATAAAATTTTTTTCAGAAAAATCAAAAAATCAAAAAAATCAAAAAGACCTCATACTTATCTAGCAGCAGCAGAACTTTAGGCATCCATTTTTAGGATTGCATTTCATTCCTGCTAGATTTTAATTCAAGTCAAATCTGCATTAGAAGATTGCTGGAGTCAGGTATGCATTTCTTACCTAACTCTAACTCCTGCCATATTTGCATTTGACTTAAAGTTAAGAAGACCACTACTTGTTCTGCATTTATTAAAAAGTGAAACGAGCAGCATAGAAAACACATTTTAATCACTTCAATCAAATAAAAAAGGAGATAGCAAAATTGGGTGAAACCATGTTTGAGATTTTAATCGCCTTGTGTTGAATGTTATCGTGCACACAGCACGATCACTTAAGGCCACAATACACGGGTTTCTACCTCATCTTTCTGCAACCACAGGATCTGGATTCGCACGCTCAGTCTTATCCAGATTCCCAGTGGATTTTAGAGGTCTGCACATCGCTAGGTTTATCTTAGGATACGTACAATTGTTTGAAACAATTGTTTGCGTATAACATACTTTGCGTAGCAGCCTCTAGGAAAAATTTTCTCCGATTCATTTCGATTGATTGGTCTTCTTGAATTGAGATTTTATTGGGATTCTTCTGTTTTATTGTGAACGTTAAAAATTTTTTCCCATTGAGTTGGATCGAATTAGAGTAAACGGGATTTCAAAAAAAACCAACTCAATGGAAGGTAGGAGATCCCAAAACCCAGAACTTGTACTCCCCTTGGGTACTGCTACCCAAGCTACTGCATCATCTTCTTTTCCTTCCACTTCTAATCCCTTACCTCCTGAGTCTCAAAATACTTTTCGCAATCCCCCTCGCCAAGAGGATGATCTTGATTCTTCACACTTTGAGGATTTTGAAGAACTTCCTCCAGACTTAGTTGCACATCCTCTACCACAGCAACCACCTATCCCTAGGTTCCAACCTCCACCTTATCCTAATCATCCTAATCCACCCCCGGAGAGAGGACCTATGCCTCATCTTCAGCACCTTTTCGATACACAACTACAAATGAATACCTTAACCCAACAGGTGCAACAGCTTGCTCAAGCTGTAAATCTATTAGCTAACCCCCAACCACAACCACTTCAACCTAGAAATCCTCAGGAACCACCCCAACCCCGTAGACCTCAACTACGAGATTATTATAATCCCGCAGTTGCCCAACTAATGCCTGTGGTACGTTATCCCAATGGGGGTCGTGCTGCTGAACTGAAGCCGAACATTATAGCACTCATTCCTCACTTCCATGGACTTGCTTCTGAGGACCCTTTTCAGCATTTAGAGGAGCTGAAGAATCTTGCCCAAACTTTGGGTCCACAAGGACATGATCAGCACACGCTTTTGATGAAAATGTTCTCCTTTTCATTAAAAGATAAGGCAGCCTTTTGGTTTAGAACACTTGCACGGACTACACCTATAGATTCCTGGGCTTCTTTAGAACATGAGTTCTTAAAGAAGTACTTTCCTGTAGGCCGCACTAATGCCTTAAGGCGTGCCATCACCACCTTCACCCAGAATTCAGGAGAACCTATGCACGAGGCTTGGGAGAGATTCCATGAGCTTTTGAGAAAATGTCCCCACCATGGTGTCCCACGCTGGCAACAGGTCCAGATCTTCTACCATGGGCTCCATGATGACACACGGAATTTTGTAGATGCCGCTTGTGGAGGCAATTTCCTGTGTCGGGACGAGGACTCAGCCTTTGAGCTCTTTGAAGGCATGGCCGAAAACTCTATTAATAATGCTTCAATGAGCGTGTTTAATAGAAAGTCCTCACATTCCCACTCACACACGGGGGTACATGAAGCCCAATCCAGTAGCAAAGACTTAGAGATAGTGGCTAGTCAACTGGATAAAGTGGGCTTAATCGAGAAGTAGATGAAGTATGGAAATTTCTCTCAAAACACCCATCTTCTTCTCAGTCACCAGCACAAAACACTTCTTCTCAGTTTCCCACAGGGAGGGAAACTGTGAATAACCTTTCTGTGACACAAACTGCATTACCGGATTTTCCATTCCCATATCCTTCACTAGTTGGAGGAACCTTTGTTCCTCCCTTCACTGACTTCCCTGCACCTTCTGGAGCTTCGGAGGAGCTTCATGCCATTCACAATGATCCTTTCACACAAACCTATAACCCTGGATGGCGTAATCATCCAAATTTCTCGTGGTCGGGAAATTCACAAAGACCTCCTTTTCAACATCCTTCTGCACCACCATTGCACAACCCGATCCGAGCACCACCTCCACAATCACACGGATATCCACCGCGTACCCACCAGCAACCCCAACCCAGGCCCACCCAATACTCTCAATCTGGGCCTACACGAGATGACCAGTTGGGGTCTATCATGAAAGCTCTTGCTGATATGCAACAACAGAATATTGCTATGCAGCAAAGACAG
Organism: Thalassia testudinum; assembly: GCA_037157565.1. Classification (NCBI taxonomy): domain Eukaryota; kingdom Viridiplantae; phylum Streptophyta; class Magnoliopsida; order Alismatales; family Hydrocharitaceae; genus Thalassia; species Thalassia testudinum. The sequence goes on from JAZHRO010000072.1 coordinate 11,547,511, forward strand.
GACGCGGCCTTAGCTGAGATGAGAGCCCAGCAATCACACTTGACGGAGTCCCGTCAACCACATTCACTCCCATCACAAGCACAACCGAACCCTAGGAACATACCTGCTCAAAGGTATGTCCAACCTTAACCAGCACTGCACGACCAAACACATGACATTTCACAACCAGTGCATAACACTGAATCGACATGATCTTGAGACTTTTTGATAATGGAGCCGTTGAGATCACTGAACTTGACAAATCTGAACCCTTTATTGTTAATGGACAAAGACTGAAACCTTTCATTGAGCCGCATGATCTCAGACTTGTCAATTCCACCATTTCGCTCCTACATTTTGAGCTACCAACTAAGTTTTCGCCTAGCTGACGGCGTTAAACTTAGCAAACACCTACCCTTGTATATAGCTGTTTTACACCTTTCTTACTCTTGCCTTTATTTGCATATAGTGTCTACCCTTGCATTCTGAGCATACATTCATTGACACACATGTCATGCATTTCACTTCCTAGCCCGACTGTTCACTCTGATCCTAGATCAGACTTAAAATCGTCCGCACAGAGATTTTATCTCCTCATTCCGACTTTCTTCCATCACCCAGTCTAGGATAGTGAAAAGCAGAGCATGCATTTGCATCCACCCTTTCATTCAATGAGGACATTGAAACATTTAAGCATGGGGGGGTGTAAATGGTAAACCATTTAAACCAAAATGCAATTGTAGACACAACTATAGTACATATAGTATTATCAAAAAATTATATACTTCAAAAAAATTGAAAAATTTTGAAAACTTTTTTTACAAAGCTAAAAATACAAAAAAATAACAAATCAGAAAAATTCCAAAAATACAATAAGGGACATGTACTTCATTATCAAAGGAGGACATTCATTTCAAGAGGGGAGGGAGAGAAAGAAAAAGAAAAAGAAAGAAAAGATAAGTGATCTTATAGCTGAAAAAAAAAAAATAATAATAATAGAATAAGTGTCTATGGACATTCAACCGTTACTAGTTTGACCTGCCGGGCCATAGAAGCTTGGTACAAGCTTAGGCTTAATACACTTCGAGCCTTGACAAGATAGACCACAGTCTCTCCTAACTTTAGGACATTTCTTGTACCTGAGTCACCTGTACAGGATTCGTTGGTTTGCTTTGACTTGGGAGTCTAAGTAACCTTGGCTTTCACTACACAATGTCAGGAAAGACCACTTGAACCTAAACCTCAAACCTTGTGTTCATTAGGGAAGGTGGAGTCCTTACCTGTGCGTGCAGGTAGACTCTTTGCCCTAATCTTTAGTTTTGTGTCTAGGAGAAGCTCTTTCCACAAAAGAAATCCACCCACCAAATATAGTGCGCTCTACCAAATAAGTTTCGGAGACATAAAAAAAAAAAAAAAAAAAAATTTCTTCTCTGAGCCACAAATACAATAAGGGTTGGGATTGAATACCATCAATTTTTGAGTCATCCGAAAGCATGGGCTGAAGTTAGGACCAACCTGGACTTAAAAAGAAGTGAAACCCCGGGAATGAGCCTTAGAATTCACCTGGTTAGTTCTGACTTATCACAAAGCACAGCCATAACTTCATAGCATTCTGAGTCTCTGTAAAAACCCCCTGAGTCCTGGAATTCGACTTAAGGTTTAAATATCAAGAATCCTTGTTGGTTGAGAGATGGTCTATGTCATTTAAGCCTCGAGTTCTGGTAGGTTATCCTCAGTAACCAGGTTCTCACAATGTCCAAAAGCACAGTTGGTTTATTGAAAAAAATTTTCAGCTTAAAGATCATCATAAAACACTTAAAAATTTTTGAAAGAAGAAAAAGATATCTTTACACACTTACCTTGCTGACACTTAAATTGCCTTACACTTCAACAGATTGTTTGCTAAGGGACTAGCAAAACGTAAGCATGGGGGTATGATGAGTGGCTACTCATCATGGCTAAAAGGCCGAAATTAAACTATACACTAAGCAAAACAATATCAAATTAACACATAAAAAGGGTTAAGTGTGGGAATTAAAGAAAAGACCTAAAACTTTTAATGTGTGTTAAAACCTCCTAATTAGGTCACAAAAATGAGATATTCTGAAAACTAAAGAACAAATGATGATCCATGCATCAATTGAACACATAAACAAGTTTGAAAAGATAAATCAGAAGTAAAATCAATGTCTTAAATGTTCAATTAAGTACATGTAAAAATTTGAAAGCAATTGGAAATCATTTAGGCTTAGAAATAAATAGATTACAATTAGGTCCTTCATGCATTACATTTCTACCCTTCAAAACTCCTTCTTGGACCTTTTTGCAAGCCGCAGGGACCCTTCTGTATGACTGCAAGGCCCTTCCAGTTATAGTTCTTTTCAGTTTTGGACCTGCACGCTATTCTTCTACCCCTTCGTTCAAGGGTCTTCCTGCAAGTTTTCCCGCATTTCAGAGAGAAGCCTGTGTTCTTCACGCGCACTGTAGCACGTGAAGAACACAGCCATTCTCGACAGTCCATCGCACTTTTGATCTCGATCTGCGGGTGGAATCAAATGGAACCTTCGCGCGATTCGGTGCGTGCGTTCACCTCTCTTCCCAGATCTCATCTGACGGTCAGATCTCTCTCTTGACTCGCCGCGCGCTCTACCCATCTCATCCTCACCGCCGGCCTAATTTTGATTAACCTCACCCTTGCGGTGATCTCAATCACTGAGCTGCTACTTAAGCACCTCAGTGGTGTCGCGCGCAAAGGATCGCTCCCTCCTACATCTCTTAGCGATCAATTCTTCCACTCCAGTCTCTCCTCTTCATCTAGACCCTGATTTCACAGCCACCGGCTGTGGAATCATCGCCTGCTCTCGACCCTCCTCGTCGCTAAGGACCTCGTAGCACCTGAGGAAAACCCTGGAGTCTCACTAGCAGACTCTTCCCTCCGCTGGAGTCACCCTCCTCCTTTCTTCCTCCTTAGCCGCCGGCTAAGGACCCATAGGTCCCATTCTTCCTTTTAGTTTAGGTTTTTAATTCTGCACAAGTAGTGTTAGATTTAGTTTGCAGTAGTTTAGAATAGATTTAGTTTTAATTGTTAGTGTTTAATGTTAGCTGTAGTTAGATTAGTCTTAGGAGTAGAATTAGTATTAGATCCCCTCCCTCACCTCCTCTGATCAGTCCAGATCAGAGGGGAAGAATCATCTGTTCATTGTTTAACTTATCTCCCTCTTCATGTTTTGTTTTTCCATCATCCAAATTCTGATTCTTGTTTTTTCCTTTTTAACGACGAATTTTTCATCAATCACCCACACATCCTGACCCAATTTCAGATCTGATGGCACACTGCCTCAGATCTGAAAGTGGCGTCACAAGCACCATTTGGGGCTTCTCACTCACTCCATTTGTTTCACAAAAGCCCCTCTATTTTAAATGGATTGCCTCAGTTTGTCAGAGCACTTTTGATTTGGATTTTAAAGGATTTTTACTCTCTAAAATGTTTTGACAGATCTGGCAAATTGAAGGGAGTTTTGGTTTTCATTGTGGGCAAGGATTCTGAGAAGTTCTCTGGTGACAGAGAACCAATCAGAAGAGCCTTTCATGATTCTGTTTATACTTTGTTTTGAATGCATTCGCCAGCTTCCATTAAATTTCCTTAATGCATTCTTAGTCTCTTTTTGCTATTTCAGAACTGCCATGCACTATTTGTGTTGATGATCATTTCTGTATGGTGATTCTCTAACCTAAGGAGTTTTCCATACTCCTTAAGGTTGCAAGAAACTGGGATTGTGTTTCTTTGGTTTTAATTGATCGAGCTAAGTCTTCCTTCATGCTGTCTATGGCATTACGAAGACTAACCCAATGCCATTTGAATGTTGATCTGAAAGGATGCTTCTGATAAGGTTTTTCCTAATGAGTATTTGAGCTGAATTTACATGAGATTTTCGTGAGATTTAAACCCCTTTCAGATTTGGATTTCATCTCTTCAATGTTTAGTTTGTTTTGAATTTTATCTTACTCCCAGTTACACAGCAACATGCTGCAACTTGCAGCTACATTTCCCTCCATCTCCAAATTCTCTTCTCCTCCAAATTCCCCTTTCATCTGTGAATTTTTTGTTCCCCTTTCTCCAAGTGGACTAACTGCAGCAACAGTTAGCCATTTGACAGTGGCTTAAGCCACTGCTGCTGCTACAAAAACTCACCCTGAACAGCAACTAAAACCAACACTAAAACAGCACATTCTTCTCTTCTCCATCTCCTCTGACAGTAGCTGCGGCTGCTGTCTAAACTCAAATAAAAACTCAATCAACTCTAACTCCCTAACTTTATACAAAAGCCTAATGACATAGACTTATTTTAAAACTGTAAATATACCTATTCATAGTATTATAACTATAGCATATCAGTTAGATTCATAGTTATACTGTAAATATGTATAAAACCTGTACAGAAATTCATATACATATGTAATCTATGTAAAAATATGTATATATACTAATCTATTATGCATGTATTTACTGATTTATGTATATATATAGATACAGATTTATATTTACTTATTTAGTAGCTAAGTTAATAAGTTAGAGCAATAATCAAGTAAATAAATCTATAAACTTGGGAATATATATATATATATATATTAAGTAATTTAAGTTAGTCAAAGTATAATTATACCTAGTATAACTTACTGTAACTTAGTTTTAATTATAAACTACACAGAATTGCTATTTTAGCCTAAATAAAACATAAATAAATTTGTAAAAATACAATAAAAATATGTATTAAATACTTAAGTATGTAAGTTAAAACTGTTTAAGGTCAATTAGACCATTTACTAATTATTTTATAAGTAATTAACTATTCAATCACCTAAATCAACCTGTATAATCAGCCTAGTTTAGCGAATTTATTTGTATAGTAAAAATATTTAAAATTCAAAATTAATTAATCAATTATGTAGTATTACATAAATATTTTATTTACCATATTTTATTTTATTTTTTTTAATAATTTATGGCCCCCAAATCGAGGGCCAAAAACGCGCACAGACGCAGCTACGTCTGATTTCCAGCGCACGATGTGGCGCTGGAATAGCGCCACATCGTGTGCTGCAAACCAAACGCAGCCATATAAATATAATTTATGCCATAGTTGAAGCAGTCGTCACGGCGCCGGGCGCCCGAAACGCAATCCCTTATCCGATAACCCGATTTGTGCTGAACTCTGATATGTGATGATATTGAATATGTGATGTATGTGTGGGGCCGGAGGCCCGAGCGTGGGAGTATTGTCTGGCGTTGGGCTGAGGCCCTGCGCTGATACGAAAACGTAATTAAGGCACCTAATCTGAGATGAGGGCGCGCTTAGTAGAGGTCTGGTCCCACCCATAGGGTGCTGTGTATCCCTCGAAAAGCGTGCCCGCTAATTAAACACATTTTACACCCGTCTCCACCGCAGCCTCTGAAATACCACACAGAACAAAATGAAAGGACAGACGACTTAAAAAAAAAGAGAGAACACGTGATAACAACAGAAAAGACTTACTGTACATACAGCAGTAGAATAAGTAATATACATACGTATAAGTAAACCCACATAATTACTAACAGAATAAAACGACACTATAAATGTCGCTAAAGACCTCAGTTTGCTTCTTTAGGTTGTATATAGTGTTTCTGAGATTTAGCGACGTTTATATCTGTCACTAAAACTGATACATATGTCACTATAAATAAAAGACTAGTAAGTTAAGTTTTTACACTATGGTATCCTAATGTAGTATGAACTAACATATTAGTGTTAATAGTATAACTTGTAAATACATAGTTTAGAGTATAATAATAGATTGTTTGATGCTTGTTCATAGTTAGTATTTTTTTGCAAGCACTTCTTAGTAACTAGGTAAATAAAACATTCATTCATTCTTTAAATGTAGAGTTTCTTTTTGAATAAGAAGACAATTTCGGAGATAATCAAAGAGTGACCGAATTAAATTCAATAAATTGCCTCCCAGAGAACGACCTGGAACAAAACCAGTAAAAATTAGATAAATAAGCAAATGATAATAATGGTTGTAATGACTGGTACTCACCCATACTCACCACTGTACGACATCCTTAATGTTATATTATACACCCCATACTACAACGACATGATCATAACAATAATTATTCACCATCATCAAACAACCATCATCACCATTATTTTGGCGCCGTTGCCGGGGAGCATCGGTGTCAACAATTTACACCATCATTGCTGCAACAGGATTAGCCTGAAATCCTGGTGGAATGCTCGGAGCTTGCAGAACTTGATTAACCTGTCCCTGAGAAGGTCGTACCTGTGGTTGAGAACCACGGGGCACGAAATTTCGGGGGTTTGGAACAGGTTGGGCGGGAAGAGTGCCCTGAGATCGAGTCGCCATGCGTAGTTGACTGATCTCGGCGTTCTGCTGCGCCAATTGGTGCTGAAGAGAGGTCATGTTCTCTTCATGGCACTTTGACATTTCCGTCATCATTCGCATCAATTTGTCAAGAGGGCTTGATGCGTGTTCAGTTTGTGGTACGCAAGGGCCTGATGGCGGATTTGCCATAGCATTAAACTGGACCCTTGGGATGACGGGTGCGGACGGTCGCATTGGTCCACCTGCGGGGTTTTGGCACTGCGGGTTGTTGGACCATGCGAAGTTCGGATGATTACGCCACCCTGGGTTATAAGTGGCAGAGAACGGGTTGTTCCCCAGGGTGCAAGCATCTTCTATGCCAGAAGACGCGTCCGCATGTAGATATGTGTCTGAGCACACGGAGGCTTGGTCCTCCGTGTCGAAATACTGGCTCGCAGAAGCCAGTTCCACATGACTTACTGAGTCGCTTGGCGCGACACTCGATAAGGAAGGTCTAACGGGGTTTCTCGGGATAAGCCTGGTATTAGAAGAACTTGGATTGTGACGAAGTGGTGAAGAGGTGGTGTTTGCCATAGATCGGGCGGGGTTGGCCAGAAGCTCGTCTAGCTTCTTGTGCACGACGGAGACTTCATCCAGTTTTTGTGCAATAAGGCTTAGATCAGTGGATGAATGGGAGGGTCCCGTGTCAACTTCGTGGACATTTTGGGGCTAGCTGGTACGATTAAAGGCGACAATGGAAGCATTGTTCATCGAGTTTTCACTCATATTTTCAAACATCTCGAATGCTCCATTCTCGTCTTTATTCATAAAGTTACCTCCGCAGGAAGCATCTGCAATCTGCTTCAAAGTCTCATTTAGCCCATAGTAGAAAATCTGGGCTATATGCCACTTAGGCAGACCGTGGTGCGGACACTTCCTGAGGAGGTCGTTATACCTCTCCCATGCCTCATGAAATTGTTCGCCGTTTTGTTGCGTAAATGAAGTGATAGCACGGCGAAGCGCATTGTTCCGCCCGATTGGGAAGAACTTCTTGAGAAACGCTGTTCGCATCTCTTCCCAAGAGTGGATGGTTCTCCCAAGGGTGCGTAACCATTGCAACGCTTTATCCTGTAATGAAAATGGGAACATCTTCATGAGGACTATAGATAACCTGACATTTCTTGGTTTAACGGTTTCAACAAGTCGGGTTAGGTCTTCCAAGTGGAGAAATGGGTCTTCACTTGCAAGACCATGAAAGTGAAAATTGATTAGGCCAATTATGTTTGGTTTTAATTCAAAGTCGTCCCCGCCCATGGGGACCCGAATTTGTCCTATGGTCTCTATAGCAGCGGGATTCTGATAAGAGCTAAGAGACCTAGGCTCCTCCCGTTCGGGAGGGTTCTGCATTTCCTCCAATGTTTCCCGAATGGCTTCGATTTGCTCATTATACATTTCCATTTGGGCTTGGAGGCGGGTTATGGGATCTAAGGCTCCACCACCTGGTGGGTTCTGAGGGCGGTTTCCTCCCTCGGGATTTAGGGGTGGGCGTGCAGCCATGTTTGTGGAGGAGGAGGACGATTCGACTTGTTTTCTAGATTTATCAGTCAATTCAAATAGTTCAGGGTTTTGTGACCTCCTCCCAAACATGCACTACCACAGGAAGAATTGGGGAGATGAGAAGGGAAAAGGGATGAGAGAAATGACGCCGCAAAGGTACACTTGATTACAAATCAATACAGTCAAGTTCCTAACCTCTACAGTGTGCCCTTAGACCTAAAGATCTAAGTTACCTACTATCACGAACTACGGAACCGAATGCGAGCACCGCGGAACCACCGGGCCAGATTGAAAGGCCGTTTGCCCCAATCTTAGACACCCGATAGCACGCGGGAACTCTCACCAGCACGTAGTCGCTACACACAGGTAGTTAGACCTCCAATCCTTAGTAAGGGTCAAGTTACTACCAGTTTTAATTAGAGGCTTAGGGTCAAGTGCTTTTGGAATGTGAAGGGCATTGTTTACGGGTAATGCCCAAGTGATTGATTTTAAGAGTGTGTAAGAACAAGCATGCAACAGGGAAATCTCCCCGAATTGAAGTTTTTATTGGCGAATGGTTTTTAGAGTTCAGCCTTAAGTAGTATGAATTTTAGGGTTTTGCTGAATTACCAATTCAACCAATCTCCGGGTTTTTGCAAAAATACAGGTTTTCCTTCTAAAACCCAAGAAACCCTTCTTCAATTATCAGTTAGTTAATGCATGCTAAAATGGAATGGGCTACCCTAAATGGAGATTTCTAAGTGTGGATGCACGAATCAGTTTTATATCAATGTGACAGGGAGCCAAAGCACATCAATTCAAGTGCTCCCAATCACCAGAAATGATTTCCACACACAAGGCTTCAACCAGAAGATAAAGAAAATAAAATTGTTGGGGTTGAAGTATTCAGGATCGAATCACAGGCAAGTTTGAAAAGTCGTTGTGGGGTTGGAATCAACTCAATTCCAAGTCTCCCCACCAAAAATGTGATCCTGAATTAAAGATAAGTGAGGCAAAAGAGGGATACAAGCAATCTTTTTCTTTGCCTCAAAGAATACTTCCCACGGCGAAAAATCTAAGAATCAAGATTCTCGGATTTTCGCTATGCGAAGTAAGGCGGGAAATCCCGGGGCAGTGGGAGTGAAGACAACCAATCAATCAAGTGAATTTTAATCCACTTGCCCTCAAGAAATCCCAAGAAGTTTTTCTAGATTTTAGTTTAAAATTTTTTTTTTTTTTTATTGTGGTGGCAAGTTAACCCTAATTTGATGAGAAAAGAAAACCTACTTATTCGGCAACGTGTGCGAAGCTCCAATGCGATGTCAGCGTCTTCACGCTCTCGTTCCCGCCTTGGATCTGCTCACGTCCTCGACTTCGTCAGCCTTCTTCTCCTTCCACCAGGTTCACCTGCACACCAAAAACAACAATACCCGTGAAGAGAGAAGAGACAAATTTAAAGGAATTGGATAGAAACTTACTCAAAAGCGCACCTCCCCGGCAACGGCGCCAGAAAAGTTATGATGGGTCGGCCCGAATAGGTTGTTAATATGATATTTTTATCGTTGAAATGTGTATAGTGGTTAACCTAATTCAGACCTAACCATCTCTTTACAAAATTTTTTAACCTGGCCTAATTGATTTTATCTTGTCGCTTTTAGGCCCAGGGTCGAACTCAGGGAAGTGGGGTTCAAGTCGAGTTTCTACGTTTTCCATAAAACGCGTCTCTTCCGTTCGTTTATTGTGCTTTTGGTATTTTTCTTATTTAGGTTTTTTTCTGGTAATCCTTGTTCTTGAGGCACACCCTCAAAATTGTGTCCTTGGCTTTTAGCCAAAACAGAGTTTCAAAACACGCCTTGCTACTTGCAAGACGGGGTACCTGCAAATCAAAGATTATCTTTTCACTTTTATACCTTTTTTTATCTTCTTACTAAGAAGGAAGATAACAGATAGAAAGTAAATATAGTAGCTATAGATATATATTTATATGTAGTATATCTATAAAGGGGTGGGGGTGGAGGTGGCGATGGAGTGTAGCACTATGTCGAGTCAGTCGACGTCTAGAGAGACGCAACCAATACGACTAGGTGCCGCGTGGAGTGTGGATGGAGGATGGATGATGTATGGGACCACGCTTTTTTTGTACGCGTGTATCAGGGAATATCAGCAACTGGTGCAGATATCCCTGCGATACAACGTATAATAAATAACATGAAAATATATTTACATATGTATGTATATAAGTAAATATATCTATATATATATAAATGTATAGTTATATATGTATAGATATATATATATAGATATATATGTGTATATATATGTATATAAGTATATATATATATATTACTATATATATGTATATATATATGTATATAGATATGTATATATATATATATGTATATAAGTATATATGTCTATATATATATAAGTATATGTATAAGTATATAGATGTATATATAAGTAGATATATATATATATATATTATATATATATGTATATTATATATATATGTATGTATACATTACTATATAGATATACTATGTATATAAGTATATATATATATATATATATGTATATATGTTACTATAAGTGAGTGAGTGTGTGTGTATGTGTAGGTAGAGGTGTGTGTGTGTTGCTGTGAGTAAAAAAAAAGAGAGGGAGAGAGAGAATACGTGAGAGAGAGAGAGAGTACGTGAGAGAGAGTAGAGAGCGCCAGACAGAGAGAGAGCGGGCGGGAGAGATCGGTAGAGAGAGAGAGCGGGCGATGGAGTGATCGCGGACGCGCGAGTTAAGACGTCTGCCGGAGGCGGCAGACGTCTGACGCCGCGTCGTCTGAAGGCGAGGGCGGACGTCTAACCGTCGCGGTGCACCGCGCCTTCGCGCAGAGGACGTGAGGCGTCTCCTGCAGACCGGGTGCGAGGACAGAGAGCGAGCGATGGCACGCTCGGAGAAGGCGGCGGGGAGTTTGCAGTCGGTCGCGGAGGGTTGCGGAGGAGGGCAAGGGTCGGCGCGAGGCCGTAACCGGCCGCTGCAGTGCGCGCGGCGGCCGGCTGCGGGTGCAATGCGGGGTGGACAGAACGGAGACGGAGGTGGGGAACGGGCCTGCAGGCGCGCACGGAGGGTTGCGCGCCTGCGGGGAAGGTCGCGGAGGAGGCGGGGGGCGCTGCTGCTGCTGCTGCTTCAAGCTTCGGAGCTTGAAGCGGCAGCAATGGCGTGGAGACGAAAACGAAGAGAAAAGAAAACACCACACCCACCGGCTCGTTGAAGAGCTGGGCGGTGGTGCTCCCACTGTGGTGGTGTGCACCACAGTGGGTTCTCCTGCTCGCCGGGTGCCTCCTCGACGGAGGGCCGGCGTGTGGGAGGGGAGAACGGTGGAGAGGAAGGTGGTGGCTGTGGGGTCTTTCCAGCTGCTGCTTTTGCGAGGATGAAGCTGCAGCTACTTATAGTGGAGGGGAGAGTGGCATGCCGGCTGCAGCAGGGAGAGGGTGTGCGAGTTGCAGCTATAGGGAGCGGCGTTGGCAGGGAGAAGTGACGGGAAGAAGTGCTGCGTGGCTGCTGCATGCAGCTGCGGGAAGAGTGCAGCCGCGGGAAGGGTGCTGCTGTGGGAAGGAGAGAAAAGAAGAAATCAAGAGGAAAAATAAAAAGAGGGTGATTTTGCAAGGAGGCACTTAAAGAAAAATGTAACTATGCAGGCGATTGTTTCACTCCTCTTCCTCTCTTGATTAAATGCATGCATGCAAGTGTTTTTACAAATGCGATTACAGGATCCTATTATGCAATGTTAATGCTAGAAAATAGCACAAGAAGTCGTTATTACAGGCGTGTTTTGAGGTGCAAACACACGTCTACTCAGTTTTAAAGGGTTAGGATAGTGCTTGTGCTTAGGGTTATGTGATGAGGCGTTGATTGGGGTGGTGCCTCTTAATTTTCCACTTTCAAAGTGTGTGCTTCTAGCAAAACATGGTTTTCAAGCAAGGATTTGTTAAGATGTGGTGTCTTTTAGTGTTTCATCCTTACTTTAGTACTTTTTACGGTTGACGTGTCTTAATGTTTTCAAACAAGTTTCAGTGGCCACGTCAAGTTTTGCGCATAACTTGGTGAAAGTAGATTTCCTTTTCTTTTGTAGAGGCTCTAATACCCTAGTGTACTCATCCTGATGATCATGCAGCTTCTATTAGATGAGTCAGTTTTAGGGTTGAGTGGTGCGGCCCAGGTCAATTCACGGTGGCTTCGCAAACACAACTCAAGAAAAAGAAAAGAACACTCCAAGAATTTGTTTAGAATGTTAGAGTGTACATTTTTTTTGTGGGGTGATGTGTTATAGATGTGGGTCAAGCAATCATACACCACGTCAATTTTTTTCAGTTTTTACAATTTTTTTAGCTTTTTCATGCAAGCAAACAATGAGAGACAGGTTACTCACTATTGGTCCTCGAGGCGCCTACTCCCTTGCTACTGTCGTGGAATGCGTCGCTTCACCGTTCATGCGCCGAATTCCTACAACCGTCAAGTAAAAAGGAAATTAGGGCATTAGACGATGTGAGAATGAGTGTGGAATGGAGGTGATAAAACAAATCCGTTGCCTCCCTGGCAACGGCGCCAAAAACTGACGTGCTCTTGTGCGTATGTGTTAAGAGGTGTCGTTATAGTCTCACTTGATACGTCGGTTTCAAAAGAAGTAAACGGAGGTGAGTCCGACTGTCGGTCTCGGGGAGGCGTGGAAATCGAATTTTGTTTACCACTTGTTGTCACGAAAAAAGGTGGAGTTTTTCTTGCGAAAGAGATGGTTTTGAAAAGCGAGAGAGAGAGAGAGTTTAGGGTTAGAAAGCTCTTGGTTTTGATCATGCACTTTGAACAGAAATTAAAATGGCGATTGAACGGAAAATAATTTCATTAAACATGCATTCATAGTTCATAGCTTACAACATTAAATACATGCTTTGACAAGAGTAAATGAAAGCATAAAAGATTGAGAGAGAGATGGAGAGAGAGTGGAGAGTGACAAGGCAGCCACGGCGGTGGAGGAGGCTCCGTCGGTGGCTCGTCGTCTCTGGCGATTACAAGAGTGCCTAAAGCTTGCTAAGAGAGGAGTGGAGTAGTTGCAAGTGGGAGAGTACGCATTGAATGGTGGTAGAAGGGGGTTTAAATAGAGTTAAGGGCTTCCTAAAAGAAGAATGGGCTTTAGCGACATCCAGAGCATCGCTAAAACCACTTCTATGAAAGTCGGTGAAGCCCTCTTGCCGCCGGTCAGCTGCCCGCCCCGGTCTTCTTCTCCGCACGATCCGTGGCCGCTGATCGAGAGCCGTCCGATCCAAGATCGGACGGCTGAGAGCCTTCGGCGCCCGCGCTGAGATCGCGCCTCGGGTGCATGTGCGCACATGCATTTCCTCTCGGCATGCGCGCGCGTGTGGGCTCTAGGGAGCTGTCTTCGCGTCGCGTCGCGCGATCCTGGCCGCCCGCTGCTAATCGGGCGGCCCAATTTTGTCGTGCCCTTTGCTCGCCTTCGATTTCTGCTCTGCGCGGCTCGAATGCGCATTGCTGCGATGCGGCCGTGCGCGCTAACCGTTGCGCCACGCCCGCGCTTTGTCGCGACGACCGCGGGCGAGCGCGCAGATCTCGGCCGTTCGATTGAAGATCAACGGCCGAGATTTTTCCTTGGCCGGCTGAGGGTGTGCGAGCGGTGGGGGCGGGCTGACGTGGCCCTCTCTGGGTCGTTGATCTCCAGATCAACTGTCAGAATTTCTTGGGCCCATTGTGGGAGCTCCGGATGTCGGATTTGGCCGATCTTGAATCCGTTGGACTCCATTCATCGTTCTGAATCCATCCGTGTGGTCCGATTGCTCATCTGAGGCCTGCTTTGACAAATGCTTTACACAAATGGCCATTAATACAGTTTATACGCAATCTTGGTACTTGATGCATGCAATGCTCCTATTCTGCTTATGTTGTGCCTTTCATTCTGAAGATGGGCCATATTCAGCCTAATTACTACCCCCTTGTGTGGTGTTATCAGCAGTCCATCTTCTGGAAGTTGTAGATGGTGCCACGGATGTCGGATTGACTTGATTTTTGCATCGTTGGGCTGCGATCGTCGATCCGAATTCATCCGTGCGGTTGGATTTGTCATCTAAAGTGCAGATTTTCACCATCCTGGCCCTTGCCCTTCTAGGGTTCCCTAGTCACTATCTGATGCTACGGATGTCTGATTAGGGCGATCTTGGAGTCGTTGAACTCCAATCGTCGCCCTGATCACATCCATATGGTTGGATCTTTGATCCGAGGCCCCGATAAAATGTTTACCCTGTCCAAGCACATAAAAGGAGACAATTAACCTCCATTTTATTCAAACTACTCTAAATGCAAGATGATGCATGTTATGCAATATTTATATCCTGAAATGCAATCCTATGTTTAAGAACATGCATAAATAGACATTTTAAGTAGTGTAAATGTGTTTACATCATACCCTCATGCCTATCTTTTGCTAGTCCCTAGCAAAAACTATATGCTATTTATAAAAGAATTAGGTTGGATTATTTAGACCTAAGTTATTTTCAATCATTAAGAAATTATCTACTTAGGAACTGAACTTTCAAAAACACAATAGTGCCCGAGTATCAGCCAAAATGCAGACTGCCTCAAGCCCTCACCTTATTCAAAGAAAAATTTCTTTTTCTCTTTTTACTCTTTTCTAATTTTTTTGGATTTTCAAATTTTAGGGTTTAAGAGTGGCTTTCTACGGCCATTCAACTCACCCAAGATTTGATGAGAACCCTAAGTTTTAAGCATCTTATTGTGATTGTAATAGGCTCGTTGACCGGCAATTAAAACGGATTTCGGATTTCTACGCCTCTAGGTGACCTCAAAAAGGATTCTGCCTAAAGGTGTATCTTTACAACCGGTAGCTTTCTCCCTACTTTTATTTTTTTACAGGGTCAACACAAGGGTGAATCTAGTGTATATCTCCCTGATTTATTCTACTTCTCCGCTTCTTCCTAAGTGTTTTGGGAATTTTTAGTGCATTTACTGAGCTGGGTTCTGTACAACCGGTCGATGAGCTATTACCACTGACAACTTGCCAGCCATACACGTGCGGGGATGTGTGGCTTATTTCTTTTTGTTCTTTTCTCCTTTTCTTTTTGATTTTTTTTTTTTTTTTAAGTAGGTGGCTTCCCTGGTCTAAGATTTACCTAAAGGCAGCAAAAAGAGAAAGGTCCAGTGACTGGGCTCTGGACAACCGACCTATGGGCTGTTGCCCACAATAACTTGCCAGCCATATCACCCTAGAAGGTTCATTAGCTACCTAATTTCCATTAAAATCATCGAACGACGAGTCAGTGCAAAGAAAGTGTGTAGATGCTTAAGACTCAAAATTCCCTCAAATCAGAGGGCGGGTTGATAAGTCATGTACTTATCACCCAAACTTATTTACTCCAATTAAAATAAAATTCAGGTTGGCGAGAACTTGAAAAACAAATCCACATTTTAGTGGATACATGGGCTAATCAAGTCCAAAGACCTGAAGGGTCTTTGTGTTCAGATCTTAATATAGTATTTCCTAAGATTGAAAATTTTCTTAAACCTAAATTCTCTTTCCTAATTCTGATTTTTTTTAATAAAATTAAATAAATCTACGGAGCTGACGAATGGATTCAGAGATGAATATCCACCCCCCCATGCCTATCTAATGCAATGTCCTCATTGTATTAAAAAGACATAAAATAGAGTGGAAAAGTGAAGAAAGCACCTGAATTGCGTGAATGTCAGGTACGCTCCGAGAAGAAAACTAAGAAAAACTGTATATGTGCTGAGTTTAGTGCCTTCAGCTAGGCACACTATAGAAAGAAAAGAAATGAAGAATTCACAAGTGCAGGTCAGAATTAGAATAAATACAAGAATCCTCCGACATGTCAACAGAGGTCCACAGATGTGGACCAGATTATTGTGCAGACCCACACCCCATAATCGAGAATATCTTAGGTTCTGGATAAAAATTACCCAAAACCTAAAATCAGAATGCAAGCGGCGTCGGGCCTGTGATTTATGAGGATGAAACCCAAGACCAAAAAGTCGGGTTACAAAGAATTGAAGCTCAAACGGATAATCGTTGAATGTGTGCTTCAGTTGAACATCCTCGAAACAAATGTCGTAAGGGTTCTGATTTGATGGTTTCAGCTTAAAAGGAACCTTTCGACTCAATCTTCTATTTCCTCCAAAATTAACTTCCCAAATCAGAACTTCCCAGCTCCTACCCTCCTCATTCAGCATATCAAATTCTCGGATCTCTTGTATATTTATCACCCCGTCTGAAATCTCCAAGTCTAAATGATGTGGCAGAATCAAAATTGACTTGGGTCTAATTATCTCAGAATTAGAATCATCAATAAGCTCAACAGGGTTTAACTGATAATCAGGGCATTGAATTGATTCCTCCAGGAAATGCGATTCTGGACCCGTAATGTGTGCCCTAATAAGATCATTTTTCTCAGTTATTGGGCTATCAAATGATTTATCAGATTCCTCAGGCCCAATCGTCTCACAGAAATCATGTTCAGAAAACTGGCGTGAGACTTCGCAACTAGAATCTTCACCATCAGGATCCGTATCAATGTATGTCCCAAAATCAGTTGTCACTTTGTGTTCCCCAGAGACATACTTTTCCTCGTAACCCGGCTCAGGGAACTCTGGTGAAGAAATCAGATCATCTTTAATTAATTGCTTTAATTCAATCTGGTCAGCCTCGTAACACGTGTCCCCCCCAACAGGTGCCTGAGCAGGTTCTGTCATTGGCTTTCCTGAAGAGGGTTCATCCTGGGAATTATTCCAAGATTGAATCAAAGTAACCATGAATCTCATCCTCAATTTCGCTAATTTCCCAAGTAGAAACTCACTCGGGTTCTTATCCTTAACATCCTAGAGCCAATCCAACAGAGACTTATTTAAATCATCGATCATTTTAATCAGGGGCTCCAATCCCTAAATGCAAGGTGTTGGCTGATCTTCTAAAGATTGAATAATATTCCTCAAGTTAGCGAGAACCTTATCTTGAACCTGGTTAATGATGTAAACACATTTACACTACTTAAAATGTCTATTTATGCATGTTCTTAAGCATAGGATTGCATTTCATGATATAAATATTGCATAACATGCATCATCTTGCATTTAGAGTAGTTTGAATAAAATGGATGTTAATTATCTCCTTTTATGTGCTTGGACAGGGCAAACATTTTATCGGGGCCTCGGATCAAAGATCCAACCGTATGGATATGATCAGGGCGACGATTGGAGTTCAACGACTCCAAGATCGCCCTAATCAGGCATCCGTAGCATCAGATAGAGACTGGGGAACCCTAGAAGATCAAGGGCCAGGATGGTGTAAATCCGCACTTCAAATGACAAATCCGACCGCATGGATTAATTCAGATCGACGATCGCAGCCCAACGACACAAAAATCGAGTCAATCTGACATCCGTGGCACCATCTACAACTTCCAGAAGATGGACGGCCAAGATGGAGCCACGTGGCGCCATCTCAGCCACCCAAACGGCCGCTGACTTTTTTTGAAGGCCCCCGCCCGATCGCTCTCTGTCGTCAGATGGAGATCCAACGGCTGTGGCCGCCTGGCGCTTAAAACATGCCCTCGACCATCCGCGCCCCGTAGCGCAGCGGTCGAGCGTGCTTACGCGAGCGCGGGGTGCGGGTTCGAGCCGCGGCGAGGGGATTGGAGGCGCAGGTAATTGAGGAGCGTGGAGTGTCGGATGGAGATCGTGCGGTCGCGGGCGCCCGATAGCGCCGACGTGCGATTGGACGCCCCGCGTAACGCGCGATGGCAAGCGTAGGCGGGCGGGTTGCAGTGGGCGCGGACGCGTTTTAAGCCATCCGATCTCGCAATCAGACGGCTGAAAAGTGCTGGACATGCGCGAGCGTTGAGGAGCGGGCAGCAGAGGAGGCACGCATGGGTGCGGCTGCGACGGCCACGTCGGGGCTTTAGTGACGGATTTATCCGTCACTAAAGACCCCTTATTTATTATTTTGAAGATGTAATGTCCATTTTGCCCCCACTCCTTGCAACTACAAAAGGAGACCCCCTCCATACGAAATTCTCACCCCTTCTTTCTCCTCTCTACCCCTCCAAAGCTCAAGAGAAGCTTGTCCCACACCCAGGATGCTTCTCGCGAGATAAAGTCCAATTTTCGTTCCCCTTCGGAAGTGGATCCCGCGACGACGACAGCGTGCTGCTTCGTTCCCGTTCTTCTGCTTCATCCTCCTTCGTCCCACTTCGTTCTCCTTCATCCAGACGTCATCCCGTCCGGCTCATCCTCCAAGCAACCGTCGAGGAGGATTTCTCTCTCCCTATTCTTTTTATCGCTTTCTAGTATAGATTTACTGCTTTCTAGATTAATCTACTCATCCTCCATGCAATCGTCGAGGAGGACATTTCTCTCTCCATTCTTTTAATGCTTTCTAGAGTAAATTTATCACTTTCTAGAGTAATTGTTTTATGCTTTCTAGTTGTAATGAACAATCTCTTCAACACAAAAATTCCTTGTTTATTCTACATCTCATTTTGATTTCTCTGTGTAATATTCTCTTTCTCTCTTACTCTCTCTCTCTCTTCTATTTATTGTAAATAATTAGATGGTTCTAAATTGAATTATTCTGTAACAAATAAAAAGAAACGCGTAGTTTTTAAATCGAACGTCTGCCTCCCTGTGTTCGATCCGGAATTTTAATTTCGGTATAAATTTTATTTGTTGAACACGAATTCTTCGCTTTCGAACTACAACGACGGGTTTTTCAAAACCAAACATGTTAGCGTAGGTTCGTACACGTTCAACATTTTGGCACCGTTGCCGGGGATCGAACCCGGGTCACCTGCGTGACAGGCGGGAATACTCCCCACTATACTACAACATTTTGGCGCCGTTGCCGGGGAGGCAACAATCTTTGATTTCTCTTCGCGTTTTGTAACTTACAAATCATTTACCTCACTTTTCTCCTTTCTTATTGTAATTGCAGGTACTCTTTCGAGGCAGGCAAAAGCGGTAGATTGGAGTAAAGTGCTGTAGAAGGTTTTGTGAGTTACCCCCCACCTCCCACCCATTAGATTTCATTTCATCACATAATAACTCAAACATCAATCAACCTAGGTGTTTTTTATAAACTCTAAGGTTAGATTGTTTGTTGTTTGACACCTATACTCACCCCAACCCCCACATTAAAAAAAAAAAAAAAATCTCACAGAGGTACACAACCTCATCTGATTTTCAAACTCAACCGGTAATCCAATCTTAGGAGCCGGTACACAAATCCAAACACATAATTAAGCAGAAATCAGATTAGGTAATCATTTGTGTGCCTAATTAATTGGTGCAACAGGCCAATTGTTTGAGTTGATTGGGCCGCACCACTTCAAATAAAATCAACTCATCAAGTAGCTGCCAATTAGGTTCAACTCTTAGGGATTTACCAGGCACTCCACATTCTTTTTAAACTTTAAAGGAAACCATCTTCACCTGTGCTTGTAAAACTTGGTGTGCCAACGAAACTTGATTGAAAACACCTAAAGTTGAATCCTAAAATCTGCTAAGCAAGATTTGAATCTTAAAATTCACCACATCAAAAACAATCTTGCTTGAAAACCACTGGTTGTGCACTCACACATGAATCAATCAATCATTAAGGGCACAACCCATTTAAAGGGCCCATCACATTCCAAAGCACATTCAAACCTAGCCCTAAATAAAACAGAGTAGACGTTGGCCATAAGGATTGGACTCGCTCTTCAGAACCCAGAACGAGATTATTTTCGATTAGTCTATTTCTACTGTTCAATCTGATGTCTAGCTAGGGGAGCAGAGTCAAACGATCGCGGCTGGGGGTTACAGTAGGAACCGGAGACACAAGCCAAACGAAGAACCTTCTCCCCAGTCCCTCCTTCTAACTGGTTGGATTGAACAGACGGAAGTAGATCAAATTGTTCCTTTATCTCAAGACGGGTTTTGAGAGTCTGTAGGTCTTTAGGCTAACCTATTTAAGGACAGGTTTGATTGTTAGTATTGCAGGGCACCTTTCTTCCTCCTGTGTATCATGAATCCTTCCACATATTTCACGCATTCCCGCTCTTTCCCTCCTGTTGTAAATTATCCTCAACATGACGATTATCCCAACTTGTATTGTAATCGACCATCAGTTAGTTGGGATAATTTAGATTGGGGATACAATACCGGACCCCCGTGTTTAGGGTCTAACCTTGAACACTTTGATTCTGATTTTTATCTTTCTCAAAGCTACATCGATTATAGATCGTCCTCCTTTTATGAACAACCTAATACGATCTACAATCAAGAAGGATACACTGATCCTTACCCATCCTCTGGTTTCACTGCCTTTAGGCCATCACCATCTTTTGAACAATCTGAAATGACCTATTATCAGGATGGGTATAACGAATCTCAATTTGTTAATTCCTCTGCATTGATATCAAACCCACCCAATCCTGAGCCAACACCTTTGGTTCAGGTTAACCAGGTTCAAGATAAGGTTCTGGCTAACTTGAGGAATATCATTCAATCTTTAGAAGTTTAGCCAATACCTTTCATTGAGAGATTGGAGCCCGTGATTGAAATGATTGATGATTTAAATAAGTCTTTGTTGGATTGGCTCCAGGATGTTAAGGATAAGAACCCGGGTGAGTTTCTACTTGAGAAATTAGTGAAATTGAGGATGAGATTCGTGGTTGCTTTGATTCAATATTGGAATAATTCCCAGGATGAACTCTGTTCAGGAAAGCCAATGACAGAACCCGCTCAGGCACCTGTTGGGGGGGACACGTGTTACAAGGCTGACCAGATTGAATTAAAATAACCAATTAAGGATGATCTGATTTCTTCGCCTGAGATCCCTAAGCTGGGTTACGAGGAAATGTATGTCTCCTTGGAACACAAAGTGACAAATGATTTTGGGACATGCATTGATACTGATCCTGATGGTGAAGATTCAAGTTGCGAAGTCTCACGTGAGTTTTCTGAACATGATTTCTGTAAGACGATTAGGCCTGAGGAATCTGTTAGATCAATTGATAGCCCAATAACTGAGAACACTGATCTTATTAGGGCACACATTGCGGATCCAGAATCACATTTTCTGGAGGAATCAATTCATTGCCCTGATTATTAGTTACACCCTATTGAGCTTATTGATGATTCTAATTCTGAGATAATTAGACCCGAGTCAATTTTGATTCTGCCACATCATTTAGACTTGGAGATTTCAGACGGGGTGATGAATATACAAGAGGTTCTGGAATTTGATATGCTAAATGAGGAGGATAGGAGCTGGGAAGTTTTTATTTGGGAAGTTAATTCAGGAGGAAATGGAAGATTGAGTCGAAGGGTTCCTTTTAAGTTGAAACCATCAAATCAGAACCCTTACGACATTTGTTTCGAGGATGTTCAACACAAGCACACATTCAACGATTATCCTTTTGAGCTTCAAATTTCTGTAACCCGACTTTTTGGTCTTGTGTTTCATCCTCAGAAATCGCAGGCCCGATCCCGCTTACATTCTGATTTTAGGTTTTGGGTAATTTTTGTCCAGAACCTAAGATATTCTCGATTATGGGGTGTGAGTCTGCACCACAATCTGGTCCACATCTGTGGACCTCTGCTGACAGGTCAGGGGATTCTTCTGTTCATTCTAATTCTGACCTGCACATGTGAATTCTTCATTTCTTTTCTTTGTATAGTGTGCCTAGCTGAAGGCACTAAACTCAGCACTTATACAGTTCTTTTTCGTTTTCATCTTGGAGCGAACCTGATATTCACGCAATTCAGGTGCTTTCTACGATTTTCCACTCTATTTTATGTCTTTTTAATACAATGAAGACATTGCATTAGATAGGCATGGGGGGGTGGATATTTATCTCTGAATTCATTTGTCAGCTCCATAGATTTGTTTTATTTCCTTTTATATAAAAAAAGAAAAAAAATCAGAATTAGGAAAGAGAATTTGGGTTTAAGAAAATTTTCAATCTTAAGAAATATTACATTAAGATCTGAACACAAAGATCCTTCAGGTCTTTGAACTTAATCAGCCCGTGTATCCACTAAAATGTGGATTTGTTTTTCGAGTTCTCGCAAACTTAAATTTTATTTTAATGGGAGTAAATAAGTTTTGGTGATAAGTACACGACTTATCAACCCTCCCTCTGATGTGAGGGAATTTTGATTCTTAAGCATCTAGACACTCTCTTTGCACTGACTCATTGTTCGACGATTTTTACGGAAATTGGATAGCTAATGAACCTTCTGGGGTGATATGGCTGGCAAGTTATCGTGGGTAACAGCCCGTAGGTAGGTTGTCCAGAGCCCAGTCACCGGACCTTTCTCTTTTTCCTGCCCTTAGGTAAATCTTAGAACAGGGAAGCCACCTATTTAAAAAAAAAAAAAAATCAAAAAGAAAAGGGAGAAAAGAATAAAAAGAAATAAGCCACACTTCCCCGCACGAGTATGGCTGGCAAGTTGTCAGTGGTAACAGCTCATCGACTGGTTGTCCAGAACCCAGCTCAGAAAATGCACTAAAAATTCCCAAAACACTTAGGAAGAAGCGGAGAAGTAGAATAAACCGGGGAGATATACACTGGATTCACCCTTGTGTTGACCCCGTTAAAAAATAAAAGTAGGGAGAAAGCTGCCGGTTGTAAAGAAACACCTTTAGGTAGAATTCTTTTTGAGGTCACCTAGAGGCATAGAAATCCGAAGTCCGTTCTAATTGCCGGTCAACGAGTCTATCACAATCACAATAAGATGCTTAAAACTTAGGGTTCTCATCAAATCTTGGGTGAGTTGAATGGCTGTAGAAAGCCACTCTTAAACCCTAAAATTTGAAAATCCAAAAAAAAAAAAAAATTAGAAAAGAGTAAAAAGAAAAAGAAAATTTTCTTTGAATAAGGCGAGGGCTTGAGGCGGTCTGCATTTTGGTTGATACCGAGGCACTGTTGTGTCTTTGAAAGTTCAGTTCCTAAGTAGACAATTTCTTAATGACTGAAAATAACTTAGGTCCAAATAATCTAACCTAATTCTTTTATAAATAGCATATAGTTTTTGCTAGGGACTAGCAAAAGATAGGCATGGGGGCATGATGTAAACACATTTACACTACTTAAAATGTCTATTTATGCATGTTCTTAAGCATAGGATTGCATTTCATGATATAAATATTGCATAACATGCATCATCTCGCATTTAGAGTAGCTTGAATAAAATGGAGGTTAATTGTCTCCTTTTATGTGCTTGGATAGGGCAAACATTTTATCGGGGCCTCGGATCAAAGATCCAACCACATGGATATGATCAGGGCAACGATTGGAGTTCAACGACTCCAAGATCGCCCTAATCAGGCATCCGTAGCATCAGATAGAGACCGGGGAACCCTAGAATATCAAGGGCCACGATGGTGTAAATCCGCACTTCAGATGACAAATCCGACCGCACGGATGAATTCGGATCGATGATCGCAGCCCAACGACACAAAAATCGAGTCAATCCGACATCCGTGGCACCATCTACAACTTCCGGAAGATGGACGGCCAAGATGGCACCACGTGGCTCCATCTCAGCCGCCCAAATGGTCGCTGGCATTTTGTGAAGGCCCCCGCCTGATCGCTCTCCGCCGTCAGATGGAGATCCAACGGCTGTGACCACCCGACGCTTAAAACATACGCTCGATCATCCGCACCTCGCAGCGCAGCGATCGAGCACGCTTACGCGAGCGCGGGGCGATGGTTCGAGCAGCAGTGAGGGGATTAGAGGCGTGGGTAATTGAGGAGCGTGGAGCGTCAGATGGAGATCGTGCGGTCGCGGGCGCCTAATAGCACCGACGCACGATTGGACGCCCCACGTAACGCGCGATCGCACGCGCCGGCGGGCAGGTTGCAGCGGGCGCGGACGCATCTTAAGCCGTCCGATCTCGCGATTGGACGGCTGAAAAGCACTGGACGTGCGCGAGCGTTGATGAGCAAGCAGCCGAGGAGGCGCGCGTGGGCGCGGCGGCAACGGCCACATCGGGGCTTTAGTGACGGATTTATCCGTCACTAAAGACCCCTTATTTATTACTTTGAAGATGTAATGTCCATTTTGCCCCCACTCCATGCAACTATAAAAGGAGACCCCCTCCATACGAAATTCTCATCCCTTCTTTCTCCTCTCTACCCCTCCAAAGCTCAGGAGAAGCTTGTCCCACACCCGGGATGCTTCTCGCGAGATAAAGTCCAATTTTCGTTCCCGTTCGAAAGTGGATCCCGCGACGACGACGGCGTGCTGCTTCGTTGCCGTTCTTCTGCTTCATCCTCCTTCGTCCCGCTTCATTCTCCTTCGTCCAGGCGTCGTCCCGTCCGGCTCGTCCTCCAAGCAACCATCGAGGAGGATTTCTCTCTCCCTATTCTTTTTACCGCTTTCTTGTATAGATTTACTGCTTTCTAGATTAATCTACTCGTCCTCCAAGCAATCGTCGAGGAGGACATTTTTCTCTCCATTCTTTTAATGCTTTCTAGAGTAAATTTATCGCTTTCTAGGGTAGTTGTTTTATGCTTTCTAGTTGTAATGAACAATCTCTTCAATACAAAAATTCCTTGTTTATTCTACATCTCATTTTGATTTCTCGGTGTAATATTCTCTTTCTCTCTTACTCTCTCTCTCTCTTCTATCTATTGTAAATAATTAGATGGTTCTAAATTGAATTATTCTGTAACAAATAAAAAGAAATGCGTAGTTTTTAAATCAAACGTCTGCCTCCCTGTGTTCGACCCGGAATTTTAATTTTGGTATAAATTTTATTTGTTGAACATGAATTCTTCGCTTTTGAACTACAACGACAGGTTTTCCAAAACCGAACACGTTAGCGTAGGTTCGTACACGTTCAACAGTTAACTTGAACCAAATGAGTTGGTTCTGGGTTGGGTGGGTTTGGGCTCAACGCAGGGGAATTAACGAATTGAGATTCGTTATACCCTTCCTGAAAATAGGTCATTTCAGATTGTTCAAAATATGGTGATGACCTAAAGGCAGTGAAATTAGAGGATGGGTAGGGATTGGTGTATCCTTCTTGATTGTAGATCATATTAGGTTGTGCATGAAAGGAAGATGATCTATAATCGATGTAACTCTGAGAAGGATAGAAATCAGAATCAAAGTGTTCAGGGTTAGGAACTATATCCCCAATATGAATTATCCCAACTAACTGATGGTCGAGTACAATACAAGTCGGTATAATCGTCCTGTTGAGGATAATTGACAACAGGAGGGAAAGAGCGGGAATGCGTGAAATATGTGGAAGGATTCAAGAGACACGGGAGGAAGAAAGGTGCCCTGCAATACAAACAATCAAACCTGTCATTAAATGGGTTAGCCTACAGACCTAAGACTTTGAGAACCTGTCTTGAGATAAAGGAACGATTTGATCTACTTCTGTCTATTCAATCCAACCAGTTAGAAGGAGGGACTGGGGAGAAGGTTCTTCCTTCGACTTGCGCCTCCGGTTCCTAGTGTACCCCCCAGCCACGATCGTTTGACTCTGCTCCCCTAACTAGACATCAGATTGAACAGTAGAAATAGACTAATCGAAAATAATCCCGTTCTGGGTTCTGAAGAGTGAGTCTAATCCTTAAGGCCAACGTCTCCTTTGTTTTATTTAGGGCTAGGTTTGAATGTGCTTTGGAATGTGATGGGCCCTTTAAATGGGTTGTGCCCTTAATGATTGATTGATTTGTGTGTGCGTGCACAACCAGTGGTTTTCAAGCAAGATTGTTTTTGATGTGGTGAATTTTAAGGTTCAAATCTTGCTTAGTAGCTTTTAGAATTCAACTTTAGGTGTTTTCAAACAAGTTTCATTGGCACAACAGGTTTTGCAAGCACAGGTGAAGATGTCTTCCTTTAAAGTTTAAAAAGAATGTGGAGTGCCTGGTAAATCCATATGAGTTGAACCTAAGTGGCAGCTACTTGATAAGTTTATTTTATTTGAAGTGGTGCGGCCTAAACAACTCAAACAATTGGCCTGATGCACCACTTAATTAGGCACACAAATGATTACCTAATCTAATTTCTACTCAATTATGTGTTTGAATGTGTGTACCGGTTCCTGAGGTCGGTTTACCGGTTGAGTTTGAAAATCAGATGAGGTTGTGTACCTTTTTGAGATTTTTTTTTTAAAATTTTTTTTTTCTCATATTTAATATGGGGGTTGGGGTGAGTATGGGTGTCAAACAACAAATAATCTAACCTTAAAGTTTATAAAAACACCTAGGTTGATTAATGTTTGAATTATTATGTTGTGGAATGAAATCTAATGGGTGGGGGGTGGGAGATAACTCACAAAACCTTCTACAGCATTTTACTCCGATCTACCGCTTTTGCTTGTCTCGAAAGAGTACCTGCAATCACAATAAGAAAGGAGAAAAGTGAGGTAAATGATTTGTAAGTTAGAAAATGCAAAGAGAAAACAAAGAGCCTCACCTCCCTGGCAACAGCGCCAAAATGTTGAACACTTTACGAACGGTACACTAACGTGTTCGATTTTGGAAAACCTGTTGTTATAGTTCGAAAGCGAAGAATACGTGTTCAACAAATAAAATTTATACCGAAAAGAGTTCCGGTCGAACACAGGGAGGCTACGTTGATCTATATTTGCAATTATATTTTTTTTAGGATTTCTGATAAACAAGGCGATATAATTACAATGGATCTAACAAACTAAACGAGAGAGAGAGAGAGAGAGAAAGAGAACATGCATTCAATGTTTCAATTGTTTGTACAATCAAACTAAGTAAAAGTTACACTAGAAAGCGGGAAATCAATTACACTATAAAGTAGGAAAATTCTACACTAGAAAAGCTGTAAATAAGAATGGGAGAGAGAAGTTATCCTCCTCGACGATTGCTTGGAGGATGAGCCGGACGGGATGACGTCTGGACAAAGGAGAACGAAGCAGGACGAATGAGGATGAAGCAGAAGAACGGGAACGAAGCAGCACGCCGTTGTCGTCGCGGGATCCACTTCCGAAGGGGAACGAAAATTTAGACTTTATCTCGCGAGGAGCATCCCGTGTGTGGGACAAGCTTCTCTTGAGCTTTGGAGGGGCAGAGAGGAGAAGGAAGGGATGAGAATTTCGTATCGAGGGGGTCTCCTTTTATAGTTGCAAGGAGTGGGGGCAAAATGGACATTACAACTTCAAAATAATAAATGAGGGGTCTTTAGTGACGGATAAATCCATCACTAAAGCCCCGACATGGGCGTAGCTTCCGCGCCCACGCGCGCCGCTTCAGATGCTCACGAGCTCAACGCTATCGCAGGCACAACGATCCTCAGCCTTCTGATTGCAAGATTGGACGGCTGAAGATGCGTCTCCGCCCGCTGCGTTGCGCGCCCACCCGCATGCGATCGCGCGTCCGCGCCGCGAGTTCAATCACACGTGGATGCTATCGGGTGCGTGCAGCCGTCCGATCTCCATCTGACGCTCCACCCACGCTCAATCGCCCGCGCCTCCAGCCCTCTGCTGTGGCTCAAACCCGTGCCCGCTGGTCGCGTAAGCGTGCTCGACCGTTACGCTACGTGGCGCGGATGGTCGAGCGGACGCTTTTAAGCGCGGCAGACCACAACCATTGGATCAAGATCCAACGTCGGAGAGCAAGCGGGTGCGGGGCCTTCGTAGAATGTGTGAGGCCGTTTGGGCGACCGAGATGGCACCATGTGGCACCATCTTGGCCGTCCATCTTCTGGAAGTTTTAGATGGTGCCACGGATGTCGGATTGACTTGATTTTTGCGTCATTGGGCTGCAATCATTGATCCGAATTCATCCGTGCGGTCAGGTTTGTCATCTGAAGTGTGGATTTTTACCATCCTGGCCCTTGATCTTCTAGGGTTCCCTGGCCACTATCTGATGTCGCGGATGTCTAATTAGGGCGATCTTGGAGTCGTTGAACTCCAATCGTCGCCCTGATCACATCCATACAGTTGGATCTTTGATCCGAGGCCCCGATAAAATGTTTGCCCTGTCCAAGCACATAAAAGGAGATAATTAGCCTCCATTTTATTCAGACTACTCTAAATGCAAGATGATGCATGTTATGCAATATTTATGTCATCAAATGCAATCCTATGCTTAAGAACATGCATAAATAGACATTTTAAGTAGTGTAAATGTGTTTACATCAAAGTCGGTCGCACTTAAAAGCGTCCGCTCGACCATCTGCACCCCGTAGCGCAGCAGTCGAGCATGCTTACGCGACCAGTGGGCGTGGGTTCGAGCCACAGCAGAGGACTGGAGGCACGTGTGATTGGGCTGCCGAGATGGCCCCACGTGCCGCCATCTTGGCCGCTCATCTTCTGGAAGTTGTAGATGGTGCCACGGATGTCGGATTGACTTGATTTTTGCGTCATTGGGCTGCGATTGTCGATCCGAATTCATCCGTGCAGTCGGATTTGTCATCTGAAGTGCGGATTTTCACCATCCTGGCCCTTGATCTTCTAGGGTTCCTCGGTCACTATCTGATGCTACGGATGTCTGATTAGGGCGATCTTGGAGTCGTTGAACTCCAATCATTGACCTGATCACATCCATACAGTTGGATCTTTGATCCGAGGCCCCGATAAAATGTTTGCCTTGTCCAAGCACATAAAAGGAGACAATTAACCTCCATTTTATTCAAACTACTCTAAATGCAAGATGATGCATGTTATGCAATATTTATATCATGAAATGCAATCCTATTCTTAAAAACGTGCATAAATAGACATTTTAAGTAGTGTTAATGTGTTTACATCAAGGGACGATCCAGTAACGTACGGATCAAGATAGCTAGATTCAGGGGTGCTATGGTCAGAAACACACCCTAAACAATCGGATCCTTGGGGAGATATGTGTAGTGTAGTGGTCTCAGTCTCATGTGGATCGAGGTCCAAGAACCCTGATAGTGTAGACAAGTGAGACATTGGGTTGTCATAAAGGAGCCCAATGTTACCACAGTATGCTGAATCTTTGTCTTCACCATCCTCCTCTATGCGATCATAGTCAAAATTCTTTGCGACCCTGAATTTGTCAAGTCGAAGTCGCTCGTTACCTATGGCTATCTCCATACACCAGGATGCACAATCAATGTTTGCTCGGGCTATCACTAGAAATGGGCGACCTAAAATGATTGGTGCATCTCAGAGATTCGGCAGAACTTCCTGTCGAGAACGAAAAAGTTAGCGGGAAAGTAGAATCCGTGGACTTTTATGATCACGTTCTCAACCACCCCCCTTGGTGTTTTTACAGATCTATCAGCCAGCTGAATCATGACCGAGGTTGGCTTTAACTCCCCAAATTGAAATCGATCAAAAACGGCAGTGAGAGTTAGGTTAATGGATGAACCCAGATCTAGAAGGGCCCAATCAAATGGAGAATCCTACAATAAGCAAGATATTAGTGGGCTACCAGGGTCATTCATTTTTGTCAGTAAGTCAGATAGAATCACGACGCTAGCCTCTTTTGACAGTATCACCTGTCGTCCAATTCTAGGTTGTCACTTCGGGGTACAATAGTCCTTGAAGTACCTAGCGACAGTGGGGATGTGATCAATTGCCTCAAGGAGAGGGACCTAAAAATGTACTTCCTTGAACATCGACTTCAGGTCCTGAAAATTTTGCGTGTCCTTCTGTACTACATTTTGCGTCAGAGCCTCAGGAAAAGGGACGAGAATCTCAGGGTCAAGTGGCCTCTTACCCTTTTATACTGCAGGTGGCTCCTGAGATAGTGTTGAACCCGCCAATGATGAAGGGTGAGAAAACTTAGGACCCGCCTACCTATGTGGTAGGTCAAATGTCTTCCTTACACTCCTCAATGACACAACAATTGCATTGGCTTGGTATCCATGAGGTGGTGGGGGAGTGGAAGGGGCCGAGTATGCGGGGTTCTGCATCAAAGGTTACTGGCCTTGAGTGTAACTAGGTGGTGTAGGAGGCACATGTAATATGGCATGTGCCCATCCCTGTGGTGCCTTAAACCTAGGTGGGGCATCTTGGTTCTACACAAACCAAGGGTTAGAGATAGGTTAGGAGGGTAAGGCTCCCTGAGTCCTATGCTCCTGCAACAGCTGGTTTTGCATGTTCCGTATAGTCTATATCTAGTCAGTCATCGCCTTCATTATCTACAATCTATCCTATATAGACTTCCTCATCAATTCATGCAACTCCTCTTTCAGTGCCTCTAGAGGGTCAACCCGCTTTGGAGGATGATTGGCAGCTTCGTGCAAGGGCTAATATATAGAACGGGGTTGCTGCTACTGAGTTGGGAATGGCTTCTGCCTAGGGTATGTGTTTTGTGCATTACCGTATTGCCTGGTCTAGTAGTGTGGATCTTGATGTGGTCTTTGTGAGTTACCTATCTATGAGAAGTTCGGATGCTGGCGCCAACTAGGGTTATACATCACTGAATATGGGTTATTACGCCCGTATCCTTGAATAGCACTAACGTCCTCATAGGCCGAAGACGTCTGAGACATATATGCATCAAGGGGTACGTATTATAGTCAGAGGGTGGTGCGTAACCCTGGTCATATGGTGCTAGATTGGGATTGTTTACGGGAACCTGATATGCAGGATCTCGTAAATAAGGAGAGGATGCATCCCAAGTGAGTAGATTAACTTCAGCAGGAGGGGCTTGAGGTGCATTGGAGGGTCTTGGAGTAGCAGACTTCAGGTCAGATTGAACCTGATTAATTTGGTCAATATTTTTTTTTATTAGATTCATTCTATCCAGCTACTTGATAATGATATCCATGTCGGCTCAAATAGACTCGGTGTGAGCCTCGCGGACACCAACACATACTGACAAGGCCACTGGAAATGGTTCATGGATGTAGCATTCATCAAGTTCTCTACCATAGATTCGAACAACTCAAATGCACTGTTCTCTTCTTTTACGAGGAAATTACCACCACTAGATGCATCGGCCAGATACCGATGTGTGTCATCCAGCCCAAGGTAAAAGATTTGAGCTAAGTGCCATATGGGTACACCATGGTGTGAGCATTTCCAGAAACGGTCGAGAAATCGATCCCAGGAGTCATGAAACTTCTCCCTAGCTCCTTGGGAGAAAGTTGTGATGGTACGCCTCATCACATTCGTTCGACCGATGTGGAAGAACTTTTGCAGGAATTCACGTCGTAATTCCAGCCAGGTTCCAATCGGCTTCTCAATGGTCTTGAACCAGTATGAAGCTTTGTCCCTCAGAGAAAATGGGAAAAGGTTCGTCAAAACAATCCCAAGATTAACATTCCTAGGTCGAACCATCTCTACGAGTCGACTCAGGTCCTCTAAGTGCTGGAATGGCTCTTCGCTTGAGTTTCCATAGAAGTGACTATTGATCAAACCAATCACATTAAGCTTTAGCTCAAATGCATCTCTGCCTACGGGAATTCGGACTAAGGGTGCGATGATTCGTGGAGCTAGATCATAGAAATCTTGAAGTTGTTCTCCTCGCGGTGGATGCTGCATTCTATCAGGCGTTGTCAAGATATGGTCCATGTTCTACTGATGCTGCTCCTTTGATTCAATCACCTGGGCCTCCAGACGATCCATCGAGTCCAAATTACCTGCATCCTGACTCGGTCTAGGTCCAGGTCTAGGATTAGGGTTAGCCATCTCGGCTAAGGGAGTAGAAGAAGTGGGGAGAGAAGATGGTCCTGTCGAGGTGACTCGCCTCCTTGGGAACAGCTCCCAACATCCAACCAGTCGAGGTCAGAGTGACCTCCTTACTTGCATAGACCACCCAACCCCTGGTTGGTGTAGCCAAGCCAAACAAGGCTAAGGCCCTATCAATCGGATGGTCCTTATGATTGAATGACCAGACTTTTCGTTTTAGGTTCTAATTCCTAAAGAGTAAATTTTTCATTCAGCCGACTGAAAGTGATTCCCTCCGCTCAAGTTAACCCAGGCAGTCTAGTTAGGAGGGGATTAGGGGAAGGTTCTTCTTTCCTCTAATGCCTCCAGTTCCGTTACCCCTTAGCCGTAGTCATTTGACGCTGCCCCGTAGACTTAGTCACCGTGTTCGACTGGAGAGTTTGAAGCCACCCAGTAGTACGACAATGAATTCAGGTTTGCTTACGTGTTTTAAAATTAATTTGAGCCCATTTTTCTTTAGTTGGAGTTTGTGGTGAGTGGCCGACAGGGTGAACAAGCTCACTACCTAAACACTAGACTTGACTAAGTCTATGCTAGCCCAAGTGTGGTCTCTAGAATGTAACCCCAAAAGTATAACCTAGGGTTCATACAGTTCAAGGGTTTTCTTCTTTGCAATTTCAGCGGAGCAATGTGACACAAATAATTCTCTGGATAAAATTTGAATCCAAATAAACTAAAATCTTGCAATTAGATTTATTTTTCAATTATCATTTCATAGAATATTTTTTTATGATTTTTACTCTTTCAACATAATTTTTAGGTATTTTTGAATGTCAGGGGATCAGAACTGAAATTGTGACCCTTGGTCGATTTTTTAAATTGAAATAGTACCAATGATCTTCAAAAATTTAGGAAAAATATGACAATTAAAGCCAACATGATTGACTTTGAAAGCCCACCATTTTTAGTCGAAACAGATTTGCAGATTACACGAAATTGCTATTTGAATTTTTAAAAATTTCAAATCTAGGTAAGTCTAACCCCCTTGCACCTCGCAAATTTTTAAAAATTTTGTACTTAGATTTTTTCATAACTAATAGTGCCATTTGAAGGACAATTTAAAAATGAAGGTCTAATGTGAATTTCAAAATTTTTTACTCATTAATTTTTCAGAAATTGAATTTTTAATTCAGAATTTCAAGCCTAGCCAAAAATCACAAGGTGGTGGTTAAGCTTTTGAAAAGGTTTTTAGATTTGAAATTCAAACTTTCCACCAAAATAATATTTTCTTTTCTGTTTTTTTTAAGAAAGAATTTTTTTTTCAAAAGATTTCCAAATTTTCTTCTTTCTTTTCTTATTTTTTTTTCAAAACTAACTAACAAATCCTAAGATTCAAAAAGGGAAGCTTATTCAAACTACCTAATTTTTTTTTTGATTTTTTTTATTCGTGAAAATAAATAGGCTTTTTTTTTCAAATGAAATTTCTAGAAGGAAATCCAACCTAAGGTTCAAATCAAACCTAGACTAAGAAAGATATGTGTGCACCTAGTATTACTTTTCGATGCTCGTTGGGTGTGTAGATCCATTTTTCCCTATTTTCCAGCACATTAAAAGACAAGCAAAGGAAGATTTATCTGTGATAATTCTAGCAATCGAAATCGAAAATGACGTTGCCTCCCCGGCAGCAGCGCCATTTTGTTGGGTTCATAAAGTGCATTTTTTATCAGAAATGCATCGCAATATATTTGCGAAATACGATCAACAAAAATAACTTCTAAGATAATGACACTTGAGTCTCTGTCGTTCGTCTCCAGGAGGCATTTTAGAAATGCAAATTCAAATTCGATCTCGCTCTCTCTACTCATTCAAAATTGCATGTCGATTTATATTAAATATGTATTGATACCCGACATGCTGTTTCAAGAATATCAGAAATTAAAAGAATGCAACTTTAATCACACCAAAAGATGATAATCAGGCACATGGTGATTTTCAACATATAAATATATATAAATATTTTCATTGAGGCATGATGGAGGTTACAACACAGGTAGCAAAATGCTTGTATACGGAAATTTAAATTTAGCTAGTAGAAAACAACTGCATACATGAATTTATGGAAGGGATTATGGAAGCGTATTGGGAAAGAAAATGGAGCTACACTACTAAGCAGTAAATAAAGCAATAAATCTATGAAGAACTATAATCTAGTCTAGCAGAACTAAGGCCATTCAGAGGTGGGCTCCGATGGCATTAGAATGGGTGAGAAGAGAAAGAGGGGTGGCTAATGGTGCCTAGGCCGGCCGTAGGAGAGGTTGTAGGAGTTTATCCTGGTCTAGGCTTGGTGTAGTGGTGGTGGCATCATGGTGAAGCTCATGAACATGGAGGTAGAGGTGGTGATGGATTATGGAAGGTGGAGCTATGCAAAAGACCAAGATGGACCAAATGGCAACCCCTTAGGTCTTTTTATAGACCAAAGGGAAGCTCTCTAGAGAATTATGGAATTCTCCAGAGAGACCTATGGTGGGAGCTTGTGGGAGAGTGAGAGAGAGGATGGATGGTGGTTTTTAGATCCACCAAATGTGGATCTAAAAATTAAATGGCTCTTGGTTGCTAATTTTAGTAACCAGGACAACAACACATCATAGAGAGTTCTAGAGAACTCTAGGATAGGCATTTTCATGTTCATGGTGTGTGCAGGTGTGTGTGGGTCGAAACTTAGGCAGCTAGGGTGATTAGGTTAGGTTCTAGTGGGTTTAGGTCAAGGTAGATCTCAAATTTGGGTTGTAAACCCTAATTCACTAAGGTAAAGTCCAATTAAACTTAATACAAGTTTAATTGGGTGTGTGGAAACCTAATTTACAATAAAATAACTCAATTATGTTATGTCTAGGTCAATTGGACTCTCACCGAGTCCAATTGGACAGTGTGAGCTAAGATTAGGGCTCAATTAAACTCAACGAGTCCAATCGAATAGACTGAAGAGATTGATCATGATCCAAGTCAATTAGGTCTTGTGAGGACCTAATTAGGCCCTTAGGGAGCTCTAGAGGTGATGTACTAGTGTTAGGGCACCTTAATTTAGGTTCCTAGGGGGTTAGAATTGGGTTTAGGGACCTAGGAATTCAAGATCCAGGCTTTGAATTCAAAAGTAGGAAATAGAGAGTAGTTCTAGACATCTAATAATAGTGTCAGACGTCTTATAGTGAAAAATTAGAAGTCCAGAATTATTGTCTGGACGTCCAATCAGAGTCAAGAGGGATTTTAGGTTATGTCTTGGGTTTTCTGCAGAAAGGGACCTCTGACCAAGTGTCTAGACATCCAAAAACACTGCAGAAGTGGGTTTAAGGTGTGCGGGAGTTGGGTAAGGGTTATGGACGTCCTATAACTCATCTGGACATCCAGATAGAGGCTGGAATTAGGGTTTTAAGGTTTCCTAGTGTGTGGTGACCTAATCTAAGGTGGCTAATGCTTGGGGAAGCTTCTAGGCTGTCCTAGGGCTAGGATTGACCTAAGTTCTTCAAAATTTATTGCTTTATTCCTATTTAATGGAATAGCATACCTTAACTCCCTTAGATTATTATCTTCTGCAACTAATATAGGTCTTCTGCTCCAGCTCTATTGCAACACTAGTTATTCTTTATTCTTCAGATCCATCTTTGGATCCAGCTTCAAATCTAGCTTCTAATCAGTTTATTACCTGCAATTGGCATAATGCACATAATCAGTACATTATAGCATTATTTTATGCATAGCTAAAAGAAAGCAGTAAAGGTGCTAGTAATGTTTATTCATGCATGAATTACCCTAACTTTTGCTAATTCCTAGCCTACTTTAGGTCAATTAAGACCTATGATTGTTGTGCAATCAGTGGTGCATGGACAAGGAAGGTGATCTGGTGGTTGCACGATGATGGTTGCTTGGCCGTCGGAGATGCTCGTGCATGGTGATGGCTGAGCTCGCCGGATTGGCAAGA
Source organism: Thalassia testudinum (assembly GCA_037157565.1). Lineage (NCBI taxonomy): Eukaryota > Viridiplantae > Streptophyta > Magnoliopsida > Alismatales > Hydrocharitaceae > Thalassia > Thalassia testudinum. The sequence continues at coordinate 11,583,030 of JAZHRO010000072.1, forward strand.
CGAGTTGTCACCACGTCGGCCCAAAGTGTGGTGGAGCTCAGCCTTGGAGACCACGGTTGTGGAGTGGAGTACATGGTGGTGGAGTGGGGCAGTGTCTCCCCCAGCACGATAGCAGCTGCCCCTCTCTTGTAGCCATGTGCATGGATTTGATATGGAGAGGCAGGAGCAAATTCGCTTCCCACGACCACTAAGGAGGTATAGTTGGAGGAGGAGATGCAGAGTTGTTCTTGCGAAAAAGATGTGAAAAATAATAAACATTGGCTTATTTATAGAGAAATCCTAATAAAATCTCTAATTTCATGTATTATGTATAATTCGCACTAAATGCAAACTACATAAAAAACCATGCATGCTAAGACAATTTACATAAAAATGCGATGCATGAAACAAATCTAAAATTATTGTATTTATATCCTAATGCTTGCTAAGTACATGTTAAAGTTAGCTTAATGTCTAGGCATTAAAATACCTAAATAGCCCACAAATATGGGCTAATTAATGCCCCAATGGCTAGTTTTTGCTAGTCCTTAACAAATTCAAGCAATAACTCAGCTCTCCAAGTGAACTAGCCAACTCAATCAGTCTTCCTTTAGAAACATGTTAAGATAGACTTTAGACCTAAGTTTTCCCAGTAGTTGCTAAGTCACAGACTAGGTCAGCTAAAGACGAGTTGCAGGCACAGGTTTCCCTGATTTCTAACTCTACCCTAGGGTGTATTGATCCCAGAGATTAAAGCATCTGTGCATGTGCATTGGTCTGAGTTATTTGAGGTTGGTGTGATTGCAAACCTATAGAGGAAAAAGGATTTTTTTTTTTTGTAATATATATATTTTTGTTTGATTCCTCTAAGTCTAACCTTGGATCAGCTATCAACACGGTCTGTGTCGGATTCATTGTCTCCATCACCAAACCTCGAAGGGTGCCTGGATTTCGATGCTTCGAGATAGCATCGCCCATAGTGACCCCAAGAACTCCTGATTGTCGACACTTTGAGATAGTATCGCCCATGGATTTCTTAAGTAAATTCAAACCTGTGGCAATGGGCACTTCGAGATAGTGCCACCCATGGTACCTGAATTGCACAATGCACTTACATACCCCCATTAGGATGGAAATCCTAAGAGACAAGCACCAAGGAGGTGACATGTTATCATTGCATCCTTAAGGTGAGTATATACCCCACCTCTCCTACGGTAGAAACTCTTCCAATCAAATTGTATTTTGGCTTCTATTAAGTCAAAACTAAGAGAACCAAATTTTCTTTAAGAAATGAATTAGGGTGATCACTATTTACACAATACCAAGTGTGTGTTAAATGTGGATGCTTATGTTACGAGGACTCATAAACCAAAAGGTAGAAAAAGGCAGTAGGTACTACCCAACATTTAACTCAAACTCTAGCTTTCCTTCCTTAACCTCTTGAGGAATGGTCCACAACTTAACTCCTACTTAAGTTTTTAAGTCCACAAAGGACCCTAAGGGTCTAAAACTAGTATCTCAACTTAGCTTCTAAATTCAGACACCTTGAGTCAACTTAGTCTAACCTAAAGCTCTGGTCTTCCTAAGAATGAAGGGCCCATCCAGTTAAGCTCAATGCAAAATGTTTCTTTTTTCTTTGTGTGCGTGTTTGTGTTTTTTTTTTTTTCAATGCAAATGTTTGCAATGAAGAATTCTTTAACAAAATGAATAATGCACCATGTATAAATGCTATGTATATCCCAAACTACACCACCATATGCCTAAAATCTGCAATGTCCCCATTGCATAGAAGGATATTACCTCGGTTAGAGATGGGCTACCGTTATTTTGTTGGTAGTCAAGAAACAAAGAATCTGAAAATCAGGTTCAAGGATCACAGAAATAGGCCCTAAAAAGGAGAAAAGTAATGTTGGCCTAGAAAACAAGTAACCTAGGATGTTGGCGAGCTTACGATGAATCTTGATAGTAAATGCTTGCCCAACCAGGTTGGGAATGAAATCATCCAAAATCACCAGAGGAGGTTCTAATGGATAAACTGGCATAACAACCTCCAAAGGTGCAGTGGGAGGATGACAAGGATCCTCCAAAAGAAATGGGAAGGGAATGGTGTAGAGATAAACCCCCAGGGTAATGGACTAACCAAAGAAATCATCAATCCATACACGATACTCCATTACAAGAGATATTGGTCTGTTCAGCACCCTAGTCAAAATAGAAATCAGCAGATCTCTAAGCCAGGGATCGTCTAGGGCTTCCAAATTTTGAGGTTGCAGGATGGCCATAAGATCTAGGTTGGGTCTAATCGACTCAGTGTCCATACCTAAGAACCTTTCCAGTTCTTCAATCGCATCCCTAGTATCTCTGGTAATATCACAAGTATCTACCTACTCTTCATTAGTGATCATTTCAAGGTATGGAGTCAAAATTTTGCCTTCAGACATAGGCAAATTAGAGGGTGACTCTGAATGAAATGAAGTCAGGTTGGAAGCAACAAATCTAGGGATTATCCTATCAATCTCATCCCTGGGCTCTTGTTCTTTACTCAAATCCTCCCCGGAGTATATACGTGAATCCACATTAATCTCAGAAGTTGCTTCCAAATTTTCCATTATTTTATCATGAGGAGACATATCATCAATGGGTGTGTTAAGGAAACCTAATTTGGTCAACTTCGTGACATCCTCATGGGCTAATTCTTCAAATAAGACATAATCACCCTTATTGTCACTCCAAATCTTAAATGTAGGTTCCTCATATAATTCATCCTTCTCCTCATCATATGATTCATCATATATCCGAAGTCTAGAATCATCTAAAATCTCAACAAATCCCCTAGGGCACTCTATCTGGGGTACATGGTTTGCACTGGTAACATCAGATTCCTCAGATAGTTGGATTTCTTCTTGGTTAGGTTCTCTAAGGGTGGGCTTGAGTTCCATCTCATGATCAGAAGGGAGGGTGGGATTAACAACTTAACTTCGACCCACTTCATCAAATCTCACCAGAATACTATCATCGGTGTCAAGGTCTTCCATGGTACCATGATTGCCTTGTTTTGACTCCAATATAATCCAGGTGGATACTCAACCAGATCATCTTCTTCCTCGAGTTGCCACCTTTCTTCATTCTTTGTATAGCTACTTTCGTACATATCCTCCTCACACTTAAGGCGTGGACCTCTCAAGGAAGTGTCATCTAGAGGGGAGGTTTCAAAATCAATCCTCGAAAAGTAGCTATTCTCCCTTACATAAGCCCCAAAATTTCCCTCCAACTTAGAGTATGCCTCTTCCACGGGAGATGCATCTAGCATAGAGGGGTGCACTTCATTCTCAATGGGGTAGGTTGGGTGGCTAATTTCATCTTTTTCATGTTAGCATGCTCTCGAAGATTCTCCTAATAATTCAATCATTTCATCTTGCATTTTTGGTATTTCCATCTTCAAGGAGGAGAGATCATCATTTCTCTTAGGAGTGAAGTCTGGGTCAGGCTTATTATTGCTAGGAGTTTCTATCCAACAATTACAATCAATTAGGGAGGGTGAGCTGGGTGTTCCTATGGTGTGTAGGATATTGGGCAAGGCAAATCCTACTCCTAGGTTCTGCTCACTGATTTTTGGCTTAACCAAGCCAATACTCCTATAATAGAAGTAAAACGGATCCCAATGACTATCATTATGTCCATCAAAAGATGGACCATCTTGATGTATAGGATCGAAGATCGTAGAGTGGGGGTAAGGGTGTGGGCAAGATGTGAAAGGATGAAAGTCAACATGGTTCATTCTAACTCACACCACAATCAGATTCCCCAAGCAAACACAAATCAGAGGACTTTTTAGGTCTTTAATCAGTTAGGCATTTGAGATTTAAGTCCACTTGTAGGTGACAAATCAAGTTATCTAACCTGTTATTCGCCTACTTGTTGACCTACGATACGCCTAAGAAGACCTAATTGGGACTTATGTGATCCTCCCTAAAGACCAAAAGGTTTAGTCGCCACCAAACACGGCAAAGTGGAATGCATGTAGGGTCAAGCCCTTAATTTGAAGGGTTGCTTTGGCGGTGCTTCTTAAGTACCCTCAATCCGCAAGGTTTGGAGGCAACTTCACCTTTGAACTAAAGCTTGGGTCACTTTAGACCCCAGTAATAGGAGTCTCTAGTCCTAGTGGTTAGAAACCAAAGAAGTGTCTAAACGTGTGCATACACCGTAAAAGATTTTGAATTTTGAATCACATGCCAAGTTTGAAATTCAAGTCCTTGGTTTTTTAAATGCCCTTCCTTTAATTAGTCCTTTTTCAAAAAATTAAATATGACCACTTGTTAGATCTATTCGATTCAAGTAGGTGGTCTTGCAATTAAATATAGATGTACACGCGTGAACAATATAGAATGCAAAGAAAGAGGATGTACCTTCCCTCTAGCAATCGGCAATGTAAGATGCACGCAATGCAAAAGGAAATCTAGATGTTGTCATACACACCTATTGGTTTGACATAGGGCCATGCAGCTTCTAGCAGGTAGTTCGTGTTTTTTTTTTATTATTTTTACCTACCTAAGCAAAAATAATGAAAAATGAATCCACGAAAGAAAATAAAAATCTAAGTCAAAATAACTGGGAACAAACTCCCGAAAAGTTACCTACATAGGGGCCTAAAGCAAGGACGAGGAACAAACCCCTAAAATGTACCCCAAAACAAGGATCTAAAACTAAATGTGCAAGGACAATTAAGTCTAAAGTCTTAATCCTACTCTAATCAAATCAAAGACTAAATGTGCTAAGATGATCATCCCATCCTCGTCCTTCCTCTCCTGGCAATCTAGCTCCTAGCAAGGTGGCTAGAACAATTTCTCCTCTGCGCAACATCAAAGGTTGCCTTACACTATGGCTAGTGTGATGGCAAGTCGTAGATCGTTGCACTCGCACCTGAATAAGAAGATCCAGAGATAAATATGATTCAAAATTTCAATCAATGTGAACGAAAGAATGAATCCGATTTTACTAAGCTTGTTGCCTCCCCGGCAACAGCACCACTTGACAAGTCAATTTTCAATTTCAAAAATGATGATTAAGATGATTTGCTGTATTTCTAAGTGGTTGAAAATCGACTAATCAAAGTAATTGAAATAACCACTCAATTAGGAGCGGGTCGTATCACAGGGAGGCAATGAGCTATTTAAACTTGCAACGGTTAAAAACATATGTTCACGATTAGTTTTGTCAAGAAATCAAATAAAAATCACTTTTCAATTGAGATAATAAGACATTATCATGCTGATATTCTAGTTATGCATATCAAGAGGGAGATGCTCAAAAAATCAACCGAATAGAATATTATTAACTAAAAATCTCTTCCCCCTCAATGGCAAAAAATGTAAATTATAATTACAAGTAAAATAGAGGATTTTGTTGTAAGGATCTCACGTAGTGAGGAAGGCTTGGTTGTAGGCAAGATTTGGCGGAGGAGATGAGTGAGCCGAGGGCTTCGCGGCGATGGGGGCAGCAAGTTGTGAGGTGGTCTAATGGAGCAACCAAGCAGATGGGTTCTGGTGGCTACTGCTACTGGGATGAACTCTAAGTGAGTGGCGCAGGAGGTCTGCTGGCCATGAGTGATTTGCACGGAGAGGAGGGTGGTGGCTGCTTGTAAATGGCACATGCGATTGCGCAGAAGGGCTACTGGCTGCCCATGGGAAGCTGTTGCTGCTGCACTAGCACATGAGAGTGTGGAGAGAATGGGCTGGTGACAAGGAGGCACAGCGAGGGACTGCACACATGCGAAGTGTGGTGCTGCTGGAGGGCAGTCGCTGGTGTGAGGGTGGTGAAGGTGCTAGAGGATGCGTGCTCTACGCACGGGTGGAGTTGGTGGAGTAGCACGCTCTCTGCTCGCATTGGCTGGAGGTGAGGGCCAGTGTAGGGTGCTATATTGCTACTGGAGCAGCAACTTAGAGTGGGTATAAGCGGCACTGTGTGTGTGGTAACGGTGCACTGTAGGGGGTGCGATTATGCAGTCTAGAGGCGAGTGAGTGCACCGGAGGGGCGTTGGTGGGCGTTTGCTAGGGGCTGTAGCATGGTGATCAATGCACATAGCAACCCCACTGGTCTGCATGTGCTTGGATGGCCGAGCAGGCAGTGAAGTGATGGTGGCATGTGGGAGTGTTGATGTGTGTAGTGCGGCTACACATGCTGGCGCACTACCAGTGCACGAGGAGAGGAGGGTTATGCACACGGTGAGGTGGTGGAAATGGTGATGATAGTTTGGGTTCTTTTTGGTGAAAAGAAATAATGGAAGAAGAAGAAAGAAGAAGAAGAGGAAGATGGTGTTGGTGTTCCATGGACAGGGAAGGTGATCTGCTGGTTGCATGGTGATGGTTGCGTGGTCGTCGAAGGAGCACGTGCACGGTGATGGTCGAGCTCATCGGATTGGTGTTGCGAGTTGTCACCTCGCCAGCCCACGGTGTGGTGGAGCTCGGCCTTTGTGACCGTGATGGTGGAGTGGAGTACACAGTGGTAGAGTGGGGCAGTGTCTCCCCCAGCACGGTAGCAGTCGCCCCTCTCTTGACGCTGTGTGCATGGATTTGAAATGGAGAGGCAAGAGCAGATCTGCTTCTCACGGCTATTAAGGAGGTATAGCTGGAGGAGGAGAGGCGGAGTTGTTCCTGTGAAAAAAAAGATGAGAAATATAATAAACATTGGCCTATTTATAGAGAAATCCTTATAAAATATCTAATTGCATGTATTATGTATAATTCCCACAAAATGCAAACTAAATTAAAAACCTTGCATGCTAAGACTTAATTTACAATAAAATGCGATGCATGAAAGAAATCAATAATTAATGTATTTATATCATAATGCTTGCTAAATACATGTTAAAGTTAACTTAATGTCTAGGCATTTAAATTTCTAAATAGCCAACAAATATGGGCCCACAAATATATTATTGATCTCCCGATTGAAGACCTTGGGATACCCATTCGTCTGGGGGTGGTAGGGTGTGGAAATCCAATGATTCACCACGTATTTTTCCAGTAAGTTCCTAAACTGGGCTTGAGTGAAATGCGTGCCACAATCACTAATAATGGTCCGAGGAATCCTAAACTAGCAAAAGATATTTTTCTTCACAAAATCGTTGGCGAGCTTGTGGTCATTGGTCTAGGTGGGAATTTCCTCAATCCATTTGGACACATAATCCACAGTTGTTAGAACCTTGTTCCACATCTTGTTTTGGTGTTAACAAAATTATTATGGATTAATGTTTGCATTAAGTGTTTTTCAGATTTAGGTTAAGGAGCAAGGCAAACAAGAAATGATGGAGGCATGATCATGTCATGGACGATGACAAGGATGAGTTGAGGAGAAGAAGATCATCTTCGACCTTAGTTTCTCTAGTTTAGATTTTATTTTCGTAGATTGTATGCCTCTTAACAAGAGAATGTAACTTAGATCGTAAAGTCAATTAGAGATAAATTAGGATTTATATTGTGAACATTTTCAAAGTACGTAATGAATTAAATACTTAAAAATGGTACTTGTTAACCTACAAGTACCAGTACTAAAGTTTAGTACCGGTACATGTGAGTTATAGGCTTGGGTTTTGTCAAGAAAAAAACCTGTACCCTATAAGTACCGATACTCATGATCAGTAGTGGTACTGGAGGTAACGAGTACCAGTACTAATCATCAGTACTGGTACAAGTGGGTTACAGATTTTTGTTAAGAGTTTGAAACCCAAATCTGGAAGCAACAAGCACCGGTACAGGTACTTTAGTACCGGTACTAGGTAGCTGTTGGCCCAAACTGAACGGCTAGAAAATTAATTCCAACAATGTGAACGTTGGGAATTAATTCCTAATGTCTAGTAGACAAGTATCCTAGGTCCTAAACTCTATAGAATAACCCTAGGACTCTTTGTTTGCACACAAGAGGCACAACAAAAGAGAAGAGAAAATCCTAGAGCTAGAATTTCAAATTCCCACCATATTCACAAGAGAGAAAGAAGAAGCTTGCCATCCACTCTCATAGTATTCTTGCAAGCTCATCGACACATTTTTTTAATGCATCTACGAAGCGAATCACGTTGTTTCTAGGCTCTCAAATCAGTAATATTATTCTATATATTGTTGAGAGGCTTAGGAACTTAGTCGTAAGATTAGTCTTTCTTACACCTGTACTTCTTTTGTATTTGAGCATTTGCTCGTTGGGTTGTAACAAACCCATTATTGTACTTGGGTTGAGATAACCCATTAATTACCTCGATTAGTAAATTAATTCTCTCAGGGTTGAGAGAATCGGGTTAAAAACCCTAGGCTGGGAGGCTTAGGTAGTGGAGTACCTAAGGGAGGGGAACCACTATATATCTTGTGCAAATTTCTGTGATTGTATTTTGTGCAAATCTTTTTGTATTACTAACATTGTGTTTGAGATTTTGTGCACGTAGAAAGCCACATATTATATATCTTGAGATCCTCTATCATGTGGTATCAGAGCAGGCTAGAAGATGTAACAAATCTATTCACAATGGCATTTACAACAAGGTGCATGGAAGGACAATCATCCACCCATCCTCGCTATTTCGATGCGACAGACTACGGGTATTGGAAGAGGAGGATGCAAGTCTTCCTCAAAGCCATGGATGAAGATTCATGGACTCTTATTCAAGGGAGGTACTTGGATCCACAGCTGCAAGACGGAGTGGCATGGACGGTGGATCGAAAAAAGAAAATTGTCAGCAAACGAAGGTGATGAACACACTCTATTATGCATTATCAAGGGAAGAGTTCAACTGGATATCCGCATGCGAGTCTACCTACGAGATATGGAATACTCTGCAATCACCTATGAAGTTACGACTAAGGTGAAAGAAACCCGTATTTCTATTCTAACCGAAAAATATGAGTGTTTCAGGATGACGAAAGGAGAGTCAAGCAAAGATATGTACATGTGGTTTGGAAAGATCGTGAACCCCATGAAGAATCTTGGAATCAAGCTGAAAGAAGAGCATATTGTAAGAAAGGTTTTAAGATCACTTACAAGTGATTGGTCTCCAAAGACCACAGCCATCCAAGAGGCGAAAGACCTTTCTACTCTCTCCTTGGATGATCTAATTGGAAGCTTCATGGCATATGAAGTCCAATTGTAGAATATAAATAAGAACGAGGAGAAGGAGACAAGCAAGAAGAGAAGCATTGCTTTTAGAGCAATCGAGGAGGACTCGGATTCAAGCACCTCAGAATTTGAAGATGAAGAGATGAAGATACTCACAAGAAAGTTCTAGAAATTTCTTCAAAAGCAAGGTAAGAAAGTGAATAAAATTTCACCTGATATTGTTTGCAATGAATGCAAGAGAAAGGGTCACCTACGAAAGGATTGCCTCGTAAACAAGAAGGAGGACAATAGGAAAGAAATAAAGGAGCTCAAGAAGAAGAAAAAGAAAGCGTTTAAAGCGACATGGGATGATAGCGACTCCGACATGGACACCAACTCCAGCAAATTGGAATCCGAAGACGAGGTCGCACATCTTCGCTTGGTGGCAACTTCAGAAGATACGAACAATGAGGTAAACCCTAATTTTTCATTTGAAGAATTATTAGAAGCATATGAAGAGCTATATCACAAAGCTAGGTCATTTAGAAAATAAAATAAGGTTTTAAAGAATAATTACCGAACATTAGAATTAGAAAAGTCATGTTTAGAAATAGAATTGCAAATTTCAAAAGTGACTCACAATTGCATGAAAAAGTAGTAGAACTAGAGGACATTTATGAACATTTAGAGGGAACTTTAAATAATTTAAAAACAAAAACTAGGTTAAATACAGAATTTTGTGATGATCTAAAAGCAAGGTTTAAAATTAGAAAGAATACACAAAATCAATCACATGCCCCTAGGCATGCATGGATGTATCAAAAGGCTAAAACTCCCAAGAATTATAGATCTAATACTAAAAGGGTCTATAAATCTTAGGATTTGAAAGGTTCCAACTCTAAACGACCAAAAAGAAAATGGGTACCAAGAAAAGATATTTATTTTGCAGGAATAGATCAAAGAGATCAGTGGGTATTCAAGGCACACAACAGAACATTTCAACCATTCTATAGGTTGAATGAAGATCAAGAACGATGGCCTAATGGAGCTTGGTACCCACATTCATCATTTTACTATTGGTAAACTTTATGGTATAATATTTCTTCATTTTTTTTGTGATTGACAAAAAGGGGGAGAAAAATACTTCGCAAATAGTAATATTTTTAGGGGGAGCTTATATTGAGAGGAAGGATTACAATGAAAATTTTTCCTTCATATAACACTGTTAAATTTTTTAATTATCTATTTGCAAGACAGTTTTGTCAACACCAAAATGGGGAAGATTGTTGGAACCTTGTTCCACATCTTGTTTTGGTGTTAACCAAATTACTATGGATTAATGTTTGCATTTTGTGTTTTTCAGATTTAAGTGAAGGAGCAAGGCAAACAAGAAATCATGGAGGCATGATCATGTCATGGAGGATGACAAGGATGAGTTGAGGAGAAGAAGATCATCTTTGACCTTAGTTTCTGTAGTTTAGATTTTATTTCCATAGATTGTATGCCTCTTAACAAGAGAATGTAACTTAGATCATGAAATTAATTAGAGTAAATTAGGATTTATATTGTGAACATTTTCAAAATACGTAATGAATTAAATCACTTAAAAAAGGTACTTGTTAACCCACAAATATCGGTACTAAGGTTTAGTACCGGTACATGTGAGTTACAGGTTTGGATTTCATCAAGAAACAAACCCATACCTTGCAAGTACCGATACTCATGATCAGTACTGGTACTGAAGGGAACGAGTACCGATACTAATGATCAGTACTGGTATAGGTGGGTTACAGATTTTTGTTAAGAGTTTGAAACCCAAATCTGGAAGCAACGAGTACTGGTACAGGTACTTCAGTACCGGTACCAGGTATCCATTGGCATAAAACTGAATGGCTGGAAAATTAATTCCAATAATGTGAACATTGGGAATTAATTCCCAAAGTCTAGTAGACGAGTATCCTAGGTCCGAAACTCTTCGAAATGACCCTAGGACTCTTTGTTTGCACACAAGAGACACAAGAAAAGAGAAGAGAAAATCCTTGAGCGAGAATTTCAAATTCCCACCATATTCACAAGAGAGAAAGAAGAAGCTTGCTATCCGCTCTCATAGTATTCTTGCAAGCTCAATGACGCATTTTTTTTACGCATCTATGAAGCGAATCACGTTCTTTCTAGGCTCTCAAATCGGTAATATTATTCTATATATTGTTAAGAGGCTGAGGAACTTAGTTGTAAGATTAGTCTTTCTTACACCTATACTTCTTTTGTATTTAAGCATTTGCTCGTTGCATTGTAACAAACCCGTTATTGTACTTGGGTTGAGGTAACCCGTTAGTTACCTCAGTTAGTAAATTGACTCTCTCGGGGTTGAGAGAATCGGGTTAAAAACCCTAAGCTGGGAGGCTTAGGTAGTGGAGTACCCAAGGGAGGGGAACCACTATATATCTTGTGCAAATTTTTGTGATTGTATTTTGTGCAAATCTTTTTGTATTACTAACATTGCATTTGAGATTTTGTGCTCATAGATATCCATATATTATATATCTTGAGATCTTCTATCAACAGCAACCATAATATACTAGTGTCCAATTGATGGAGGAAAGGGTCTCATGAAATCGATGCCCCAAATGTCAAAAATTTCAACAGGAAGTATCGAGTTTAGGGGCATCACGTCTCTCTTGGCCAAGTTCCTGAGTGTGAGGCATCGAGCACACAACCTTAAGAATTATTGGGCATCCTTAAATAACGATGGCTAACAGAATCTAGACTGCAAAATTTTTGTAGTTGTCTTTTTCCCGGAAAAGTGTCCACCACACACAGTTGCATGGCAGAACTCAAGTATACTACGGAACTCATTTTCCAGGATGCATCGATGAAAATTTTGGTCATCACTAATGCAGTACAGCTCGGGATTATCCCAAAAATAATATTTGGCCTCAGACATAAGCCTATCCCACTGTTGCTTCATCCAATCCTGGGGGATCTAACCAACAGACAAATAATTAACGATATCTACAAACTAGGGTGCTTGGATGCCCGAGACTATATGGATAGCCTCATCTGGAAAAGTGCCAAAGATAGTGATATTCAGATGAGGTGAATCAATCTAGATTCTCAAAAGGTGATCAACCACTATGTTTTGTGTTCCGAATTTTTCTTTGATTTCATGATCAAATTCTTGAAGTAATGCAATCCAGCGAATAAGCCAAGCCTTGGCATCCTTTTTGGCCAAGAGATGTTTCAAGGCCGAGTGGTTGGTTTAGATGATAACACGAGAACCTAAAAGAAAAGCCCTAAATTTTTTAAAGCAAAAACAATAGCTAGCAACTCCTTTTCAAAAATGGTGTAGTTCCTCTAGGCCTCATCTAGAGTTTTGCTAGCGTAGTAGATAACAGAGGGCTTCTTATCTATTTTCTAACTGTAGACAGCCATGACGACAAAATCAAATGTGTCAACCATAATCTCAAATGGCATTTTCCAGACTGGTGGTTGCAACACTAAGGCATAGGTGACTGCCATTTTCAATAAATCAAATGCCTTGCGGCACGATTCATTAAACTTGAATGACATGCCTTTGGCTAGAATGCTACTCAAGTGTCGAGAAACATTCGAGATGTCCTTGATGAATCTTTGATAAAATCCCACATGACCCAGGAATGATCGAATTTATTTCATAGATGTGGGTGGAGGAAGTTTAGAGATGGCATTCACCTTAGCCTTATCAACCTCAATCCCCCGGTTAAAGCCCACATGACCCAATGCCTTCTTGAGTCATAAACTGCTCTTTTCCCATCTAAGGACCAGTTGTGTCTTGATGGATCTCTTGAGGATCAATTCCAACTTATCTAGGCATGACTCGAAAGAGTCTCGGAAAATGGAGAAATCATCCATGAGGACCTCAAGACAATCTCCCACCATGTCAAAAAAGATGGCCAGCATGCACCTTTGAAAAGTTGCAGGTGCATTGCGAAGCCCAAAAGGCATCCTACGAAATGCGAAGGTTCCATAGGGACATGTGAAAGTTGTCTTTTCCTGGTCTTCAGGATGGATAGGGACTTAGTTATATCCCAAATAACCATCCAGGAAGCAAAAGTACTTTTGCCTAGCTAACCTTTTTAGGATTTGATCAATGAATGGCAAAGGGAAATAGTCCTTTTTGGTGGCTATGTTCAGCTTCTTGTAATCAATACAAACTCTCCAAGCAGAAGCTGAACGAGTGGTGAAAGATTCCCCTTTCTCATTAGTCATGACGGTTATCCCTACTTTTTGGGCACAATATGAACAAGGCTAACCCACGGGCTATCTGAGATCAAGTAAATAATGCCTACAATGAGCCACTTCTTACAAATTAGGGTTTAGTCTACTTTGCTTTTTGTGAGAAGGGTGGGATCCATCGTCCATGAAAATACGATGATTATAGTAAGATGGCTCAATCCCCATAAGGTCGTCGATGGTCCAACCAATTGCCCCTTTATTATTATTAAGGACCTTAATCTATCTCAATTCTTGCTCAGTCAAATCAGCACTGATAGTCATAGGGAGCGTATTCTTAGGTCCTAAGAACTCATATTTTAAATTCTTAGGCAATGGTTTCAATTCTAGCTGAGGTGGGTTCAGCATAGAGGTAAGAAGGATGCTGATGAAGATTCATCAGGATGGTCCAATGGAAGAGGTTGGGAGTGAACAAAATCAACAACCTCTTCAGGGTGTGGCGAGTCTGGCACAGAGAGTTGTGGGTTAGGTTTTTTAGTGCTAGTCAAGTACTCGAGTACATTGATTGACATACATGTCGCAACATTGAAATCATGACCCTCGATCTAGTCAATAAATCCGCAATCCTCAAATCCTTTTTATTGCCTTGAAAATATGATGTGTCAATTTCCTATCTCCACAAGCGATCTCCATATTACCACTCTCACAATTGATGTTGGCCATGGCAGTAGCAAGGAACGGGTGCCCCAGAATGATGGGCGTGTTCCACAAATCTTCAAAAACATACTTGTCAAAGACTAGGAAATCTATAGGAAAATAGAAGTCCTTGACCTTGAAAAAAATGCCCTCAATAATGCCTTTCGGTGTGGTGAACGAATGGTCCACTAACTATAGCGGTACTAAGGTTAGCCTAAGTTCCCCTAACCCAAACCTTTCATAAAGAGAGATCGGGATAAGGATGATGGATGCACCTAGATAAAATAGTGCCCTATCAAAAGTGTAATCACCAATGACACATGAAATCAAGGGGGCACGTGGATCTCTCTTCCTCTAAGGAAGGTGATGCAAGATAACAGAACTTACCTGCTCAGAGAGAATCATCTTCCTTGGGGTGGGTTCTTTTGGCTTACGCTTTTAGCTACATAGATCTTTCAGGAATTTAGCATAAGCCGGGATGTGTTTAATAGCATCGAGGAGTGGGATATTGATCTCTACACTGTTGAATAAATTCAAGAGCTCCTTGTTGCTATCTAGGGTTTTCTTCTTCCTGGTTTTCAATAAAACCTGAGGGAACAGGATGTAGGGGTGTCCTCAATTTCAGGTCCCTAGGCCTTGTTTTCTTCTTCAACCTCCTCCTTTTCTCCCATGGTCTTCCTTGGGTTTTTGTTGCTAGAAGGTAGTTCGGGGTCCTGGTTTGTTTCCCACTCCTCAAGGTGATAGAATTTGCAGATGCATATGGGTTCGGGTCTTGGGGAGGGTTTGGAAAGATAGGAGGGGATTGATTAACTAGATAACCAAGGTTAGAAGAAGGGCTCCAAACAACCACCTGAGCTTGTACATATGGGTCCCTCTAATTCCCTTATCCTTAGGCTCTATTGCCCTGATTTTGTACAAGGCAAGGGTTAGGTGTGGGTTGGGATGGTAGAGATCCGAGATGTCAAATGTTTGCAATAAGTCCGGATTGTAAGTTGTCTAGTGATGTCTTCATTTGCTGCATAATTTGGAGAATAGATCCTTGCATTTCTACCATCTACTGGTTTAAATCAACCTACCTTGCGGGTTGTTGGGCATTCCAAGATGGCTAAGTGACCGGTCTAAGGGGCAATGTGTGTATACTTGACGTTGACCAATAGGTCTTTGAGGTGCATAGTTGCTAGGTCGTGTTTGGGTCTGTTGCTCTGATTTTTCTAGGAGAAGTTAGGATGGTTCCTCCAACCCAGGTTATAAGTGTTTGAATATGGGTTGGACCTAGCATTCTCCTATATCTCATATGCATCCTCATAGGGCGAGGATGGAGAGAAGGAAGGATCAGAAAAAATGGGATCAAAGGCCCCAGTTTGGAACCCATAAGGTTCCGAGAAATTCTGGCTCATAGGTTGAGCTGACTCTAATTGGTTCATGAACTCCAGTGCCGTGGAAGCTCATGAGGGATGCAAATCTAAATTTTGGGATTTAGTGGGTGTAGAAGTGTTTCCTGAGTTTCCAGCTATCCACTCTTCCATCCTTTTAGCAACCAGGTCCACCTTATCTAATTTGTTGCAAATCAATTCCATGTCAATGGAATGAGAGTTCTGAATCTCATTAGCATTTGACCTAGTTTGTTGGGATCGGTTGAGAGTATCCATGGAGGCATGATTTATCAAATTCTCGCTCATTTCCTCAAAAAGTTCATATGTGTCATCTGCATCCCTGTTAAGGAAATTACCTTCGCAAGAGGCATCCATGTGATTACGGAGTTGTTCAACCAACCCACAATAAAATATCTACACAAGTTACCATTTTGGCACCTCGTGGTGTGGACACTACCTCAAAAGTTCCTAGAATCTCTCCCAAGCACCATGAAATGGTTCCCTAGGCCAGTGGGCAAAAGTGGTAATCGCTCGTCACAAAGCATTGGTTGTCCAATTGGGAAGAATTTCTTTAGTAAAGCCAACTTAAGAGCTGCCCGTGTTACTATTGTCCTTCCAATTGTCCGATACCAATGTGCGGCCTTATCCCTTAGAGAATGGGGGAAAGGCCTCACGATCGTTTTCACTTCATTCACATTCCTAGCTTCGATGATTTGAACAAGAGTGGTCATATCCTCTAAGTGCTGGAATGGGCCCTCCAAGCCAAGACCATGGAAATGTTTAATCAGACTTAAGACCTGGGGCTTGATTTCTATGTCTCCAACGGAAATCATGATGTCGGGACATTCCCAGTAATTTGAAGGATCATAAAAATCCTTCAAGGGCCGAGTACCCTGACCAATCTTTCATTGGAACCATTGCTGCATCTGCTGCAATTCTTCCAATTGCCTTTGAATTAGCTCCTGTTAGTTCAGGGGCGGTGAAGGTAGTTGTTGATTAGCCACGGTATTTACTTGCCTACAACTCAACCTCCTCCTTCAGGAGTGGCCTAAGGTCCCTCCAAGCGAGGGTTTAATGACCTCCTTCCAAGCATGCACTAGAAGGAAGCCCGAAGGACGGGGAAAAAAGGAATAGAACCTTGCAGCACAAAAATGCAAGCCTATCCTTAAATTGGGTAGCCTAAGGACCTATGCCTTAGAAATAAACTCCAACCACACCATGAATTTAGTGTTGTCCTTGCTATCGAAGATGGTAAAGTTGGGCCGGCGAAGTAGGGGTAGCATGTCCCGAAGGCTGCTGATTATGCCAAACCCCTACTTAAGTCATTTGAATATCAGGCCCCCCAACTTAGGACCTTTTGAAGGAAGCAGACATCACTAATTCGAAGTGTGTTCAAGAGTGCACCCTAAATGGATTTTGTGAATCCTAGGAACATCGTCTACTCAACTTTAGTTAGGCTTGGGATGGTAGTGCTTTCAGAATGTGATGGTCCTTGTTAATGGGCTGTGCCCTTGATAGTTCATTTGAAAATGCATGAATGTGCACAACCAAGTGTTTTGAAGCAAGATTGTTGAGGATGAAGTGAGTTTTAGGATTTGAATCTTACTTAGTAGCTTTTACGATTCAAACATTAGGTGTATTCAACAAAGTCTTTGAGAGGCGAACCAAATTTGAAAGTACAGGTTCAAGTATTTCCCCTTTATGACTCAAGAAAATATGGAGTGGCTGGCTTGACATAACTATTTGATTCCTAAGGGGCAACTATAGGATGAATCAGTTTTAAATTAGGTGGCATGTGATTGTACAGCAATCATGCAACCAAAACCAGTAGAATTAAGTTAGATTCTAGCAGAACCAAGGAACAATGTATGCGTAAGTGTTGTAATACGCATAAAAGTTAGTTTGTTAGCTGCATAAATAATATTGTCATTTTATTCAATAAAAGAGAGATGAAATTAATTGCAGATGATTCGAGACCACGAATGACAGATCAGACCATACAAATCTGATCAGGACGATGACAGGAATCCAAAACTTCCGAAATCATCTTGATCAGACAACCATAGCATCTTATGCAGCCCATAAAAGAATAGAGGCTATAGAGCAAGATGACAGAGATCCAAGCCTCAATTGAAAGATTCAATTGCACAGATGGAGATCCAAGGTGCGAGAGGCTACCACATGTCAAGCTTGGATTAAATTCGGGCGTAGAAGGTGCAAATGAAGTTATTTTGAGGCCAAATCAGAGCCGTTGATCTCCTGATCGATGGATCTGATTATCCTAGTGTTGCTGCTTGGTTTTAAGGGCTAAAATGCCTCCTTTGCCCCTCATCAATGTTATAAAAGAAGACCAGGGCTCCCTGTTGAACATATCTTTCACCATAACTCCCACCAGATACAACTCTAGCCTCTCTCTCTCTTTGCAACTCCTCTCCGGACTTCCACCCAATTCTTAAGATCTGAACTGCTGCTATACTTCACAGAAGAATCACACAAGCAACGTCGTCATTTGCTCTCTCTAACTCTCTCTCTCTGCCTCCTTTTAGCATAGTTATTTCTATTCATAGTTTCAAAACTGTTTCAAAATAGCTATAAAACTCTGATTCTCTTGATATCTGATGTCTATATATACATATATAAATATATAAATATTTCTAGAATGACTTTCCGAAAAGCTTTTGCATAAAATCGTATTTTGCCTCCTTGCAAATGACTCGGTGCTCACTGAGATCTTTAGAAATGTTATTTATTTCATCACGATTTATACTAAAATGATAAAACTAATTTTTAGCCCATCTCGTGAGCAAACAAGTTGACGCTGTTGCTGGGGAGGCAAAGGAAATTTTTAAAAGGTTTTGCTATAGAAGTGCTTATTTGAGATTATAACTTGCTATTTTTGATTGTGCAGGAATCACAAAATTGTAGGAAGACACACGCAACAATAAAAAAAAAAGGGTGTAAATCTCTGGTAAGTACTCGTAGCTTCGATTAGGTTAGATTTCCTCTAAAAAAAAAAATTAGGTCTTTTGCTTGAACCTTAGGATTATTAGCACTTATTTGCTTTTAAAAAAAAAAAAAATCTCTCTTTGTGATTTTTCCGGCTAAAATAAACTTTCATATTAAAAATTCAATTCCTAAAAATTTGCATGTCCAAAAATTCCAAACTTTTTACTGGACTTGGGTTTTGAAGTCATATCTAAATTTCGTTCAAATCTGTGTTATTGAAAAATTTTAAAAATTCATGCACTGATCTATTATCAATTTGGTTATTGTTCCTAATCTTTCAGAGTTCAAAATATCATCAAAATTTTCATACAACTACGATTGACTTCAAATTTGCGACACTAAATTCCTATTGAAATCAAGAATTTAGGAAAAATCTGAGACAAAATTCTTTTTCCCATTTGATTCCATGGATTACTCAATCACAAACTAGGGGTTAAAATAGATCGCAAAACCCCCAGTACACTTTAAATTTGATAAAAATAGAAAACATGCATTAAAAATTCTTGAAAAATATTTTCTGAGTGCCTAGTTAGTGGTGCAACATGTTCAATTGATTGCATGGTTCGGGTCGCACCACTCTTATAAGTTTCAACTTAAACGGGCCATCTAGCACTATCTGCGCTTAGGGTTTCACACTAGGGTAGAGCACACCAGCATTTCCTTCCTTAAAGGAAATCTATCAAACAATTAGGATTTGCAAAACTGTTGTGTGCTCATCAGAACCCTTAATTGAAGATATTAACTCAAGTGAACCATAAAACTGACCAATATAAGCATTTGAACCTTAAAATTCAATTCATCATAAAAAATTGCTTCTGAACCCCTTGCCTGAGTACTCACACTTTCAAAATCAATCTTAAGGGCAACAGCCCCTTAACACCCATCTTATTCCAAAAGCACAAGCCTAAGCCTAAAACAAAGATACGTGCCCTCGACAAGACTAATATTCTTGGGGACATGAGATTAGATTGGGCTAAGGTCAAGGACTTGTCTACATGGATCCACTAGTAGCAAGAAAGGTCGGTGCGGTAACTGCATTAACCCTTAGTAGTGTCCTGTCATGCGAGGTGTCCTAAGGGTCCCACCCTTCTGGCTAGCCAAGTAATTCAAGGGTTGACCTAACCTAGTCTTGTTTTGGGGAACCAGGGTTAGTTCTATTTAGGGTTTACACTTTAATGATTAGTTTGATTGCTTGTAGTGAAAGGGTGGGGTATTCTGTCATATGTCTTCTCTCCCACATCTACGGACATTCTTTTGGTGCATTTAACGTAGAAGATCTGTACATCCTGATTTGCTACCAGCTTTAGAAAGGAATCCTAGGAGAAGATCCAACTGTCCAGAATCTGAATCTAAACCCTCTTCAGTGGCTAGTCACCATGTGAAAGATGAGATCAAAGTGGAAGAACAAAATCTGGATCTAATGTCTCTTCTACGAAGGTAAGGCTGGCATCTTGACATACGAATAGAGGTCATAATGCAGGCCATTACTTGACTCCAAAGTGGAAGAATAGACCAGCCTCTCCATGACTTTTACAATCCTCCTGAAGCCCAACCTGAACCTTTTATTTGGGTTCCTCAAGACGGGGAAGATTTTGAAATCAAACCATAGATCATCAATCTGATTCCCCACTTCCATGGCTATGATTCTGATGACCCATTCAACCACTTTGAAGAACTTCTACACATAAGAAGGACCTTTGGCCCTAGAAACTTGAATAAAGGTACCTTAGTGATCAAAATGTTCCCATTCTCCTTAAAAGATAAAGCAACTCATTGATTAAGGATTATTGGTAGACTAATCCTAATTTGGGAAGATTTAAGAAGCACATTCCTAAAAAAATTCTTTCGCGTAGGAGAAACTAATGACTTTAGATGTGCCATTACATCCTTTAAGTAGAACCCTAGGGAACAACTACAAGAGGCTTGGGAGAGATTTAATGATTTGGCTAGGAAATTCCCTCATCATGGGATTCTGAAGTGGCACTTGGCCATATTTTCTATTATGGGTTAAGTGATGTAACGAGCTCGTGCCCCAGACGTATTTTAAGACGTCTGTAAAGACGTCTGGGATCACATCCAGACGTCTGACCAGACGTCCGGGATAGTTTACAGACGTCTGACGAACAGTTATACTCGCACGGGATATTCGTCTGCGCGCCTGTGCGCGCAGACCTGCGATCCGCATCTTCTCTGCGGCTGCAGGCGACTGCGGCCGTCTCTCTCCTCCTCTCCGCGCGGCGTTAAAAGGGGGAGGGGGGGCGCGCCTCCCCTCCCATCTCCACCATCTTCCTCCTCTCCTGCTGCGGGCGGAGCGAGCGGACGCAAGGGCGCAGCGGCAGCGGCGCAGCAGAAGGCGCGGAGGAGCTGCGGCGTGCGAGGGCAGGGCTCTGCCGTGAGGGCGAGCTCGCCGGGAGCGGCTTGGCCGGCCGGCGGAGGGCGCAGGGGGGCGTAGAGCGTCGCGAAGAGGGACCTGCTGTGGGCGGAGCAGCGGACGCGTGAGGTGCGACGCGGGCGGCGTCGCGAGCGGAGGCCGAGCGAGGTTCTGATTCTGGAAAAATCTCCAGAATCAGACGTCTGGACTGATATCCAGACGGCAAGATCGACGTCCGTGTGATCATACAGACGTCTGAAAGGTGAGTTCCGCTTTCTCCTTCTTCTTTTGTCGACTGACCGTACTGAAGGAGGAGGGTTGGCTGTGCGCAGGTGCTCGGATTCGTCATCCTTTGCGAATCCGACGTCTGGAAGTTGTACCAGACGGCGGGAGTGACCTCCAGACGTCCGGAGAGACCATCGGACGTCTGGGATCTAGGAGAGACGTCGCCACAGACTTCTGGACGTCCGGGGAACCAAGCCGAACAGGTAATTCTCTGATCCACCGTTTAAGACGTCTGGAAGGAGTTCCAGACGTCTGATTTTGCACAGTATTGTCTTTCTCGACCCGTTTAGGGCCCGTTTGGGCTCCGTTTTCCGCGATTCGAGTTGCGTTCGATTCAGAATTTATTCCTCTACCCGCCTACAGTAGCTATACACTGTTTTGAGACACTCCTTGTGTTTGATCCTTGTGATAGGACCTCGTTCGGTTGCCGTCTTGAGAGTCGCGGAGGCGCGCGGGATTCCCGACCACGCCCCCATTACTTCCGTTGTACCGGGTAGAGTGGTTTTAAGCATTAATAAAAATCTGTTAAAGTATGGAACCATAACTAGAACCTAGGGCATTGCATGAACCCTAGGAATGAGAAATGTATGGAATGATAGCTCCTAGGTGTTGCATGAATCCTAGGGCCGGAAAACTAGATTGTATGATAGATCCTAGGATATGGCATGAATCCTAGGATGAAAAAAACTAGTGGAATGTATATTACTGCAGTCTTGGAAAAATGGAAAGGAATATATAAGCTGCCTGTGAAATTAATTAACAGCTGCCTGTTATGAACAAGGAAACATGTTGAGATCATGGAATGTGAGAACGTGAATCTGGAAAGTGAAACATATGATGTTCTGAGATAAAGAGCTGGAACCCTACGGGGAATTAGGAGTGGAACTCCTGGAAAGAAAAGGAATGGAACTGAGATGTAGTTGTACTGTCTCTTGGGTACGCAGTACCAAGGGAAGTACCTGTACCTGTTTTAGTGCAGAGTGGGGCCAGCCGCCCCAGGGACCCGGGGTTAGGCTTGGCCGCTCTGTACTGACTTGTTGGCCCTCATGTACGTAGTACCGAGGAGAGCTAGTAGTGTTAGGAGAGTACTAGCTACCCCACGGGCCCCGGGGTTCTGCTAGCCTCCTTCACCGACTTGTTAGGCCCACTAGGGCAAACCAGGGTAGTCAGGCGAGGGTGCGCGGACTGTGGAGGGGCAAGGCCCCGGTTTGGTTACTGTGGAGGGGTTGGACCCCTGTTACTGAGAGGGCTCTGCCCTGGTTCCGTGCTGTGCTTTGGGCGCACCCGTTAACGGAAACGACTGACCGCGTGCCAATACGGGCTAGCTACCTGTGCGTTTATCGCGCGTGCCGTAGTCACCGTTACGTCTGTCAGTGACCTTGGGGTGGTTGACTGAGGGTAGGATCACCACGGGGGACTCTCCCGGCCAGGAGAGCACCACGTGCTACTTCTACTGTTGGAAAAGACTGCAATCAAGATCGTCCCACGAGGACATTCGAGATCAAGTAAAGGATCTGAGAAGTAAATGAAATAGTGAGAAAAATTGAAAGATGTAAATAAAGGAAGTAATAGAACATAACAGCTACTGTACACTCTACTGTTGCCTTTAGTTAGTTTGCCACTCTACTCAGCGTTTTGCTGACGTGTTACACTCGTTACCTTTTTCAGGACCAGGTGTTGAGCAGCCAGGGTCGGCGGCTGCAGAGGACGCTGGGCCGAGTAGGGTCCAGTAGAGTTGCCACCGCTTTGTACCTTCTTTTGTTTCTGTTCTAGTGAGTAGTTTTGTTTCCGCTGTACCTTCTTTACCTGCAGTTTTTGTTATATGGTAAATGTTGTTTTACTGTTGTGGTGGTGCCTACTGTAGTAGTTTCTTTCCTTACTGCTGTACTTTTTACTGTTAGTTATATTCATGCTGAATGTGGTTTATTTTATTGTCTTTTGGTTACTTCCTCGTTGGACGACTGGGTCTTGGGATTAGTCGAGTCGGTCCGATTCTCGTGTCTCGTAGGGACTCGGGAACCGGGTCGTTACAGATGGTATCAGAGCAAGGTCGTCCCGAGAAGTGAATCAACTGACTGGAAAATAACCAATTCACATGTTTATAGCTAGAGTAGCCACCACAACATATCTCTTGACATGAGCTCTTAGAAGTGTTGTTAGGTACCGTCTGTTTTGACGTTTCCGTTTTGTTTCGCGTCTCCATTGTAGGAGATGCCGCGTCGTGGAGCTAGGAGGGTGAGCCGCAGGCGCGGCCGAGGTCAGGGCCCGGGGGACAGATATGTCGGGCTTGGAATACATACTACCCCTCCTCTTCTCCTGAGTATACCGTCTCGGGACCTCGTCCAACTGATTCGAGAGGTGGTTCGAGAAGAATTTCAGCTTCCACCCACGTCGCCACCCCCTCCCCCTTCCGAGCGTACGACAGGGGAGTTAGTGGTGGAACGAGATTTCCGCCGCCACACCAGGCGTGTTAGGAGAATTCAACGGAGGCACGTGGCGTCCGCAGGAGAGCCGTCACGTTGTGCGGGGCCATCAGTGGCCTTTGGGGGCCCTCGACAGGGGCCAGTCGCCAGCACCGGACCCCCGCCTAGCCGACAGCAGGGACTCACTGAGGGCGGGAGTCGGGTTCCCCTCTGCTACCAATGTGGCCAGCCGGGCCACGTCAGGAGGGACTGCCCATCTAGGGCAGGAGGTCAGCAGATACTTCCCGCGCAGAGCACTGGAGGGCGCGCAGGAGGCCGCGGTTTCCAGGCGCGAGGAGGAGGACCGCAGTCGCGAGGAGGGTACCGGCCAGCACCTACCCGTCCGACGCAGAGTGTGGCTGCTTCGTCCGCACCTAGAGCTGAGGGGCGTATCGACGCCCTAACACACAGGGACGCCAGAGCTTCGGGATCGGTGGTAGCAGGTATGGTTTCAGTTTCTGGCAGACTCGTTTACACGCTTTTCGATTCCGGCGCTACGCACTCGTTTGTCGCAGACAGTTTCGCAGTTAGTTTGGACCAGGATTATACATTGTTAGAGAACCCGTTCGTAATCAGAGGTCCGAGTGGTCAGCTGTTTGTAGCTGAGGAAGTGTACACGGGTTGCGGGGTCAGCATCGGGGGACACAGCCTGCCAGCTGACCTGATTATGATACAGATGGAGGACTTTGGGGTGATCCTGGGGATGGATTGGCTGTCCGCTTACCACGCATTGGTAGACTGCTTTGAGAGGAAGATTGTCTTCTCCATTCCGGAGTTGCCTTCCTTCGAGTTTCACGGACAGCCAGTGGACGGAGGTTTCAGGTGCATTTCGGCACTTCGGGCGGCGAGACTTTTGAGCCAGGGGTGTGAGGGCTTCTTAGCTTGTGTGGTGGCAGAGCACAGCCCCGTGGCAGACTTCCAGAGCATCCCGGTGGTCAGAGAGTACCCCGACGTGTTTCCAGACGAGTTACCAGGACTACCGCCCGAGCGTGAGATCGAGTTTGAGATCTCACTAGCACCAGGGACCAACCCCATCTCCACCGCGCCATACAGGATGGCACCGCTTGAGCTGCGAGAGCTCAAGTCTCAGTTGCAGGACCTTTTGGAGAAGGGTTTCGTGAGGCCCAGTGCGTCTCCCTGGGGAGCCCCGGTACTGTTTGTGAAGAAGAAGGATGGGACCCTACGCCTTTGTGTGGACTACAGACAGCTGAATAGGGTCACCATCAAGAACCGATATCCGCTGCCGAGGATTGATGATTTGTTTGACCAGTTGCGGGGTGCCACGGTATTTTCCAAGATCGACTTGAGGTCTGGATACCACCAATTGAGGATCAGGGAGACCGACGTCTCCAAGACAGCTTTCCGCACCCGGTACGGACACTACGAGTTTTTGGTCATGCCGTTTGGGCTGACCAATGCCCCCGCTGCTTTCATGGACCTGATGAACCGGGTGTTCAGACCGTACTTGGACCAGTTTGTGGTGGTTTTCATAGATGATGTACTCATCTATTCTAGAGATCGGACGCAGCACGGACAGCACTTGCGGATGGTTCTGGACACTCTGAGACGACGCAGGCTGTACGCCAAATACAGCAAGTGCGAGTTCTGGTTGAGGGAGGTGACCTTTTTGGGTCATGTGATCTCTGGAGACGGCCTGGCGGTGGATCCCGCCAAGGTCGAGGCAGTGCTCAGGTGGGAGAGACCGCGTTCAGTCACTGAGATTCGCAGTTTCCTGGGACTGGCAGGTTACTACAGACGGTTCATCAGAGGGTTTTCGCAGATTGCACGTCCTATGACACAGTTGACTCGGAAGGATGTGCCTTTCACTTGGATAGACGCCTGTGAGGCGTGTTTTCTGGAACTGAAGGAGAGGTTGACCTCGGCTCCCGTGCTCACCATTCCTGACAGTAGTGGCGGGTTCGTCGTGTACACGGACGCTTCCTTGCAGGGGTTAGGAGGTGTGCTCATGCAGAGGGGTCACGTGGTCGCTTACACTTCGCGGCAACTGAAGCCCCATGAGCATACCTACCCTACCCACGACCTAGAGTTGGCAGCTGTTGTCTTCGCGCTGAAGACATGGAGGCACTACTTGTACGGTGAGATCTTCGAGATTTTTACAGATCACAAGAGCCTCAAATATCTTTTTGACCAGAAGGAGCTCAACATGAGACAGAGACGTTGGTTGGAGCTCCTGAAGGACTACGACTGCAGCATCTCCTACCACCCGGGAAAGGCCAATGTGGTGGCTGACGCCTTGAGCCGTAAGGCGCCCGCACGCTTGGCCAGTCTACAGTTACAGAGTTGGAGCCTTTTGGAGGAGGTGGGCAGTTGGCGACCTCTAGAGTTACGAGGATACTGTGGGGCAGTGGCGGTGACACGGCAGACCAGACCAGAGTTGATAGACCGCATCATCACGGGACAGATGGCCGATCCGTACTTGCAGTCTTTGCGCGACAGAGTACTGTCAGGGGACCCAGGGGACTTCTCTTTCACAGACCAGGTGTTACGCTTGAGGGGACGGCTGTGCGTCCCCAGAGACGAGGAGCTGTTGAGAGAGCTCCTGACTGAGGCACACGGTTCCAGATTCACCATACATCCCGGAAACACGAAAATGTACCATGACTTGAGACGCGAGTTCTGGTGGAGAGGGATGAAGCGGGATGTGGGTGAGTTCGTGCAGCAGTGCTTAGTGTGCCAGCAGGTGAAAGCCGAGCATCAGAGGCCTGCAGGGCCGCTTCAGCCGCTTCCAGTGCCAGAGTGGAAGTGGGAGAGCATCACCATGGACTTGGTGGTGGGTTTACCTGTTACCCAGCGAGGACACGACGCGGTCTGGGTAATAGTGGATAGGTTAACGAAGACGGCACGACTCTTGCCGATCCGAGTCACTTTGGGACCAGCACAGTTGGCAGAGAGGTATATCCGTGATGTGGTGCGACTACACGGAGTTCCGCGGGAGATCGTATCCGACCGGGATACCCGCTTTACGTCCCAGTTTTGGGCTGAGTTTCAGCAGGCTTTGGGGACGAGGTTGAGGTTTAGCACGGCTTACCACCCCCAGACGGACGGACAGACGGAACGCACGATACAGACACTTGAGGATCTTTTGCGTGCCTGTGTACTAGACTGGAGGGGCTCTTGGGAGGAACACCTGCCCCTGGCAGAGTTTGCATACAACAACAGTTATCACTCGAGCATCGGCATGGCTCCCTACGAGGCTCTGTACGGACGGGAATGCGCGGCACCCTTGAGTTGGGTTGAGGTGGGGACCAAGTGGGAGGTTGGCCCCAGGTTGATCCGGCAGAGTCAGGAGGTAGTTGAACAGATCCACAGACGACTCCGCACTGTCAGGAGCAGACAGAAGAGCTACGCAGATCGCAGACGCAGAGAGGTGCAGTTCGAGGTTGGGGACCACGTCTTTCTTCGTGTTTCGCCCATGAAGGGCTTACAGCGGTTTGGGGTGAGAGGGAAGCTCGCGCCGAGGTTCGTGGGGCCCTTCGAGGTCCTGGAGCGGGTTGGACCCGTTGCTTACAGACTTGCCCTTCCCCCGCAGCTTTCTGGTGTGCACGACGTGTTCCACGTGTCCAACCTCAGGAAGTACGTAGCCGATCCCAGCCACGTACTGAGTCACGAGAGCGTCGAGGTGAGCGACGACCTGACCTACCCCGAGCGGCCAGTGCAGATCCTAGACCGAGCCGTCCGCAGGTTGAGACGAAAGCAAGTACCCCTGGTAAAGGTTTTGTGGAGGAGCCAGCGGTACGAGGAGGCTACCTGGGAGCCTGAGGCGGCAATGCGGGAGCGGTACCCAGAGCTTTTCGCGGGTACGTCTTTTCGGACCGGCTTCGGTCCTCTTTGAGTTTGTTATGGTTATTTGGACATCCTTTTTCCGCACCCTAGTTGGCGCAAGTTTCGGGGACGAAACTTCCTTTGAGTTTGTTATATTGTAACGAGCTCGTGCCCCAGACGTATTTTAAGACGTCTGGGAGGTGGCCCAGACGTCTGTAAAGACGTCTGGGATCACATCCAGACGTCTGACCAGACGTCCGGGATAGTTTACAGACGTCTGACGAACAGTTATACTCGCACGGGATATTCGTCTGCGCGCCTGTGCGCGCAGACCTGCGATCCGCATCTTCTCTGCGGCTGCAGGCGACTGCGGCCGTCTCTCTCCTCCTCTCCGCGCGGCGTTAAAAGGGGGAGGGGGGGCGCACCTCCCCTCCCGTCTCCACCATCTTCCTCCTCTCCTGCTGCGGGCGGAGCGAGCGGACGTAAGGGCGCAGCGGCAGCGGCGCAGCAGAAGGCGCGGAGGAGCTGCGGCGTGCGAGGGCAGGGCTCTGCCGTGAGGGCGAGCTCGCCGGGAGCGGCTTGGCCGGCCGGCGGAGGGCGCAGGGGGGCGCAGAGCGTCGCGAAGAGGGACCTGCTGCGGGCGGAGCAGCGGACGCGCGAGGTGCGACGCGGGCGGCGTCGCGAGCGGAGGCCGAGCGAGGTTCTGATTCTGGAAAAATCTCCAGAATCAGACGTCTGGACTGATATCCAGACGGCAAGGTCGACGTCCGTGTGATCATACAGACGTCTGAAAGGTGAGTTCCGCTTTCTCCTTCTTCTTTTGTCGACTGACCGTACTGAAGGAGGAGGGTTGGCTGTGCGCAGGTGCTCGGATTCGTCATCCTTTGCGAATCCGACGTCTGGAAGTTGTACCAGACGGCGGGAGTGACCTCCAGACGTCCGGAGAGACCATCGGACGTCTGGGATCTAGGAGAGACGTCGCCACAGACTTCTGGACGTCCGGGGAACCAAGCCGAACAGGTAATTCTCTGATCCACCGTTTAAGACGTCTGGAAGGAGTTCCAGACGTCTGATTTTGCACAGTATTGTCTTTCTCGACCCGTTTAGGGCCTGTTTGGGCTCCGTTTTCCGCGATTCGAGTTGCGTTCGATTCAGAATTTATTCCTCTACCTGCCTACAGTAGCTATACACTGTTTTGAGACACTCCTTGTGTTTGATCCTTGTGATAGGACCTCGTTCGGTTGCCGTCTTGAGAGTCGCGGAGGCGCGCGGGATTCCCGACCACGCCCCCATTACTTCCGTTGTACCGGGTAGAGTGGTTTTAAGCATTAATAAAAATCTGTTAAAGTATGGAACCATAACTAGAACCTAGGGCATTGCATGAACCCTAGGAATGAGAAATGTATGGAATGATAGCTCCTAGGTGTTGCATGAATCCTAGGGCCGGAAAACTAGATTGTATGATAGATCCTAGGATATGGCATGAATCCTAGGATGAAAAAACTAGTGGAATGTATATTACTGCAGTCTTGGAAAAATGGAAAGGAATATATAAGCTGCCTGTGAAATTAATTAACAGCTGCCTGTTATGAACAAGGAAACATGTTGAGATCATGGAATGTGAGAACGTGAATCTGGAAAGTGAAACATATGATGTTCTGAGATAAAGAGCTGGAACCCTACGGGGAATTAGGAGTGGAACTCCTGGAAAGAAAAGGAATGGAACTGAGATGTAGTTGTACTGTCTCTTGGGTACGCAGTACCAAGGGAAGTACCTGTACCTGTTTTAGTGCAGAGTGGGGCCAGCCGCCCCAGGGACCCGGGGTTAGGCTTGGCCGCTCTGTACCGACTTGTTGGCCCTCGTGTACGTAGTACCGAGGAGAGCTAGTAGTGTTAGGAGAGTACTAGCTACCCCACGGGCCCCGGGGTTCTGCTAGCCTCCTTCACCGACTTGTTAGGCCCACTAGGGCAAACCAGGGTAGTCAGGCGAGGGTGCGCGGACTGTGGAGGGGCAAGGCCCCGGTTTGGTTACTGTGGAGGGGTTGGACCCCTGTTACTGAGAGGGCTCTGCCCTGGTTCCGTGCTGTGCTTTGGGCGCACCCGTTAACGGAAACGACTGACCGCGTGCCAGTACGGGCTAGCTACCTGTGCGTTTATCGCGCGTGCCGTAGTCACCGTTACGTCTGTCAGTGACCTTGGGGTGGTTGACTGAGGGTAGGATCACCACGGGGGACTCTCCCGGCCAGGAGAGCACCACGTGCTACTTCTACTGTTGGAAAAGACTGCAATCAAGATCGTCCCACGAGGACATTCGAGATCAAGTAAAGGATCTGAGAAGTAAATGAAATAGTGAGAAAAATTGAAAGATGTAAATAAAGGAAGTAATAGAACATAACAGCTACTGTACACTCTACTGTTGCCTTTAGTTAGTTTGCCACTCTACTCAGCGTTTTGCTGACGTGTTACACTCGTTACCTTTTTCAGGACCAGGTGTTGAGCAGCCAGGGTCGGCGACTGCAGAGGACGCTGGGCCGAGTAGGGTCCAGTAGAGTTGCCACCGCTTTGTACCTTCTTTTGTTTCTGTTCTAGTGAGTAGTTTTGTTTCCGCTGTACCTTCTTTACCTGCAGTTTTTGTTATATGGTAAATGTTGTTTTACTGTTGTGGTGGTGCCTACTGTAGTAGTTTCTTTCCTTACTGCTGTACTTTTTACTGTTAGTTATATTCATGCTGAATGTGGTTTATTTTACTGTCTTTTGGTTACTTCCTCGTTGGACGACTGGGTCTTGGGATTAGTCGAGTCGGTCCGGTTCTCGTGTCTCGTAGGGACTCGGGAACTGGGTCGTTACAAGTGACAATTTGAAGAGTTTTGTTGATGTGACATGCGGGGGCAATTTCCTAAGCAGAGATGCTGAGGGAGCCTTTCGATTATTTGAGAATATGAGCAAAAATTCCCTCAACAATACCTCAATGTCCACCTTTAATAGAGCAAATCAACCAAGGAGAGGAGTTTATCATGTTAAGGATAATTCAAACTTAGTTGATTTAGAACTAATTGCACAATGATTGAACAAGGTGGAACTCGCTGGAAAGAATGTAGAGAGTTTGGATAAGAAACAGGACAACCATCTGAAGGATGGGAGTTCCTTAGGAACACATTCCAGAGTAAATCCTATAACTACCCAAGGAGTTCCTATGTTAACCCATACCCAACTCCTTAACCCTCTAGGTCATAAAATGGTGCACAATATTAATTACCTAACCATAGCTCCACCTAGGAGACAACTCTACTTGGACCCATCTCTTTCTAGTTGCCAAGGAGGGACCTTGATGACCTCAAATTCTGAACTAGGCATCTCGATGCCTAGGTATCCAGAGGATGTGAATGCACTCCAGGGTTACACTAGATATGATCCCTATTCAAACACCTACAACCCTGGATGGCACAATCATCCTAACTTTGCTTGGTCAAGTCAGAAACTTGGCTAGGGTCCTAACTTTATAAGCCTAATGCATATGGCAACCCAATCGGTACACACAACCATGCACATATCAGCCACAACCTACTCAGGTAAACTAGCCCTCTGATCTAAGTCTTGTCCTCAAGGAAATGCAAGAAATGAATCTAAGACATAAGGAAGAAATAAATCAATTGAGGAAAAAATTGACAGGATTACTAGACAGACTAGTTGATGCTCGACAACACGGGATGCTGCCATCCCAACTCATCCCCAACCCAAGGAACTTCAATAGGGTTAACTAGCACAACACACCAAAGCAACAGGCATGTATAGTTCAACTTGCTCCCCAGCACCCACCTAGTTTTGTTAACCCCAACCCAACCCAGGCTCAGCCTATCTTGCCAAACCCACCACACCCTTCTAACCCTAATGCCTATGCTTGTGTTGTCACTTTCAGAAGTAGGAAACAAATCCAAGATCCTTATCCTTCTACATCAAAATCTTATCTAGATCTTGAGGAGTGTGAATCTGACCTGGGAGACCAAGCTAATATGAAAAACAAGACTCAGGATTTGAATACTCATGATTTCTATCAAGCACCTTTTCCTAAAGCCATGAACAAATCCAAGGAAAAGAAAACCAATCAATCTAAGGAGTGGCTTGAGATTTTAAAGCAAGTCCAGGTAAATATACCACTCCTTGAAACCATTGAAAACATCCCAGCTTGTTTGAAATTTCTGAAAGAATTTTGCACACCGAAATGCCAGGCCAAATAAAAAAAAAGGGTCACAGTTTCTGAATAAGCCAGTGCCATCATCTTAAACAAGCTACCTCCTAAAAGGAAAGATCTAGGGACCCCCTTAAATTCATTTGAGATAGATGGTTTTGTCTTCTATCAAGCCTTGCTGGATCTTGCTTCCGCCATCAACCTAATCTACACAGAATTATATGAAGAGTTGGATTTAGGTCCCTTGCAACAAACTGATGTTATCCTTCAGCTTGCTGATAGGTCAACCATGATTCCAAAGGACTCTTACAAAATGTGATTATAAAAGTAAGGGATTTTGAGTACCCAGTGGACTTTCTAGTTTTAGATATGGAGGCATAAGAAAACTTGAACCACACCTCAATAATTTTTGGAAGACCTTTCTTGGCCACAGCCAAGGCCCTAATCAACTGTGAGGCGAGGATTATGCAAATCACTTCCAGAAGGAAAACTTCCCAAATCAATATCTTTAAAGCTTCCCAAAAGAATAAGATGAATTGTGGTTCCATTGAGGTCGCAAGAGCAATTGAAGTGGTTTTGGCAATTCACACTACAGACGATCTGAATCCTGCCAAATCTCAAGATCAACACAAAAGACAAGTGATGAACTTGAGGATGATTCTGATCTACCACCTCTCATAGAAAACCAAATGGAAAAAGTCATTAATGAGATTGAGAACTTGGGAGAATCTTATGATGAATTAGATGATAACAAAAAGAATCCTCAATACATCCTCCCTGAAATTCAAGAACTATTGAACTTTGAGGGGGTTCAAGAAATTGAATAATCGAAGGACATGAACCAGGTAAATGAAGAGACAACCTCAGAAAAAGAAGTCCAAACCATGATGGAATGGGGAAGAACTTATACTCCAATAGGTTCAAAGGGATGGCTTGAATCTAAGGAAGAAATGACTTTTGATGAGGAAGAAGCAATTCTTTATGAGGATTTTCATGAATTCAGCACAACTCTACCTTTGTCCTCATGTAACCCAGAGCCTGGAGAATTCGTGATTTTTTACATCAACTACCATTATGAGGATCCTTATGATTCCGATTCAGAATCAAATTTAAACCTCAATCATGATTTCAATCCAGACCCTCTACCACCTCTTCTTAAATTATGGAACTGGATTAGTGAACAGGTTCTACTTCATGATCCTCATCTATTTGACCCTATTGTCTATTTCAAATCAGAAAAACTCTTCGAAGTAGGACTGCATCATCAGTTGGTCCACATTTATGGATCACTGATTCTCAGACCAAATAATCACATCTTTATACTAGTTATGAATCTCTTAGTGATAGTCATTACTCCTTCCCTTAACCCACAATATTGAATTACATATTTCTTTTGTGTTTAATTCTGGAAAATGAAATTAAAACTTAGCGCTAGCTAGGAGGCAACCAAGTATTCTTTAGAGGTAGTTTTGCATTTTCTCTATCCAAGCTGACCTAGATTAACAAGCTCAGTTAGGTGATATCCCCTCCACTTGCCTGTTACTTTTTGATTTTCCTACATACATTTCAATGAGGTCACTGTAATGAATAGGCATGGGGGGGGTGGACATTGCATATCTTAATTTTATGTCAGGAAAAAAAATTAGTAGCATTCATTCATAATGAATTTTTATCAAGAAGGTTTTATTAGGGATTTATTCTTAAGTTGATTCCTAAACTTAGAATCCAGTACAATTTCACACACATGTAGAATTTTGCAATGGATCCTCTATGAAGATCGATAGACATCTTTTGCTTGTCGAGAAGAAGCATTGCTTCTTCTCCTAAGCTTTTGGTTAGTAATTAGGGAGTCAGGCAAACCATCTTCTAGTAGATCCACTAAATAAATGTGAGGTGAGAGTAGAATGTCTACTGGTGCTTTAAGGCTAGTATAAGGAATCTTAGTTTCTATGCAATTGGATAATGATACTTGGAGTAGGCATAGTTTTCACTCTCAGTTCCTATGTACAAATTCTTTGTGTGAATTTTTGAGAGCCACCAAATAAGGCAAATACGTAGAGAGTGGGTTCTAATAAGACTAGGACTAAGGTGGATTGTTATGACCGTCATTTATGGAATCCTTGGCTGAAGGTGGACATTAGTGTCAAGGTCAGAAATATGCTATCCTATCCATTCCTTGCCTTGTGCTGAGAGTAGACACTTCCACCAAATAAGCCACCCAATATCCTCTTGAACATCCCTAATTCCGCATAATGCCTAATAAATAAAAGTTGGTATGCTATATTGCATTTTGTTAGTAGATAGATGGATGTGAAAAAAAAAAGAGAAAGAGGAAAAAAGAGAGAAAAGGAAAAATATATATACCCATAGATAAAAATTTAGGAAAAGAAAAGAGCAAAAACAAAAAGAAAAAAAAATGAGTTTATGAGTTTAGAATTTGTTTCAAGTATATTGAGGCAACAACACCTACCACCCTCAGGATCCACCAAATATAGCCTTGACCTACTTTTTTGTACTTCTGGCCACCTGAATATGGGCTGAGGAATTTTGACTTAGTCATAGGGTCATCAGAACTTAATCAAAGTATTAATGTCATGAGAGATCACTAAACATATTGACAAATCTGGTGAGATTGTGAGCTGAAAAAGAAAGAAAAAAAAGAGAAGAAAGAAGAAGAAGAAAAAGAAAGAAAGAGAAAGAGAGAAAGAGTACAAA
The DNA here is from genome assembly GCA_037157565.1 of Thalassia testudinum. Lineage (NCBI taxonomy): Eukaryota > Viridiplantae > Streptophyta > Magnoliopsida > Alismatales > Hydrocharitaceae > Thalassia > Thalassia testudinum. The sequence continues at coordinate 11,617,176 of JAZHRO010000072.1, forward strand.
GGAACTAAAGAGAGCACAGTTTCTCCACCTCTCTTTGAGTTGATTTATTTAATAGTCTAGAAATCTAGGTTCTAAAGTACTAGTCTATATGTAGCACCAGATGAGTATGAACCACCAAATACAAATCCACTAGACTCAAAGTATCTTCCACCTATGCCAAAAGCCAGGGATGAATTTACAGATTACTTTATAACCCTGAGGCAAGAAATATGTCTATCCTATTAGAATTTTAGTAAGGGTAAAGTATGAGCTTTAGATGTGGATTGGCATTTCGCTTAGATCCACTACATAGGCTACAATAATACACTTTCATGACTGCATGGATTTCTAAAGTCTTGGATGAAAGCAAAAGAAATAAATCTATATTCGAACTCCTGATAAGAAATCTATCATATAGGATCACTTTGCAATCCGTCAAGCATTTGCTAGGGACTAGCAAGATTTAGGCTTGAGGGTGTGTTTATACGATAATCATGCAACCTAAACCACCTCAATTAAGTTAGATTCTAGCATAACTTAGGAACAATGCATGCATAAGTGTCATATTTCACATAATAGTTAGTTTGTTCGCTGCATATATAATATTGTCATTTTATCCACTAAAAGAGGGATGAAATTAACTGTAGATTATTCAAGGCAGCAAATGACAGATCAGACTGTACAGATCTGATCAGGACGATGACGGGAGTCCAATGCTTCCGAAACTATCTTTATAGGACAACCATAGCATCTTGTGCAGTCCATAAAAGAATAGAGGCCACCGAGCAAGACAAGAAAGATCCAAGCCTTCGATGAAAGATCTGACCGCACGGATGGATCTAGATCAACGATCGCAGTTTAACGACACAAAAATCAACCTGATCAAAGGCCTACATCACCAATTACAAAGAAGAAAAGGATGGATGGCCACCTTGCCGCATCCCAATCTCTAAAGAAAGAAACTAGGACCGTTGATTGTCATCCAATGACCTCAAAGAAGCCACGTCACCTGCCTCACCACGCTTCAGCAAAAGGAAGGTTACTCTTAGCCGTTGGATTTCCATCCAACGACTGAGAGTAGCCATGCAGCGAAGAAGAAACTTGCCCATCCGTAGCCTCAACGTAATGGAGAGAGAGCTCAACTGCAAGTCCGAGGTGCAGGTTCAAGATGCACTCAGTGCTTAAATTGGGAAGCTGGTGGAAGCGCAAGCGATTGGCTGTTGGATGGTGACTAGAGGGTGCTGAAGCGGCTGTAGGCTACAACCAGAGGCTTCCGCGACTGCACGCGAGAACGAACGTGCATGCTACCCATGATCTCATGCGCTCTCTTAAACGAATGCAGTGCAGACACGAGTTAAGCCATTCGATCACAAGATCAGATGGCTGATGTTAATGCCACGTGATTTGAATGTGTGAGCATGTGTGAGGATAGAGAAAAGCACAGCGACATTGAAGCGGGTGAGTAGGAGTGTCTGATGGAGATCTAAGGCATGAGAGGCTGCCACATGTCAAGCCCAGAATAAATCTGAGTGTAGAAGGTGTAAATGAGGTTACTTTGAGGCTAAATCAAGGCCATTGATCTCTCGATTGATGGATCTGATTTGCATAGAGTTGTTGCATGGTTTTAAGGGCTAACATGCCCTCTTTGCCCCTCATCAAAGCTATAAAAGAGGACCAAGGTCCCTCTGTTGAACATATCTTCAACCTTAACTCCCACCAGATACAACTCTAGACTCTCTCTCCCTGCAACTCCTCTCCAAACTTCCTCCCAGTGCTCTGGATCTGAAGTGCTGCCGCACTTCACACAAGAATCCCACAAGTAGTGTCGTCATCTACTATGTCTATCTCTCTCTCTCTCTCTCCCTTCCACCTATTGGCATAGTTATTTCTATTCAGAGTTTGGAAACTGTTCCAAAATAGCAATAAAACTCTGATTCTCTATATATCTGATGTCTATATATACATATACAAATATACAAATATTTCTAGAATGACTTTCTAAAAAGCTTTCGCAAAAAATCATGTTTCTCCTCCCTGCGAACGACTTAATAATCACTGAAATCTTTATAAATATTATTTGTTTCATCACGATTTGCACTATAGTTATAAAACTAATTTTTAATGCATCTCGCGAGCGAACAGTGGGACCCAAACAATTCAACTAATTGGCGTAGATGCACCACCAATTAAGGCACACAAATGGTGATTAACCTAATCTGATTTCTATTCTTTTGTGTGTTGTTGGGTGTATCGATTCCATAAGTCAGAATCCTGGTTGAGCAGATATAATCAAAAGAGCTTATGTGCCTCAAATGTGGGTGTGTGTAGTGTGTAGGTGGACTTTGTCCCACAATGAGAAAGTATAAATTTTTTAATGTTTTTTTCTTGTATGGGGGTGAGATGAGTGGAGGTGGAAAATAAGACAAACAACTTCTATCCTAGGGTTCGTGATAACACCTAAGTAGATTAGGTCTTGATTATTTTGGTGGCAAAATGAACTAGTGGGTGGGGAAGTGGTGGTGAAACTTACAAGTACCTCTACCCAAACTTTACTCCAATTTACTGCCTTCATCTCCTCGTTCAAGTTCTTGCAAGACAATGAATCGAAGAAGAAAGATAGGTTAGAAAAATATGTAAGTAATGTGGAGAAACATGGAAAATTGAATCAAAGTCTGTTCCCTCCCCGACAACGGTGCCAAAATGATAAGCAGGTTTTCATGAAGAAAAGTTAGGGTTTTGAGCAACATGCCATTGTAGCCGCAAAACTCGCTATAAAATAAAATTTTACTGAAACTCGAAAGGGAGTCTTGGGTCGAACATGGGGAGGCGATGTTTGTTTCTTGAAATCCGTGTTTCAACTTGTTTCTTTTTGGTGCTTTGAGGTATTGTTGTTTTCTTTAGTATTTTAGGAGAATGATAAAATCACTTACAATAAAGTGAATAGAGAGATGAACCACAACTTGACAGCTTGAAGTGAAATTATGTTTATTACAATAACAATAAGCAAAACAAACTAAAGAAATAGAGGTGAGAAGAAATCTCCCAAAATGGATGTCTGGCAAGACAACGATGCTTGGCGACAGCATGGACGGAGGAGGAGAGATGCTGGATGTCGGGGATGAGGCGGAAGACGAACTAGGGATGAGGAGGTGGAGGTGATCATTTACCTAATTGGAGGTTGGAGGACAACTTTAGGATTTCTTATGAAATTGGTGAGGTAAAGGAAGAATATTTGGTGGAGCAAGGGATTTTTGCACTAATAGGAGAATCTGTGGAGCTTAAGAGAGCTCTTGGGAGTTTACAAGGCCCTTTGGAGCTTCAGAGTAGGTGGGAATTGCATAGGTAGAGATGAGGGCAAATGGGGAGGTGTAGGTGGGTTTATATAGTGGTGGAGAAGAAGCTTTCCACACATACACAATCAATTGCATCCGCAATCATTGCTAAAGATCTAACTTAGCTATCCCTGAGGATTCGTGCGGCACTACTAGTTGATGAGAAGCTCATCATGGTCTCTAATTACCACTAATTAACTAGTCTTCCTAGTTAATTAGCTAGAAATATGTGAATATATGGTTTAATTATTAAATAAGGGATAAATAGTAAAGGACCTTAAAATAAGTTAAAATTGCTATATTATCATCCAATTAATATTATTAATAATCTAATTAATAATTGGACTCAAAATATTATCAATCATTCATTTAATTAATCTGTTAACTAGCTTAAGCATAATATATACCTAAGTATGTAATAACTTAAGTAACATTCAATAAATTAATCTAAAAAGGTCAAAAATTTAAATTCAAGGTCTAAATATTATAATTGTCTTAATTATAATCATATATAAAAACTTGAAAAAGATTTAAATTAAAATAAACCTTGAAAACTTGAGTTTACATTTTGGTCCTTACATTTTAATTCAATCGGGTCCTTATTTTCCATTCAGGTCCTTAAGTTTCACTACGAATAAGTCCCTGGACTTCTTCTTCTCTTCTTCACTTGACTAAATGGCTGACGACTGAAGATGCAGCCACTGTTTGATATTCGCCAATCCGACGTCATCTCTTCTTCTCCAAGCTCCTGGAGCTTGCACTCACCATCCCATTTTCATCCACCGGTCTGGATGACACCTATATCCTAATTTAGGGTTGGAGATAACCTCACCGGTGTCGGAGAAGATGTCAGTGGTTATCCTCCTCCTAGCCACAAATTCCTCCAGATTCCACCACCTTCTTCGTCGTCGTCAACTATAATACCCTGTGATACCCCTGATTTCCAGTAAGTTGGCTCCTTTCCCTCTTCTTCACTATAGCTGACTTCGATAGGCTATTCACTCTGCAACTCCGACAAACTTCCACCGCCTCATCCGACTTCCTCCATCCATCTTCAGTAGCTCTGGAACTCCGCTGAAGTCAGCTGCGTCTTTCGACAAGCGCTAACTAAGGAGCTCTCCTCTACTTCATCTCACAACCGCCGCCAGAGATCTTTCGACAACCCTTTGATTTCCTCCTCCATTATGAGCCGTCGATGAAGATCCTCTATCCCCTTCGTCCAAGTAACAGTAGACTAGGAGTAGCAGTAGGAGTAGGTTAGTTTAGTTAGTTAGTTAGTTAGGTTAGATAGTCATAATGTTAGATTTAGATTTCATCTTCCTCAACTCCAGCGAGCTCCTTGAGCTTGTCAGGAGCATTAATTTCGTCCTTTTAAGTCATTGTCCATCTTCTTCTATATTCCACGATCATTTCTATCACTTTTAATTACTAATTTGATCATTAATTTGCCTAAACCACTTCCACCTCCAGTGACTACTTCTGCTGTCCATGTCAGCAGTAGTTGACCTAAATTCCACCTTCATTGGATCCTCCAGCACTTATTCATCTTCTAAGGATCCTAATCATCACTATAATTCAAGTAAATAATACATATAATGTAAACGCCCAAATTTAATTAAGCTCCTAAGCTCACTATCAATGATGGCTCAAGAGTAGTTGAAATTCTTAATTATATATATGTTTATGACTGCAATCATCTGTTGACCTATTTTGACCATTCAATTGAGTAGGAAAACAAGTCCTGAGCATTAACCAAGTTAGACTTTACAATAATGGAATTCATTGATGAATCCTTGTTTTAATGATCAATTGAAGAAATTAACATGATCCCGAGGTTCCTTGTGATTTCATGAACCTTTTCAAATCATTAATGGCATATTTTATCTTTTTGAATCGCAAATTCACTTTTTCTAGACTCATCGGAGCTCCGGTGAGCTCCGATGAGTCGAAATCAGTTCTTCAGCCTGTAGAACAGAATGAGAAATTCTAAATCAATGAAATATGGATTGCTAATTTTGTTGAGATTGATTATTTGAGATTTGAATGACTAGAGTTGTTGTTAGGTCTTCATCTTCTCCAACTCCGGCAGAGTTGGAGAAGTCCGACAGTTAGTCTTAAGTTGCATTTAAGGGGTCTAGAAGCTTCAGTGCTGTGCACTGAACTCATTTCTATCCGTAAATCACTGTAACAACACTTAGGTTGTTCTGATGAACAAACCACTTTAGAAGCTTAGGCAGCGATCTTAAAACCCTAGGAATTTTAGTTAAAAGACCTATTTAAGGGTCTAAGCATATTCCTAAGATTGAGGAGAAGATATTTTAGGTGTTAATTTCATTTGAAAAGATTTAAAATAGAAAGTCAAAATTCAAGGCTCTACAGTCAAACCTGAGTTTGATTCCTTGATTATGGATTCAATTTGATGCATTGATGAGTTTAAGTCAATTCTGAGATATCTATGAATGATTTTAAATTGATTTGGATGAGCTCTGATATATAATTCAATTGAATTTCAGTTTCTACCAATTTGGGTTATTTTTGAGCCCAAACTTATGGCAGTAGATTTTTGATGAGATTTGATTGCAAATTCTACCCAGATGAATTGGTAACAACCTCTAGAAGTTGTTTTAAATGATTAAACATGTCTTAAGATGTCTGTTAGGACTTTTCAAGATTTGAATGACACTTCCTGAAGCTTCCAAAGAAGTTTTAAGCCCCTGTACACTTCCTGAAGCTCCTGAGAGCTAAGTATCCATACTAGCAGCTGTGGAATTCACTTCTTAACCCATTTAGAACATCAACTAGAAGGGAAAGTCCAATCTGTGTACTTTATAACCATAAATTCATTTTCCAGGATATTTTATACCGTAGAAAACCTATATCGTCGCCCTTCAAATCAAAGAGCAAAACTTCCCCTTCACATTAAATTGACACTACAATCTTGTAGAGAAACTCAAGAGCCTTCCAATAGGCTTTTATTCGGTTGGAATGGAGCTCTAAGGTGTTACGAATCATCATTTGAAGTTTGCTCTAAGAGGGGAAATGTTAGTCCCACATCGGTTAGATCTGAACAGGTGCTTGGGCATAAAACACTTTTGTTGTATAGGCACTTTAGTCATTAGCGCTCGGCGAGTGGTTACCGATTGAACATTGAATGAGCATTATGTGTGTGGGCGCGTAAGTGCCTGCGAGTGTGTGCACCTATGGCGTGCATGAATGTGGCCCTGGGAGGGCATGTGCGAGGCCTGGGAAGCCGTGAACCAATTTGGCTCGAAACTCTGAACCAGAAAACATACCGAACTAATTGAATTAGGAATGGACCTAGTGGGGTTTGGTCCCACCGTGAGAGGGGTGTTGTGCATCCCCGAATGGTCCAAGCTACCAACTAATAAACCTAATTTTTGGTTGAAGAGAAAAAAACCTAGTTCGGCTAAGAAGGAAAGAAAGGAAAGGTTAAGGAAAGGCTAAGTGCTGAAGGCTCAAATAGTTCAGAAGCTAAGGCTAAGTTGCTAAGGAAAGAAGGTAAGGAAGAAAGGCTAAGGAGCAAAGCAAAGGAAGAGAAGAAAGGAGAAGGAAGACAGGAAAAATTTGTAGAAGGAAAGGAAAGAAGGTTGAACAGGCACCAAGAGACAAGGTAGAAAAGAGAAGAAAGAAAAGAGGAAGAAGAGAAGAGCTTGAGAAATGTAAGAAAAAAAAATAAAAGAAAGATAAAGAGAAAAGGATAAGTAAAAGAGAAAGGTAAAAGAAGAAAGAGAGAGAGAGGCTAAAGAAATAAAGAGAATAATGGTTTAATTTCTTGCATTATTTTTAATTCCTTTTTGAGTTTAATGATGTAATAAGGCATATTTCAATTAGAAAGACCTTCTATTACCTTAATTCCTTTGAAATAAATAGAAATTAACATATTTACTTGTTATTAAAATTAGATCATTTGTGTAAATATGTTTTCTTATGGAATTTTGCATATTTCTTAAATTTAAAATCATTAGGCAAAATTCATATTGTTAAAATTAACTTAATTATACCTCCTATGAGTTGTTTAAACTGATCGGTGAATTCTGAATAAACTAAACCTCCCAGCGAATGACCTGGACTCAACTAGTTAAAAGTAATAAAATCTAAAATGTTAGGTTAACTTGACCCTAAACTACTCAATCGACACAAATTTGAGTTAACCTAAGTTACTTTCTTCTACACATAATTGGGCATAATTAACTTAATTAACTATGTTGAGGAAGAACACAAACATTTTAATGGCGCCGTTGTTGGGGAGGTAATCTTTTGTTTCATCTTCATTCACTAAAACATTCCCTTGTATAGCTTTCCCTAGACATCATTTTAATGGCGTCGTTGCTGTGGAGATAATGTTTTAAATTCACCAAAATATTCCCCTCCATAATTTTGTTTAATAATCATTTTTGTACCATAAGAGGTAACTATAATTATATTCAACATTTTTACTATTTTTAGTGTTTTGTTTTAATTAGTTTTGTATTTTTTGTTTTCTATCTTCTTTTTCAGGTTTACCTCTGCAGGTAATCTCAGGAAGAAGGCAGGTTCTTCTTAGCTTTGTTTCTCCATCATAAATACCATTTTAAGTATTTCTTTTCTTAGTCTTTAGTTTGTTTGAATTGTTGCATTTAGTCAGATAAAAAATTAAAAAAATACAAAAGTACATACTTTTCTGGCTAGCAGCAGCATGATATAGGCATACACTCTTAGAAGTGCATTTTATCTACTAGTACTTTTCGATCTGACTCAGGAAATTTCTACTATTTTTCTCGCATCAGCAAGAAAACATGCGAAAAGAAAACTTCCTAGATCACTCTCCTGGAAATAATAATAAGACCACATATTCTTTGAAAATACTTAAGAAGAAGTCACTTTAATTCTTTTGATCATATTTTTGAAAAGATTAAGAAAAAAATAGGAAAATAAAAATTGTGAATTAATCTGTTTGCAGAATGCATGCGGGTTTTACTGCAATCGTCTGTTGCATGCTATCGCACACACAGCACGATCACTAGAGTCACACGAGTCTGAATTTTCTATCTCTCCTCTTTGCACCTCTTAGGGCTTTGGTTGAAGATCAACAAGTCTATCTCACTACTAGAGCCCCGGGGAGCCAGTAGTGAGTGGTCTCAATCCTAGACCTTAGACCTTTGAGCCTTAAGGATATGCACTTGCATAGACAAGGGTTTAGGACGCGTATTTTGATACTGTTACTATACTTGTTTGCATCCAAAGTTTATTTTTGTGTATTCTAGGAATCTCTTCTTTCCTTTGAAAGAAGAGAAACTTGCATTTTTCGCACTATTTTGCAGGTTTTTGTGCTGTAGTTTTCTGGTGGTGCGAGTGTGCCTTTGCACATTCCTTTCATTTTATGGATGGGAGGCGATCCTTGCATCTGCCTCTTGTAACTCCTTTGACTGGTGATCCTAGGCTGGTTGCAGATAAGCAACCACTTATACTCCCGACTAATTCATCTATTTTTGTGGAATAATTTCAAAATCAAAATCCAAAGATCCCTTCTTCTGGTCAGGGGGAGATGCTGCATTTTGATGTTCATGAGGCACTCCTGAACTAGAATCATAGGATGCTTGAACAAAATAGACAAATTAATCTTTTAACAGCAGCCTTGAATAATCTAAAGAATCTTCAAACCCGTCGTCCACCTCAACCTGGGGCAAGTTTTGACCTTCTTGATTTACCGATTCCTCGTCCAAGGCCTCTACTCAGAGACTACTGTTAGGATTCCTATTGGGGATAATGATCCAGAATTAAAGCCAAATATTATATGTCTAATCCCACATTTTCATGGATTTGCATCCGAGGATCCATTCCAACATATTGAAGATCTTAAGAATCTATCTCAAACTCTTGGACCTCGAAATCAAAATTGGGAAATCCTACTTATGAAAATGTTCACTTTTAGCCATAAAGATAAAGCGACTTATTAGTATAGAACTATAGCAAGACCAATCTCAACTTGGGTTGAACTCGAATCTAAATTTTTGAAGAAATTCTTTCCTATTGGTCGAATAAATGCTTTAAGGCGAGCAATCACAACGTTTAATCAAAATCAAGTAGAACCAATTCATGAAGCCTAGGAACGATTTCATGAATTACAAACGAAATGCCCACATCATGACATCCCTCGTTGGCAACTAATGCATATCTTCTACTATGGATTGAAAGAGGGCATTCGCAATCTAGTCAATGCCTCTTGTGGAGGGAATTTTCCAAATTGCGACGTAGAATCTGCTTCAGAATTATTTGAAGGGATGGTGGAAAACTTGATCAATAATGCTTCTGTGTCGCAATTTACGTGGGGCACGAATACAGCACATCAAAATCCACATAAGGGCATTCATGAGATCGGTAATCCATCCAGTCCAAAGGATTTGGAAATTATTGCAGAGAAACTAGATAAAGTCGATATCATATATCATAGGAAAGCATATCGACGAGGTCCGAAATACGATGAAAACTCTCACACCTCTACTTGTTATGCAAAATCCTGTGCTTTCACCTATTTCACAAATTCCCACGGGGAGGGAATTTCTGAATAATCTGGATTCTAGAGATCCATCTTCCTTGGGTTTTATATATACTCCTGCACCAACCCGAGGGAGCTTTGTCCCACAATCTTTCCCACCCTTTTCCCCACCCTTTCTTGTTGCAGAAAACATGCCACATCTTTTAGGTTTACATGCCATCCAGGAAAATATTCCAAGATCAAATCTATATTCAAATATCTATAATCTTGGATGGAGAAGCCACCCAAATTTTTCTTGGGCTGATCAAAATCAAAATCAAAGACCATATTATCCAAATCAGACCCATCCAAAACCACCTCCATTGCCTCCTTAGCAACTAAATTTAAGGCCTATTAGAGATACCAAGCTAGACCAGATTTTGAGAGCTATGTTAGAGAGTCCGCGACAAAATGCTGAAGCTCTCGCTGAGATCCAAAGGCAAGGTCAGGAAGAGTTGGTTGATTTACGAAATCAAATCACGCTTTTGGCTGAATCTCGTTAGCCAAGTACTCTTCCATCTTAGCCAATTTTGAATCCTAGGAATTTTTAAACCCCTAGGAAACATCAAGGTCAAGTACACTTCCTTAATCTGGCCTTTGATTCTAATCATAACCCGTCCTCTATACTTCATGAAAATAATCCACCAAACTCGCATCAGCAGCCTTTATTGTATCAAAATGACCCACCTATTATTGAGAGTCAAAATTGACTCTACTGATCTTCTAAATTTGGTTGGAATCACTACATAAATTGCCTCAACTATTAATATTTTACATCTCAACCTAAATCAGATCTGATTTTCGCAAGATTCACTCCGATTGTCTTAAGATTTTTATCTGATTTTCACAAGATTCACTTTGATCGTCTAAAATTGACAGTACAATCTTGTAGAGCAACTTAAGAGCCTTCCAACAAGCTTTTATTCGGTTGGAATGGAGCTCTGAGCTCCTAGTAATCATCTTTTGAAGTTTGCTCTGGGAGGGGAAATGTTAGTCCCACATCGATTAGATTTAAACGGGCACTTAGGTATAAAACACTTTTGCTGTATAGGCACTTCAGTCGTCAGTGCTCAACGCATGGTTACTAATTGAACATTGAATGAGCATTATGTGTGTGGGCGCGTATGCGCCTGCGAGTGTGTGTGCCTATGGCGTGCATGAATGTCGCCCTGAGAGGGCGTGTGCTAGACCTGTGAGGCCATGAACCGATTTGGCTTGAAACTCTGAACTGAAAAATAAATCGAACTATTTGAATCAGGATTAGACCTAGTAGGGTCAGGTCCCACCCAGAGAGGGGTGTTGTGTATCCCCGAATGGTCCAAACCGCCAACTAATAAACCTAATTTTTGGTTGAATAGAAAAGAACCCAGTCTGGCTCAGAAGGAATGAAAGGAAAGGTTAAGGAAAGGATAAGTGCGAAAGGCTCGAAAGGTTTAGAAGCTAGAGCTAAGCTGCTGAGGAAAGAAGCTAAGGAAGAAAGGCTAAGGAGCAAAGCAAAGGAAGAGAAGAAAGTAGAAGGAAAGGAAAGAAGGCTGAACAGGCACTAAGAGACTAGGTAGAAAAGAGAAGAAAGAAAAGAGGAAGAAGAGAAGAGCTCGGGAAATGTAAGAAAAAAAAATAAAGGAAAGATAAAGAGAAAAGGATAAGTAGAAGAGAAAGGTAAAAGAAGAAAGAGAGAGACAGGCTGAAGAATTAACGAGAATAATGGTTTAATTTCTTGCATTATTTTTAATTCCATTTTGAGTTTAATGATGTAATAACGCATATTTCAATTAGAAAGACTTTCTATTGCCCTAGTTTCTTTGAAATAAATAGAAATTAACATGTTTACTTGTTATTAAAAGAAGATCATTTGTGTAAATACGTTTTCTTATGGAATTTTGCATATTTCTTAAATTTAAAATCATTTCGCAAAATTCATGTTGTTGAAATTAGATTAATTAAACCTCCTATGAGTTGTTTAAACTGATTGGTAAATTCTGAAAAAACTAAACCTCTCAGCGAACGACCTGAACTCAACTAGTTAAAAGTAATAAAATCTAAAATGTTAGGTTAACTTGACCCTATACTACTCAACCAAAACAAATTCGAGTTAACCTAAGTTACTTTCTTCTCCACATAATTAAGCACAATTAACTTAATTAACTGTGTTGACGAAGAACACGAACACTGGTGCACGCTATGCGCTACCTTGTTGTGCGGGCGCGCGCCGACAGTCTATTACATTGCTGTGTGCTGTGCTGGCGAGAGCTTCACGCGTGCATGTCGAGCGCAAGCACTAGCGTGGTACGTTGTGCTGGCCATGCATGCGTCGCCTCGAATAGAGAGATTGGGGGGGCTTTGCGGGTATCGAACTCATGCCCCTCCTTTGGGAGTGGATGCCTCAAACAATGCACCATGCTAATGCATGAGTTGAGAAGAGCGATTGCGGGTGCATGGTGGTGGAGGATTCTCAACCGTTGGATTTTCAACCAATGCCTGAGATCTCATGTTGGAAGGCTTTTGGGGGGATGCCGAGAGACATTGGGCGCTCTGGACAGTCCAGCTGGTGCCACGTGGCACCAGCTGGACTGTCCACCTTTCTTTGTGTGTAGAAGATTCTACGGTGCTTAGATTGAGATGATTTCTATGTTACCGGATTGCGATTGTCACTTTGGATTCATCCGTATGATCGGATATTGCATTTGAAGCTTCAAAATGTCACGTCCTGTCTCTTGGCCACAATAATGTAGGAATTATTGTACAATTTATACACATTACACTCAATGCAGTATAATGAATGTTATGCAATATTTATACTATTGAATGCAATGTTAGGCTTAGGAACTATCATAAGTAAGCATTCAACCATGAATACATGCATGTTTATCAATAAGGTGTGAGAATTACATCCTCGAGAGGTTCTAACTGAAGTTACTACAGGTGTTTGGGAAATCAAGGCATGATGGACCAACTTCATGGCTCTCTAAGGCTGGTTCAGAATCAAGAACACCTACAACTGGATCCACCCAACCAATATCGATATTAGGTATGTCAATCTACACAAAGTTTAAATTTGATTTCATTTGGGTTAGGGATCTACAATAACCACTTTTCTCGAACCTGGGCTCTAGGAAATCATATTGATCCTCAATATTGCTCCAATATGTCTAATCAATCTCTGAATGTTGGCATGGGTATTTTTCATCAATGGCTTGTTGTAGTGTACTTAGCATATACCCACATTTCTCAATGAGACCCTAGTGTATTTCCCAAAGTTGTGGATTTGACAAACATTGTATATACTCAGTATTATGTAGTCTCCACAATTCATTGTATTTTGATAAAAGCTCATCTTAAGTTGAACCAAGTATCATTTATGTAAATATCATTCCTGCACGGTTCATAATGTGGGTTGTTGTTTCTGGTACATAAACCTATATGTGCCTAGATGGGTCTATGGTTTTGTAATACTCATCATGATGTCTAAGAGCAACCTCGATCAACTTTTCTTTCATGCTCATTTGGAATTCTAGTTTTCTAAATATTCTTCCTAAAATGTCAAGTTGCATTTTCAAATCAGGTGGTGGATTAGGATGTAGAATCAAATTCAGGTTCAGATTGAATTGATCAAATCATATCAGAAATCCCCAAGAAGATCAACTCTAATGAGGCCTCTAGGTCAACAAACTAGGGACCTTTCCTGTGTATGTGCTCTAAAGAATAGATGAGGGAATGGATATGAATTGGACCCAATAAAGGCACCCAAAGATTTTTGGATGACTAAGTCTATTAGAGGCGGATGATGCCTCTTAAGCAAAAATCCACACCCGAGAATTACTTGGGCAGCCAGGAAGGAAAAAACTTGCAAAGTTCCCTACATGGTAGAGCATCCCAACAGGTTGTAGGGTTTCTCCCACCTGACCTTCCATGCACTATGGTTCCAAGTAGACCAAAATGTAAGAATTGAGACCTTAAGTTTACCAATTTTAGTCCTAATTTGTGCCTCGAATTTCACTTGATTAGAAGTTGATTCAATTTGTGACCTAATTTGGAGGTTGGTTGGTCCACAAAGTGAACCAATTTCACTTGACCTGCACTAAAGATGGAGGATGAAATATAGATCAGGACCTAAAAATTCACCCTGAATTGATTCTCAAGTTATTAGGTCCATAATTTTAGGGTTCAAGTGAAATTAGAGCCTGATTTTAAGGTTTACGTGAATAGATATTTTAAAACAAGGGCTTGTGTAGCACAGCAATGCGGGAAGATTAATTTCCTTTAATGCATGAAAGTGTGAACTAACACTTCAAAACCGTAAATTGGAAACCCTAATTGGTTCTAGTTTAAGTCCAATTTGATCTCAAATGTAACACCTTGGACTCAAACAAGAACGTGAGTAGTCCAAGATGTTTAGAAAATTAAGCATAAATTCCTAGTAGGTACACGAAATCAGGATCGGGAATATCTAATCAAATTGTCCCAATCTTCAATCAGATATTGAACAAGTTCGCAAATCAGAAAATTTTTGCCTTTGAATGATAATTACTAGAAAAATATAGTAGGTGAATCCTAATTCATTTGTTTCCTTTCACCTTCCCAAGATTAGGAGGTTGATTAGAGAAGACGAGAAATTTTACCTACCTTTGGAGTCGTTGATTCAGTGGAAGATCTCATCGTGATGTACCTCACAAAATCACAAGCAAAATAAATAGGGCAAGTTAGTAATAAGCTCAATCAAATATGATAAGATTAGTGGTGAATTACGTGTTGCTCCCCTGCAACGGTGCCAAAATATTTTCTTTTTGAAAAGATGAGGAGTGCTATCGATGATGATAGCAGACCAAGAACATTTTAATCAAAAATCTTTAAAAGAATTACAATGAATCACCCCACTCCTTTACAAATCCCCAACACTCCCTAAGCATGTTCCCAAGATTTATAGAACTCCCTCTAAACAAATGATCATTCCGAGCAAGCACACACACCACATGACTCCAACCATCTTCACTTGCCACTCTCCTTTCGTTAGAAGTCTTCTCCATAAGTCTTACCAAGTGGGAAGAGCTTTGCCACATACACTCCTCCAAATTTGATCGGCTAGTAGACAGGACGAGAATAAATGCATCCTACTATCGATGGGAAGTCGCATAAGGGCCAATTTTGGGTGGGAGCACCCATCCTTCTAAATCTCACATCATCAGTCACCAGGCTGTCGCACGTACATAGCCATAAGAAAATCTTAATCTTCTATGGAATCTTCAAGGACCAAATTTTGGCACAATCCCTGTCCTCCCTCGACTAATTTTTGTTTGAGCAAGCCATCGGACTCTTATATGCCTTAGCTTGAGTGAAAAGATCGCGTTTCCATCTGAAGCAATCTATCCCTCCCACCAGTTGGAATGCCTCAAGTTTAGCTAGCAAGCGCTCCTGTTCAGCTTGCGTGCACCTCCCTCATTCACTCCAGTGCCTGCTATGCTCCATCTACCATTAGCATCATCCAACATTCAATGACGGTGACCCTGCTGTTTGTAGTTGCCGAATATGCCCTTGGGAAGGACTTGCTTAGGCTACCCAAACTTGACCAACTGCCTGTCCAGAACATGAAGCTCCGACCATCACCCAAAATAGTAGCAAATTCTACCCAATTATCGTGTATCACTTTCCATACTAACTGCCAAAATGGAGATGGCCGTTGGGGTGGAGTGGACCAGAGCTTCACAATCGAAGAACCATGGGCATCCACAATTACTTGAGGCCATAATTTCCCTTCATTTTTGGACAAACTATTGAGGCGAAATCATCGTGTTTTAGGAAATGCATTGCAGTATAGCTTACAAAATCACTCAAAACACTTAAATTTATAAACTCAAAATCTACTTGGAGTTCGAGGTCGTTCGCAAGGAGCAAATGGAATCCACGCACTAATCTCAATTCAGGAGTGACGAGTACAATAATTCAGATACGTAATAGAAATCAATAATTAGAATAAATTCAGTAATAGCCCCTCGAGAAATAATAGAATAAAAAGAATAGGAAGAACTATAAAAAGTGGTGATTTAGATCACCAACTAATCCCTCCAATTTAAGCATACATCCCAAGCATATTAATTTCATTAAATAACTCAACAGTATCTTTAAACCACTAATCCACATCAGATAAGTCCACAGTATCAGAGTTCCCAGCCAAAGCCAAGCACTAGACATCAGGAGGGAGTTTCTGATGACTTAAAGTCACCAAGGCACAGAGCCTCAACAGACAAACATGGGCCAACTTCCTTCCTCAAAACCTAAGTGCCTAAGCCTTTAGCATGTGCCCCGAGGTCGATCAACCCACAACAAAACCCTCCCCCCTCCTCCTCACAGATTCCTCCCTTCTCCCATAACCAGGCAATTGAAGCATTAGAGGGGTAATCAGGTCGTGAACAGTACTAGGTCCAGGCTCACCGGGTGTGCGGGTGAGTGAGGGTGCAAGGGTTCGTGCAAGTGAGGGACCCGACCCCTCATGTTCTTGGGCGAACAGTAAAGAACAAGACAATGTGATATACCAATACAGCTGCTCTGCAATGAACAATGTGGGACTAAAATCGCAGCTTCTCCTTCACATGCAGCTATGTCGAGATCTCCATTTCTTATTCTTGATGGGTTGCTTCCTTTAATTAAGAGCTTGGATCATGTCGCAGAGGGATTCCGTAGCACCTGGAAGTAGAATGGTAGCCGAGGCTGGTTTGAGTAGGGCAGACAGAGGTGGAGATGACTGCTGCGATAGGCGGAGATGTTGACTACCAGAAAAGCATAAACAAAGGCTTATCACCCCAGTTAAAGCACTCATAAGCTTTTCTAAGAGGTGGCAAGTGTACTGGTGGTGAAATTAGGGCGTGAGATGCCCGACAGTGGGCTGTCGAAGGCGAAGTTGGTGTGCGAAGAGGTGGAGTTCGATGCAAGTTTTGGGAGTGCAGAACCCTCAATTTCTTAAGGGGTTTTGGTGAGGATGAGGTGGAGGAGCTTCTGGAGGTGACGTGGGGGTGTTTGGTGGTCTCTGGCATTGGGGCGACCATGTTGGAGCATAGTCAGAGTGGAAGATGACGATGGGGAAGAGAGGCACTTGTGGGTTGAATTGGGGAAAAAAGGCGTTGAGGAGGATCTAGAGAAGGAAAGGGAGAGTTTGGGAAACTAACTAACAGACGAAAGGGAGGGAAAGGTGCTGGTTGTGATTGGCCGACACAAGAGATGTTGAAGCCTCCAGTGAGGGATAACGGTGAGGATGAGGGGTTAACTTTCCTCTAACCTACAAGTCATAAGTACTTAAGTGGTCATGTGACTTGCACATGACCCATCCCATATAAAAGAGGGCAAGTGCAAACACTTGCCTCATTTTGCACTCTTCAATCCAAGTTCACATTCTCTTGAAGGGCTCCTCCAAACACTAGCCAAAAAGTAGGATCACCTCCTCCAAGTCTCTAGTCAAGGATTGAAGGTATTATCTTCTTCTCTTAGTAGATCTTGTTCATCTTAGAACTTGTTTTCTTATTCCACAAACACTACCTACTACTGCATACCATTTTTCATCGGTTACCAACTGTTACAGATGCCCATCATTAGTACTGATACTTGTTGGGTGCAGCAGAGCCTACTATTGATAGTAGGTACTGGTACTCATGATCTGTACCGGTACTCGCTCGATATTCTGGTTGGAACTGGAACCAAGCAATACTAATACTTGCAAGCTTATGCATGTTTTCTATGCACACATGAAAAGAAATATTCTTGCTTTCTCATTGCTTTTCCTACTCTATTTGTTGTATGTTTACAGATGGCACCAAAATCCAAAAGTAAGGGAAAGGCACCTCATGATGCATTTCACAAATTTTGCATCAATGAGGATGCAAAATGTATGTTTGATTGGTATAAGGGCCTATAATTCATCATTGCAGGCCTGTTGAGTGGAAAGACCTTTCATTACACCTTTCTAATTTCACTACTCGTCTATCTAAACAACATCTAATGTACTTTTTTGATGAGTCATTTTTTGCTGATGTTCTTGGACCCATCCTGACATTAATTGTCTATTTTTTGCAAATCTCCAAGAACAAGAAAATAGAGGTCATCTAGTCTTAACCTCAAATATTTTTGGTCAAAAAGCAACAGTTACACCAAAATTCCTATCTACCATAACACAATGTCCAAATGAAGTTCATTCCTTCAATACCCTTAGGGAAAAATTCATGGAACACTTTTGCTCCCTAACTATTAGGGAAAAGCTTTGGTTGCACCTAACGTGACCTTATTTGCAAGAGTCTTATTCTGAATTTTCACATGGAATTTAAAGGCAAGATATTTGGGATTCCATAGAATTCTCATAGATATTTTACCGTTAATCTATGCTATTACCATAAGTTTTTCGATTAATTCGAACACGGTATTCATCCATTTCCTAAGACCTCATTATTGTTCAAGAGTAGAATTGATCTCTCAAACTTTACTCCACTTAGAAAAGTGGTTTACTTCAAGTGGTCCACACTTCGAGAAATGGGAGTAAAGCCAGCTAGAGAGGAATCATCGAGTGATGATGAAGAAGAAGTTCAGGTTCATCCAAATTCTTAATCTTCTTCTAATCAAGTTCCTGACTCATCTTCGAAATTTCGTCTTATGACCTATCCGTATCCCGATGTTAAAATGCCTTGGGTAAATTTCTCTCATGTGCCTGGAACCAATCATAATTTGATTAACTCCTTCAATCATATTTCTCAAAATCTTACTAATGTCAATTTTCATTTTTGTCACATGGAACGCAAGTTCCATGAACTTTCACTTTCTATTGAGTCCTCTCGTTTTGCTTCTTCCACTCGGCATCCTAAGTAATGGAAGCATACTCAACCAAAAGCACTCAAAGAATACAATGAGAGATGGCGAAAGAATTTTCAAGAATTGTCTCATGTTTCCTCTCCAATGGTGGAAGAACCTATCCTTCATGACGATGAAGAGGAAGAAGAAAATAATGATAATGATGAAGAAATCTCATATGCTAAAGGTGAAAATGAAGATGAAGAAACTGAATATGAAGAAGAAGACGAAGATAAAGAAAAAGCTGATGATGATGATGTTGACGATGATGATAGTGGAGATGTTGGTAGACATGTTCAAAAATACATCAGGAACCGAGGTTGAAATTAGTTTAGTTTATGTTTTGTTGAATAAGATAATTTATTTTTGTTTGTTTATTATGTTGTATGACTTTTCAATCTATTTCTGGACTTTTATGAGCTTGATGTTGATTGATTGTCTTTTTCTACGTAGTTTCCTAATGCTTGATCTTTCTCTATGCATATTGTTATCCTTTTGTTTGATTGACAAAGAGGTGGAGAAATGGAAAATACTTCATATTCAAAATAAGGAAGCTTAGTTTGAGGGGGAGTTTCACTCCTAGTGGATTTTTTTTTGTATTCCTTCTCTTATGAGGTTTGTATCATTTGAAATACGGGTATTTCTTTTCTTTTCTCAACATCGAAAAGGGGGAGATTGTTGGAGCTTAGTTCCACTTCTCTTTTGTGTTTTGGTGTTAACAATAATGTTTTAAAACTAATGTTTTTATGAAGTGTTATTTATAGGAAATCACAAAATTTAGGAAGTATGGATGTTAACATGGAAGAAGTGTGGATGACATGAAGAATGAAGATTGTTTTTGTGTTGTAATTTAGATTTTTGTATGTCTCTTAATAAGAAAAATTGATTTAAAAGTTAAAATCAAAATAGAGATAATTTGGTATCAAACTCACGTTCAATCATTCTTTTTAAAAGTCAAAATCATTTGTTTAACATATTAATCCTATATTTAAGTTCAAATAGCACCAAGATTGATTAATAGAATTTATTCAAGGTACTTGTTGTAAATACCGGTACTGCTCATAAGTACCGGTACATGCTAGGCACAAGTTTTGATCCTAGTCCCAAACTGTCAACAAGAAGTATCGGTAGTCATCATGAGTATCGGTACTAGGTGCTCATAGTTTATGGATAGGGGTAGTGCCTGGACCTTACAAGTGCTGGTACTAATCACCAGTACCAGTACATGTAGGTTGCAGATTTTAACTTGTCTCAAGACTATGAATCACAAGTACCGGTACTTATCATGAACACTGGTACCTGGTGGACTACTTGGTACTCAACTATATGCATTGAGTACCGGTACCTAGGTTCTGTTTGGTTGGCTACCGAATATCTATGAGTAGCCAGTATCGATACAACAACTTTAGCACCGGTGCCACAACCTTAGTACTGGTACCAAGTAACCATTGTGCCTGATCTGAATGGCTATTTAGCAATTAATCCTATCTTTAATCTTCCCATTTTGGCCCAAACGGCTAGTAATCATAGGGGAGGTGTTTACTGGCCTATAAAAACACTTTTTTGTGCCATTTGCACATAACACAAGAATCAAAATTCTCCTTTCTCCTGATTATACATCTCTCATTTCTGGCTGCAAGGGCGATAGGCTTGTTACATCTTTCCTTCAAGAAGATCCTCATCCTACAACAAGATCTTTTGCAAATATTCTCTTCCTCGTAAAATCATTTTTGTGCTTTAGTGTTTTTCGCTAGATCAATATATCAAATATTTTCTAAGCTAATTCTTGTTGGAGACTTAGGAATCAAGTTATAAGCTAATTTGTTTCTCTCTTAGACTTGTAATTTTCTACTTTTATTTGATCTTGTAATTGGGTTGAGGTAACCCATTAATTACCTTAGTTTTTAGTAAATTGATTCCTTCTAGGTTGAGGGAATCAGGTTAAAAATCCCAAATTAGGAGACTTAGGTAGTGGAGTACCCAAGTGAGGGGAACCACTATATATTTGGTGTACTTTTTTTATTGTTTGTTTTATTTGCAATACTTGTTTACCACAATATTCATCCCCCCTTCTAGTGTGCTTGTGCCCTTTAGATACTACATCAATGACCATAGAATCGAATGAAAGGATGTATCATGGATATTGAGGTCATAAATTGGTTCATAATCATTTTGAAACAAAGATTCTTCCAAATCAGAATATGGATCAAACTCAATGTAGGAGAATTCACAAAAATTGGCTTTTGAACTTCATTCAGAATCAAATTTCCACCACAAGGTGAATCAAGATGTATGAGTTATCAACCTGATTTTGGTGTAACCTAGCTTCAGACTCTAAGCTCACAGGGATATCCTTTTTAGGTGTAGGCTTGGTTTCAGGGCATTATGGTAGACCCAATTTAGTCCTGACTCTTCCAACTCCTCTGATTCTGTATCATAAATGGGTTTTACTTCTGATAAATCAATTTGTTCTTATGAGGAGTCTAGAGAGGTTTTATCATTAAACATAGTCTCAAAATCATATTTCACATCTGAAATTTTGTCTGCATCATATTGAGCCTCATATTCATCCTAAATATGCTCAAATCTGGATTCTAGGTTAGGTTTAGGAATTGGGTCGCTAGAATATGGTTTCGACTAAGTTAGGATATCAGAATTATTCTTTAGGAATACCTTACCAAGATAAGGTGCAGGCATTACATCCTTGAGGAGTTCTGAGTCAAACTCACCACAAGTGTTTTCAAAATTCATTTGTAATGAACCAACTTCAAAATCTCTGATAGCTTGCTCACAATCGAGAACACCTGGAATGGAATCCGACCAACCCATGAATTGATCTGATCATTCATTCTATACAAAATCATAATATGGTTCCACTTGGGCTGGGGATTCATCCTAAGAACGTCTATTTTCAAACTTGGGCTTTGGCAAATCATATTGATCCTCAAAATTACCCCAAGATTCAAAATTGACTTCTGGGTGGGGGTTTGGATAGTTCTTATTAATCAATTCTTCCAACTGATCCAACAGGACCCACATTGTCCAAGGATACCTTGGTACTTTTCCCAAAGTGGTGGATTTGATAAGTATTGTAAACCCTCAACATTATGTAATCTTCTCACTACAATGATCTATTCTAAGAGGGTTTCCTGGGGTGAACCACATGCTATTTGTGTTGCAATCATATGGATGTGGTCCATAATGAGGTTTGCCATCTTTGGTTCACTATCCTGAACTCTGTTAATGGGGACTGACGTTCTGTAAAATTATTTGTTGAATCTGATAGCATTCTCAATCATACGATCCCTCATACACTTATAGGGTTCAGGTTAGTGGCCATCTTTCCTAATTTGTCAGGTTGAAACCTGAAATTAGGTGGTGGATGATAGCAAAAATATGCATTTTGTTAAATATGTGAAATAGTGTCGTTGTAATGTGTAAGTTTGCAATCAAATTTTATAATTTATAAACCTAGATAGTGGTGGTATCTAGGGTTGTTTAAGGAGGCCAATTTGTTAGTTGAATAATTCTCTCTCTCACCTCTCAAATCCACACTTCTTTTTGTATTTTTGTTTTTGTTATTTTTACGATTTTCAAAATAACAATCACAATTGCAAAGATAGAACTATGCTAAAGAAACTATGCCTAACAATTAAAACCTAAGTGACAAGACATGTCTTCCCTTCTAAGCTCATCCTAGGCATTTGAGCCTGATGCGCGACTTCCACGCAACTCAGTAATTAAGTTAATTTCACTTAATTAAGAGTAGAAAAGGTTACTTTGGTTAACTTGAAGTTGTGTCGGTTGTGTAGTATAGGGTCGAATTAACCTAACATTTTAGAAATTTTTACTTGTTGAGTCCGAGTCGTTCACTGGGAGGTATAATAATTTTTGAATTTCACCAATTTTCATTTATTTCTCTATAAGTTGAGGAGGTATAACTAGATTGATTTTAAGAACATTAATTTTGCCAAATTATTTAAACTATAAAGAATATATAAAATTCCATATGAAAAACATATTTACTCAAATGATGTACATTATTAATAAGAAAATATGTTAGTTTTCCAATTTTATTTCAAAAGAAATTAAGGGAATAAAAGCTGTTCTATTAAAACATGCCTTATTACAATTATTACGAACAGAAAGTAATGCAAGTAAAACAAATTCCTTTTTAGTCTTCAGCCTCTCTTCTCTTTTTCTTTCGCTTCTTTTCCTTTATTTTTATTCTCTATCTGGAGTTCTCTTTCTTACCTTTCTTTTTCTGTTCCTGCCTTCTTCTCTTCCTTAGTCTTCCTCTTTAAGTTCCTTTTGTGCCTGTTCTTTCTTTCCTTTGCTTTCTTAGCCTTTAGTTCAACACTTAGCATTTAACAACCATCGGCTCTTCTTTTCCTTAAGATTTCTTTTGAACCAACAGTTGAGCAGGGTTTTTTTACATTTTAACCAAAAATTACTTTATCTGCGGAGGGGTCCTTTCGAGGATACACAGCACCCTTAGACCAGGGTAGGACCAGACCCTACTCGGTCCTTGCCTAACCTCAGTTCGGTTCAATTTTGGTTTATTTCATTTCAGTTCATAGTCTCGAGCCCATCCAGCTCAACCCAACTTCCCAGGGCTCGCCCTCCCAGGGCACATTCGCTCATGCCCACTTGGGCGCACACCCGCATGCACACAAGGCCGTACACACACATGCACATGCTCAGATAGGTTCAGAATGGTCAGATCGGTAACCGGTGTGTCGAGCGCTGATGACTAGGAAGCCCATGTAACAAATTGCTTTTGTTCCCAGGCTCGCGCTTAGAAACTGATGATGTGGGACTATCATAACCCCTTCCAGACCCAACTTCAACCGATCATATCTCCCAGCTCAGAGATCCTTTTCAAGTGATTTAAAGTTTTTTAGAATGCTCTAAGGTAGATCTACAAAATTGCAAGTTCAATTTAAGGATTAAAGGATGTTTTCCTATTCAATTTGAAGAGTGACATTAGGGGTTCCTACGTGTTATTTATTCCCTGGAAATGATTTTAATGTCACAAAGTCCTCAGATGGACTTTTCTCTCTCATTTAAAGGTCTGTACAGGTTCTACAAATGATTCCGCATCTGTTAGAGTAATATTTAAGCTCTCAAGACCTTTAGGAATAGTAGAGAAGCTCAAAGCTTCTCTGAAAGCTTCAGAGTTAGAAATTTCCAGATTTTCATATGTGCAACAGACACAAAAGAATGTTTCTAATTGATCTAAACTAATTCTAAGGGTTGTAATCAACTCAACTAGGTAGGATTTTGAATTAAAACTCATCAAAATACTTTTACTGTTAGTTTGGGTTCAAAAGTAACCCAAACTGATAGGAATAAAATTCTATCAAAATACATGTTTAAGCTCAGTCAAATCTCTCTAAAACCATCCAACAGAATCTCAGAATCTGTTTAAGCCTCTCAATTCATCAAATCATGCTCGAATTCGGAATATCAAACTCATGTTTGACTATGAAGGCACAAAAATTGACTTTCTGTTCAAATCCTTCTCCCAAGAAATTAAAGCCTCAACTAAAGTCTTCTCAACCTCAGGAACTTATTCAGATCTTCAGATAATTATTCTAATCCAGATTTCTAGGGTTTCAGGCTTGCCACCTGAGTTTGAAAATGACTTTGTACATCAGAGAAAATCAGAGATTGTTACAGTGGAATGAGGTCATGAACAACTTTAGTGCATCGCACTGAAGCTTCTCGGATACTTAAATTTCTTTTATACCTTCTTATCAGACTTCTCCAACTCCACTGAAGTTCGAGAAGATGAACTTCATTCTTTGGATCCAAACACTAAATCTTGAAACAAATATCCTGAAGTTAATCATTGATCAGATTTGAATCATTCTGGAGCTTTTCAACAAATTCTATAGGCTGAAACTCAAGAATGGCTCGCCAGGGCTCCGATGAGTCCAAGAAATATGTAAACTGTGTACAGATTGTGAAATTATGCCATTTTTAATCTAAAAAGGATCCTGAGGTTGCAAGGAACCTCAGTATCACATTTAATTCATCATTATTTCATTAGAGTTATGATTTGACAGTGAATTCGTTTCTTTAAAAATATGATTTGAATTAAGCTCAGGACTTGTTTAACCACTTGATTGAGTGGTTACAACAGGTCAACAGATAATAGCAGTCGTAATTTTATAGTTAACTAATAGTTTGAATTACTCCTGAGCCACCATTGACAGTAAGCTTAGGAACTTAATTAGAATTGGGCATTTAATTTATATTTGATAATAATATGTATTACAGTGTCGATTAGGGTTCATAATTGGTGAATAGATGATGAACCCCGTGAAGGTGGAATTAGGTCGATTACTATCACCATGGACAGTGATAGTAGTCGGTGGAGGTGAAACGTGAATTAGGCAATTAGATGATTAATTAAGTGTTTAAGTGTGATAGAAATGGTCATGGGAGAAAGAGGAAGGTGGACAGCAATTTCAAAAGATGAAATTAAGGCTCTGGCGAGCTCAAGGAGTTCTCCGGAGTCGGAGAAGATGAACACTGAAGTTCTAAAATTACTCTAATCTAACTACCTAAACTAACTAACTAAGCTAACCTACTCCTACTCCTAATATACTGTTACCTGGACGAAGGGGTCAATAGGGTTCCGCAGAAGGTTCATTGCAGACGATGAAATTAAAGGGTTGAAGAAAGATCTCCGGTGGGCGGATTTGAGGTGCAGCAGAGGATTCCCTTGGTTGGCACCTGTGTCAGAGATGCGGAAGAACATGGCAGATCTCCTTGGATGATCAGAATGAATGGAGGAAGTCGGAAAGTGAAATGGAAAGTCGTCGGAGTTTTGGAAGAATAGCCTATCGATGTCGGCTACAGTGTTAGAATAGGGAAGGGAGCCAACTTGATTAAATTCTAAGGGGTTAGGGGGTATTTATAGTAGTTGGAGGCGAAGAGATTGGCGGGGTCTGGCCAAAGAAGGAGCTTGAGGAGCTTAACCTCTGGCGTTGTCTCCGACGACGGTGAGGTTATCTCCCACTAAGAAATAGGATTTCTGGTTAATCTAGATCGGTGGATGAAGAGGAGGTGGTGAGCGCAAGCTGCAAGAGCTTGGACAAAGAAGGTTGATGTTGGTAGGGAGGTGATCATGCGGTGGCATGACTCTCTACTGCCAGCCATTCTTTCGGCTGAAGAAGAAGAAGAAGAAGGAAAGGTACTTAAATGTAATAAAACTTAAGGACCTGTGTGAGAAATAAGGACCCGATTTTAGTGAATATTAAGGACCAAAATGTAAACCCAGGTTTTGAAGGTTTATTTTAACTTAGATCTCTTTCAACTTTTTATATATGTTAATAAATAAGGTAAATATTATGTTTTCACCTTGAATTTACATTTTTGACCTTTTTAGATTAATTTATTAGATTTAGTAAAATTACTTAAGTTATTATATACTTAGATATACATTATGTTTAAGTTATCTTGTTAATTTAGGGAATGATTAATAGAATTTCGAGTCCAATTATTATCTAGATTATTAATAATGTTAATTGAATGATAAAATGTCATTTTTAACTTATTTTAAGGTCCTTTACTAAATGTCCCTTATTCTATAATTAGCCCTTATATCTTCATAACCTTAGCTAATTAACTAGGAAGACTAGTTAATTAGGGTTAATTAGAGATCATGATGTGTGTCTCATCATACCCCAAGCCAAAGTTTTGCTAGTCCCTAGAAAAATTAACTAAGACTATGATGATTTAAAGCACTTGGGTTTAAATTATTATAAATAGTAACTATGTAGAGGAAATGTTAGGTCAGAAATTTTCTAAAGTTTAATATAAATGATTATTGTATAGAGCACATGTGAAAATTTTCTTAGTTAGACTTATACTTATAACATTTTCCAAAACACACTTAAATCAATTTGTAAACAAGAGTTTTACTCTGAATTAGTGTTCTTCAAAAATCTCTTAATCTTTGTAACTTTTCTTAACTCAAATTAGAATACAAAGTGTTTTAAGGAAACAAAACTTAAGAATTGAGAATTAGATTTTAACTCAAAAACTCACATTTATTTAAGTCAATCCTTTGTTTATGATGTTTGATTTTTATCAATATAACTTTAACCAAATTAACCAGATACTCATTATTAATCAAACTTAGAGTAGTAAAACTCTAATTTACTAGCCTACAACACTAAAGATTAACTTCTAGACCTAGGATTCTATCAATTCTTCTCCTTTAGGTCTCAACTTAAAATCTTCGAAACCCAATTTCTTAGTCTTCACTTCCCAATACCAAGGTTCAGTAGCTACGATTTTAAAACAACTGTGCTTAGTGAAGGGAATTGCCCTAAAGGCATCAAAAGTTGCAAAAATCTAGATCTTAAGACATCAATTTCCAATTCCAATTATTCCAATTCAAGCCTTTGGCTTGGCCTTACTCAGGTTTGGTTGCTTTCTCCTCGCCAGTTTTCTATCCTGAGGTCAACACCTTTTGTGTATATCTCCTCGGTGGACCACTAGGTCTCTTATTCCAAATATTTCTTTCCATATTTTTTTCTTCACTTTTTCTATAGGTTAGAACACCCATTTGTAGCGAGGTGTTCTTTTTATTTGATGGAAGGAAGGGTAGCATCCATTTGTAACGAGGTGCATTCATTTATTAATGGAAAAACTGCATAAGCACCCATTTATAACAAGGCACTTAACTGTAGGGTGTTTTATTTTCTTTTTTTTCTTTTTCTTTTCTTTTTATTTTCTTTTCCCTCCTTCTCATTTTTCTTACTAACTTTATTCTCCAAATCCTTTTTCTAGGTGAGTGGCATATCCTTCACCCTTCCAAGAACCGTCCCACGAAAATCCTTGAACTAAAGAGGATTCAGAATTGATCTCTTAACCTCTGTGTTTTTGCGATCTCAGATGCCAACAAGGCAATTCTATGCGTGTGAATTTAGATGTTTTGGTTACTTAGCTCTCAAACCAGAGCTTGGAAAACAAAGCCCTTCACTCTCAGGCCCATCAATTTCTTAGTTTCCTCCTATAGGATCTGTCAAGACAAAATTTACCAAGTCTAGTTATTTATCCCTAGCCTGTAAGTTTTGTAAACTAAAATTCTACTAACTCTCTATTTAATTAACTCTGAATATCTGGCATTTTTACTTAACTTTATGATAAAATCAAATTTTCAAAAAGTCAAAGGATTACTTAATCTAATTGATTGAAAAGTTATAATTTAATTCCAAAACTTAAGTTTAAATCTTAACACACTTAGTTTCTTAATTCAAAGTAAGAATAGAAAAATAAATCTTAAAAAGATTTAAAAGATTCCTAATTCAAATAAAATCTTATTAAAAATTTTAAACACAAAAGTGTGTTTTTACAAAATGTTTAAATAAAATCTAATTAAGAATTGAATGCTCTTAAATACCTATATATATTCCATATAAATTTTAAACTTGTGACCTAAAAGAAAATTAAACTCTTAATTAATATATTTATTTTTATTCTTCTTCTTTTCTTCTTTATTAAAAATGAATATTCCCCTCTTATTAATTTTATGAATTTTCTTTTTCAAATTTTTGTATTTATATATTTCTATTTTTATGTTTATAAGATTTTTCAATTTTTATGATTTTTTTTAAAATTTTATGTATACGAGATTTTCCAATTTTTATGATTTTTTCAAAAAATTTTCAAATTTTTATGAAATTTTTTATTTTTTTAAAATTTTTATCATTTTTAGATTTCCTATTTTTTTAAATTTTGTGGATATTTATTTTTATGTGTTTTTATTATTTTAACCCACACTTAAGGTGAAAATTTCACTTCAACACCTCCCCAAGCCAAAATTTTACAATGTCCTCATTGTAGGAAGGGTGAAAATATTACACTTCATTTAGTATAGGGTGATGGAAGGAGTCGAAAAGAGGAGATTGAAAATCTCTATGCGGACGATTTCAAGTCCGACCAAAGGTCAGAGTGGCCAGTCGGACTAAATGAAGGTAATCAATATGATATGAAGTGAAATTTTAATGTAAGTGTATAAGAAAATATAAAAGGTAAAAATAGGAAATAGCTATGCGTACAAGTGCTAAGTTTTATGCCTTCAGCTAGGCATAAACCCTAGTAAAGAACCCCTTAAAAGAATAGGTATATGGTAAAAATAGAGGAGTTACGAAAGAATTAGATCAAAAACATATAAAACAGATTAAACCACCTAATCAAAAGTCATCCTGAAATTGCCTAGAATAGATCTCACAGAACCCAAAAATCAGATTCTTATGAAAAACTCAAAAATATTAGAGTGAATCTTGTAAAGAATAGATCTAATTTAGGTTGAGATATAGAATGTTTAAGATTAAGGCAATTTAAAAGATGCTTCCAACAAGTTCAAAAGATCAGCAAAGTCAGTTTTGATTCTCAATAATAGGTGGGTCATTTTGACACAAAATAGGTTGCTAATGCGGGTTTGATGGGTTATTTTTAGGTAGTACAAAGGATGGATTATGATTAGAATCAAAGGCTTGACTAAGGAAATGGACTTGGCCTTGATTTAGCCTAGGATTTGGGAGATTCTGAGGATTCGGAATTGGCTGAGATGGAAGAGTACCTGGCTGACGAGACTCAACCAAAAGCGTGATCTGATTTCGTAAATCAGCCAACTCTACCATACATTGCCTATGGATCTCAGCGAGAGCTTCAGCATTCTGTCATTGACTCCCAGTCACAACTCTCAAAATTTGGTCTGGCAGTGAATCTCTATTTGCCTTAGAGTAATTCTGCATACTAATCGGGTTAGGCCTTAAATTTGATTGCTGAGGAGGCAATGGAGGTGGGTTAAAATGGGTCTGATTCGAATAATTTGGTTTTTGATTTTGATTTTGATCAGCCCAGAAGAAATTTGGGCGGCTTCTCCTTCTAGGATTATAGGAATTTGAATAAGGGTTTGATCTTGAAATATTTTCCTTGATGGTGTGTAATCCTAAAAGATATGGCCTGTTTTCTGCAATAGGTAAGGGTGGGGAAAAGGGTGGGCAAGATTGTGGGACAAAGGTCCCTCCTTGGGTTGGTGAAGGAGTAGATAGAAAACCCAAGGAAGATGGATCTCTAGAATCCATATTATTCACAAATTCCCTCCCCACGGGAATTTGCGAAACAGGTGAATATGCGAGATTCGTAGCAAGTAGAGGCGTAAGAGTCTTCATTGTGTTTCTAGCCTCATCGAGATGCTTTGCTACGATATCGACTTTGTCCAATTTTTCTGCAATAATCTCTAAATCCTTTGAACTGGATGGATTACCGATCTCGTGAATGCCCTTATGCGGATTTTGGTGATTCGTATTCACACCCTGCGTAAATTGCGACATTGATGCGTTAATGATCGAGTTTTCTGCCATCCCTTCAAATAATTCTGAAGCGGATTCTGCGTCGCGATTTAGAAAATTCCCTCCACAAGAGGCATCGACTAAATTGCGAATGCCCTCTTGTAAACCATAGTAAAAGATATGCATGAGTTGCCAATGAGGGATGTCATGATGTGGGCATTTCCTTTGCAATTCATGAAAACGTTCCCATGCTTCATGAATTGGTTCTCCTTGATTTTGATTGAAAGTAGTAATAGCTTGCCTTAAAGTATTGGTTCGACCAATTGGAAAGAATTTCTTCAAAAATGATGATTCGAATTCAGCCTAAGTTGAGATTGGTCTTGCAATAGTTCTATACCAATATGCTGCTTTATCTTTAAGGCTAAAAGAGAACATCTTCATTAGTAGGATTTTCCTATTTTGATTTCGAGGACCAAGAGTTTGGGATAGCTTTTTAAGATCTTCTATATGTTGAAATGGATCCTCGGATGCAAATCCGTGAAAGTGGGGGATTAAACCTATAATATGTGGCTTTAATTCAGGATCATTCTCCCCAATAGAAATCCTAACATTAGGCTCCACTTGTGCATTAGATGGGTTATAATAATTTCTAAGTAGAGGCCTTGGATGATGCATCGGTAAATCAGGGTTTTCAAAACCCGCCTCAGATCGAGGTGAAGGACAGGTTTGAAGCGTCTGTAGATTATTCAAGGCTACTGTTAAAAGATTAATTTGTCTTGTTTGCTCTAGCATCCTAAGATTCTGGTTTAGAAGCACATCATGAACATCAAAAGGCAGCATCTCCCCCTGACCAGAAGAAGAAGGGATCTCGGGATTTAAATTCTGCATTGGATCCATAGAAGTAGATGGATCAGATGGGAAAACCATTAGTTGCTTATCTGCAACAGGCCTAGGATCACCTGTCAACAGAGGTGCAAGAGGCAGATGTAAGGATCGCCTTCCATCCATAAATGGAAAATAATGTGCAAATGCACACACACACCACCAATAAGAAAACAGCGGCACAAAAAACCTGCAAAGCAGTGCAAAAAATGCGAGTTTTGCTCTTGTTTCAAAGGAAAGAAGAGATTTGCAAGATACGCAAAGTAATTTGACGCAAACAAATAGAGTAACAGTATCAATATATGCATCCTAATTCGTGTCTATGCTGGTGCATACCTTAAAGCTCAAAGGTCTAAGGTATAGGATCGAGACCGCTCACTACTGGCTCCCTGGGGCTCTAGTAGTGAGACAGACTTGTTGATCTTCGACCAAAGCCCTAAGTTGTGCAAAGATGAGAGATAGAAAAAATAGACTTGTGTGACTCTAGTGATCGTGCTGTGCACGCGATGGCATGCAACAAACGATAGCGATTGAAAAACTTGCATGCATTCTGCAATCAGATTTAAGTCACAAATTTTACTTCCTCCTTTTAGTTAGTCTTTTTCAAAAATATATCAACCTAAACTACAATGGCTGCTTTCTATATCTTTTCAAACAAAAATATGTGGTCATTTTAAATCTCAGAGGACAGGGATCTATGTCGAATTTCTTGTGTTTTCCCACTGATGCAAGAAAAATAATTAGAAATTCCCAAGTCAGATCACTCTAATTACTAGCAGAAAATGCACTCCTAAGAGTGTATGCCTATGATATGCTGCTGCTAGTCAGACAAAGATGTATTTTGGTATTTTTTATTTTTTTAAATGTAACAAAACAAAAGACTAAGAAATACTCACAAAAATAAAAATAGCAACACAGTTTCTCGCCTTCTCCTGTGATCACCCGTGAAGGTAAACATGAAAAGAAGACAGAAAATAAAAAAAAAAAAACAAAACAAAATACAACAAATTAGAACAAAAGTTATTAAAAAAATATATATATTTACAAAATACCTCCTAATTAGAAAATTAAACCTTTTAAATTTTAGTGAATCAAAATATTACCTGCCTGGCAACAGCGCTATTAAAATGATGCGCGACTTCCACTAAACTCAGTAATTAAGTTAATTTCACTTAATTAGGAGTAGAAAAAGTCACTTAGGGTAACTCGAAGTTGTGTCGGTTGTGTAGTATAGGGTTGAATTAACCTAACATTTTAGAAATTTTTACTGATTGAGTCCAAGTCGTTCACTGGGAGGTGTAATAAATTTTCAATTTCACCAATTTTCTTTTATTTCCCTATAAGTTTAGGAGGTATAACTAGGTTGATTTTAAGAACATGAATTTTGCCAAAATATTTAAACTGTAAAGAATATACAAAATTCCATATGAAAAACATATTTACTCAAATGATGCACTTTATTAACAAGTAAACATGTTAGTTTTCCAATTTTATTTCAATAGAAATTAAGGCAATAAAAGTTCTATTTAAACATGCCTTATTACAATTATTAAGAACAAAAAGTAATGGAAGTAAAACAAATTCCTTTTTAGTCTTCAGCCTCTCTCTTCTCTCTTTCTTTCTCTTCTTTTCCTTTATTTTTATTCTCTACCTCGAGCTCTCTTTCTTACCTTTCTTCTTCTGTTCTTGCCTTCTTCTCTTCCCTTAGTGTTCCTCTTTTAGTTCCTTTTGTGCCTGTTCTTTCTTTCCTTTGCTTTCTTAGCCTTCAATTCAACACTTAGCATTTAACGACCATCGACTCTTCTCCTTAAGCTTTCTTTTGAACCATCAGTTGAACCGGGTTTTTTTACTTTTTAACAAAAAATTATTTTATTTGCAGTGAGGTCCTATCGAGAATACACAGCACCCTAAGACCAAGGTGGGACCAGACCCTACTCGGTCCTCGCCTAATCCAAGTTAGGTTCGATTTTGGTTTATTTCATTTCAGTTCATAGTCTCGAGCCCATCCGGCTCAACCCAGCCTCCCAGGCCTCACCCTCCCAGGGCATACTCACTCACGCCCAATTGGCCGCACACCCGCAGGAACACAAGCCCGCACACACACATGCACATGCTCAGCTAGGTTCAGAATGATCAGATCGATAACCGGTGCACTAGGCACTGACGACTGGGAAGCCCATGTAATAAATTGCTTTTGTTCCCAGGCGCGTGCTCAGAAATTGACGATGTGGGACTATCACAACCCCTTCCAGGCCCAACTTCAACTGGCCATATCTCCCAGCTCAAGGCTCCCTTCCAAGTGATTTAAAGTTTGTTAGAAAGCTCTAAGGTAGATCTACACAATTGCAGGTTCAGTTTATTGATTAGAGGATGTTTTCCTCTTCAATTTGAAGAGTGAAATAAGGGGTTCCTATGGGTTATTTATTGCCTGGAAATGATTTTAATGTCATAGAGTCTTAGATGGACTTTTCTCTCTCATTTAAACGTATGTACAGGTTCTACAAATGATTCCGTATCTGTTAGAGTTTGATTTAAGCTCTCAAGACCTTCAGGAACAGCAGAGAATCTCAAAGCTTCTCTGAAAGCTTCAGAGTTCAAAATTTTGAGATTTTGATATGTGCAACAAACACAAAAGAATGTTTCTTATTGATTTAAACTAATTCTAAGGGTTGTAATCAACTCAACTAGGCAAGATTTAGAATTAAAACTCATCAAAATACTTTTGCTATTAGTTTGGGTTCAAAAGTAACCCAAACTGATAGGAACTAAAATCCTATCAAAATTCATGTTTGAGCTCAGTCAAATCTCTCTAAAATAATCCTATAGATTCTCAGAATCTGTTTAGGCCTCTCAATTCATCAACTCATGCTTGGATTCACAATATCAAACTCATGTTTGACTATGAAGGCACAAAAATTGACTTTCTGTTCAAAACCTTCTCCCAAGAAATTAAAGCCTCAACTAGAGTCTTCTCAACCTCAGGAACTTATTCAGATCTTCAGATAAGTGTTCTGATCCTGATTTCTAGGGTTTCAGGCTTGCCGCCTGAGTTACAAAATTTCTTTGTTTGTTTGAGGAAATCAGAGATTGTTACAGTGGAATGAGGTCAAGAACAACTTTAGTGCATCACACTGAAGCTTCTAGGATCCTTAAATTCTTCTTATATCTCTTTATCAGACTTCTCCAACTATGCTGGAGTTGGAGAAGATGAACTTCATTCTTTGGTTCCAAACACTAAATCTTCAAACAAATATCCTCAAGTTAATCATTGAACAGATTTGAATCATTCGAGAGCTTTTCAACAAATTCTAGAGGATGAAACTCAAAAATGGCTCACCGAAGCTCCGGTGAGTCCAGAAAATATGTAAACTATGTATAGATTGTGAAATTATGCCATTTTTAATCCAAAAAGGGTCATGAGGATGCAAGGAACCTCAGTATCACATTTAATTCCTCATTATTTCACTATAATTAAGATTTGACAGTGAATTTGTTTCTTTAAAAATCTGAATTGAATTAAGCTCAGGACTTGTTTAACCACTTGATTGAGTAGTTAGAATAGTTCAACAAATAATAGCAATCCTAATTATATAGTTAATTAATAGTTTGAACTACTCCTAAGCTACCATTGATAGCGAGCTCAGGAATTTAATTAGATTTGGTCGTTTAATTTATATGTGATAATAATATGTATTATAATGTCGATTAGGGTCCATAATTGGTGAATAGATGATTAAGAACCCCGTGAAGGTGGAATTAGGTCGATTACTGTCACCATGGACACTGACAATAGTCGATGGAGGTGAAACGTGAATTAGGCGATTAGATGATTAATTAAGTGTTTAAGTGTGATAGAAATGGTTGTGGGTGATAAAGGAAGGTGGATAGCGATTTCTAAAGATGAAATTAGGGCTCTGGCAAGCTCAAGGAGTTCGTTGGAGTCGGAGAAGATGAACACTA
This sequence comes from Thalassia testudinum, assembly GCA_037157565.1. Classification (NCBI taxonomy): domain Eukaryota; kingdom Viridiplantae; phylum Streptophyta; class Magnoliopsida; order Alismatales; family Hydrocharitaceae; genus Thalassia; species Thalassia testudinum. Next base: position 11,652,005 of record JAZHRO010000072.1, read on the forward strand.
CAGTTCTAAAATTACTATAATCTAACTACCTAAACTAACTAACTAAGCTAACCTACTCCTACTTCAAATCTACTGTTACGTGGGCGAAGGGGTCAATAGGGCTCCAGCGAAGGTTCATAGTGGACGATGAAATCAGAGGGTGAAAGAAAGATCACCGACAGGCGGATTTGAGGTGGAGCAGATGATTCCTTTGGCCGGCGCCTATGTCAGAGACGCGGAAGACCATGGTAGATCTCCTCGGCTGATCAGAATGAATGGAGGAAGTCGAAAAGTGAAATGGAAAGTCACCAGAGTTTTGGATGAATTGCCTATCGAAGTCGGCTACAGTGTTAGAAGAGGGAAGGGAGCCAACTTGAGTAAAATCTGAGTGGTTAGGGGGTATTTATAGTAGTTGGGTGCGAAGAGATTGGCGGGGTCTAGCCGAAGAAGGTGCTTGAGGAGCTTAACCTCTGGCGTCATCTCTGACAACGATGATGTTATCTCCCACTGAGAAATAGGATTTCCGATTAATCCAGACCGGTGGATGAAGAGGAGGTGGTGAGCGCAAGCTACAAGAGCTTGGACAAAGAAGGTTGATGTCGGCAGGGAGGTGATCATGCGGTGGCGTGACTCTCTGCTTCCAGCCATTCATTCGGATGAAGAAGAAGAAGAAGGAAAGGGACTTAAATGTAATAAAACTTAAGGATCTGTGTCAGAAATAAGGACCCGATTATAATGAATATTATGGACCAAAATGTAAACCCAAGTTTTGAAGGTTTATTTTAACTTAGATCTTTTTCAACCTTTTATATATGTTAGTAAATAAGGTAAATATTATGTTTTTACCTTGAATTTACATTTTTTACCTTTTTAGATTAATTTATTAGATTAAGTAGAATTACTTAAGTTATTGTATACTTAGATATACATTATGTTTAAGTTACTTATCTTATTAATTACGGGATTGATTAATAGAATTTCGAGTCCAATTATTATCTAGATTATTAATAATGTTAATTGAATGATAAAATGTCATTTTGAACTTATTTAAGGTCCTTTACTAAATATCCCTTATTCTATAATTAACCCTTATATGTTAATAATCTTAGCTAATTAAGTAGGAAGACTAATTAATTAGCGGTTGTTGGAGGTCATGATAGGGTTATTCAAAGAGAGATGTTGTGCACTAGAATATAAAAGAAAATGCTTGAGATGAATTAACATGGAATAGAATGGCAAACAATTTTTTTATTAACTAGCCAAGTAGAGTCACAAGTAGAAAAATGCTTGAAATATAAAACTAGCTAATAGAAGAAGTGAATAAGAAAAAGAAGAGGAAGGAATCCTAGTTGAAGCTTCAGATATTCCTTGCTATAAACGGGGCTACTCCCACACTTGAAAAGGCTTCTCCTCAGCTTCTTCCTCTAGATGCTCCTTCCTTTGTGTCTCCTCCAAGGGTGGAAGACGTCCACCCTCAATTTCTCCTCTATGCCTGGCCATCGCCCGTTAGAGTAGGTTGCTCCTTGGCATGGCACAAGGGAGAAGACGGAAGAAGAAGAAGGCACCAAGGGGGCAGGTAGGTTGCCCCCTTAATCTTCTTCGCTTCTTGTCCTTCCTTGGCCATGGGTTATGGTAGTTCTAGGTAGAATTGTGGTGTCCAAGGATAGGTCCATTGTGGTGGTTATATGGGGTATTAATAGGAAGGGAATTAGGGGGGGCTTGGAGTGGATTAAGTGGTTGGCTAGGATGGTTTTTGGAGGGTGGTTAAGGGATCCAAGGGAGATGTGTTGGCACCACATGGGGGGATGTGTCGGTGGTCGTTATGGCCATGGAGGCACCCCATGGTGGACGTCCATGGTGGAGGGATGCCTCTATTTTGGCACCAAGAATAGAGTATCTAGAAGGGTATGTTTTTGAGGGAAATTTGGATGGTGGAGATTGGGTTGAGGGCTATGTGTATGGTTGAGATGGAGGGGTTTTTTGAGGGAAATAGGTGGCTCCAACATAGGGTTGTGATGAGCATGTTTTCACGATGTAAAATTAAGGTTTCAGGAGAACCCATCATCATAGTGGCAAAAATCACCACCAAATTAAATTTATACAGAAACTGGAGGTAAGTCCTAAGTCGAACATAGGGAGGCGAATGTTTGGTTTTGTGAAATCCGCACTTCGACTTTATTTCTTTTTGTTGTTTCTATCTTTTGCAATTTTTTTTGATATTTTATATGATAGGAGATTAGGTTGATAATATCTACCTAACCTACATGCAAAGAGAGACAGAGAGGGAGAGAGACAAAATATCAATATTTAGCTAGCCATTGTTTACTACTGATAATCAAGGAAGAAATTACAACTGCATTAAAAAGTGGTAAAAGATAGAGAATGATGAGAAGTGTCCTCCTCAACGGTAGCCTGGAGGATGGCTCGCTCTGACGTAGCCTAAATGAAGGTGGTGGGAAGTTGGAGGAAGGAGAACTGCGGTGGTGGAAGGAGGATTGGGCAAGACAACGTCTCGGCAAGGATCTTATTCCCGAAGGTGGTCAGAGGACGACCACAAGATGCTCCACGAAGGGGGAAGAGAGGAGGGAAAAATGTTCGATTTTCTACTCTAGAGGAGTATCCCAAGCTTGGGCAAGCTCCCTCTAGGGCCTTTGAGGTGGTGAGGAAGAGAAAGGAGGAGATGAAGAAGAATGGGAGGAGTAGTGGTCCTTTTTTAGTGGAGGAGAGGAGGCATTTCATGCTTGGGACATTTAGTGACATCCATAAACATCATTGAAGAACTACCACAAGCATCGCTATAGCCCCAGCTCACTCTCATGTACGCTAGCGCTCATGTGCCCACAGCTACGTGCGCGTGGTCGATGGATAGTCGTTCGATAAGGATCGAGCAACTGAGAATGCGTGGTGATCACACCTCTTGATCACGTTGGATGGCATGTGGGGTTCTGCATGCCATCGCTTGTACCTGCTGCATTGATCTGATCATGGCACAAGGAGGACCTGGTGCCATTCGATGAAGATCGCGTGGCTCTAATCGAGTGGAGCTCACAACGGCACATTTAAATCCCACAAGAGGGTCTCGAACTCACGGTCATGGGTTGCGTACCAATGCGTTGCGGGCACCTTTGTGTCGAGAAGATTCTTTTGTAGGCATGTCGAGGAGTTGATCTCATCCATTAGATGGAAATCCAATGTCTGAGATTAAAGATGCTCTAATGAGAGTGTTAAGGCCGGCAACGTGGCAAGCTTAGGGTCGTTGGATGCTGATCCAACGGTCCTAATCTTGTGGTGGAAATGCCTTTAAAGAGGAGCGGCTGCTGAGGGTGGATTTGGGCAGCTAGCATGGCACCACATGGCACCATTCTAGCCATCCTTCTTCTTTGCTTTGTAGACGATGACATGGATGTTGTATTGGATTGATTTTTTCATCGTTGGGCTACGATCATCAATCCAAATCCATCTATGCAATCGGATTTTGCTTCTGAGGTTCGAATTGTCACCACCTTGCCCCTTCGCCTTTTATCTTCCTTGGACTAAATAAGCTGCTACGAAACTCTGATCAAAGCGATTTTAGAGGCATTGGACTTGAATTGTCATCTTGATCAGATCCATATGATTGGATCATCACTCTGAGGCCCCAAAACAAATCTCCTTCTCTCCTTGCCATAAAAGGACACGAATTAACCTATACATTATCAAACTATTCTAAATGCAGAATGATGAATACTATACAATATTTGTAATGTGGAATGCATCTCTAAACTTAGGAACATGCATGAATATGCGTTTTAACCTAAATGGATGTGTCTACATCAGGTTGGTTATGGGATTTTGGTTCTACCTTTTTGGTGCCTTTTGGAGGTAGAGATGGGTTGAAGACATGTCTTTAAGCTGGTGCCATGTTGTAGGAGTAGGTGTAGGTAAGTAGCTTATTTGGTGGGCCTAGATTGGGATTAAGGTGGAGCTAGCTAAGGTGTACTTAGGGTGGTGGTTAAGGGGAGCTAAGATAAGCTACCTAACCTATCTTAGCTAGTAGGGTAGTGGAATAGGAGGTAGAGGAGCTAAGGACTGTTGATGAGGAGCTGAAAGGAGCTACATCGGAGGTTGCTGAAGTAGATGGCTGCTGAAGATACCTAAAGTGGAGTTCAGTAGCAAGCTTAGCTAGCTAGTTCTTTGCTAGTAGCTAAACTAAGCTTTTCTGTGCTAGCTTTCTTTTATTCAGAGCTAAGGTAAGATGGAGAGTCTTCCCAAAGACTACCCAGCTAGTTGAGGTAGCTAGCTTTGGTCAAGTAGCTTTACTCAACTAAATTGAGCTAATCTGAGTCTTCAGGAGTTGGAGTTGAGATGACTCGAGCTGGTTGAGAACTTCTTCTATTAATTAGGCTTAGTTAGTTGATGGAAGTAGCTAACCCTAGTCAGATAGAACCTCAAGGAGTTGGATGGAGCTGAGAGTAGCTGAGATCAACTAAGTTGAGTTTTCCTGAGCTCTCATTCAATTAAATTGAGCTGAATGGAGCTGAGATGAGCTAGCCACAACTAGGTTGAGTTGGGATTGAGCTAAAGTCAACTGAGTTGAGCTAGCTTGAGCTACGATCAAGTTAGCATGAGTAGAATGGAGCTGAGATGAACTAGCCTCAACTAAGTGAAGCTGAAATCCAGTTGTGATGAGCTGGATTCAGCTAGGATCCAGCTAAAATTAGGATTCCTTTTCTTCTTCTGCATTCAAAATTGCAAGGGTTTGTGGGATCTGATTCTCTTCTTATCCCTGACAGTCAAATTAACACATTTAAAATAGAAAAGAATGCAATGCTTGCCTAACCTACTGGAATGCCTAAATGCAGCCCAAAAACTCGACTTCGAAGTTGAAATCCAAAAAGTTAGGTCTATTTTAGGGCATAAGAATGATGATAAACTAGCATTTATTAGTGGATAGAAATGAAAAATCAAATTCAGGTAATGGTAACACCATCATGGCCCTAACTAGCCATAATTAGTCAAGTTCAAATGGTAAATGCTCCTACTTAATCATCTGAGGGTCACAACTCCGCAATGTTCTGATTTAAGAACAAAATAAGGAAACAGGGTTAATTCTGTTATTTTAACAATACATCACAAATGTAGATTAACCACAGGGTCACACTGGGGTTAATTTAAAATCAGTTGAGCATAAAAGTCAAAAAAGTGGGTTTACACTAGCTGAATCAGGGTTTCATGCATTTTGAGAATGAAAATAGTGTTGAAAATCCTAATTATTAGCCCCACTTAAATTGAAAAGGTTCTAGTAGGGATAAAATTTATCTAAGCCTCCTAAAATTCATAAAGGAATATGCTAAGAGGTTTAATACCATTGTTTTGACCATCTGAACCCATTTTGACCTAGCATAGATTTTTTGACAAGAATTTACCCTGATTTAGGCTTCTATACAATTTAGTCAGTCAAAGGTGATCAAAACTCAAATCCAATATCGCCATTAGATTTCTTGGGTCCAAATTAGTTGAATACCAAAATTTAGACCCAATCAAAGTCCATCTTGAACTAGGTTGCATTTTAGCCCTTAGAAATTCTATTTCTCACCTTTAGACCCCTAGGTTTCGAATTTATTGCATTTAGGTGCATAACTTTGTAATCAATTTTGCATCTAAGTCCTTGCTACCATTAGCATGTGAACACACCTACAGTCGAGATTCAAGAGAAAATCTCTATCAAATCAGCTCCAAATCCCTCCAAAATTGGTGGGATTATTGATCAGATGATAGGGAATCCAACTAACCCCATTTGAGAGATTGAAATTGATCTTGGCGTGATACGGATTTTACGAGGTTTGTAAAATACGCCGTAACACCCAAAATCGATTAACTCTTAAATTTATAAACCTAGATAGTGGGGTATCTAGGGTCATCCAAGGAGGTAAGTTTGCAAAAATTAAATCTCTTGCTTGGAATATAAATCTCAACTTTCTTTTTGGTCTTTATTTTTTCAATATATCAATTTTATGGTTTTGAAGTTAAGGCAACATGCAAAGTTGGTGGGAAAAATTACTACACCTACTATGCTAATCTAAGTGACAAAAGTTATCCTCTTTCTATGCTCAACATGGGCATGTGGAGGCCTAGGTTAATTAGAAAGGTGGAGTGCAACTATACTAAAGATAAAGCAAGGTAATGCAAAAAGAAAGAGTGCAACAAGAAATTAAGGCAACTTCTTTTTTATACTAAAGGAAATTGTCTACTAGTAGATGAATGCTTCTACAAAAAAAACAAATTGAAAATAAAATAAAGACAAATCCGTTAGATGATGACAGTGATGAAGAGGATGAAACTCTTCTTGCTCCAAGCCTGGTAGCTCCCGGGCTTGAAAAGAAGATCTTCAGCTCCTTCCTTCTATAGCTCCGCCAAGGTGATGTCCTCCAAGGCAAGCCCTAAGGGGGCGTGCCTTAAGCTTTTCTCCTAGTGTGGACGTCCACCCTAGGTCCTTCTCCTTTGCCTGGTCGTCCTACTTGAAGTAGAAAAGTCCTCCTATTTGGCGTGGCCCAAATTGAAGAGAGTGGGGAGAAGAAGGCACCAAATGGGCTGGTGATGTTCCCCTTTAATCTTCTTCTCTACTCCTTCTTGGCCGTAGGTATAGGTGGATGTAAGTGGAAGTACACACTAATGGTGAATGGGATTTATGTGGTGGTAGGGTAGGATGGGAAGGGGGGTGGTTATGGTGTTTTTTTGGAGGGAAATGAAGGGGTGCTTGGATATTTTTGGAGGGAAAAATGGGAGGGAAATGTACAGGTGCCTTGGTTTTCCCTCCAAAAATACCTTCTAGAAGGAAATTTTTGAGGGAAAAAATGGAGGGTGGAGATGGGTTTTGATGGTGGATGTAGGGTGGTGATGGAAGGGATAGTTGGCACCAAAATAAAGTAGGTGTAGGTGGTCGTTTTGCTGAAGCTTAGGTGGTAGGGTAGTAGGGTAGTAGGTTTTAGTGCCATGGAGGTGGACTAGCTAAGTTAAGTAGCTTAGCTAGCTTAGCAAGTAGGGAGTAGAGTTGAAGGCATTTGGAGCTAGGGTTTTTAGGGTGAAGAACTAGAGGTAGTCATATTGAGTTGCACTAGAGCTGGTGGTTGCTGAAGAGAGCTGCAAGGAGCTACCTTAGCAAGCTTGGCTTGCTAGTTCTTTACTAGCTACTAAGCCAAGTTAAAGCAAGCTGGCTTCTGCTGAAAGGAGCTGAGGGGAGCTGGGTCTCATGCTACCGAGGAGGATCAGGCTGGGTGAGGTAGCTAAGCTGAGTCCCAGAGAGTTGGACTTGCGCTTCCTAAGCTGGAATGAAGTCATCTTCAGCTAGCCGGAGTTGAGTGGAGCTGGATGTAGCTGGACCTACGCTAAGGTGAGCTATGATGAGCTCTCTTGAGCTGCTATTCAGTTGAGGTAGCTGAATGGAGCTACGATGAGCTAACCCTAGTTCAAGTGAGTTGGAATCAAGCTATGGTGAGCTAGATCAAGCTAAGTTCCAATTAGTCTGAGCTTCTTCTTCACCAGTTGCTTTCCTGAATGCTAGGGTTTTGGAGTTCTGACAATCTGTATATCCCTGACACTAAAACACATTAAAAAGATAGTAAAAAGTGCAATGCATGCCTAGCCTAATTGATGCCTAAATGCGGCCCAAAACCCCATTTGCGGAGCAAAACTCTAAGAGCTAGCTTTGGTTTAATGCATAAGAATGATGATAAACTGTCATATATCACACCCCCATGCTTATCTTTTGCTAGTCTCTTAGCAAAACTTTAATTTTCTTTTTTAGCAAACTGGAAATTTTGGGAAATCTAATTTTTTTCGACTTTTGAGGAAACAAGAGATTAAGGGTCCTTGGTTGATCTAAACACAGGAGGCATGGGATTTGTTAAAGATAAACATTAGGATTTGTTTCTGGATCCAAACATTAGACAAAATGGGATCAATATATCCACTAGAAAATTCACAAATTAACCCCTTAATTCAGATGACTTGAAATTTTTATTTTTAGGACTTTTCTGGCTCATGAATCTAATTCGCAACTTGCAAAATCCTTTAAAACCTTTTGTCTGTGCTTGTGAAAAGCCAACATTTATTAGGGCCTGTTAATTTATTTTATTTTATTTTTTTTCTCCCCCATGCTTATTTTTAGCTTAGTCTTACAACAGATGTGTCGGGATCATCATTCCCATTACTAATCCTCGAGGGGACCCTGGCGCCAGTACTTCAGGATAGCACTGTCCATGACACCACCTAAGAGCTCACAGCCCCAAAACGCAATACGGTGTAAAGGGGCACTCCAAGCAAACTCAAGCTCTTGCTCTGACATTACAGGTAGAGCACCGTCCAGGACACTTGAGCTGCTAAAATGCACTTTAAAGCTCCATCTAAAGATATGAAATATAGATATGGAGCAGCGCCGAGGTGGTAACATGTTGGCATCGCATCCTCAAAGGAGGCATTCTCCACCTCGGCGGTGGGAACTCAAACCAATGATCTACTTCACACTTTTACTTAGTCCGAACAAGGGAGTTTTTCAAATTTTTAGTTGTTTTTTTCTTTTTTTTTTTTAAGTGTTGGCTTGTGTGTGAAAATTGACATAAGAAGTTCCTCAAGAAATGCAAGTTTTTGAAGTAGACACTAAGTCAAATACTTTCCATATTACAAAATAGGATCAAGTCACCTGAACTATCATGAGTTCAGGTGGAATTTTTTAGAGAAGGATATCTGATCTAGTCTAAAATAGACCCTGAAATTCTAATGATCAGATCCACATCTTCATCCCTAGTTTGTTAAAGATTAAATCCCATTTTACCCAAAAGTGAATTTTTCAACCTTAGTCCCGATTTCAAAAAAAAAATTCCTCAAAAATTTTTCGACATGGGTATGCAAGCAGGAAAAAAGAAAAATGCATGTTTTTCGATTTTGAAAATCCTAAATCGATCGTCAAATTTTAAAAACACCCCCCATGCTTAAGATATGCAATGTCCTCATGCATTAGGAGGGAAAAGGGATCACCTTAGTGAAGAACAGTATGGTATAGGAGGATCAAAACCTGGAAAAAGAAGAAAGAAGGAAAGCAGGAAAAAATGATGGGTTACCTCCCATCCAGTGCTATCTTTTACGCCATTCAGCCGGGCGTGAAGGTATGCATGGAAGACGGAAAATCATGTAAAAAGTTGGACACTTGAATGTCTTGAATAAAAGTGTCTTCCTCAAGATCCCTAAAAAGTTGAGTGGTAAAGATAAAGGGATCAAAATAAAATAGAGAAATGGAAAAATGACCCGAATCTGGCCATGGTTTAACTGCTTGTAAAATTCCAGACTCTGGTCGGTCAGCTGATAGGTCCAATGGAAAGGGATGGGGAATGGAGTCAATGAGATGTAGGGTGGGTGAAGTTAGTGTGGATGTTTTTGGTGAAAAATCACGAAGATGAAAAGGGGAAAAGTCAAACACTAGTTGATCTGGAAAGTCTTGGACCTCATAATTATCCTTAGAATAAGAATCAATAAAATATAGATCAATAGTGGTCAAAGGTGAATGATATTTGATCAACATAGACTTCTAAAATATTACTTCCATTTTATTATCAGTGTCCTAAAAAATTTTGTGATCAATGGACCTCTTGGAAGCTTGAAATAAATCTAATGAGAAGGTCTAGTTACTACAACTTATATTCATTTTCCCATAATGAGAATTGATATTAGCCGTTGCCATAATCAGAAAAGGTCTTCCAAGAATGGCATTATGAGAGCCTTAGGTACCTCTATGTCGAGGACCAGAAAATTTACTAGAAATAGACAATTCTGGACCTTGATGATAATATCCTCAACAACTCCCCACGATTGAATGGTAGATCGATCTTCCAATTGAAATTGAACCTTAGTAGGTTTTAAATCACTGAATCGAAATTCCTCAAATAAGACCAGGGGGATGAGATTACTAGAGGTACCTAAGTCGAGAGGGGCGCAAAAAAAATGGTGTCAGTTATGACAACTAAGATGAGTGATGTGCCCTGGTCCTTTTTTGTGAAAGGTAGCTTGCTCTGAAAAACAGAGCTGGCTGTCTTTGAAAGGACCAACCTTTCTAGATTCTGATCATGCCCTTTTGTAGTAAATTTTTTAGAGGCATGGGGATAATCTAGGAAGGGAATATTCCTCTCAACTTACTCAAATAAGTCCAAAGGATTGTAGTCAGAGGGCTCTGATTTTGGATTGTTGGATTACAGTTGTTGAGAGTGGGAAATAGGGTTTGAATGAGGTGTTTTTGGGGTTTCTTTTTCTTCTTTATTGAGGTTAGGGAAGTCAATCTGCATTGGTTGAGAATCAGTTTCACCATTTGAATGTGAAGGCCTTAAATCCGTGGTGGGTTCCTCACTCCTCAAAGTCTCTGCATATGCAGTTTGGTGATCATTGGGAGGAGGAGGGGGGCCTAATGTTGATAGAAACTAGGTTGCTACTGCGATATTGGGTTAATAGGAGGCTAAACCATATGGTTCTGATGTTGGTATCCACTCGGGTGTTGGTTCCTATGATTAATAAAGTTTGGTGTGGGTTGGGATGGTGAGTGCCCTACAGGTCATTGAATCGGAATATCCGCAATTTTATCATTGAGATTGTTAATAAGACAGGTTGTTTCCTTTGTTTTTCTTTGTAACTCCTACAGGGTTTTCATCATCTGGGCATTAATGTCTTCTTGAGATTGCCTAGATTGATAGTCTGATTTGAGCCATACTCTCCAAACGGGTTCTGTTGTTGGTGTGGAACCGGATTGGTCCTAGAGTGAGCTGGATAATTCCCCCCATTAGAGGAATTTTTCAATTTCTCCTGGAAAGTAGGAACATTTTGGGTGGGGTGATGATTGGGATAAACATAATTCCCTGTTGAACCATATAAAGCCACATAATAATAACTATACTCAGCACAGGACTTATGTAGATTTTCTCTCTTATGGGTGTTAAAAGGGGTGAGATGTGGAATGTGTGGAGCTTGGGCAGGTGCGGCAGGACGCCCTTGGTTGGTTAGGTTTGTTAAATCCTTATGAAACTGTTATTGCTTAACTTGCAGCCGAGCCATGATAGAGTAGAGATTAGGTGGAGGGGCCTGACTAAGTTGCTCCTGGGTGGAAAAATAGGGGAAAGAAAAATTAGCGTGCAGTTTAGAGGACCAATTTTGATTTTCCATTTTTAAGAAGAGGAAGAAGGTAGGAAAAGTCCTTTTTTGGGGAAGCAAAATCAAGTGGTCCCTCCAAGTGTGGAGTTTTGGACCGTCGCCCGTGCAAAATGGAAGAAATGGTAGGGGAGGAGAATAGATGGGGATGAGAGAAGTGTGCACACAAGCAATCAAATTCTAGACCTAACTTTATTGTGACTCCCTAGAATTTAACCTAAGACGTGGTCTACCTAGGAAATAAGTAATCAACAGTGAATACCCGTTCTGTCAACAAATCTAGCCAAGTTGCTTAAGGGGAGGTTTGGGCCTAAATGTTTCCCAAGAAAATCCCCAGGTGCTTGTACAAACCCGCGCCTAGTCGTTCGACACAGCCCCTCAACCTGAACACCGGATATAGATGATAGAATTGGTGTTAACTAGAGAAAACTTAAGTCCTATATAGCAAGCCTATATTGATGAAATCTTAGGGGTCAAATTGCTATAAATTTTAATTAGAGCTAGGATATTATAGTGCACACGAAATGTGGAGGGAATTAATTGGGTTGTTACCCTATTATTTCAATTTTTTTTAGTGTGTGCGCAGGAATTGGAAAGTGGTTCCAATGAAAAGTAGGTTGTCACACAATTATTTTATTTCTGTCTTTTAGGATTGGATTTAACTTAATGTTTTTTTTTTTTAGGGTTTTCTTTTTAAGTTTTCAAACAAGTTTGAGATTCCGCAAACAAAAGAAAATTAAGTTGTATGGGTGAAGATATATTTCCATTTATTGTTTGTTTCTAAAAATGAAAAAAGAGACCCTAATCCAATTGGTCCTAGGATAGAAATTTAGCTACCAATGATTTATTTTTAGGCTTTTTGTATTAAGTAGTGGTCCAAACAAATCAAAGAACACCACTACTTTCAAGAAAATCAAACAAGGATTTTAGAAAAGATTTTTGTAAGATTTTAAGAATTTGTTTGATAATTGTTTTGAATTTTTACTTGTACTAGTGTCAAAGTCTAGAAATGATAACTGTGGGTATTTTGGACTTTTTATTAATACCACCGACCTCAGAAAATTTTTATGATTTTATATAATGTGTAAAATTTCACAGGGATTCCACCAAGATAAATGTCAGAAAAATTGGATGAGTATAAAAATTATAAACATTCACAGACTGTAGCAAAATAGGAAGATGGAGGGTGTGACCCCTCTGCAGTCCACGAATTTTTAAAAATTAAATACAAATTCAATTGATCTGAAATTTGGAGCAGATGTTGCTATCTTAGGTTGGAACTACTGTACGAAATTTTATGATTTTAGGAGGCCTGTGGTGTTAAGAATTGATTTTTCATGTCAAGCTAGAAATCTGGACTCGAAAAATAGAACACCAATACTTGAAATGAAGTGGTGTTAATTGGGCAAACAAGTAATCAATAAGTTTTAAAATGCATCACTTCACTTAATTAAGTTGTTTAGGGTCCTGAAAGCCAAGTTTAGTGTATTTTGGTAGTTTTTTTTTTTTTAGGTTAGGTGTGACGAGTAAGAAGAACCAACCTGAATGTTCGTAGGATGACAAGGAACTTTGAGCTTTCTCTTTCAAATTCTCGCTATCCCGCTGTAGTTCCTGCACACACAAGAGAGAAGAACGAGAAGGGGATGAGATCCACTTAAAGAAAGAGAAGAAAGAATAAGCGAAGCCGTGCCTCCCTGGCAACAACGCCAAAAAGTGATACGAATTTTATGCGGTTTGCAAAATACGTCGTTGTAACGTACAAAACCAATCAACTCTTAAATTTATAAACCTAAATAGTGGGGTATCTAGGGTCGTCCAAGGAGAAAAATTTGCAAAAATTAAATCTCTTGCTTGGAATATAAATCTGAACTTTCTTTTTGGTCTTCTTTCAATATATCATTTTTACATTTTTGAAATAAAGGCAACATGCGAAGTTGTTGGCGGGAAAAATTACTACACCTACTATGCTAATCTAAGTGACAAAAATTATCCTCTTTCTATGCTCAACATGGGCGTGTGGAGGCCTAGGTTAATTAGAAAGGTGGAGTGCAACTATACTAAAGATAAAGCAAGGTAATGCAAAAAGAAAGAGCGCAATAAGAAATTAAGGCAACTTCTTTTTTATACTAAAGGAAATTATCTACTAGTAGATGAATGCTTCTACAAAAAAAAAAATTTGAAAATAAAATAAAGACAAATCCTTTAGATGATGATGGTGATGAAGAGGATGAAGCTCTTCTTGCTCCAAGCCTGGTAGCTCCCGGGCTTGAAAAGAAGATCTTCAGCTCCTTCCATCTACAGCTCCGCCAAGGTGATGTCCTCCAAGGCAAGCCCTATGAGGGCATGCCCTAAACTTTTCTCCTAGGGTGGACGTCCACCCTAGGTCCTTCTTCTTTGCCTAGTCGTCCTCCTTGAAGTAGAAAAGTCCTATATGGCTTGGCCCAAATTGAAGAGAGTGGGGAGAAGAAGGCACCAAAGGGGCTGGTGATGTGCCCCTTTAATCTTCTTCTCTACTCCTTCTTCTTGGCCACAGGTATAGGTGGATGTAGGTGGAGGTACACACTAATGGAGGATGGGAATTATGTGGTGGTAGGGTAAAGTATTTATAGGATGGGAAGGGGGGTGGTTATGGTGTTTTTGTGGAGTGAAATGAAGGGGTGCTTGGATATTTTTGGAGGGAAATATGGGAGGGAAATGAAGTGGTGCCTTGGTTTTCCCTCCAAAAATACCTTCTAGAAGGCAATTTTGGAGGGAAAAAATCGAGGGTGGAGATTGGTTTTGATGGTGGATGTAGGGTGGTGATGGAAGGGATAGTTGGCACCAGAATAAAGTAGGAGTAGGTGGTATTTTTGCCGGAGCTTAGGTAGTTGGGTAGTAGGGTTTAGTCCCATGGAGGTGAACTAGCTAAGTTAAGTAGCTTAGCTAGCATAGCTAGTAGGGAGTAGAGTTGGATGCATTTGGAGCTAGGGTTTTCATGAAGAGGAGCTGGAGGTAGTCATCTTGAGCTACACTAGAGCTGGTGGCTACTGAAGAGAGCTGCAAGGAGCTACCCTAGCTGGCTTGGCTTGCTAGTTCTTTGCTAGCTACGAAGCCAAGCTAAAGCAAGCTGGCATCTTCTAAAAGGAGCTGAGGTGAGCTGGGTCTCATGCTCCCGGGGAGGATCAAGCTGGGTGAGGCAGTTATGGTAGCTCAGCTCAACTGTGTTGAGCTAAGCTGAGCCCCCAGAAACTGGACTTGAGCTTCCTAAGCTGGAATGAAGTCATCATCAGTTGGCCGGAGTTGAGTGGAGTTGGATGTAGCTGGACCTGAGCTAAGGTGAGCTATGATGAGCTCTCTTGAGCTGCTATTTAGCTGAGGTGAGTTGAATGGAGCTAAGATGAGCTAACCCTAGTTCAATTGAGTTGGAATCAAGCTATGGTGAGCTGGATCAAGCTGAGTTCCAGTTAGTCTGAGCTTCTTCCTCACCAGTTGCTTTCCTGATTGGTAGGGTTTTGGCGTTCTGACAATCTGTATATCCCTAACACTCACAGAAACACATTAAAAAGACAATAAAAAGTGCAATGCATGCCTAACCTAATTGATGCCTAAATGCAGCACAAAAGCCCATTTGCAGAGCAAAACTCTAAGAGCTAGGTTTGTTTTAATGCGTAATAATGATGATAAACTATCGTTTGAATTGATCTTGGCACTCAAGAGAGCTTGAGCTTTTTGGGAAATTTTCTCCTCTGATATCGTGGCCCAATCAAGCTTGTTCCTTCATTTAGGGCTCGTATTTGGGCTCTATATAAGTCCTAGGTCTCAGGGGAGCCCAGCTTTGATCGGAATCACCTTCTCTCTTCCTCCTCTAGCCATCGCGACTTCAGCTCTGGCAACTTTCTCTAAACTCCTCGTATAGTCAGCCAACGATCAAATTGATAGGCTCCCCATCTCTCCTTCTTCCTTCTGCCTTTCGTTGGTGAAAGCAGTGGTTCTCGACACCTTCATCACTATCGTTCTCCCTCATCGTCTCTCTCATCTTCTCCATATTTGGTAAGCCAACTCTGGACTCGTCCTTCCCTCTCTCACCGCCTAAGTCCCTTCGAACTCCTTTCCCTCTTTAAGTCACTTCTACACCCTTGTTCCTTGTTTTAACCACGCTACATGACTCTCCCACTCCTTTTGGATGGCTGGCACGAGCTCCGACGAGCTTGCACCAATTTCACTATACACCAAACACACTGCCACCACCTCCTACACCTTCACCTCACCTCACAAAGTAAAAGCCTCAAAGAAATTTGGGGCTTTAGACTTTCGCACTCCCTATTGAATAACAAGCCCCCTGCACACCTTCAACCTCTAAAGACCACCTCCATGCACCAAACTCCACGAAACCATCTTCACAATACTCTGCCATCCTCCGACAATCCTGTTGAACTTCCTAGTTAGGGTGATAAGTGCATGTTTGTGTTTCTAGGTACTCAGTCAGAGCTTCGTCGCCGCCTCCATATTCATCGGTGCTATCCACATTCCTTCGACTACCATACACCCTGCTGCCATTCCCACTCGATGCAGATTGCCTTTAGGAGTAGAGTTGCACCCTCAATCAAAGCAACAACTAGCAACAGCTGTATCAATTCAATGAGCAATCGACCTACAACTACATGAGATGAAGAGATTTGGACTTTAGTCCCACATCAGGCGTGCCTAAAAGAGAAATTCGTTTATAATGTTTTAGTAGCGTAGCCTTATCACCCTAGAAGCACAGGGTGAGGTCTGCTCGCATGCGCTCTTGCACGCCCCTGCTCACCACCATGCCGGCTAATCTAGGCCCTTGATTCGATTACCCATATAACCCCTTGACTCGTTTCTAAAGAGAGAGGAGAGAAGGGTACTCTGAGATGATTAGGGGGTTTTGCAATGCTCCTCAGGGTACATGCCAACACTTACGCTGTTCACAAAGGTTCTAAGGCTTTGAAGGGTATAGCATCTGACCTTAGGGTCCGATGTCTGACTGTGGCTTGGTTTTGGGCACTATGGAGATATTGCACACTTGATCTGACGTGGATATTATTGATTAGGGTTGAAAATTTCTGTTGAGTTATTTGAGATCTTCATACAATTGGGATTTATGCTTAATTTTAGGGATTAATTGGTGGTTTCAACAACCATTTTTATTCCTCTCTTTTTATATTTTTGTCCCTAACATTTGAGATACATTCTTGCTCTATATTGAATATCATTTATATTATTTGATTCACTTGCATTATTATTCTTTGATTACAGTGATTAGTGGATTGATTTGTTACATTTGCTCGTTGTGAACGACCTTGGAACTCACAATTTTTTAGCATTATAAATTTAAATGTCGCATTGATTTTCGTCACTATATTATGATGCAATATTCTCTTAAATATGATGATTTTCAACGCAACATTAGGTCTATACTTGAAAAGATCAGATTAGATCAGATTTCACCCAAAATGTTCAGGGTTTGCCCTAATTTGGATCAGGATCTAATGGAAAGGTCTAAGTCAAACCTAGGGACTTCTTCCTGTGTATGTGCCTAAAGAAAGGATGATGGACTTGACCCAACCAAGGGGCCCAAAAGAATTCGCTGACTGCGGTAGTTTGACGTTGATGGAACTATATATCAGAAATCCACACACCCGAGAATTACTTGGGCAGCCAGTAAGTGAGAGTGATGTAGACATGTCTCTTTAGGATAAGATTTCTATTATCCATGTTCCTAAGCTTATAGATGCATTCCATATTATGAATATTACATAGCATGCATTATTCTGCATTTAGAATAACTTGTATAAATTTTATAGAAATCTGTGTATTATTGTGGTCAGGAGACAAGGTGATATATTTCAAAGCTTCAGATGAGGAATCCAACCATACGGATGGATCCAGATCAACGATCGCAACCCATTAGTGCAAATATCAGTCTGATCCATCATTCGTAGCATTCCTTAAAAGCATTTGAAGATAGACGGCCTAGATGATACTACATGGCATCATCTAGGCTACTCAAAGGCCACCCCATTCTCGCTGAAGGATGTCATTGCCGTTTCTCCACTATTGAGTGAATATTGCACAACTGATGAAGTGCCATGCCTCATCAAGCTTACAGTCGTAGGATGAAGATCCAATGGCCACTAGTGCATGCATGTAGAATCATTTGCGCAACCATAGGCAGCCAAAGCTCGTTGGAAAAGAGCACGACTCCCAAGTCAAGGATGCAGTTCAAGTCTCATTGAGGTACCCACTCTGTACCAACCAAAATTCAACCGTCCGATAGAATATCAGTGGTGGCAAAGGTGGTGACGTGGCATTATGACCGTTGCATGTTTTACACACGCGAGATAACAACCAAACGCATGGCTGATCTCACGCACACCCCTCATACGATCCGTAGTGCTGATTCGCATGCTTCCACTTCCCTTCATCATGCATCAAACAACCAGTTGCATGTGAATGAGGCATGAATCGGTGTGCTCACTTAAGACGACTGCAATCACTCTTACCCATCTGATCTCAAGAGAGGTGCGATATGCACGCACTTGAATTATTCAAAGGCATGATCCGTGTGCTCTCCCCAGCCAAACGATGCGAATCAGATGGCTATCATCTGCCCTAGACAGCAGGAGCACTCTATGAGCGATTTGGGGTTTGTGGGATCCGCTTTCTCTCTACCCTATGATGAGGATCCGGTAGTTGCTAGCAATTCCCATTCCATCTAGCTACTACCTCCACTCCTCACCAACTGCGACCTTCAATGCCCAGTCAACAGGTGCGTAGGACACGCATGCATGTCCCATGCACCATTATTAAAGCCATGTACGCAAATACACCCTGTCCACCACTACATAAGGCCCTTCACGCCCCACTTGCCTACCGATCTCTACCTAGCTATTGCTCACCTACCCAAGAGCTCCAAGAAGCCTCCCAAGCTCCCAAGAGCTCATTCCTAATCTCTAAGACCCCCTTTTAGTGTAATACTTCCCTACTCTACCAAATATTCAACCTTACCTTCACCCTGTTAATAGGTAGGAGGGTAGGATTGCAAATGTGTGTGATGATAACATCAACATGAGCCATAACTACTTCAATTAGACACGATTAATTGACAAAAGCTCCTACATAATCACCTGAGAGTCATAATTACTTGCATATCCTTTCTGAGAAGAGTGCATTAAATCAGGGTTAATTCTATATTTTTAATAGCATATCATGAATGCAAAATAATCATGGGTTTCCTAGGTGTTAATCTAAGGTCTAATGGCCATTAAAATCTAATAAGAGGATCCATGCAGAGAGAAATAGGGTTTCACACACTTCAAGGACTATATCAGCTCCTAAAATCCTATTTTCAAACCTACTTAAAAAATAGTGGTTTTGGTCCAGATAAAATTCATCTAAACCCTCAAAAATTAATAGAAAAATATTCCTTAGGGTTTGGTAGCCTTGATTTGACCTTCGGAACCCATTTTGACCTCAAATAGAGTCAAAAAAACATTTTTACCCTAATTTCGATTTTTACATAAATTAACTAATCAAACTTTGTTAAAATGGAAATCTAACTTCACCACTAGATTCACGGGGTCAAAATTTTATTTATAGCAAAATTTGGGCCAAATCAAAGTCCATCATGACCTATTTTGCATTTTAGTCCAATCAGACTCTTTCTCACTCACATACCCCCTGGCCTTCAAAATCCATGCAATTTGGTCCCTAACTTTGTTATCTTATTCAAAAGCAGGTCCCTACTGCTATTGAGGTCAATCCAACCTCCAAGCAAGGTTTGACCGAAGAAAAACCAACTCGAATCTTCATGAAATCCCACCCAAATTGGTGGGATTGATATTAACACCTAAGAGAATCATCTGGGATCAATTTTGAGTCACAAATCCTTGTTGATTGCTCATGAAAATGCATGAGAATCATGGGTTTTATTCCTCCAATCCCAAGTCATGAAATCCTTCCTTTTTGATCTAGAGCTCGCCCTGAAGCTCTATAAAGCTTCCACGTGCACAACAGCTCTTCCTTAGTTGAGTTTAGGCCCAGGAGCTCTATTTCTTCCCTTCTCTAGCTGCCCTCCAGATCGACTCCGGTGACCTCCTTCTCCATCATCCAATGGACGACCAATGGCCAAACTAGCTCATCCCTCTTCCTCCTCATCTTCCTTTGCATCTCACCAGCCATAGCAAGAGCTGCCACCCCATCTCCCCACCGTCGTACCTCTTAATGGAGTCCCCTTCATCTCCGAAGTCGACCAATCACAGTCGGCACCTTCCTTCCGTTTCATCAAATAGCTTAGGTCTTAACCTCTTTTTTCTCCTAAACCTCCCTATCTCTTCCTTTTCCTGAATCGATAGATGACCATGCCTCTCCCCCTCCATCTTCTAGCACTCCGACCAAGCACCGGTAAGGTTGTAAGCCCGCTACACATCACCATTCTCCACGCCACGAATCCCATAAGCATCGCCATGCTCACACATCAAAGGCCCCAACTCGATTTGGGCTTTTGCATACTCAACCCCTCCACCAGACACCTCCTCTGTTTACCCCTTCTGCCTCCGTCTGGCCACCACACCCTAATTCACCATGAAATCGCCACCACCACCTTTGCCATCACTTGGAAAACATCTTGAGATGTTTTAATGAGGCCATGAGGCCTTATATTGTGTTTTAGCTATCCGCCATCCTTTTGTGCCACTGCCGTCCTCTTCGAATCCCTCCGCAATGCTCTAGCTGTCTTCAACGAAATTACTACTTGCAGGTCTCGCGGAACTTTTCCAAGCATCCTTCTAGGACCACAGTTAAGACTCCTACCAGGTGCTGCCTTACAATTAGAGGACCTCTCCGTTGCTGCGTATGAAGGAGATGTGGGACATTTAGTCCCACATTGTTCGACGAGTAACCACTTGAGTGGTATAATACGATTTCATGCTAAGGCCTTATCGCCCAGCACACGAGGGGTTGGGTCCCTCATCCCCACACACACCCGATAACCAGCCTGTGCTCACTCCTCATCTACAATACACGTCTGCAGATCTGGTTTTTGCTTTAGACCTAAACACCTGACCAATTACCTGAGCATACCTGGGTCCTTAGAGAGAGGAAGAGGAAAGATTTCTAAGAGAAAGTGTTGTGGGTTTTGCTCTGCCCACCTTAGCCCCTGTAAGACCCTTAGCCGCTGAAGTGAGGTCTTGCTTTGTGCTTGAAGGCTTTGAGAAGAAGAAAAGGAAAAGAAGAAAGGCTCCTAGAGAACCTTAGCCTTGTGCATGTGCTTGTAGAGGTTGATTATGGTTATTGTTGAATGATTTTAGAACATATGTTAAGTTGATCAAGATTACTATTGAATAATTTGAGTAATTGAATGCATGCTTAATTAAAGAGAATAAGTGGTGATTCAAATCACCATTGTTTTGATTCTCTTTTCTTTTTGATTCTATGATCTTATGAGATACATTAGAATATCAATCTGATCAGCTTTATTTATTGAATATCTATTTTTTGATTAGTTGATTGTGCTCATTTGTTTTAAATGATGATTATTGTTTGAATTCCATATTTTCTCCCTATGATCGACCTTCGAGTCTTTTGCGATTCTAAGTTATAAATTTAGTTGTTTTCGAGCGATTGAGGCTTTGCTACGATGATTATTCCTTAAAACCCCTCGATAGCCCGTTAACATTTTGGCGCTATTGCTGGGGAGCAACGTGCAATTCACACATTAGTCTTATCATTCTTGATTGTTATCTGAGCACTAACTTGACCTATTTACTTAGTTTGTGATTTTGCATGGTACATCATGAAGAGATCTTCCGTGCAAATCAACCACTCTTGGGGTAGGTAAACTCTCTCTTCTTTCCTAATCAACCTCCAAATCTTTTGGAAGAGAGAAAAGGGAACAAATCAATTAGGATTCATCTGCCTTATTTTCTTAGTAATCATCCTTTTTAAAGGAAGGTTTCCTGATTTGCAAATTCAAAATCAATAGTAGATTGACGTTGAGATGATTCTTTTTATAGATCCCTACCCAAATTGCCTGTATCTAGTAGAGATTTACGCTTAATTTCTGATCATCTTGGACTATGCACTTCTTGTTTGAAGTCGAAGGTGCACATTTAAGATTAAATTGGACTTGAAATAGAGTGAATTAGGGTTTCTACTCTACGATTTTGAAGTGTTGGCTTCACACTTGCTTAAATTAAAGGAAATTAACCCTCCTACATCTGTATGCTACCCAAACCCATGCTTGAAAAGATCTAATCAGAAGAACCCTAAAATCAAGCTCTAAATTCACTTGAACTCTAAAATTTTGGACCTAATAACCTGAGAGTCAATTCAAGGTGATCTTTAGGTCTCGACCCAGATTTCATTCTACATCTTTTAGGGCAGGTTAGGTGAAATTGGTCTACTTTGTGGGCAAATCAACCTCCAAATTTTGTCACAAATTGAATTAACTTCTAATCAAGTAAAATCCAAGGCACAAACTAGTTTAAAATTGGTAGACTTAAGGTCTTAATACATGCATTCTGGTCTACTTGGAACCGCAGTGACAAGGAAGATTGGGTGGGGGTAGCCCTATAACCCATGGGGATGCTCTACCGTGTAGGGGTCTTTGCAAGGCTCTCCCTTTCTGGCAGCCCAGTTACTTCTCAGGTGTGTGGATTTTTGTTTCAGAGGTATCAACCGCCTTAAAACAAGCTTTAGTCATCCAAAAATCATTGAGTACCTTGATTGGGTCCAATTCACATCCAATCCCTCATCTATTCTCTATAGCAAATACAGAAGAAAGGCCCCTAGGTTTTTTGACCTAGAGGCCTCATTAGAATTGTTCTTCTTTGGGATTTCTGATTTGATCCAATCACTTCAATCTGAACCTGAATTTGATTCTACATCTTGATCCACCACCGGATTTGAAGATGCAACTTGACAAATTAGGAAGACAATTTTGGAAGCCTGAATTCCAAATGAGCATGAAAGAAAAGGTGATTGAGGATGCTTTGACACATCATGATGAATGTTACAAAAACTCAGATCCATCTCGACACATTCAGCTTAATAGACTAGAAACAACAACCCACATTATGAATCGAGTTGGAATGATATTTACACAAATGATACATGGTTCAACCCGAGTTGAGCTTTTATTGGAATATAATGAATTGTGGAGATTGCACAGTAATGAGTATATACAATGTTTGTCATATCCACAACTTTGGGAAGTACACCAGGGTCTCATGGAGAAACGTGGGTGTATGCTAAATACGTTACACCAAGCCATTGATCAAAATTACCAATATCAACATTCAGATATTGATGACACACCTTGGAACAACATTAAAAATTAGAATAATTTCCCAAAACCTGGGTTTGAGAATAAATGTTGTTGTGGACCGCCAACCCAAATGGAATCAGATTCGAACTTCACATCGATCGACATACCTGATCATGATGTGGGTTAGGAGGATCCAATTGCAAGTGTTCTTAATTCTGAACTTGCCTTAGAGAGTCTTGAAGATGGTCCGTCAAGCCTAGATTCTCCAGACAACTGTGATGATAAGCCTGAATCAGAACTTCTCGAGAATGTAATTCCTGAGCCTTATCCTGTTAAGGTAATTCTCGAGAATTATTCTAACATCCTAATAGAGCCTACACCAGATTCTAGTGACCCAATTCCTACCTTTGACCTAGAATATGGATCAATACCTACATGGGATAATCACGAGGCCCAATCAAATGAGGACCAAATTTTGGATTTGAACCATGATTATGGGCCTGTGTTTGATGATTACACCTCTCCAACCACCTCAGAGATATAGATTGATTTTTCGAAAGTCACACCTATTTATGATACTGAAATCGAGGAGTTGGAAGAGTTGGAATTCGATTAGGTCAATTCTAGGAGCTAAGAACTTAAGCCTATGCCTAATAAGGACACATTTTCAAGCATAGAATTTGAGATTAGGTTAGATCCAAGTCAGGCTATTTATTATACACATTTTGATTCATTCTATGGTGGAAATTGCAATAAAGAATCAGGTTCAAACATTGATCTTCACAAATTCTCCGACAACTTTGAATCTTACTCTAACATCGGAGAACCATTGTTTCCTGACGACTATGAGCCAATCAACAGCCTCAACATCTATGGCTGGTTCTTTGATTCTAACTCTGAGGTCCCTATACCCAAGATCATTAATTCAAAATCCTATTCCATTGAATTGGAATCATTCTATTATGATCATCAGGAATCAGAAACAGTATGTGCCGAGAGTGTCCACAATCTAGAGTTTGAATCTTTCACTGACTCAGAATTCCACGATCCTATAAGCACTCTATAGGCACTTACATATGATTTGAATGAGCATCAAGAAGACTCTCTAAATGAACCTATCTTTCAATCATTTCTAGAAGAGCCTTCTCCACACCTAGATCTTAAAGAAGCTGCATATTCTGTCACAAAGACAGAGCTTTCCAAAATCCTATCCCAACCTCACCCTGCCACCGAAATCAACTTCTACTCTGATTCACATCTCTCTAATCTGGTTGCATATGATTCTCCTCCATCTTTTGATCAGGTTTCAGACATTGATCAGACTAATAATCACTTCCTATCCTTCTTTGATCTCACTAGTAGGGTTCCCACATCATCCATAGATCCATTTGCTTTTGAGGACCCCTACTCTGACCAAGTTGACCTGATTTAGCCAAACCTCAGATTCTCATTTCCATATCTCTTTGAGCCTCAAAGTATCTTGTGAGGTCCATATCTATTTATTCATATCCATCAACCAACTAGACTGATTGGGTTTGGGCTACATCATCAGCCTGTTAATCTGAACAAGTGGCTAGTTGGACCAACCAGGCTATTGATCAAGATGCTTGTTCTACAAAACTCATCTAATTTGACCACCCCTTCTCCTTAACCACCTTCTGCTCGGCTGAAGGCATTGAATTTAGAGCTTAACAATAGGCAATCCATCATTCCAAAAACCCGAGACACTTCTCATCATCTTTGGAGCCACATTTATAGTACACTATTGAGTTCAACTTTAGAACAGCCGATTCCACCTTTGGTACTTGTATCAAAGCTTGAAATCATTCACAATAGTCATTCCAACTCGTTCACGCACCCATTGATCCTGTTCTAAACTTTGAACTAGACTAATTTTGTACCCTCCTTGTTTCACTAGTAGAAAAGCACTATTCACGACTTATGGGAACACCATCATGAGTCATAACTAGCTCATTTTGACCCAATTAAGTTAGTAAATGCTCCTACATAACCGCTAGAGAGTCACAAGTCATTGCAAAATCATTCCAAAGGAAAAATAAGAAATTAGGGATAAAAGTGTAATTTTACCAGCTCATCATGAATGCAGTATAATCACGGGTTTTTTCAGGGGTTGAATGAAGGTCAATTGGTCTTAAAAAGATAACACGTGGGATAGAACAATCAGAAAAGGTTTTGCACGTGTTCTAGTTATTAAATGACTTTTGAAACCCTAAAAATAGACCCGCTTAATAAACTGAGGTTCTGATCAGGATAAAATTCACCTAAACACTCTAAAAATCATTGAAAAATATTCTCTATGGTTTAGAACCCTCAATTTTACCATCAGAACCTGTTTTGACCCAAAACGGAACCACAGACAGGCATTCGCCCTAATTTGGATTTTTGCATAAATTACCAAGTCAAACTTGGTGAAAACAAAAATCTAACATCACCATTTGATTTATTAGGTCCAAAGTAGCTTTTTATCATAATTTAGACCCAAGATGAATTTGTCTTGACCTAGTTTACAAATTGGTCCTGTCTAATTTCATTTCTGCCCTCAACTTTCAAAATCCTTTCAAATAGGCAACTAACTTTGTCGTCATTCTCACAAATAGGTCCCAACCACAATTAAACCTATTCCTACTTGCTCCCACGACATTAAAAAGGAAAGAACTCCCTTATTTCTTGACAAATCCCTTTCAAATTTGAAAGGGAAGTTCGTCAAGAAATTCCCTTCCTTTTTGACCTAATCCTATGCCCTGAAACCTACCCAATCTCCCATGCAAATGCATGAGAGATTTGAGTATCAAGAAACTTCTAACTACAGTGAGCATTCCTAGCATAGAAGCTTGGCTTCCAAGCTCAAAACTCTCTCTAAAGCCCTATATAAGGATCCTCAGACCTTGCCAAGTTCCCTAAGCTTGAATTCCGACCTTGAAATCCCTTTTTCGTCCCTCCTCTTCCGGCTGCGAAGCACCATAAGCTCTGACGACTTCTCCTGCTCTCTCTCAATGTCTAACCACAAAACCAGTGGCCAGAGTCTCTTTCCCTCTCTCGTTCACTCTTGGGCATACTAGTAGGAGTTTTCTACCACCGTCGTCGTCACCATCTCCATCCTCGGAGAACCTTTCATCCACAGCATCGGCCAACGACAGTCGATGCCGCCCTAACCCTTTCGTCCTTAGATTAGGTTCCAACATTCCATGTCCTTCCCTCCCTTTTCCCTACTTCTATCCCTCAAAAGTAACCACCGACTACACATCTCTCCCTTCGTCTTCTTCTGCTCTAGCGAAGCTCTGGCAACGACCAATTGCTGCTCCACCGCACGAATCACACTGCTATCACCTCCATAATCTCTGCCGTGATCCACTCTTCAAAACCCCTCTCCTCATTCATCCTCTCACCCACTCAAACCCGTCGTCGAATGACCCACTATTCTCTGACCTTCGTCGCTTCTGCCCCACACACACAGACCACGCCACACCACAAACCCACTTCCACCACGTCTGCCATACTCCGACAGACCTTTGGAGCTTGTCTGACGAGGTTGAAAGACTGTATTCACCTTTTTCAGGTCCCAGGTCATACCGCCATTGACGAAGCTTCGACCAAAGCTTGAAGCTTGCTTCCTAGCCTATAGCTCTAGGATTTCGACTCCAGATGAAGCAGATATGGTTGAGGAACATGCTTTCTTGGTAAATTGGAGCTGTTGACCATTACTTTCACATGATTTAGATGAAGGCATCAGCTGCAGGCACATGTGAAGAAGCAGGAGTAGATAGTCCCACATCGGTTGCTGAGTAGCACCCGCCATCGCATAAATTATATTTATGCCATAGGCTTATCGCCTTAGCATGCACAGGGGGTAAAGTCCCTACACGCCCCCCTCACATGCCTCAGCCGCGACATCTCCCCCGTGGACCTGGTGCACCCGATAACCCGCCTAAGCCCTGCACTCCTCTGCTACGACCCATGCCTGCAGCCTAGATCCTGGGTACGCTTTAGGTTGGAATACCCGTATACCGGTACTGTGGAAGGCTCTGGGAGAGGTGACCGAAGGAGAGAAGGAGAGATTGCGTGGGGTAAGGGGAGGGTTTTGCTACAAAAGACATTGGCTGACACTTAGCCAAATACACTTTGCGAAATTCATGAAGCCTCCTTCCTCTGTGTGTGAAGAAGGAAAGAAGAAGGACCATAGCTGAAGAAGAGTGACAAGAAAAGAGGAGGGAGCAGCAATAGAAAGAGAAGAGCAAAAGAATAAGAGGCTGAGCAGAAGAGAAGAAGAGAAGAGGGAGCAGCAACAGAGAAAGAAGAGAAAGAGGAAGAAGAGGCTAAGGAAAGAGAAAGAATGCTATGCACTGTAGCATCTGACATTTAAGGCATCTGATATTGCTAAGATTTATTTGATTGATACTATTGAGAAATTGTGAGGGGTATTTGGTGGTTCAAATCACCATTTTACCCCATTATTTTTGCACTACTGACATCTGTTTTCACTTATATATCACTATTGTTTGGAGTTTTATTACAAATTGCTTATATTGCATTTAAATTGCAATTATTGAGATTTAAATTCCATATTACTCCCTGTGTTCAACCTCAGAACTTTTTCGAGTAATAAATTTATTTGTTTAAGCTCTATTTTGGCTATACTAGAATGCGACATTCCTAAAACACTCACTTAGTGGGAGGAACATTTTGGCGCCGTTGCTAGGGAGCAACAGGCAATTTAGAACTCTTGATTGTAATTCCTGATTCGGATTCTAACTTGCTATATCTCTTTTGCTATGGTTATTTCAGGAGAAGATACATTCATGGAAGATCAACTACACAACAAACACACAAGGGGCAGTTAAGTTCTAACCACTCTCTCTTAAGCCCCTCATTCTGAAAAGGATAAAAGGAAAATCAATTAAAGCTACTTGCATTCTTTCCATATATAATTCATCGAGTTGCCTAAGTTGATACATTTTATTTGAACAACAAATCCTGATTTGTGCGCCCACTTAATGCTTATGATATCTAGGGCTATCACATTCTTGTTTGAACCTTACGTACCACATTTGGACAAATTAAAGTGGATCAAATTAGAGCCAATTAAGGATTTCAGTTTAGAGTTTTTAGAAACACACTTGCTTAATCAAGGGATCATTTCCCCAAATAATGTGTGCCTAGAGCTTGATTGAACTGATCTATTCAAGCAAAACCCTAAAAATCAGGATCTGAAAGTCATTTGAACACTAAAAGAAAGAGGGACCTAAATTTTCATGGACAATACAAGTGAAGTTGACCCACATTGTTTTGGTCAACCAATCTTCAATTTAGGTCACTTTTGCATTCAACACATCTTAAAGGTCAAAGTGAAATTCTAAGCACCCCTGCTCTTAATTAAAACTGGTAGACTTAAGAGGTTAAGTTCCCATTTTGGTCTACTTGGAACATCGGTGACAAGAGAGGTCAGGTGGGGGAAACCTTGTAACTCGTGAGGTCATTCTACCGTGTAGGGGTCTTTGTAGGACTCTCCCTCTCTGGTTACCTAGGTAATTCTCAGGCGGACGGCTTTCTGACAAAGGGGTATCGTCCACCCTGAACCTCTATAGTCATCCAAAATTTTTGGGTGTCTTGATTAGGTCCATCACGTTCTACCTCTCATCTACTCCATCGGTGCATGTTCGAGAGGAGGTCTCTAAGACCATCCTTGAGTCCTCCTTGTGTCACTCATTCACGTCAAGGCCAAGCCTTGACCTCCTTGTTTGTGCAACAACCCAATCCTATTGATATCTCTTTTGATTCATCTGAACCTGATTCTTCTTTATCCATCATCAAGGCATAACCTGCAGAAGGAAATAATCTTGAAATCAACTCCAGTGCCTCAATGATCTATTCCAAGCCTTTGTGAACCCACGGCAGTGTCAAATGATGCAAGATCACTACAATCCCACTGCGGTAGCAATCAAACCTCGAGTACAAATCCCCACGGGAGGTCCTGACACTGAACTCAAGTCCAACATTATTGATGCCATTCCCAAATTCCATGGTTGCAATTTTGAAGATCCTTTCCAACATATTAAACAACTCCAGCATTTGGCCCAGACCTTCGGGTCAGAAGCTCAAAATCAAGATATTCTAGTCATGAAAATGTTCCCCTCTTTCATGGATAAAGCTGCTCATTGGTACCAAACCCAAACACATCCGATCAACACCTGGGCGAAACTTCAATCCACGTTTCTGAGAAAGTTCTTCCCTGTTGGTTAGACAAATGCTTTACGACACCAGATTACACATTTCACACAACAAGCAGGAGAACCACTTCAGGAAGCATGGGATCATTTCCTGGATCTCATGCGAAAGTACCCCCATCATGGAGTTCTAAAATGGGAACAAGTCCAGTCCTTTTACCAAGGACTCCATGAGGATATTAGATTACTCGTTAATGTGACTTGCGGAGGAAACATCATGGTCCAACATGAAGACAGCATGTGGGAGATTCTCGAGAATATGTGCGAGAACTCCATCAATAATGAATCCATGGGCATGTTCAACTAGATGAATGGCCGTGCATTGATGAATCCAAAGGGAGCACATAAGACGTAGGGCCTATCCTCTTCCGTCGACTTGGAACTGATGGCAAGTCATCTGGACAAGGTCTCTATCACTGAGAAGAAGGAGGATGAGCTAACTCGACATTTGCAGTGAGCCACCTCTGCGCAAAACCCATACACACAACCACCCATAGGTAGGGAGGTCGTGCACAACATCTATCATCGACCTTCTCAGGGGATGGACCCATATCCACCTTCGTCAGATTCTAGCTACGAAGGAAACTTTCGATCCACGTACTCTATTTGGTGGAACTCTGAACCCTCATATTCTAATTTTCCCGAGGCTCCTCAGACCTGCGAGGACCTCAACGCCATTCAAAATGACCCATTCTCAAACACCTACAACCCTAGATGGCGTAATCATCCCAACTTCACTTGGTCAGGCAATAATCAAAGTCAAAGACCTCAATATCCAGCCCGACCACAAGCTCCTTGTCCTTATCAGCTACCTCAGCCTCGTCCTAACCCAACTTATCAATCTAGACCAACTCAGACAGATTAAAAGAATGTTGAACGCACGAATTGCTTTGCTAACGTGTTTGGTTTTGGAAAACCTGTCGTTGTAGCTTGAAAGCGAAGAACTCGTGTTCAACAAATAAAATTTATATCGAAATGAAAATTTCGGGTCGAACACAGGGAGGTGAACGTTTGATTTAAAAACTACGTGTTTCTTTTTATTTGTCACATAGTAATTTAATTTAAAACTATCTAATTATTTACAATAAATAGAAGAGAGAGAGAGGGTAAGAAAGAGACAGAATATTACACATAGCAATCAAAATGAGATGTAGAATAAACAAAGAATTTATTATTAAGGAGATTGTTCATTACAACTAGAAAGTATAAAATAATTGCACTAGAAAGCGATAAATTTACTCTAGAAAGCATTAAAAGATGGAGGGAGAAATGTCCTCCTCGACAGTCGCTTGGAGGACGAATAGAACTACTCTAGAAAGCAGTAAATCTATACTAGAAAGCAGTGAAAAGAATAGGGAGAGAGAAATCCTCCTCGACGGTCACTTGAAGGACAAGCCAGACGAGACGACGCCTAGATGAAGGAGGACGAAGTAGGACGAAGGAGGATGAAGTAGAAGAACAGGAATGTAGCAGCACGCTGATGAGAGCCTCATCATGAGCCATAACTATCTCATTTTGACCAAATAAAGAAGATAAAAGCTCCTACATAACCTAGAAGAAAGCCTAAAAGAAGGAATAAGTGCTCTAAAAAAAAATAAATAAAGGGAAAAACTGCAATTTACCATTGCAGTACATAAACGTGATTTCTCAAAGGCAAAACATAGGTCAAATGGTCTAAATAAGATAAAAAGTGGGCTGAATCAATTAGAAATGGGTTTATGTGCAATATAGGAATTAAATGACATTTGGTAACCCTAAAACAGACCTGCTTAAATCAACAAGGTTTTGGTCAGGATAAAAATCAAGTAAACACTCTAAAATTCATGTAAAAATATCCTCTAGGGTTTCAAACATTCAAATTGGCCTTTGGAACCTAGTTTGACCTAGAATAGGGTCCTAGCTCATTAATTGACCTAATTTGGGTTTTTATGCAAAATGTCCAGTTAAACGGGGTCAAACCTAAAATTGAACTTCACCATTGGATTCCTTAGGTCCAAATTAGGTTTATACCAAAATTTGGACCTAAGGGGAGGTCATCTTGACCTACTTTGCAATTTAGTACACCCAAATCTCAATTTGGTCCCTATCTTTTGAAAATCATTGCAGAGAGGCCCCTAACTTCCTCGCCAACCTTACAATCAGGTCCTTCCACCATTATTGGGGTAGAATCCTGCTCCGACGAGGATTAAAGAGGGAATACTCTCTGATTCCTCAGAGATCCCCTCCCAGAAATGGAAGGGAGATTCTCTAAGGAATTCCCTTCCATCTGAGGCCAGTCATGATCCCTAATTTGATCCCAATCTCTCGTGCGAACACACGAGGGATTTGGGTATCCACCCACTTTCCTTCTTCGGCGAGCCGTCGGAGACGGATGCGTCCCCTCCAAGCACTGAACACACGGCCTAAAGCCTATAAAAGAACCCCCAAACCCGGCCGCTCAATTTCAGCTCGACCTAGCTGGGGTTTCACCTCAAATTTGTCTCTTCCTTCCCTGCCAGGGTACCCAGTGAGCTCCAGCGAGCTTTCATTCCTTTCCTCTTCGCTTTGCCACAAAACCAGTGGCAGAGACTTCTTCCTGATTCTCCTCTGTGTCGCGCAATACCCGCGTACGCTGCCTCAGACCCATCGTCGCCGCCGTCCTCCCCCACTGGGCATCTTCTTCTCCGGCGACAGCAGGTACAGCCATCCGCCTCTCCACCCCCTTCGTCCCTAAAATTAGGTTAGAACTACTCCACAACTTCCCCACTTTCTTTTCCCCCTTGCGTTTCATTTAATTACCCTTCGACAGTCGCTGAGCACCACCATCTTCCTCACCTCCGACCAACCTTCGGCTAGTCACCCCTGTCGCTCCACACTTCCACACGACTCGCCGACCAACTCAGAGGCTCCGCCTCACCTCATCGAGCAACCTCCACCCATCCACCATCCCTCTACGCCTCCACAGCAGCCCCCCGAACACACCCACACCTCCGGTCACAGGACGACCTAGGCACGCATGCCTAGGCCGCCCTGCAACCTGCTGCACGTCGCACCACCTTCGCCGTGCCACGTCGCACCACCTTCGCCGTGCCACGGCGAAGGTCTGCAGGTGGTTTGATTAGGCCAATAGGCCGTATTCATGCATGACAGGATCGGAGCTGCAGCCGCCATTGACAACGGTTGAAGCAGCTTCCAAGCACGCTCAGGCTCCATGGCTTCAGGATTTCAGCTGCTGTGGAGTGGAGTGAGTTGCATGCAAGCAGCCAGTTATCCATTGAAGAGTGTTGAGGCTGCAACTGAGTGGAGTGCGAAGAGCATTCTGCGGGCGTGCGCGAGAGTAGGGCGGGACTAATAGTCCAACATCGAAAATCTACGAGGCGCAGGTGTAGTATAAAGTGAATTGTTATCTTCTCATTGCCTCTGAACGCACAGGGGTGAGGTCCCTCACCTAACGCATGCTCGCCTCATCCGCGGTTTCACCACGCGGATCTGGCGGGATCCGACTCGACCTTATCTGAGCACACCTCGCGCATCACCCTCACGCCGGTGCGCCTGGTCCCTGGTGCGCTATCCGACCTGAGTACCCGCGGCTCTGTGAGAGCGTCCTGTGAGTGATTTGCAGAGAGAGAGATGTGTGGGTAGAGGGATAGGGTAGGTTTTGCTCCCTTGTGCAGGTAGGCTGAGAGTTGAAGAGAAGAGACTTAGCTGCAGGAAGGAGAAGAGAAGGAGCAGAAGAACTCTGAAGAAGAGGCTGAGCAAGGCAAAGAAGAAGAAGAAAGGCTGTATAGAAGAGACAGAAGATCGAGGAAGAAGAAGAAGAAGCCTTCGCATAAGAGAGACTGCAGAGAAAGAAGAAGAAAGGCCAAGACAGAAGACCAAGGAAGAAGAAGACAGAAGATCAGAAGAAGAAGAATAATCAAAGAAGGGAAAACACTTTTAAGACGTCTGATCTTGTGATCAGACGTCCAATTTTACTCTCTTGCATGGATTACTTTTTAAATGCATTTGAATTAAACTTTTGAGTAAATTAGAGTGTTTAGTTACATTTGAGATTAGTAGTAAATTCCAATTGCTCCCTGTATTCGACCTCAGATACTTCGATTTTCGACTAATAAAAACTTTTATTTGTTGACGACGCTTGATCACCTATACTACGACGCAATAACTATTAAACACGATCGAGCCAGTCGCTTCAACACACGCCATCGTCATCGCAGGATTCACTTCCGAAGGGGGACGAAAATTTGGACTTTATCTCGCGAGAAGCATCCCGGGTGTGGGACAAGCTTCTCTTAAGCTTTGGAGAGGTAGAGAAGAGAAGGAAGGGATGAGAATTTCATATGGAGGGGGTCTCCTTTCATAGTTGCAAGGAGTGGGGGCAAAATGGTCATTACATCTTTAAAATAATAAATGAGGGGTCTTTTGTGACGGATAAATCCGTCACTAAAGCCCCAACGTGGGCGTAGCACCCGCACCCATCCGCGCCTCCTCAGCTGCCCGCGCTTCCTCAATGCCCACACACGTTCTTTAATTCTCAGCCATCCGATTGCGAGATCAGACGGCTTAGAATGCGTGATCTCCCTTTGCTATGCACCCGCCCGAAGCGTGCGATGCCGCGTGACGCCGCGCGTGCAATAGTACGTGATCTCAATTGAGCGCAGACGGCCGTCCGATGACGATCCAACGCCTGCCATCGCCCGCACGCCCGCGCCTTCCTCCCCTTCGCTGCGGTTCGAACCCATGCCCGCAGCTCGCATAAGCGCGCTTGATCGCTGCGCTACGAGGCGCGGATGGTCGAGAGGGCGCTTTTAGGCACGGCTGACCATAGCCATTGGATCGAGATCCAACGACGGAGAGGGAGCAGGTGCGGGGTCTTCAGAAAATGTATGCGGCCATTTGGGTGGCCGGGGTGGAGCCACGTGGCGCCATCTTGGCCGTCCATCTTTTGGAAGTTGTAGATGGTGCCACGGATGTCGGATTGAATTGATTTTTGCGTCATTGTGCTGCAATCGTCGATCCGAATTCATCCTTGTGGTCGGATTTGTCATTTAAAGAGCAGATTTACACCATTCTGGCCCTTGATCTTATAGGGTTCTTCGGTCACTATCTGATGCTACGAATGCCTGATTAGGGCGATCTTGTAGTCGTTGAACTCCAATCGTCGCGCTAATCACATCCATATGTTTGGATCATCGATCCGAGTCCTCGATAAAATGTTTGCTCTGTCCAAGCACATAAAAGGAGACAATTAACCTCCATTTTATTCAAACTACTCTAAATGCAAGATGATGCATGTTATGCAATATTTATATCATGAAATGCAATCCTATGCTTAAGAACATGCATAAATAGACATCTTAGTAGTGTAAATGTGTTTACATCATACCCCCATGCCTATCTTTTGCTAGTCCCTAGCAAAAACTATATGTTATTTATAAAAGAATTAGGTTGGATTATTTGGACCTGAGTTATTTTCAATCATTAAGAAATTGTCTACTTAGGAACTGAACTTTCAAAGACACAACAGCACCCGAGCATCAGCCAAAATGCAAACCGCCTCAAGCCCTCGCCTTATTCAAAGAAAAATTTCTTTTTCACTTTTTCTTTTTTTCTAATTTTTTTTTTTTGAATTTTCAAATTTTAGGGTTTAAGAGTGGCTTTCTACGGCCATTCAACTCAAGCAAGATTTGATGAGAACCCTAAGTTTTATGCATCTTATTGTGATTGTGGTAGACTCCTTGATCGGCAATTAAAACAGACTTCAGGTTTCTATGCCTCTAGGTGACCTCAAAAATAATTCTACCTAAAGCTATATCTTTACAATCGGTAGCTTTCTCCCTAATTATATTTTTTTTTACAGGATCAACACAAGGGTAAATCCAGTGTATATTCTCCTGATTTATTCTACTTCTCCGCTTCTTCCTAAGTGTTTTGGGAATTTTTAGTGCATTTACTGAGCTGGGTTCTAAACAAT
Source organism: Thalassia testudinum (assembly GCA_037157565.1). Lineage (NCBI taxonomy): Eukaryota > Viridiplantae > Streptophyta > Magnoliopsida > Alismatales > Hydrocharitaceae > Thalassia > Thalassia testudinum. The sequence continues at coordinate 11,686,614 of JAZHRO010000072.1, forward strand.
TGGTTGTTGAGTTGTTACCACCGACAACTTGCCAGCCATACTCATGTGGCGAAGTGTGGCTTATTTCTTTTTCTTCTTTTCTCCTTTCCTTTTTGATTTTTTTTTTCTTCTTTTTTTTTTTTTTAAGTAGGTGGCTTCCCTGGTCTAAGATTTACCAAAAGGCAGGAAAAAGAGAAAGGTCCAGTGACTGGGCTCTGGACAACCTGCCTATGGGCTGTTACCCACGATAACATGCCAGCCATATCACCCTAGACGGTTCATTAGCTACCCAATTTCCATTAAAAATGCCGAACAATGAGTCAGTGACAAGATAGTGTGTAGATGATAGAAACTCAAAATTCCCTCAAATCAGAGGGCGGGTTGATAAGTCGTGTACTTATCACCGAAGCTTATTTACTCCAGTTATGATAGAATTAAGATGGCGAGGACTCAATGACAAATCCACATTTTAGTGGATACACGTGCTAATTAAGACCAAAGACCTAAAAGGTCTTTGTGTTCAAATCATAACGTAGTATTTCCTAAGATTGAAAATTTTCTTAAACCCAAATTCTCTTTCCTAATTCCAAAATTTTTTTCTTTTTTATAAAAGAAAATAAAATAAATCCACGAAGTTGACAAATGAATTCAGAGATGAATGTCCACCCTCCCATGCCTATCTAATTCAATGTCCCAATTGTATTAAAAAGACATAAAACAGAGTGGAAAAGTGTAGAAAGCACATAAATTGTGTGAATGTCAGGTCCGCTCCGAGATGAAAACTAAAAAGAACTGTTTATGTGCTGAATTTAGTTCCTTCAGCTAGGCACACTATACAAAGAAAAGAAATGAAGAATTCATAAGTGCAGGTCAGAATTAGAATAAACAGAAGAATCTTCTGACCTATCAACAGAGGTCCACAGATATGGACCAGATTGTGGTGCAGACCCATTCCCCATAATCGAGAATATCTTAGGTTGTGGAAAAAATTACCCAAAACGTAAAATCATAATGCAAACGGGGTCGGGCCTGCGATTTATGAGGATGCAACCCAAGACCATAAAGTCGGGTTATAGAGAATTGAAGCTCAAACGGATAATCCTTGAATGTGTGCTTGAGTTTGACATCCTCGAAACAAATGTCGTAAGGGTTCTGATTTGATGGTTTCAGCTTAAAAGGAACCCTTCGACTCAATCTTCCATTTCCTCCAAAATTAACTCCCCAAATCAGAACTTCCCAGCTCCTATCCTCCTCATTCAGCATGTCAAATTCCAGGACCTCTTGTATATTAATCACCCCATCTGAAATCTCCAAGTCTAAATGATGTGGCAGAATCAAAATTGACTTGGGTCTAATTATCTCAGAATTAGAATCATCAATAAGCTCAACGGGGTGTAACTGACAATCAGGGCATTGAATTGAATCCTCTAGAAAATGTAATTCTGGATCCGTAATGTTTGCCCGAAGATTAGTTTCCTCAATTATTGGGCAATCAAATGATCTATCAGATTCCTCAGGCCCAATCGTCTCACAGAAATCATGTTCAGAAAACTCACGTGAGACTTCGCAACTTGAATGTTCACCATCAAAGAAATCAGGATCCGTATCAATGTATGTCCCAAAATCAGTTGTCACTTTCTGTTCCCAGGAGACATACGTTTCCTCGTAACCTGGCTCAGGGATCTCAGGTGAAGAAATCAGATCTTCCTTAATTGGTCGCTTTAATTCAATCTGGTCATAACACATGTCCCCCCCAACAGGTGCCTGAGTGGGTTATGTCATTGGATTTCTTGAAGAGGGTTCATTCTGGGAATCATCCCAAGATTGAATCAAAGCAACCACGAATCTCATCCTCAATTTCGCTAATTTCCCGAGTAGAAACTCACCTGGGTTCTTATCCTTAACATCCTGGAGCCAATCCAACAAAGACTTGTTTAAATCATCAATCATTTCAATCAGGGGCTCCAATCTCTGAATGCAAGGTATTGGCTGAACTTCTAAAGATTGAATGATATTCCTCGAGTTAGCCAGAACCTTATCTTGAACCTGATTAACCTGAACCAAATGAGTTAGTTCAGGATTGGGCGGGTTTCACACCAATGCAGAGGAATTAATGAATTGACATTCGTTATACCCTTCCTGATAATAGGTCATTTCAGATTGTTCAAAAGATGGTGATGACCTAAAGGCAGTGAAATCTGAGGATGGGTAAGGATCGATGTATCCTTTTTGATTGTAGATCGTATTAGGTTGTTCATGAAAGGAAGATGATCTATAATCGATGTGGCACTGAGAAGGATAGAAATCACAATCAAAGTGTTCAGGGTTAGACCCTAATACGGAGGTCCAGAGTTGTATCCCCAATCCGAGTTATCCCAACTAACTGATGGTTGATTACAATACGAGTCAGGATAACCGTCATGTTGAGGATAATTCACAATAGGAGGGAAAGAGTGGGAATGCGTGAAATATGTGGAAGGATTCATGAGACACGGGAGGAAGAAAGGTTCCCTGCAATACAAACAATCAAACCTGTTCTTAATTGGGTTAGCCTACAGACCTACAGACTCCCAAAACCTGTCTTGAGATAAAGAAATGATTTGATCTACTTCCATCTGTTCAATCCAACTAGTTAGAAGGAGGGACTGGGGAGAAGGTTCTTCCTTCGGCTTGCACCTCCGATTCCTAGTGTACCCCCCAGCCGCGATCGTTTGATTCTGCTCCCTAGCTAGACATCAGATTGAATAGTAGAAACAGAGTAATCGAAAATAATCTCGTTCTGGGTTCTGAAGAGCGAGTCCAATCCTTAAGGCCAATGTCTACTTTGTTTTATTTAGGGCTAGGTTTGAACGTGCTTTGGAATGTGATGGGCCCTTTAAATGGGTTGTGCCCTTAATGATTGATTGATTTGTGTGTGCGTGCACAACCAATTATTTTCAAGCAAGATTATTTTTGATGTGGTAAATTTTAAGGTTCAAATCTTGCTTAGTAGCTTTTAGGATTCAACTTTAGGTGTTTTCAAACAAGTTTCATTGGCACAACAGGTTTTGATAGAACGGGTGAAAATGTTTTCCTTTAAAGCTTAAAAAGAATGTGGAGTGCCTGATAAATCCTTAAGAGTTGAACCTAATTGGTAGCTACTTGATGAGTTTATTTTATTTGAAGTGGTGCGGCCCAATCAACTCAAACAATTGGCCTGATGCACCACTTAATTAGGCACACAAATGATTACCTAATCTGATTTCTACTCAATTATGTGTTTGAATGTGTGTACCGGCTCCTAAGATCGGTTTACCGATTGAGTTTGAAAATCAAATGAGGTTGTGTACCACTGTGAGATTTTTTTTTTTTTCTTTTCTAATGTGGGGGTTGGGGTGAGTATGGGTGTCAAACAACAAATAATCTAACCTTAGAGTTTATAAAAACACCTAGGTTGATTGATGTTTCAATTATTATGTTGTGGAATGAAATCTAATGGGTGGGAGGTGGGGGATAACTTACAGAACCTTCCGCAGCACTTTTCTCCGATCTACCACTTTTGCCTCTCTCGAAAGAGTACCTGCAATTACAATAAGAAAGGATAAAAGTGAAGTAAATGATTTGTAAGTTACAAAACGCGATGAGAAATCAAAGATCGTTGCCTCCCCAGCAATGGCGCCAAAATATTTTACGCACGAATTGCTACGCTAACGTGTTTGGTTTTGGGAAACCTTTCATTGTATCTTGAAAGCGAAGAACTCATCTTCAATAAATAAAATTTATACCGAAATGAAAATTCCGGGTCGAACACAGGGAGGCGGACATTTGATTTAAAAACAACGCATTTCGTTTTATTTCTCACGTAGTAATTTAATTTAAAACTATCTAATTATTTACAATAAATAGAAGAGAGAGAGAGGGTAAGAAAGAGATAGAATATTACACATAGAAATCAAAATGAGATGTAGAATAAACAAAGAATTTATCATTAAGGAGATTGTTCATTACAACTAAAAAGCATAAAGCAATTGCACTAGAAAGCGATAAATTTACTCTAGAAAGCACTAAAAGAATGGAGGGAGAAATGTCCTCCTCGACGGTCGCTTAGAGGACGAACAGAACAACTCTAGAAAGCAGTAAATCTATACTAGAAAGCAGTAAAAAGAATAGGGAGAGAGAAATCCTCCTCGACGGTTGCTTGGAGGACGAGCCGGATGGGACGATGCCTAGACGAAGGAGGACGAAGTAGGACGAAGGAGGACGAAGTAGAAGAACGGGAACGGAGCAGCACGCTGTCGTCGTTGCGGGATCCACTTCCGAAGGGGGACAAAAATTTGGACTTTATCTCGCGAGAAGCATCCCGGGTGTGGGACAAGCTTCTCTTGAGCTTTGGAGAGGTAGAGAAGAGAAGGAAGGGATGAGAATTTTGTATGGAGGGGGTCTCCTTTTATAGTTGCAAGGAGTGGGGGCAAAATGGTCATTACATCTTTAAAATAAAAAATGAGGGGTTTTTAATGACGGATAAATCCGTCACTAAAGCCCCAACGTGGGCGTAGCACCCGCACCCATGCACGCCTCCTTAGCTGCCCGTGCTTCCTCAATGCCCACGCACGTTCTTTAATTCTCAGCCGTCCGATAGCTAGATCGGACGGTTTAGAATGTGTGATCGCTCGCTGCTGCGCGCCAACCCGACGCGTGCGATGCCGCGTGATGCCGCGCGTGCAATAGCACATGATCTCAATTGAGCGCAGACGGCCATCCGATGACGATCCAACGCTCGCCATTGCCTGCACGCCTGCATCTTTCTCCCCTTAGCTGCGATTCGAGCCCGCGCTCGCAACTCACGCAAGTGCACTCGACCGCTACGCTACGAGGCGCGGATGGTCGAGCGGGCGCTTTTAGGTGCGGCTGACCACAGCCGTTGGATCGAGATCCAACGGCGGAGAGGGAGCGGGTGTGGGGTCTTCAGAAAATGTATACGGCTATTTGGGTTCCCGGGAAGGCGCCATGTGGCGCCATCTTGGCCGTCCATCTTCTGGATGTTTCAGATGGTGCCATGGATGTCGGATTGAATTGATTTTTGCGTCGTTGGGCTGAAATCGTCGATCTGAATTCATCCATGTGGTCGAATTTGTCATTTGAAGAGCTGATTTACACCATCCTGGCCCTTGATCTTCTAGGGTTCTGTAGTCACTATCTGATGCTACGGATGCCTTATTAGGGTGATCTTGGAGTCATTGAACTCCAATCGTCGCCCTGATCACATCCTTACGGTTGGATCTTCGATCCGAGGCCCCGATAAAATGTTTGCCCTATCCAAGCACATAAAAGGAGACAATTAAACTCCATTTTATTCAAACTGCTCTAAATGCATGTTGATGCATGTTATGCAATATCTATATCATGAAATGCAATCCTATGCTTAAGAACATGCATAAATAGACATCTTAAGTAGTGGAAATGTGTTTACATCAATGGCTCTTATCGTTCAGACATTGGCCAACAATCAGAAGACGAATGCAGCTATGAAGAAACAACATAGAGACGAGATCATAGAGGTTTGCAATCAACTTGCCTAAATGGAAAATCCTCGCCAACCTGGTGCACTTCCTTCACAACCTCTGCCTAATCCAAAAAATGTGCCAAACCAGAGGTGTGTTATGAACCTAAATCCAAGCCAAGCTCACTTTGTTTATCAGGCCCCTTCTACTCCATCACATGACGAGATGGAGGCTTCGACATCATATATGGGTTACCAGCAACAAGCATCTCCTCTACCCACTCCAAACCAAAACCAGGCAAGATTGAATTCTGTTAATACCCGCACAGGCAAAACAACACAAGACCCACCTTATCCAAGCCAAACCAAGCCTGTTAATACAAACCCTAACCCAAGGATAGTTATCTAGGATACCTCTATCCCAGATCAAGAACCTAGATCCATTCTAGAGGAACCATCTAAAGTTCCATTTCCTGAGGCCTTGACCAAAGGAAAAAGGATAACCAAAATCATGGCACCTGAGGAGGACCTGGTTAAGCTCTTCGAGCTGGTCCATATAAACATCCCCTTGATGGATGCAATACACCACGTACAGACTTACGCATGATTTTTGAAAGACGTACATACACCTAAGCATAAGCTGAGAACCAAAATCAGGAATCTGTTTGTACTGTCAAAGTAAGCTTGCTCTGTCATTTCGAGCAAACTCTCACCTAAGGCAAAAGACCCAGGCACCCCTTTGATCTCCTGTGAAATCGGTGATATATGATTTGACCAGGCTTTATTAGACTTAGGAGCCTCCATAAATTTGATACCCACATCCATACTAAACTACTTTGAGGAACCTAAACTTAAATCAATTGAAATGACTTTACAATAAGCACACCGATCAATTAAGTCACCAAAAGGAATTCTCGAGGATGTCATAGTTAGGGTGCATGATTTCTATTTTCCAGTGCATTTCATCGTTTTAGACATGGATGCTCTTGAGAATGTGAAGAATACACCGATCATATTAGGGAGACCCTTTCTGGCCACTGTAAGGCCAATATCAATTGTGAGGAGGGCCAAATCAAATTGAAATTTAGGAGGAAGACACTAAACATCAACATCTTTAAGGCCCAACAAGGAATTAATTGCGGAGTTATTGAACAAATTTGCGATATTGAAGTAGTGGTTGATGACTTCATAGAGAACCTGACTATTTCTGATCAACCATAAGAGGATCAAAACCCGCACTTAGAGGAGCACGAACTTAACTTAGACACATCCATAGCTCCTTCCTTTGCTCCTGACACCCATCCGGAATTACCCATGATGGGAACACCATCACGAGCCCTAACTAGCTCATTTTGACCAAGAAAAGAGAATAAAAGCTCCTACATAGCCAACTGGAAGTCCAAACTCAAGTAATAACCAGTCTGAGAGAAAAGCAAGAAACAAAGGGTAAAACAATAATTTTACCATTGCAGTGAAACAACAAGTTTTCTCATGTGCTAAACACAGGTTAAATGATCTTAACAAGATAAAAAGTGGGTTGGTTCAGACAGAAAAGCGTTCATGTGAATTCTAGGTATTAAATGACTTCTTGTAATCCTAAAAAAGACCCACTTCATTTTACAAAGTTTTGGTCATGATAAAATTCACATAAACCCTCTAAGTATCATGGGAAAATATTCTCTAAGGTTTGGAACCTTCAATTTGGCCCTTAGAACCTATTTTGACCTAAATTGGTGTCTCAGTCAAATATTTGCCCTAAATTGGGTTTTTCTGTAAATTGCCTAGTCAAACGTAGTGAACCCTAAAATACAACTTCACCATTGGATTCCTTAGGGAAAAATTAGGTTTGTACCAGAATTTGGACCTAAGGGAATTCACCTTGACCTACTTTGCAAATAGATCCATACTAATTACATTTCTATCCCTAACTTTCAAAAACTTCTACAGAAACCCCCCTATCTTTGTCTTCGTTCTTTGCAATTAGGTTCCTCTGCCATTATAGAAGAGGGAATCCTACTCCAGTGAGGTTTCAAAGGCAAGAACTCTCTGATCTCTCAGAGAAGCCCTTTCAAAATTGAAAGGGAGATTCTCTGAGAAATCTCCTCCAGTTTGAACACAATCATGAACCATAATTCCTACCCAATCTCTTATGCAAATGCTTGAGAGATTTGGGTCTCTCTGAGTTTCCATCTCTGGCAACATTTCCATGCTTGGAAGCTTGGCTTCCAAGCACAAACTCAACCTCCAAGGCCTATATAGGAAACCCTAATACATTCCGCACATCTTCAGCTTGGATTTGGGCTAGTCAACCCCACTTTCTTCTCTCCTCGCCGGCCACAACTTCTCCACAAGCTCTGGCTGCTCCATCCTCTCTCTCTCGTTGCCCAACCACAATACCAGGGGTTTGGTTACCTTCCTCTCAATCATCCGCTTTGGCCACACCAGCCCAGATGCTGTCTCTGTCCCTGTTGTCGCCACTGCCTCTCCTATTGAGAGCTTCATCTCTGGCAACAGCAACACGAGCCGACCGTCATCCCTGCCCCCTTCATCCTTATTCTAGGCAGATAATTCCTCACTCCCTCCTCTTCCTGCTCCTCCTCTAGATTTCTTGAAACTATCCCTCGACGCCACAAATCACCACCACCTTCTTCATCTACGACCACACTACGACGAGGCGTCCCCACCCCTTCGCACCTCCATCTGCCTCGCCAACCACTCCATAAGCATTGCTACACCTCCTAAATGTAACCCCTCACCTCACTCACCGCGTCACACACCCAAAACACCCCCCAACACACCCACACACATAGCCACAATTTTCCCTAGATCTGCACCACAACAACCCACACGTCGCGCCAACCCCCGCAACACGTTCGCCGTGTCTTGGGGAAGCCTCTTGAGCCTTCTGACGAGGCTGCATGGCCATTTGCATGACTGCAGATACAAGAGGGCCGCCGCCATTGAACCAAGCAAGCAGCTATCTTGCAAGCTCATTCTAGATCTTCTCGCCCCAGGCTACGAGTCCTAGGGCTTGCGGAATCTCCTCGTGCATAGCTTCTGCCAAGCAATTGGCACTGAAGACCCCAATAGCAGCTGCAATTGGATCCGCCATCTACTGAGAACGCGCACAACAGGAAGGTGGGACGTTTAGTCCCAACTCGGAAGTGAGTAAGCGTGCATAGTGAAATAAATTGTAAAAGTCAAGAAGGCTTATCGCCTCCTAACCACGGGGTGAGGTCCCTCTCACCTACCACTGCCTCGTCCATGACCCGCTGCCCGTGAACCTGGCTGACATGTATACCAGACCTGCACTCCTTACCCACCATCGCATGCCGATGGGCCTGGTTCCGGGCACGCGTACCTGACCTAATTACCCAAGATGGCTCTAGGAGAGCGAGCCTAAGAGAGAACGAGGAAGAGAGATCGCAGGGGCGGGTAGAGGTAGGTTTTTCTCTCTCATAGGAAGGGGAAGAAGAAGAAGCCAAGGAAGAAGAGGGTCGAAGCCAGAAAAGCTAAGGAAGGAGAAGGCAAGGTAGAAGAGGAAGAGCTGAAGGCTGAAGAGAAGGAAAGAAAGAAGAAGAAGAAGAAGAAGAAGAAGCCAAAGCTAAAGGCCGAAGGAAATAAAGGAAAAGAAGGCTAAGGCATGAACAAATTAGAGAAGAAAAGAAGGAGATCAAAGACAGAGAAAGAAGAGAAATAACAATGTAGCAATCACAAGTTTAAGATGTCAGATTCATAAATTAAACGTCCATTTTTGTGCTCTTCATATACATTGATATTTTTTGGCCATATTTACATTTTACATTAACTCTGCTTTTCATTGCTTATTATATTCAATTTCTCAGAGTTGTGTTCTTGATTTTTAGGCCCCTATTTGCTCCCTGCATTCAACCTCGGATTTACAATTTTGACTAATAAAATTTATTTATTTTCAAGTGATTTCAATTGTACTACAACGCATTAATTTTAAAGATTGACCTCGCCTCGCTGAACATTTTGGCTCCATTACTAGGGAGTAACGGGCGATTTAGAAATCTTGATCACAAGTTCTGATTTGATACTAACTTGATATATCTATTTTGCTGTGATTGTTTCAGGGGAGATGATTCAAAACAAGATGGTCACACAACAAACACAGTTGGGGCAGGTAATCTCTAACTAGCCCTTTCCCTTAATCCCCACATTTTGAAAAGGAAAGATAAAATAAAATCAATTAGGGCTACCTGCTTTCCATCTTTAGGTAAGTCACCAAAGTTGCCGAATTTTGATTTCAACAACAAATTTCGATTTATGCATCTATTTAAGGTAACTAGGGCTACCGCCTTCTTGATTGAGCCCTAGACACCATATTTGTGGCAACTAAATTGGACCAAAGTGAGAGCCAACTTAAGGATTCCAATTTAGGGTTTTTAGAGACACATCTTTCTAAGCAAGAATCAACTAGAGCAAAGAGAGGTGTGCCTAAGCCTTGCTTGAAAAGACTTATTCAAGAGAAACCCTAAAATTCAAGCTCTTAATTCCACTTGAACCCTAAATGAAAGGACCTTAAGCTTCTCAAAGGACAAATAGGTGAAGTTGACCCCCTGGTTGGGTCAACCAACCTTGAAATTAGGTCACTTTTGCACTCAAAACATCTAAAGTTCACGTGGAATCCTATGCGCCTTTCTCTTAAATAACAGTGGTAGACTTAAGAGGTCAAAGTCCCCATTCTGGTCTACCTGGAATCTCAATCACAAGGGAGGTTGGGTGCGGAAAACCCTATAACCCTTGGGGCACTCTACCATGTAGGGGTCTTAGCGGGACTCACCCTCTCTGGTTGCCTCGGTAATTCTCAGGTGGACGACTTTCCGATCCAGGGGTATCATCTGCCTCGAACATCTATAGTCATCCAAACATCTTTGGGTGCCTTAATTGCGTTAAACATCCAGTCCTTCATCCCTTCTCCTTAGGGCACACACATAGATTTTCTTTGGGAGTCTCTATTCAGATCAAATCACTTCGATCCACACTTGAATTCTGATTCTACATCTTGATTCGACCATCGGATCCAAATATGCAGCCTTGTTACTTAGGAATACCATTCAAAAAACCTGAATCGTAAAGATCAATGAGAGATAGAATGATTGAGGATGCCCTTGAATTTTGTGTAATTGAATACAAAACCTCAAAACTAGTAGAAGACATTCAGGTTAGTGTACCAACAACAACTTTCACCATAAACTATGCCCAAGTGTTATTAACAGAAGCTACAAAAGGATCAACCTGAGACATTCTCATAATAGGATACATTGAGATAGAAAAATTACATAACTTTGAATACCTCCAATGCATGACAAATTTTGTACTTTGGGAACAGCACCAAGATGATCTTGAAAAATGGGAAGAGATGATGAGATTATTGAAACAAGTTATCGATCAGAAATACCCGTACATAACCCAAATAGCTCATGAAACATCTTGGAATAGTATCGAGGACCAATCTGATTTCCCAAGTCCTAGGTTTGAGGCACAAGGTTGTTGTGGATTCCCAACCCAGACGAAAAGTAACATGCCTGATCATGAAGTAGGTTGGGAAGTCCCAATTGCAGGAGAACACAAGTTTGAGCCAGCCCTAGATCCTGGGTCATCAAGAATAGAATTCCAAGACTACTGCAATGATGAGATTAAAATTGAACCCCCTAAGGTTGTAAATCCCGCCCCATATTCTGATAAGGTGACCGTCGAAGGTAATTCTAACCTAGATTCTAGTAATTCAACCCACATCCTCTGCCTAGAATCTGGATCTGAAACTTATTGGGAAGATTACAAGGCTCCGTATGATGAAGATCAAAGTTTAAATGAAGAGTATGATTATGGGCCTTTATTTGACGATTATCCCTCTCCAACATCCTTAGAGATACAAATCGATCTCTTGGAAGTCATGCCAATCTACGATACAGAAATCGAGTTGGAAGAGTGGGGTTCTGATTAGGTCTTTCCTACAAACATAAAACCTGAGCTCAGACCTTATAAGGACAACTTTTTAAGCTTAGAATCTACATATAGGCTAGACCCCAGTCAGGTTGCAGAGTCTACATAATATGATTTATTCTGTGGTTGAACCTCTGATCTTGAATCTCATTCAGAACTTGATTTTCATAATCTCTTTGACGATTTCAAATCTTACCATGATTTCAGAAAACCTTTGTTTCCTGACCACGACAAGCCAATCTATGACCTCAGCTCACATGATTCATTCTAAGACTCTGACTCTAATGTCCTGGATCCTGAGATCACCGATTTAAACTTCGATTCTAGTGAGGTGGAATCATTTCTTTTCGTTCCTCAGGAATGAAAACAAAAAATGCCGAGAGTGACTACAACCCAAAGTTCAAATCTTTTCTCGACTCAGATTTCCCTCATCCTCTAAACACTCTTCAGGCATTCAATTTTGAATTTAATAGCTACTATGAGGACTCTCTAAATGAAACCACCTGTAACTCCTTTCTAGAAGAGCTTTCATACACAATTCTTATTGAAGCCATCTCCTTTGCATATATAGAACCCACCAAAACTAATTTTCAACCCCAACCTGCAACCGGACTCAATTTCTATTCTGATTCCCCCCTTACTAAGCTGATTGTAAATGATTCGCTTCTGCATCTTTATCGGGCTTCGGACATTCATCAGATCATAAATTATGCTCCATGATTCTTTGATCACTCCTATAGGGTTTATGCATCATCCACTAATTACTTTATGGGTCCCTACTCTAACTAGGCTGATTCGACTCAGCCAAACCCTGAATTCACACTTTCATATCATTCTGAGCTCCAGAGTATATGGTGGTCTCCACATCTCTTGATCTACACTTGTCAAACCACCAGATTGATTGGGTTTGGGCTGCATCATCAGCCTATTGATATGAACAAGCACCTAGTTGGACCAACCAATCTGTTGATCAGGGTTCTTATTTTACAAAACTCAACTGATTTGACCACTCCCTCTCCATACCATTTCCTGGCCAGCTGAAGGCGTTGAATTTAGCGCTTAACGGGAGGGAACCTGTCATTCCAAAAACCCAAGATCCTTCTGATTATCCATCTGTACTTCATGTTTATTGCACCCTGAGTTAGATTTTCTTAGAAGAATCGATCCCACCTCTGGTACACGTTCCAGAGCATGAAATCATCTGTAACAGTCATTCCCGACCCAGTCACCCACTCAATAAATCTTGTTCTAAGTCCCCGAACCCAACACTATTTGACACCTTCCGTTTACAATGAGGACATTGCAAAACTTCAGCATGGGGGGGTGGTAAAGTGCAAACATACAGAAATCAAGAAAATTCAGAAGGGTTCTCACAAAAAATCACATATGCCAAAAATACAAAAAAAAATAAAAATTTATGAAAAAGAAAAAAAAATTAGTGGAGAAAAGAAAATTTTGTGGCCATACAAATCTTGAGGAGGAAAAGTGAAAAATGTGAAAAAGGAGCACAAACAAAATGAAAAGAAAAAGAGTTAGTCATTAGTAAGAAATTAAGGGATTAACTGAAGTTCTAAACCATATCTTGAAAAAGAAAAATGAAGGAAAAGGTACTAATGAGACATAAAAGAGATTAGTAGGAACACTAATCTTACGCCTCTTGGACTAAGCACTTAGGCATAGAAATTCAAGTATCTGCTAAGATCTGGATAGTCCTTAAGAGGATGGGGAAAATAAGAAGCTTAAGTATTAAGTCTAAGGCTTAGGGAGTATTAGGCCTCATTAACTAACCTTTGGTTTGCCGGACTCGGTAACCTAAGCACCCCAATCCTCACACAGTCTGGTTTAGTGCGCATAACTATCAAAATCATGCAAAAGCGTTTAAATGTTCTGAAGAAGTCACGAAGATTAGGAGCGGCCAATCAACGCAAGTTGATTTGGATGAGTTCCCGATGCGAAGAGGCAGGAAATTCCCCTCGAAGATGTGTAATAACATACCGTCTCTTTGGTGCTTGTCTCCTACGATATTTAGATATCCTACCAGGGGCACTTAAGTACCCTGTGTTGGTTTAGATGCCATAGGCAGCATTATCATGAAATGTCGATTGCCAGGGTCTGGATTTAGGTACAGAATGCCATGGGCGAGATTATCTTGAAATCTCGAAAGCCAGGGTTCTGGGGGTTGCCATGGCGGTGCTATCACGACCCATTGATTGCCAGGGACCTTTCGAGGATTGATGATGGGGACGAGGAATACGATACAGACTATGTTGAGAAGCCAAGCTGAAGCTAGAAATAAAAAGAAAAGAGAGAGAAATCTCTCCAAAAAAAAATCCTCTGTCTCTTCCTTGCAAAAAATGCACTGCAAACTGAATCAAGGCTAAAATACGTTACAAGCACGGGTGCTTTAATTACAGAGTCTGATGAACCATAGGATATTTCTTGTGGACCTTGAAAACCTTCGCGGAGGACTGATGTTAGAGTAAGCACCCTATGTTGGTTTAGATGCCATAGGTAGCATTATGACGAAATGTCGATTGCCAGGGTATGGATTTAGGTACAGAATGCCATGGGCAGGATTATCTCGAAATCTCGAAAGCCAGGGTTCTGGGGTTTGCCATGGACGGTGCTATCACGACCCATCGATTGCCAGGGACCTTTCGAGGATTGATGATGGGGACAAGGAATCCGATACAGACTATGTTAAGAAGACAATCTGAATCTACAAATGAAAAGAAAAGAGAGAGAAAACTCTCCAAAAAAAAAATCCTCTGTCTCTCTCTTGGAAAAAATGCACTGCAAACTGAATCGAGGCTAAAATACGTTACAAGAATGGGTGCTTTAACCATGGAGTCCGACGAACCTTAGGATATTTCCTGTGGGCCTTGAAAACCATCGCGAAGGACTGATGCTAGCGTTTGTCAGGTCTGGATCTTGGTTGGTACTTGAGTACCTCTAATCCTACTATCGGCATTCTAACCTAATCAAAAAGAAAAAAATCACTCATCATAATTTGTGAACATCAAGGAATTCATGGTCTGGAATAGAAGTTAAAACCTTAAAATTTTGCTAAGGGACTAGCAAAAGCTAGGCATGGGGGTATATGATGGGAACACCATCATGAGCCCTAACTAGATCATTTTGATCCAAAAAATAGAACAAAAGCTCCTACACAACCAACTGGAGGTTTTAACTCAATTAATAACCCATCTGAGAGAAAAGTAAGAAATAAGGGGTAAAACAGAAATTTTTCCATTGCAGTGCAACAACAGGCTTTCTCATGGGCTAAACACAGGTCAAATGGTCTTAACAAGATAAAAAGTGTGTTGGTTCAGATAGAAAAGGGTTCACATGAATTATAGGAATTAAATGACTCCCTGTAACCCTAAAACAGACCCACTTGATTTGACAAGGTTCTAGTCAAGATAAAATTCACCTAAGACCTCTAAAAATCATGGAAAAATATTCTCTAGGGTTTATAGCCTTCAATTTGGCCCTTAGAACCTATTTTGACCTAAATTGGGGTCTTAGTCAAATATTTACCCTAAATTGGGTTTTTGTGTAAATTACCCAGTCAAACGTGCTCAAACCAAAAATCCAACTTCACCATTGGATTCCTTTAGTCAAAATTAGCTTTATACCAAAATTTCACCTTAAGGGAATTCACCTTTACCTACTTTGCAAACAGGTCCACCACAATTACATTTCTACCGTTGCCTTTCGAAAACTTCTGTTGAAACCCCCTATCATTGTCTTCATTCTTTGCAATTATGTCCCTCCACCATTATAGCAGAGGGAATCCTACTTCAGAAAGGCTTCCAAGGAAGGAACTCTCTGATCTCTCAGAGAAGCCCTTTCAAAATTGAAAGTAAGATTCTCTAAGAAATCTCCTCCAATTTGAACACAATCATGAACCATAATTCCTACCCAATCTCTCATGCGAACGCACGAGAGATTTAGGTCTCTCTGAGTTTCCATATCCGGTGACAATGCCATACTTGGAAGCTTGGCTTCCATACAAAAAATCAACATCTAGGGACTATATAAGAAACCCTAATTCATTCTGCACATCCTCAGCTTGGATTTGGGCCGGTCCACCCCACTTTCTTCCCTGCTCGCTGGTCACAACTTCTCCACAAACTCCGATAGCTCCATCATCTCTCTCTCATCACCCTACCACAATAACAGGGGTTGGGTTACCTTCTGCTGAAACATCCACATTGGCTGTAGCAGCCCAGACGCTGCCTCTGCCCCTGTCGTTGCCATCGCCTCAGCTACAGAGAGCTTCATCTCCGGCAACGGCAACACGAGCCAGCCTCCATCCTTACCTCCATTCATCCTTGGACTAGCTTAGATAATTCCTCTCTCCTTCCTATTCCTATTCCTATTCTCCCTCTTTGTTTGTTGAAACTATCCCTCAACGCCACAAATCACCACCACCTTCTTCATCTCCAGCCACACTCTGGCAAGGCGTCCCCACTGCTCTGCACCTCCATCCGCCACTCCATAAGCATCGCCAAATCTCACTGAATGTAACCCCTCACCTGACTCACCGCACCACACACCCAAAACACCCCTCGAACACACCCATACACACAACCATAGGTTTCCCTAGATCTGCCACCACAACCACCCACACGGCACGCCGACCCCCGTAACATGTTCGTCGTGTCTTGGCGAAGCCTCCTGAGCCTTTTGATGAGGCCGTAAGGCTGTTTGCGTGACTGTAGGTACAGGAGGGCAACCACCATTGAAGTAAGCAATCAGCTAGCTTGCAAGCTCATTCTAGGTCTTCTCACCCCAGGCTACAAGTCCTAGGGCATGCAGAATTTCCTCGTGCATAGCATCAGCCAAGCAATTGGCACTAAAGACCCCAGTAGCAGCTGCAATTGGATCTGCCATCTACTATGGACGTACTCAAAAGGAATGTGGGAAGTTTAGTCCCACCTCGAAAGTGAGTAAGCGTGCACAGTGAAATAAATTGCAAAAGTTAAGTGGGCTTATCACCTCCTGACCAAGGGGTGAGGTCCCTCTCACCTATCACTGCCTCGTCTATGACCCATTGTGCACAGACTTGGCTAACCCGTATACCCAACCTGCACTTCTCGCCCACCACCGTACATCGGTGGGACTGGTCCCGAGAGTGCGTACCTGACCCGTTTACCCGAGAAGGCTCTAGGAGAGCGAGCCTAAGAGTGAAAGAGGAAGAGAGATCGTGGGGGCGAGTAGGGGTAGGTTTTGCTCTCTCGTAGGAAGAAGGAGAAGAAGAAGCCATGGAAGAAAAGGGCTAAAGCTAGAAAAGCTAAGGAAGGAGATGATAAGGCTGAAGAGGAAGAGCTGAAGGCTGAAGGGAAGGAAAGAAAGAGGAAGAAGAAGAAGAAGAAGCCAAGAAGAAGGAGGTGCCACAGAGACAGAAGGAAAGAAAGAAGAAGAAGAAGCTAAAGGTAGAAGGAAACAAAGGAAAAGAAGGCTAAGGCACGAAGAAATTATAGAAGAAAAGAAGGAGGAGATCAGAGATAGAGATCAGAGACAGAAAAAGAAGAGAAATAGCACTTTAGCAATCACAAGTTTAAGAGCTCTGATTCAGAAATCAGGCATCCATTTTTGTGCTCTTTATATACATTGATATTCTGTTGCTATACTTAAATTTTGCATTAACTCTGATTTTCTTTACTTATTATATTCAATTTCTCAATGTTGTTTTCTTGATTTCGAAACCCCTATTTGCTCCATGCGTTCGGACTCGGATTTACAATTTCGAGTTATAAAATTTATTTATTTTCGAGTGATTTCAACTGTACTATGATGCATTAATTTTAAACATTGATCTCGCCTCATTAAACAACCCACTGTTGCTGAAAACCTGATTTTGGAATTAAAGCCTCTTCTTAATCATCTCAAATACGTCTTTTTGGGTTCCTATCAGACATTTCCTGTTATTATCAACTCCCGACTCACTCGTAATCAGGAAACATGCCTGATTTCTATTCTCCAGCAACATCGAAGAGCCATTGGATGGACTCTTGACGATCTCACCAGTATCAGCCCCTCATAGTGCACACACCACATCTACAGTGAAGAGGGCTCAGGACCATCCCATGAAATGCAGAGATGCCTGAATCCCAATCTGCAGGATGTCGTGAAAAAGGAGATTATCAAGTGGTAAGATGTAGGGATCATCTACCCAATCTTCGACAGTCCGTGGGTGAGTCCAATCCAGGTTGTGCCTAAAATGGCAGGGCTCACCGACATCACGACTGAAATCAGAGAAGCCATATCGACCTATATAGCAAACTTGTGGAGAGTCTGCATTGATTACAGAAGACTCAGTTCCTCCATGAAGAAGGATCATTTTCCACTACCGTTCATTGATCAGATTCTTGAGAAACTAGCAGCAAATCGATTCTTCTGCTTTCTAGATGGGTACTCCGGTTAAAACCAGGTCGCAATCCATCCCGAGGACAAAGAAAAAACCACCTTCAATTGCCCCTTCAGAACTTACGCATTTCGAAGGACGCCGTTCTATCTCTACAATGCACCTGCTACATTTTAGCGGTGCATGCTTGCCATATTCTCAGATATGGTAGGTCAGTACCTTGAAGTCTTCATGGATGACTTCTCGGCATTTGCTGAATCATTTGACGATTTCCTCCTGCAATTGGTCCAGATCCTCAAGTGGTGCATCAACGTGAACTTGGTTCTCTCCTGGGAAAAGAGGCACTTCATGGTACTTGAGGGAATAGTCCTGGGACATCTTATCTTTTAAAAGGGCATCTAGGCTAATCGAGCCAAGGTTAATTTGATTTCCAAACTCCTTTTGCCTAGCTCAGTCAAAGGCATCAGATCCTTCTTAGGGAATGTCGATTTTTACCATCGATTCTTTCCCGATTTCTCGAAAATCTTTCACCCATGACTAATCTCCTATATAAGGATATCCCTTTTGAAATCACCAAGGAATGCACTCAGGCATTTGAAGTCCTGCGTGATCGAGTCTCCCAAGCACCCATCCTCTAGCCCCTTGATTGGTCTTAATCTTTTGAGATCATGTGCGATGCATCTGATTACGTTGTAGGTGTGTTACTTAGGCAGAAAATAGATCGGAAACCCATGGTCATTTACTACGCTAGCAAGACACTTGATGAGGCTCAGTGTAACTTCATAGTACTGAGAAAGAGCTGCTAGTCACAGTATTTACCCTGGAAAAATTCAGATCATATCTTTTGGGGACTTATATTGTCATTTACTTTGATCACACTACTATGAGGCATCTCCTTACGAAGAAGGATACGAAATCTCGAGTAATCCGCTGGATCTTGCTGTTGCAAGAATTTGATCCCAAGATTCGCGACAAGGTAAGGAAACATAATGTGGTAGCTGATCACTTATCCCACCTTCCTTCTGATATTATCAACCCTTCCGAACCCATTGCTGAACATTTTCCTGATGAGAACCTCCTGACTATCAATACAGGACGTCCATGGTTTGGTGATCTAGTAAACTACTTGGCATCACATCAGAACCATCCGATTGGCCAAAAGCCAAGAAAGACAAATTACTTTCCGATGCCAAGTACTACTTTTGGGAAGACCCGTATCTTTTCCGCATTGGTGCTGATCAAATCATTCGACAATGTGTTTCGGAAGAGAAATTCAAGACATTTTGTCCTTCTGCCATGACCAGGCATGCAATGGACACTTCACTGGTCATAAAACTGCAGCAAAAGTCCTCTAGTGCAGCTTCTATTGGCCCACGATTTTCAAAGATGCATACAATCACTGTAAGGCATGCACTCATTGCCAGACCTTAGGAAACATGATCCACTGTGATATGATGCCCTTACAGTCAATTCTCGTATGCGAAATCTTCGATGTCAGGGGGATTGATTTTATGGGACCCTCCCTTGTTTCGGATGACTTCGAATACATTCTTCCCACTATTGACTACGTGTCCTAATGGATCGAAGCCATTCCAACCCAAACCAACGATCATAAAGTGGTTATCAAATTCATTCATCAGAACATCTTTTCTTGGTTCGGGATTCCATGTACGATAATCTTCAATGGAGGGACCCATTTCACGAATGCTCAGTTCAGATCACTGATGACCAAATACGAGGTGTCACACCGAATCTCTACTCCTTATCACCACCAAAGCAATGGTCTAGTTGAGCTACCAAATTGGGAGATCAAGAAAATCCTCTAAGTCACTGTTCGACTTGACAAGAAAGATTGGTCATCCCAACTTCCAAAAGCTTTGTGGGCTTATAGGATCACCCACAAAACCCAATTAGGCATGTCACCCTTCAGATTAGTCTATGGGACGGCATGTCACCTCCTCGTCAAATTTGAGCACAAAGCCTATTGGGCAGTATGGAACTGCAATCTTGATCTTTCTATGGCAGGAACCGACAGAAAGCTTCAAATGAGCGAGATCAATGAATTACGCCATGACGCATATGAGAACTCATGAATTTACAAAGAGTAGGTTATTTTCTTTCACGACAAGCAGATATCTAGAAAGATCTTTTTCCCTGGTTAGAAAGTTCTACTCTTTGTTGTCAAACTCAAATTGTTCCCTAGAAAACTTAGATCAAAATGGATCGGACCATATCTTGTCCGACGAATCTTTGGAAATGGAGCTGTTGAATCAGTCAAATCAGCCACGATTCAGAACCTTTTATCGTAAACGGTCAGAGACTCAAACCGTTCATTGAACTCACTGATACAAATTTGGCTGAGATATCTTTTACCTTCCATTCTCCCTGAGGTCATTGCGCCCGGCTGATGAAGTTAAACTCAACGCTTAACGGGAGGCAGCCCATCATTTTTGAAAAACCTGAAACCCTTCCTAACACATCCTATGCTAAACTCATATTGCACTTTAGGGTTTATCCACTACAACAGCTGACTCCACCTCTAGTACCCGTACCCGAGCTCGAAATCGTCCGCAACAATTACCCCGACCCATTCACCTGGCCAATACCTGTTCTAATGAATGATCTAAGCTGAACTTGAACCCGCCTAATTTACAATGAGGACATTGCAAATCGTAGGCATGGGGGGGTATTAAAATGCAAAATGCCATGAAAATCATTTCACAAGAAAGGGTTTCATCAAAAAGATCACATATTCCAAAAATACCAAAAAAATAAAAAATTCTCGAGAAAGAACAAAAATATGAGAGGAGAGGAAATTTTGATGGCATATTAGATTTGGAGAAGAAAAAGGGAGGAAAAAATGGTAAAAAAGGAGCACAATTTGAAAAGAAAAGAAAAAGAGGTAGTCATTAGTAAAAGATTAAGGAATTGTCTTAGTTCTAGACCATATCAAAAGAAAGAAAAGAAAGGCAAAACGTGCTAATAAAAAAAAAAAAGATTAGTAGGAATGCTGAATTTAGGCCTCTTGGGCAATAATCGTAGGCTTAAAAATTCAAGTACCCACTAAAATCTAGATAATCCTCAAGGGGTTAGGGAAATTGCGAAGCTTAAGTATTAGGTCTAAGGATTAGGGATTATTCAACCTTGTTAACTAACCCCTGGTTTGCGGGACTCGGTAATCTAACCACCCCAATTCACACACAGTCCGGTTCAGTGCACCTAACTATCAAAATCACGCAAATGCGTTTAACTTATTATGAAAAGTCACCTACATTAGGAGTGGCTGATCAACACAAGTTGATTTGGATGAGTTCCTAGCACGGAGAGGTGATAAATTCCCCTCGATGATGTGTAATAACATATCATCTCCTCGGTGATTGTCTTCTAGGATATCTACATATCCTACCATGGGCATGTAAACACCCTGTGCTGGTTCAAATGCCATTGGCGGCATTATCTCAAAATGTCAATTGCAAGGGTCTAGATTTAGCTACAGAACGCCATGAGCAAGATTATCTTGAAATCTCAAAAACCAGGGTTCTGGGGGTTGCCATGGGTGGTGTTATCTCGAAGCATCGATTGTCAGGAACCCTGCAAGGATTGATGATGGGGACTAGGAAACTAATACAGACCGTGTTATAAAGCCAACTAAAAAGAAAAGAGAGAGAAAACTCTCCAAAAGCAAAGAAAAATTCCTCTGTCTTTCTCTAACAAAAACACACTGTAAACTAAACTTAGGCTAAAACATGTTACAAGCACGGGTGCTTTAACCGCGGAGTTCAACGATCCTTAGGTTAGGTCCTATGGGCCTAAGAAACCTTCGTGCCATACTAAGGCTAGAGCTAGTCAGGTCCGAATCTTGGTTGGTACTTGAGTACCTCATGGCCAATTATCAGCATTGTAACCTAATCTACAAATGGAAGCACACAGCAAACTTTTTAAGCATCAAAAGATTTTATGGTCTAGAATCAAAGTTAATGCCTTAAAATTTTGCTAAGGGACTATCAAAAGCTAGGCTTGGGGGTTTGATGGGAACACCATCATGAGCCATAACTACCTCATTTTGACCCAACTAGTTCAGTAAATGCTCCTACATAACCGCCAGAGAGTCACAAGTCATTGCATAATCATTCTGAAGGAAAAATAAAAATTAGGGTTAAAATTGCAAATTTACCAGCTCATCATGAGTGCAGTATAACAACAGGTTTTTTCAGGGGTTAAATGAAGGTTAATTGGTCTTCAAAAGATAACAAGTGGGATAGAACAATCAGAAAAGGGTTTGCATGTGTTCTGGGAATTAAATGACTTTTGAAACCTTAAAATTAGACCCGCTTAATAAACTGAGGTTCTTATCAAGATAAAATTTACCTAAGCCCTCTAAAATTCATAGAAAAATTTTCTCTAGGGTTTAGAACCTTCAATTTGATCATCAAAACCCATTCTGACCCAAAATAAAACCATAGATAGGTATTTGCCATAATGGGTTTTCACATGAATTACCTAGTCAAACATGGTCAAAAATAAAATCCAACTTCGCCATTGGATTCCTTAGGTCTAAATTAGGTTTGTATCAAAATTTGGACCCAAGATGAATTCGTCTTGACCTAGTTTGCAAATTGTTCCTATTTAATTTCATTTTTACCCATAACTTTCATAATCCTTTCAAATAGGCCCTACCTTAGCCGTTGCTCTCACAAATAGGTCCCTGCCACCATTAAACCTATTCCTACTTGCTTCGGCAACCATAAAAGGGAAAGAACTCCCTGATTTCTTGATGAATCCGTTTCAAAATTGAAAAGGAAGTTCATTAAGAAATTCCCTTCCTTTTGGACCTAATCCTGAGCTCTCAAACATACCCAATCTATCATGCGAAGGCATGAGAGATTTGGGTATCAAGAAACTTCCAACTCTGATGAGCATTCCTAGCTTGGAAGCTTGGCTTCCAAGCTCAAAACTCTCTCTAATGACCTATATAAGGGCCCTCAGACCTCGCCAAGTTTCCTAAGCTTGAATTCCAGCCGTGAAATCCCCTTTGCCTCCTTCCTCTTCCGACTGTGAAGCTCCACAAGCTCCAACGACTCGTCCTACCCTCTCTTGTTGTCTGACCACAAAACCAGTGGCTGGATTCCCTTTCCCTCTCTCGTCTGCTCTTGGCCATACTAGCAGGAGCTTCTCTACCACCGTCGTCGTCTCCATCTCCCTCCTTGAAGAACCTTTCGTCCATGACACTGGCCAACCATAGCTGACGTCACCCTAACCCTTTCGTCCTTAGATTAGGTTCCAACATTCCCTGTCGTTCCATCCTTTGTTTTCCCTACTTCTATCCCTCAAAAGCAACCGCCGACTACACATCTCCCCCTCCGTCGTCTTCTGCTTTGGCAAAGCTCCGACAATGACCAACTGCCACTCCACCACATGAATCACACCGCTATCACCTTGATAAGCTCCACCATGATCCACTCTTCAAAACCCTTTCCCTATTCATCCTCTTGCCCACTCAAACCCGCTGTCGAATGACCCACTATTCTCCATCCTTCGCTGCTTCCGCACCACACACATAGACCACGCCACACCATGAAACCACTTCCACCACGTCCGCCATAATCCAAAGGATCTTCTGAGTTTGTCTAACAAGGTTAAAAGATCATATTCGCCCCTTTCAAGTCCCAAGTCATACCGCCATTGACAAAGCTTCGACCGAAGCTTGAAGCTTGCTTCCCAGCCAATAGCTCCAAGTCTTCGACTCCAGACAAACTGAATTTGGTCCAAGAACATGCTCACCTAGCAAATTGGAGCTATTGACCATTCCTTGCACGTGAATTAGACGAAGGCATCAGCTACAGAGACGTGAAAAGAAGTGGGAGTAGATAGTCTCACATCGGTTGTTGAGGAGCGCCCACCATCGCATAAATTGTATTTATGCCATAGTCTTATCTCCTTGGAATGCACAGGGGGTGAGGTCCCCGCATGCCCCCCTCATGCGCCGCGTCCACAACATCTCTCTCGCGGACCTGGTGCACCCAATAACCTGCCTTAGCCCTGCACTCCTCGGCTACGGCCTACTCGCGTATCCCTAGTCCCGGGTATGCTCTAGGTCCGATTACCCGTATTCCCGATACTATGCAAGGCTCTAGGAGAATGTGACCCAGAGAGAGAAAGAGAGATTGCATGGGGTAGGGGGGGGGTTTTGCTGCAAAACTCATTGGCTGACACTTAGCCAAATTCAAGAAGCCTCCCCCCTCTATGTGTGAAGAAGGAAAGAAGAAGGACCGTGGCTGAAGAAGAGAGACAGGAAGAGAAGAGGGAGTAGCAACAGAAAGAGAAGAGCAAAAGAAGAAGAAGAAGAAGAGAAGAGGGAGTAGCAGCAAAGAAAGAAGAGAAAGAAGAAGCAGCTATGAAAAGAGAAAGCAAGGTATGCACTGTAGCATCAGACAATTAAGCCATCTGATATTGCTAAGCTTTATTTGATTGCCACTATTGAGAAATTGTGACAGGTATTTAGTGATTGAAATCACCATTTTACCCCATTATTTTTGCACTATTGACATTTGTTTTCACTTCTATATCATTATTGTTTGGAGTTTTATTACAAATTGCTTATATTGTGTTTAAATTACAATTCCTGAGATTTAAATTCTATATTGCTCCCTATGTTCAACCGCGGAACCTTTTCAAGTAATAAAATTTATTTGTTTAAGCATTAGTTTGGCTATACTACAACGCGACAATCTTAAAACACCGATTGAGCACGAAGAACAACGATGGATATTTTCGACCGTTCAAGTAACGGTTGGCAATAACATTATTCTTGACCGTTTTAATAGGAACAGTTGCCAGAAGTCTGATCGGTTAACTTTGTCATCTTGAAAATAGTCAAGGAGGTTGAGACCATTCTCGACCGTTATCAACAGTCAAGACTAAAAATTTACTCAACGGTTCTTATGTAAATGGTCGAGGATAAATGATATCCTCAACTGTGCTCTATATAATGGCGGAGAAAGTGAAGTAAAATTATGACATCTGGTTGACACCATTTTCGACTGTTTATAATAGTTGATAATAATAATATAGTCGACTGGTTCCATATTAATGGTCAATGATAATGCTTTCATAACCCGTGAGCACAAGCGAGCAAATTTTCAAAGTTTATCGACGACTGTTCGACCTTAATGGTCAGAAAAGGAGTTATTTCCGACCGTTAATAACAGTCGGTAATAAGTGTATCACCGACCATTTTGTAGGAACTGTCTAAAATGTTGAGTTAAATCCCTAGCACAAACTCAACTCCTTCCCCCTTCATCCCAAATCTGAAGCGGCTTCTCCACCTCGTGACCTCCTCTTGTCCCTCCCCTTCGCTTGACCTCCTCCCCTTCGCTCCTCTCCATGAGCCTTGCTATGGCTCCTCCTCCACCTCGGTTCCTCCATAGTGACCTCAAGGCATAGGCATCCTCCTCTTCTTCAACATCTACCCGCCTCCTCCCTCCCCTCTCCCTCATCGCTAGCCTTCCCTGACCCTCCCCCTCGCCCACCACCAGCAACACCACAACCAGTCGCCACCCACAGCTCCACCACCTGCCGCGACCACCTTTGCCAGCACCACCAACACCTCTGCCACCACCACCCGCAGCACCACCACCCCCTATTGCCACCACTAACACCACCACTACTCACTGCCACCACCTCCTGCGCCTGCTGCCACCACGAGCACCACCACCACCCGCTACCAACACCACCACCCCTGCCACCACCCCCCATCACCAACATGAAGACCCCCTGCCACCACCAACACCACTTCCCCATGCAACCACCCTTGCCACCATGGCCACTCCCCTTGCAGCCACCACCAGCACCACCACAACCAACCAGCAACACCACCTCCCCTTGCAACCACCCCTGCCACCATGGCCACTCCCCTTGCAGCCACCACTAGCACCACCATAACCAACTAGCAACACCACCACCCCCAACACCGGCCACGAGCACCGCCACCCCTTGCCACCACCCCAGCCACCACGGCCACCACCCCCTGCAACCACCACCACACCACCAGGGCCCTCTACCACTTTCCCCCTCCTCTCTAATAGCTAGGTTATATATATTTCTTTAAGAACTTCGGTTTGATTTTTTTATTAGTATATATTTTTGGTTTAGTTAAATTGTTAGTAATTATTTATGGGGTGTGGTTACATATGTAGGATAATTGTTAGTAATTGTTGGTAATTGTCATTGTGGGGTGTACCCACAAATGGTTTAGTGAAATTGTTGGTAATTGTTATTTGTGTACCCACATCTATTGTAAAGCATTGTGTATGTAGGATTTGAGAGAAATCCCATATTATAGTGGAAACTCTACCCAAATTTTTCAGCTTATGATTTGCTACAAGCATAAGAGTAGGGTTTATGATTTGGTTATACGTTTTGTGTTTAGGGTTTTGTGTTTAAGGAGTAGGGTTTAATTATGGTTACTTATTTTTAGGTTAGGTTTTAGGGTTTAGTGTTTAAGGTTAAGGTTAGGTTTAGGATTTTTTATTGGGTTTTGGTATTAGGTTTTGAGTTCTAGATTTTGGTTATAGGGTTTTCATTTTAGATTTAGGGTCTTCGATTTAAGGTTTAAGTTTAGGTTTTTTAGTTTTTGCTTATGTTTAACAACCTTAGTTACGACAATGGTGAAGGCTCCCAATGTTCAATTTTTGAAATCCTGGATTTGAGCTCAGGCCAGTTCTTCCACACTTCTAAGTTAACGTAGTTGTTCCCATAAACCTTCACCTTATATGCTCATAATAAATGATCAAGCTCTATCAGTGTTGACAATTTTTACAATCACAATCTCAATCATAGGGAAGCACCCTCCTCTCCTTTGCTTGGCTTTTGGAAAATCATGCCCCCTTGCACCCTTTCAATCCTTCTTGTTTCCAAATTATGGTTGTCCTCTAGTTCTCCAAATTACAATAAGTACACTGGACAAGTGACACACGTGCAAGTGCGAGAGCACTGCCACACTCCCTTACATGGTTTGTAAGACCTCCTCCTAGAAATTAATGTGTCAAAGAGTAGCTTGAATATTTAATGTGTTCAAACCTGCTATTGCTTGAGTTTTCCTCCTTCTCTATGCGAAGGTAAGAAAGTTGTATCCCTTTCGAAAAGAAAATACCAACTTTACAAAATAAGTTCGTTCAAAGAAATCATACTTATTTTCATCACCTTAAAAGGAAAAAAAAATGGAAAATGGGGAGCTTTCTTTCGATAATTATAGACTGCATGTTTGAATTGTGTTCGCAAATTGTTTGAATTATTTGATATTTATTTTTTATTATGAAATTTTTGTTACAACTTTGTAGATACACATACTTGCACAAATTTAGATGCACTTGACGACAAACAATAGGAGTTTAACCCCTATGTAACAGGTTGTGGAAGGGATATAATTGTGTCAAAATACTAGTCCGTCAAAACTTATGATCTTATTTTACAAACAATGCAGAGTGTGTGTATACCTCATTTACATATACGATGCATTGTCTTTATAACATGCTATAAGTGCCGTCGTCCTTTGCTCAGAGAAGTTTTGAATAATGGGGAGTTCTTGAAGATTTGATCATAACTTAGGGTTACTTCTTGCTTGTAGCTTGTGTATGGAGAAATTTCGATCGTATTTTCTCACTCTTCTTCAGTATACCAACTAATCTTAGCTCCGTTCCAGAAGCACCTTTTAGTGGAGGCTATTGGGGATGTAGTTAAGGTTAGTCTTGGGGGATATACTGGAGAAGTGCAGGGAAATGCTGCAGAAATGTCTCTAAACACTGGTTGCATGTAAGAAGAAATGTTGTGATCAAATCTTTAAGGATGGGCTATCAAGTGAACAACTTATTAAAATACACATTTCTTCCTTATTCGAGTCTAACTTATGAGTGATCTTAAAATACACATTTTCACCTTATTCGAGTCCAACTTATTAGTGGTTCTCTTTTACGTTTAGGTTAATTAGCATGGATAAGTCATGGATCAGTATGACGAATTCGAATTACAACAAATATAAGAGTGTAGTGATTTCATTTTTGGAGTGTGCATTTCATGTTGATTGGAAGACATTTAGATGAGGTGAATTCCTTCAGCTGATTTTATGGACATGTAGACACAGTTTCAATGAGTTTTTCTATGACTGAGACACAGTTTTGGAGCATGCGATATGTAGTAGTTGGTGGCAACATCACATAAATTGGACAGCCCATGGTGAGCAAACGAGAAAAGTTAGACATGAGAGAATTGAAGTCTTTAAAGGAAGTGATGATAATCAAGGAGACGAATTAGATGAAATGTTACATGGTATGAGAGCAGCAGACCATGAGGATGCAGGTGATGATGAGACATTACGAGATTGTAATGAGTTTTTTGATGCAGTCAAGGCAGTATAGGATCCTATTGCTCCTTGAATAACGTTAATGTCGAAGTTATCATCCCTTCTGAAATTGTTTCAGATGAAAGTGATGAATAGAGCCATAGTGAAATTAATGTCTGAGGTTCTGAAATTCATTAGAGATCTGCTGAATAATCCTGCTGGGTATCCTAAGTCATTGTATGATGCGAAGAAGTAGATACATGGGCTAGGACTGAAATACAAGAAGATTTATGCCTATCGTAATGACTATGTCCTATATAGAAATGAGTACTCAAGGTTGACTAATTGTCCTGAATGCGGTGAGAGATATAAGGTGGGTAAGTCAACAAACACTAGAAGAAGGTTCTTTGTTATTTTCCAGTGATCTCTAGGCTACAACACTATTCATTTCTAGTAAAATAGCAAAACTAATGTCATGGCATTAAGATAATAAATCGAAAGATGGACGCATCCGTCATCCAAAAGATTCTGATGAGTGGAACAAATTTAACGGGAATCATGCATTATTCGCAAAGGAAGCACAAAGCACGAAATGTGAGACTAAGTCTTGCAAGCGATGGATTCAACCCATTAAACATGTATCCATCATATTCCATATGAGCATTGGTCATGGTAACTTACAACTTATCCCCATGGCTATGCATGCGATCCGCATTCATGATGCTGGCACTACTTATCCCAGGACCCAAGCAACCAAGAAATGCAATATATGTTTATCTCCAGCCACTGATTGATGAACTGAAGGTCATATGATACAGTGATGTTCAAACATATGATGCACAGATGAAATAATTTCTCCAGTTGAACTCAGCGTTACTGTGGACAATAATTAACTTTCAAGCATATGCGAATTTGTCAGGATGGAGTACAAAGGAGAAGTTTGCTTGTCCAATCTATATGGATGATACTCATCACCTAAGATTGCCTAAAAGTAAAAATTTCTATTAAATAGGGCATCATTGAAAACAGATGGCAAATATCACAATTCAAGGACAGATTTGCTGGCAAAGCATGTCGGTATTTGTAGAGGAATCCGAAGAATAAACTTAATACATGTTCTAATAGGTTGTTAGGGATGAAAATCGTGGACACATTTCAACTGCTCGAAAAAAAACATTTTGGTCATCTTTTCAAGAATGACTTGGCTTCCTTGCGCCATTCAGGGTTTAGGAAGAAAAGCATATTTTTTATGGAGCTTCCATATTGGAGGGATTTGATAGTGCAACACAATTTAGATGTTATGCATATTGAGAAGAATGTAATGGACAACATTCTTGATGTATTAAACCTAACAGACAACCCAAAGGATACAGTTGAAGCAAGGAATGATACAAAAATTTTGGGTATTCAATCTGAGTTGCACATTAAAGGAGGGTCTCACTTTCCAGGAGCTATATGTAGTCTTACTGAAGAGTAGAGGTGAAGGATTTTTTCATTTCTTAAAGACATTCTGTCCCAGATGGGTATTCATTGTAGCTTTCAAGTTGCGTAAATGAAGCGCAAAAGAAGATTACTAGGTTAAAACGTCATGATTCTCATGTGTACATGCAAATCTTATTCCCACTAGAGATATATGGAGTGATGCCTAATTTTATAGTTGATTCTTTCATGAAGATGAGAAGATATTTTAAAGTCATCTATTCAAAGACATTAGATCCGGAATTGCTAGACTATTGGGATAAACAAATTACGATCACACTTTGTAAAATGGATTAGATTTTCCCACCATCATTCTTCTACGTGATGGTTCATGTCAATCTTCATCTTTCGAATCAAGCAAGAATTGCTAGACCCATGCAGTATACATGGATGTATCCAATTGAATGATATTTGATGAAAAAAAAAGATTGTCTTGAATAAGGCTAAGCCAGAAGGGTTAATCATTGAAGGTTATATTGTAGTCCTCCATGCATCAAGGTGCCCAACTTGGTTGGGTGGGAGTATATGAGGCCACTTATAGCAAGATGAGTGATGACGAAAATAGAGAGTGGCTTCATGACACATACCAATAGAGACACGTAAGTTAAAAAAGATAATACTTTTATTTAATTTTGTAATTATGTAATTAAATGAAATTACTTAATGTAATTCAATATCTTTTAGGATAGTATGATCAACTTAATGCATCCTCCTAGAGATGACAACTCTACTACAGTTCAGCGACCACTGACAGTAGAGGAGGTCTACTGGATCGTCATGCCACCTGAGCTTAGCGGGTATGTCTGTAGCTTAGGGAGGAGCGAGACCATCTTGGGGTGGTATGGGAGAAGGGGACCATCATCCTCTTTAGTTGAGGTGCCTGAGATGACGAAGGAGATTGCAACATTACGCCACAAAGATGAGGAGAATGCCCAGTAAATCGATGAGCTGATGACACTAGTGAGGGACAATGCGATGCAAACCAAGGAATCCAACAAGACCATCAAGGAGCTACTGGCATTACTACAGAAGGGAGGTATTGATCACCTGTCCCTTCATCAGAATAGAGATTGTCATGATGACGACGATTAGGGTGGTAGCGGTGCTGGAGGCATTGGTGCCACAGCATGATTGTATTTTTTATATACATTATCATTTGTAATGAACTCGGTATACGTTATTTCATATATAAATTTTTTATTTTTATTTTGTGCCTTTTAATTAGATGCAAAAAAGTTTTAAGTTGTGTGATTGATTATATTTTTAGTAGATTTGTAGTTCTTTCCAGGTCATCAACATAAATTAAACACATTTAAAAAAAGAAATTAAATGTTTTCTCAACTGTTTTTAACGGACAACAATATTAGTAATGTTGATCGTTATTTAAGAAACATCAACAATAGTAATATTTTAGATCATTTGAAATCAGATGAGAATATTGGAATTTCTAATTATTAAATACGAACAGTAGAGAATATTAATATTCCTGACCATTCACAACTGGACGACAATACAAACAATTTTTATCGTTATTGATAAACTGTCGGGAATGTGATCTTAGTCAACCACCTAAATACCGGTAGATGTAAATATTTTCATCGACCCTTTCTTTGTAATGGTTGATAAAAAACTTTCTCGACCATCGAAAATAGATGAGAGAAATATGCAAATGTCATGTGGTGGTCCACCTTTTTCGTGATAGTATTATCCTAAAATGGTTGAGAAAATCCAATATCAACGGTATATTCGTAGACCCTTTTTCTTGATGATTATTTGAACATTGCTGATCATTTTTAATAGTTGCCAATACATAATATTATTGTACTATTTACAATGAGGACATTGCAAAACTTTAGCATTGGGGGCTATTCAAGTACAAACATATGGAAATTCAAATCTCTGAAGGGCTCTCACAAAAAATATATATTCAAAAAATGATAAAAAGATAAAAAAATTGAAAAATAAAAAAAAGGAAAAAATGGAGAAAGGGGAGGAAATTTTGTGAACTAAATTGAAAATCTTTCCTGAGGAGGAAAAAGAGGAGGAAATTCAAATGTCAAAAAGGAGCAAAATCAAAAGCAAAAATGAAGTCACTAGGCAAACTTGATTATGAAAATTACTAAGTTCTAGACCTAATCAAAAAGAAAAGAAAAAAATCAAGTCCTAAAAAAAAAGAGACAAGGAGATTAGTATGAGTGCTGATCTTAGGCCTCTTGGGCCTATTTTAGGGCTTAAACATTCACGTATCGATTAAGATTTGGATTAGTCTTCAAGAGGTTGAAGAAAAATGCAAAGCTAATGTAGTAGATATAAGGCTTAGGGATTATTCATCCCCGTTGCCTGCCCTCTACTTTACGGGACTTGGTAACCTAAGCATCCAAAAATCACACACTAAGTCTGGTTCTGTGTGCTTAATAAAGAAAAATCTCTCAAAAGTGTTATGTTTTGAGAAGACACCTCAAAGGTCTAGTTTAGGCGCAGCTCAACAACATAAGTTTATTGAACTAGTTCCCAGCAGGGAGAGGTAAGAAATTCCCCTCGAAGATGCGAAATAACATACCGTCTCCTTGGTGCTTGTCTCCTAAGATATCTAAATATCCAATTAGGGGCATGTAAGTACCTTGTGCTGGTTCAGGTGCCATGGGCGGGATTATCCCGAAATGTCGATTGTCAGGGCCTGAATTTAGCTTCAAAATGGCATGGGAGGGACTATCTCGAAGTGTTGAAAGCCAGGAGTTCTGGGGGTTGCCATTGGCGATGCTATCCTGAAGCATCGAAAGCCAGGGTCCCTTCGAGGATTGATGGTAGGGACAAGGAATCCAACATGGACCATGTTTAGGGCCAATTCGAGGTTAAATCTAGGAAAATCTAAGAAGAAAAAGAGAGAAAACTCTTTAAATAAAAATCCTTCTATCTCGCTCTTACAAGAAAAAGAATTGGCAAATTGAACCAAGACTTGCTACATTCTACACACGGGTGCTTTAACCTGTGGGTTCAACAAACGTCTAGGTAGTTTTTGTGGGCTTTACAAACCTTCATTGTAGACATAGCCTGAAGCTGGTCAGGTCTGGATCTTAATTGATAATTGAATACCTCAAGGCCTATTGTTGACATTCTAAGCTAATTTCTAAAGAGTAAAACAAATCAGGCATCTGAACTTCAATGCATGGTCTAGAACTCTATTTCTTTCCAAAAAATTTTGGTAAGGGACTAGTAAAAGTTAGGAAAAGGGGTATGATGGTAACATCATCATGAGCCATAACTAACTTTAATTAGATAGGATTAATTGACAAAAGCTCCAACATAATTGCTTGAGAGTCGTAATTCATTGCATATCCCTTCTGAGAAGAGTGCATTAAATCGGGTTAAGTCTATAGTTTTAACGGCATATCATGAATGAAAAATAATCACGGGGTTTCCTAGCTATTAATCTAGGGTCTAATGAGCATTAAAATCTAATACGAGGTTCCATACAGATAGAAATAGGGTTTCATGCACTTTGAGAATTGTATCAGCTCCCTAAACCCTAATTTTAGACCTGCATAAATAACAGACATTTTGGTCAGGATAAAATTCATCTAAAGCCTCTTAAATTCATAGAGAAATATTCTTTGGGATTTGGTACCCTTGATTTAACCTTTGGAACCCATTTTGACCTTAAATAGAGTCACATACACCCTTCTGCCCTAATTTGGGCTTTTGGATTAATTGCCTAGTCAAACTTGGTCAAAACTGAGAACCAACTTCACTAATAGATTCATTGGGTCTAAATTAGGTTTGTACCAAAGTTTGGGCCCAATAAGATTTCATCTTGACTAGGTTTGCATTTTACTTCAATCAGACTCTTTCTCTCCCACATACGCCCCTAGGTTTTGAAATTCTTGCAGTCTGGTCCGTAACTTTGTTCTCTTCTTTGCAAGCAGGACCCTTTTGCCATTGAGGTCAACCCAACCTCCATGAAAGGTTTCACCTAAGCATAACCTATTCGAATCTTCATCAAATCCCACAAAAATTGGTGGGATTGATGTTCACACCTAGGAGAATCATCTGGGATCAATTTTGAGTCCTAAATCATTGTTGATTGCTCGTGCGAATGTATGATAACCATGGGTCTTATTCCTCCAATCCCAAGTCATGAAAACCCTCCTTCCTCAGCTATTGCTTGCCCTAGAGCTCTATAAAGCTTCATAGTGCATAACCGCTCTTCCTTAGTCGAGTTTAGGCTCAAAAGCTCTATATCTTCCCTTCTCCATCCACCTTCTGGCTTGAATCTGATGACCTCCTTCTTTGTCATCCTACGGATGGCCAACGGAGAAATTGGCACATCCTTCTTCTTCCTCATCTTTCCATGCGTCTTGCCAGCCATAGTAAGAGCTGCCTACCCTTCTCGCCACCGTACCTCTCAACGGAGTCCCCTTCATCTCCGATGTTGGCCAATCACAGTCGACGCCTTCCTTCCCCTTTCATCCAATAGCTTAGGTCTTAACCTCTTCCTTCTCATCCTAAACCCCCTATCTCTTTCTTTTCCAAAATTGACTGACGACCACGCCTCTCCCCCTCTGTCTTCCTTCTCTCTAACCAAGCTCTAGCAAGGTTGTGAGCCCACAACACATCACCATTCTCCACGCCACGAATCCCATAAGCATCTCTGTGCTTCACACAATAAAAACCCCAACTCATTTTGGGCTTTCGCGCACTCAACGCCTCCATAGGACACCTCCTTCTTCATCCACCCCTTTCACCTTCGTCTGGCCACCACACACCCTAATTCACCATGAAACTACCACTGCCACCTTCGCCATCACTTGGCGAACATCCTGAGATGTTTTAATGTGGTCGTAAGGCCTTATCTCATGTTTCAGTTATTCGCCATCCTTCGCTTCCACCGCCGTCCTCTCCAAAGCCCTTCGTAGTGCTCTGACTGTTTTCAACCAAATTATTAACCCCAGGTCTTGCAGAACTCTTCCAAGCATCCTTGTAGGATCTCAGTTGAGACTCCTACCTGCTACAATTGTTCTAATTAGAGAAGCCTCTCCACTGTTACGCACGAAGGAGATGTAGGACATTTCGTCCCACATCGGTGGATGAGGAACCGCTTGAGCGATATAATACGATTTCGTGCTAAGGCCTTATTGCCCAGCAAACGAGGGGTCTGGTCCCTCATCCCCACACACAGCTGATAACCCTCCTATGCTCACTCCTCATCTACGATACGCACCTGCAGATCTGGTCCATGCTCTTGATTAAACACCCGACCGATTACCCGAGCATACTAAGGTCGTTGAGAGAGTGGAAGAGGAAAGATTTCTAAAAGAAAGCGAGGTGGGTTTTGCTTTACCCACCTTAGCCTCTGTGCAACCCTTAGCTGTAGAAGAGAGGTCGTGCTCTGTGCTTGAAAGCTTTGAGAAGAAGAAAAAGGAAAGAAGACAAAAGGCTCTTAGAGAGCCTTAGCCTTGTGCATGTTCTCCTAGAGGTTGATTATGGTTACTGTTGAATGATTTAACATAAGTTACGTTGATTAAGGCTATTGTTGAATAATTTGAGTAATTGAATACATGCCCAATTAAAGAGAATAAGTGGTGATTCAAATAACCATTGTTTTGATTCTTTTTTCTTTTTGATTCCATGATCTTCTGAGATACATTAGAATATCAATTTGATTAGTTTTATTCATTGAATATCTATTTTGCGATCAACTGCTTGTGCTCATTTATTTTAAATGAAGATTATTGTATGAATTCCATATTTGCTCCCAGTGATCGTCCTCGTACTCTTTTACGATTCTAAGTTATAAATTTAATTATTTTCGAGTGATTGAGGCTTTGCTATGATGATTATTCCTTAAAACCCCTCGATAGTCCATTAACAGTGTGTAGGATGTAGTAGCATACATGGTGAAGTGGGAGGGAAAATAGAGGAAAGAAAGGTGCCCTGTAGAACAATCAGCCAAACCTTTCTTTAGGTGGGTAGCCTAAAGACCTACAGACCCCTAGAACCCATCTTCAGATGGTGGAAATGATTTGGTCTACTTCTATCCGATCAATCCAACCAGTTAGAGGGAAGTGTTGGAGAGAAGGTTCTTCCTTTGGCTTATGCCTCCAGTTTCTTTGATAACCCCCAACCGTGATCATTTGATGCTACTCCCTTAGCTAGACATCAGATGGACCAGTAGAAGTAGATTAATAAAAAAGAAATCTTAATCTAGGCCATGAAGAGTGAGTTAATCCTTAAGGCCAATGTCTACTCAGTTTTAATTAGGCTTCGTATGATTGTGGTCTTGAAATGTAATGGATCATTTAGTTGGGTTGTGCCCTTAATGATTAGTTTAAAAATGTGTGTGTGCGCACAACCAAGGCTCTCAAACAAGGTTATCTTGATGTGTCTTTTAGGGTTTAACCTTGTTTAGTAGCTTTTAGGATTTAATCTTTAGCTATATTCAAGCAACGTTCAGTAGAATACTCCAAGTTTTTGCAATCATTGGTGATGATATATTCATTTGAAACTCAAAAATAATGTGAAGAGCCTAGTTCAATCCTAAAAATCAACCCTATGGGGTAAGCTACTGATGAATCACTTTTATCTTAAGTGGTGTGTCCCAAATAGTTCAAGTAATTGGCCTGTTGCTCCATTTGATTAAGGCACAAAAAATGTCTTAACGTAATCAGATTTCTACACTTATGTATGTGTTGAGTTAAGGTGTACTAGATCCACAGATCAGATCCTGGTTAAGGGGTAGAATCAAAGCGATTGTGCACCTTCGGATGAGAATTTGTGGGTGTTAAGTGTGTCTCTTTTAGCTTAATCCCACAAGAAGAGAAGAGCTTCTTTTTGAATTTTTAACTTATGCGAATGGGTGAGGTAAGGTGAAGTGACAATCAAACAGTTAGATCTAACCTAGGATTCATCAAGCACCTAAGTTGATTTGAGCTTGAATTACTAGGTGATGGAATGGAATCTAGGGTGGGGGTGGTGGGGATACACTTACAAAACCTTCTAAAAGCACTTTACTCCTATCTATTTTGCTTTGGCTCATCTTGGAATGGTACCAGTAATCATAAAAAGAAAGGAGCAAAGTGAGCTAAAAAGTTGGTAAGGTGAAAAACACGAAAAGACCAAAGAGCATTGCCCTACTGGCAACGGTTCCAAAATGATGAGTGGGTTTTCTCAAGGAAAAGTTGGGGTTTTGGAGAACTCATCGTCGTAGTCACAAAAATTGCTACCAGATAAAATTTATACCGAAACTCGAAGTCAGTACTTGGTCAAACATCGGAAAGAGAACGTTTGGTTTGTGAAATCTGTGTTTCAATTTTATTTACTTTTTTTGTTTTTATCTTTTGTATTTATTTGGTATTTTATAAGATATAATATCAAGCAAAATATTTGTTATCTATTCTAAACTACTCTAGCAGAATAAGAGAGAGAGAGAAGCATCAATATATTACTAATCAGAGTTTGCTATAGATAAACAACTACACTAGAAAGCAATAAAGATAGAGAGAGGTGAGAAGAGTCCCCCTCCATGGTCGCTTGGAGGACTCGCTTTGACAGCACCCGGATGAAGGTGGTAAGAAGCTGGATGAAGGAGAACGACGTCAGAGGATGGAGGGTAGGACAGGACGGCATCGCAACGGCTACATCCTGAAGTGGTGAGAGGATGGCCACGGGATGCTCCACAAGTGGGGGAGAGAGGTAGGAAAATATTGCATCTTGGGCTTAGGACAAGCTCTCTCTAGAGCATTGGAGGTGGTGAGGGAGAGAAAGGAAGAGATGAAGAAGAACGAGAGGTGTAGGTGTCCTTTTATAGTGTAGGGAAGGAAGCATTTCATGCTTGGAATATTACAGACGTCCATAAACTTCCATGAAGATCCGCTATAAGAGTCGTTGAAGGTCCAGCTTACGTGCCAGCACGCGATGCTGCTGGCACACACTCCACACGCAACGTACACTGCAAGCTATGCTGTTGCGCATGCTTGCTACTGTGCGCTTGTGCACTACGCTTGCCTACGCGTGGTTGCTGCTACCCTTGGGCAGCCTGGATAGAGCAACTTGGTGCGATCTGGGCTGTCTATCTTCTTTCCTTTGTAGGTGGCACCATGAATGTCGGATTGGGCTAATTTCCACACTGTTGGGATGTGATCGTCAATTTGGATCCATCCATGCTGTTGGATTTGTCATTTGAAGCTTCAAATTGCATCCCCTAGTCCCTTTACCATTAATCTTCCTCAGACTACATAAGCTGTTACGGGATTCTAATTAAGACGATTTCAGAGCCATTGGACTCCGATCATCATCCTAATCAGATCCATACAGTTGGATCATCAATTTGAGGCCCCAAAATAAATCTCCTCTCCTGACCGCAAAAGGACATGAATTAACCTATAATTTCTACAAAGTACTCTAAGTGCAAAATGATGCACGCTATGCAATATTTATACTATGGAATGCATATCTATGCTTAGGGCATGCATAAATAGGCATTTTATCCTAAATGGATGTGTGTACATCACGTGGCATGCTTGTGCTCTCTTGACCCACCACCTCACGTCTTCACGTTCCTGCATGCTCTCATTTGATTTCAGTCATCCAATCTTACATTCGAATGGCGTAAAAGGATCGTAGCAATGCCTTTCTTCGAGCACCTGCTTCACATCTGGTGGGGTGTTTGCTTGGGCATCCTATCGTGTGTGCGCCACACTACTGCATTGGTAGATTCAACTTGTGCCGCAGGGTCCATCGTGCACTACTCGATCTCCATCGCACTGCTTGATTTCACGCAGGCACATCGCCTCCTTCATTTAGCTCTGAGAAGGTGATTCAATCACACACCTTGCGCTCTCATGTGAGCGCACTAACCAATGCAATGTGGGCTCTTTTGAGTCACAGTTTGGTTTTAGCATGCAGTTGCTCTTAGCCATTGGATGACGATCCAACAGCAAAGATGCGTTCTTCTTCTGATGATGGGTGTTCAGCATGGGCAACGTGACCCTTTCGTGCCATGATTTTCCTTGAGAGGTTGGAGCGTGACGGTGAACCGTTGGGATGGTGCCATGGGGCACCATTCCAAACGTTCACCTTCCCACCTTTGTAGTTACTACTACAAGGCTCCAATCGAGTTGGTCTTTACGTCATTCGATTGCGATCGTTGATCTGGATCCATCCGTGTGGTTGGATTTGGCATATGAGGTTTGGATCTTTGCTATCTTTCTCCTTGGCCTCCAACCTTCTACAGGCTAAATGTGGTGCTACAAAAGTCATATCAAGATGATTCTAGAGGCGTTGGACTCCTACCATCATCCTAATTAGTTCTGTATGATATGATCTATCATCTACGGTCTTGAATCATCTGAATTAATAATGCCTCTCTCTCAGACCATAAAATAGCATTATTATCTGTAAAGCTAACTAATCAACTATGATGCTATTGAACGATTACGAACCTACGCTAACGTGTTCGGTTTTGGAAAACCTGTCGTTGTGGTTCGAAAGCGAAGAATTCATGTTCAACAAATAAAATTTATACCGAAATTAAAATTCCAGGTCGAACACAAGGAGGCGAACGTTTGATTTAAAAACTACGTGTTTCTTTTTATTTGTTACAGAATAATTAAATTTAGAACCATCTAATTATTTACAATAAATAGAAGAGAGAGAGAGTAAGAGAGAAAGAGAACATTACACAGAGAAATCAAAATGAGATGTAGAATAAACAAGGAATTTTTGTATTGAAGAGATTGTTCATTACAACTAGAAAGCATAAAATAATTACTCTAGAAAGCGATAAATTTACTCTAGAAAGCATTAAAAGAATGGAGAGAGAAATGTCCTCCTCGACGATTGCTTGGAGGACGAGTAGCTTAATCTAAAAAGCAGTAAATCTATACTACAAAGCTGTAAAAAGAATAGGGAGAGAGAAATCCTCCTCGACGGTTGCTTGGAGGACGAGCCAGATGGGACGATGCCTGGACGAAGGAGAACGAAGAGGGACGAAGGAGGACGAAGCAGAAGAACGGGAACGAAGCAGCACGCCGTCGTCGTTGCGGGATCCACTTCCGAAGGGGAACGAAAATTGGACTTTATCTCGCGAGAAGAATCCCGGGTCTGGGGCAAGCTTCTCTTGAGCTTTGGTGGGGCAGAGAGGAGAAAGAAGGGATGAAAATTTCGTATGGAGGGGGGCAAAGTGGACATTACATCTTCAAAATAATAAATAAGGGGTCTTTAGTGACGGATAAATCCGTCACTAAAGCCCCGACGTGGCCATCGCTGCCGCGCCCACGCGCGCCCGCTCGGCTGACCGTGTGCGTAACGCCTACGCACGTCCGCGAAGTCTCAGCCGTCCGATCGCGAGATCGGACGGCTTAAATCGCATCCGCGCCCGCTGTAACCCGCCCGCATGCGCGTGCGATCGCGCGTCGGCGCTATCGGGCGCCCGCGACTGCACGATCTCCATCTGACGCTCCACGCGCCTCAATAATCCGCGCCTCCAATCCACTCGCCGCGGCTCGAACCCGCGCTCCGCGCTCGCGTAAGCGCGCTCGACCGCTGCGCTGCGGGGCGCGGATGGTCGAGCACATGTTTTAAGCGGCGGGCGGCCACAGCCGTTCGATCTCCATCTGATGGTGGAGAGCGATCGGGTGGGGGCTTCACAAAATGCCAGCGGCCGTTTGGGCGGCTGAGATGGCGCCACGTGGCACCATCTTGGCCGTCCATCTTCTGGAAGTTGTAGATGGTGCCACAGATGTCAAATTGGCTCGATTTTTGTGTCGTTTGGCTGCGATCGTCGATCCGAATTCATCCGTGTGGTCGGATTTGTCATCTGAAGTGCGGATTTACACCATCCTGGCCCTTGATCTTCTAGGGTTCCCCGGTCTCTATCTGATGCTACGGATGCCTGATTAGGGCGATCTTGGAGTCGTTGAACTCTAATCGTCGCCCTGATCATATCCATACTGTTGGATCTTTGATCCAACGCCTCGATAAAATATTTGCCCTGTCCAAACACATAAAAGGAGACAATTACCTCCATTTTATTCAAACTACTCTAAATGCAAGATGATGCATGTAATGCAATATTTATATCGTGAAATGCAATCCTATGCGTAAGAACATGCATAAATAGACATTTTAAGTAGTGTAAATGTGTTTACATCATACCCCCATGCCTATCTTTTGCTAACCCCTAGCAAAAACTATATGCTATTTATAAAAGAATTAGGATAGATTATTTGGACCTGAGTTATTTTCAATCATTAAGAAATTGTCTACTTAGGAACTGAACTTTCAAAGACACAACAGTGCCCGGGTATCAGCCAAAATGTAGACCGCCTCAAGCCCTCGCCTTATTCAAAGAAAAATTTCTTTTTCTCTTTTTACTCTTTTCTAATTTTTTTTTGGATTTTTAAATTTTAGGGTTCAAGAGTGGCTTTCTACGACCATTCAACTCACCCAAGATTTGATGAGAACCCTAAGTTTTAAGCATCTTATTGTGATTGTGATAGACTCGTTGACCGGCAATTAGAACGGACTTCGGATTTCTACGCCTCTAGGTGACCTCAAAAAGAATTCTGCCTAAAGGTGTATCTTTACAACCGGTAGCTTTCTCCCTACTTTTATTTTTTAACGGGGTCAACACAAGGGCGAATCCAGTGTATATCTCCCCGGTTTATTCTACTTCTCCGCTTCTTCCTAAGTGTTTTGGGAATTTTTAGTGCATTTTCTGAGCTGGGTTCTGGACAACCGGTCGATGAGCTGTTACCACCGACAACTTGCCAGCCATACTCGTGCGGCGAAGTGTGGCTTATTTCTTTTTGTTCTTTTCTCCTTTTTGATTTTTTTTTTTTTTTTAAGTAGGTGGCTTCCCTGATCTATGATTTACCTAAAGGCAGCAAAAAGAGAAAGGTCCAGTGACTGGGCTCTGGACAACCTACCTATGGGCTGTTACCCACGATAACTTGCCAGCCATATCACCCTAGAAGGTTCATTAGCTACCCAATTTCCGTTAGAATCGTCGAATAACGAGTCAGTGCAAAGAAAGTGTGTAGATGCTTAAAACTCAAAATTCCCTGAAATCAGAGGGCGGGTTAATAAGTCGTGTACTTATCACCCAAACTTATTTATTCCAAATATAATAGAATTAAGATGGCGAGGACTCAAAGACAAATCCACATTTTAGTAGATACACAGGCTAATTAAGTCCAAAGACCTGACGGGGCTTTGTGTTCAGATCCTAATGTAGTATTTCCTAAGATTGCAAATTTTCTTAAACCCAAATTCCCTTTCCTAATTCTGAATTTTTTTTTTTTTTATAAAAGAAAATAAACAAATCTACGGAGCTGACGAATGAATTCAGAGATAAATATCCACCCCCCCATGCCTATCTAATGCAATGTCCTCATTGTATTAAAAAGACATAAAACAGAGTGGAAAAGCGTAGAAAGCACCTGAATTGCGTGAATGTCATGTCCGCTCCGAGATGAAATCGAAAAAATAACTGTATAAGTGCTGAGTTTAGTGCCTTCAGCTAGGCGCATTATACAAAGAAAAGAAATGAAGAATTCACAATTGCAGGTTAGAATTAATATAAACAGAAGAATCCTCTGACCTATCAACAGTGGTCCACAGATGTGGACCAGATTATGGTGCAGACCCATCCCCCATAATCGAGAATATTTTAGGTTCTGGATAAAAATTACCCAAAACCTAAAATCAGAATGCAAGCGGGGTTGGGCCGGCGATTTATGAGGATGCAACCCAAGGCCAAAATGTCGGGTTACAGAGAATTGAAGCTCAAAAGTATAATCGTTGAATGTGTGCTTGAGTTGAACATCCTCGAAACAAATGTCGTAATGGTTCTGATTTGATGGTTTCAGCTTAAAAGGAACCCTTCGACTCAATCTTCCATTTCCTCCAAAATTAACTTCCCAAATCAGAACTTCCCCTCTCCTATCCTCCTCATTCAGCATATTAAATTCCAGGACCTCTTGTACATTTATCACCCCATCTGAAATCTCCAAGTCTAAATGATGTGGTAGAATCAAAATTGACTTGGGTCTAATTATCTCAGAATTAGAATCATCAATAAGCTCAACAGGGTGTAACTGATAATCAGGGCATTGAATTGATTCTTCAAGAAAATGCGATTCTGGATCCGTAATGTGTGCCCTAATAAGATCAGTTTCCTCAGTTATTGGGCTATTAAATGATCTATCAGATACCTCAAGCCCAATTGTCTCACAGAAATCGGGTTCAGAAAACTCGCGTGAGACTTCGCAACTTGAATCTTCACCATCAGGATCCGTATCAATGTATGTCCCAAAATCATTTGTCACTTTGTGTTCCAAGGAGACACACGTTTCCTTGTAACCCGGCTCAGGGATCTCAGGTGAAGAAATCAGATCATCTTTAATTGGTTGCTTTAATTCAATCTGGTCAGCCTCGTAACACGTGTCCCCCCAACAGGTGCCTGAGCGGGTTCTATCATTAGCTTTCCTGAAGAGGGTTCATCCTGGGAATTATTCCAAGATTGAATCAAAGCAACCACGAATCTCATCCTCAATTTTGCTAATTTCCCAAGTAGAAACTCACTCGGGTTCTTATCCTTAACACCCTGGAGCCAATCCAACAAAGACTTGTTTAAATCATTAATCATTTCAATCAGGGGCTCCAATCTCTCAATGCAAGGTATTGGCTGAACTTCTAAAGATTGAATGATATTCCTCAAGTTAGCCAGAACCTTATCTTGAACCTGATTAACCTGAACCAAATGAGTTGGTTCAGGGTTGGGCGGGTTTGACATCAATGTAGAGGAATTAACAAATTGAGATTCGTTATACCCATCCAGATAATAGGTCATTTCAGATTGTTCAAAAGATGGTGATGACCTAAAGGCAGTGAAATCAGAGGATGGGTAAGGATCAGTGTATCCTTCTTGATTGTAGATCGCATTAGGTTGTTCATGAAAGGAGGACGATCTATAATCGATGTAACTCTGAGAAGGATAGAAATCAGAATCAAAGTGTTCAGGGTTAGACCCTAAACACGGGGGTCTGGAATTGTATCCCCAATCTGAATTATCCCAATTA
The DNA here is from genome assembly GCA_037157565.1 of Thalassia testudinum. Lineage (NCBI taxonomy): Eukaryota > Viridiplantae > Streptophyta > Magnoliopsida > Alismatales > Hydrocharitaceae > Thalassia > Thalassia testudinum. The sequence continues at coordinate 11,730,308 of JAZHRO010000072.1, forward strand.
ACTGATGGTTGATTACAATACAAGTTGGGATAATCGTTATGTTGAGGATAATTTACAACAGGAGGGAAAGAGCGGGAATGCGTGAAATATGTGGAAGGATTCATGATACACGGGAGGAAGAAAGGTGCCCTGCAATCCAAACAATCAAACCTGTCCTTAAATTAGTTAGCCTAAAGACCTACAGACTCTCAAAACCCGTCTTGAGATAAAGGAACGATTTGATCTACTTCCGTCTGTTCAATCCAACCAGTTAGAAGGAGGGACTGGGGAGAAGGTTCTTCCTTCGGCTTGCGCCTCCGGTTCCTAGTGTACCCCCCAGCCGCGATCGTTTGACTCTGCTCCCCTAGCTAGACATCAGATTGAACAGTAGAAACAGACTAATCGAAAATAATCTCGTTCTGGGTTCTGAAGAGCGAGTCCAATCCTTAAGGCCAACGTCTACTTTGTTTTATTTAGGGCTAGGTTTGAATGTGCTTTGGAATGTGATGGGCCCTTTAAATGGGTTGTGCCCTTAATGATTGATTGATTTGTGTGTGAGTGCACAACCAGTGGTTTTCAAGCAAGATTGTTTTTGATGTGGTGAATTTTAAGATTCAAATCTTGCTTAGTAGCTTTTAGGATTCAACTTTAGGTGTTTTCAATCAAGTTTCGTTGGCACACCAAGTTTTACAAGCACAGGTGAAGATGTTTTCCTTTAAAGTTTAAAAAGAATGTGGAGTGCCTGGTAAATCCCTAAGAGTTGAACCTAATTGGCAGCTACTTGATGAGTTGATTTTATTTGAAGTGGTGCAGCCCAATCAACTCAAACAATTGGCCTGTTGCACCACTTAATTAGGCACACAAATGATTACCTAATCTGATTTCTACTCAATTATGTGTTTGGATGTGTGTACCGACTCCTAAGATTGGATTACCGGTTGAGTTTGAAAATCGGATGAGGTTGTGTACCTCTGTGAGATTTTTTTTTTTTTTTTTAATGTGGGGGTTGGGGTGAGTATGGGTGTCAAACGACAAACGATCTAACCTTAGAGTTTATAAAAACACCTAGGTTGATTGATGTTTGAGTTATTATGTGATGAAATGAAATCTAATGGGTGGGAGGCAGGGGGTAACTCACAAAACCTTCTACAGCACTTTACTCCAATCTACCGCTTTTGCCTGCCTCGAAAGAGTACTTGCAATTACAATAAGAAAGGAGAAAAGTGAGGTAAATGATTTGTAAGTTACAAAACGTGAAGAGAAATCAAAGAGCATTGCCTCCCCGGCAACGGCGCCAAAATGTTGAACGATTACGAACCTACGCTAATGTGTTCGGTTTTGGAAAACCTGTCGTTGTAGTTCGAAAGTGAAGAATTCGTGTTCAACAAATAAAATTTATACCGAAATTAAAATTCCGGGTCGAACACAGGGAGGCGAACGTTTGATTTAAAAACTACGCGTTTCTTTTTATTTGTTACAGAGTAATTAAATTTAGAACCATCTAATTATTTACAATAAATAGAAGAGAGAGAGAGAGTAAGAGAGAAAGAGAATATTACCTAGAGAAATCAAAATGAGATGTAGAATAAACAAGGAATTTTTGTATTGAAGAGATTGTTCATTACAACTAGAAAGCATAAAACAATTACTCTAGAAAGCAATAAATTTACTCTAGAAAGTATTAAAAGAATGGAGATAGAAATGTCCTCCTCGACGATTGCTTGGAGGACGAGTAGCTTAATCTAGAAAGCAGTAAATCTATACTACAAAGTGGTAAAAAGAATAGGGAGAGAGAAATCCTCCTCGACGGTCGCTTGGAGGACGAGCCGGACAGGACGACGCCTGGACGAAGGAGAACGAAGAGGGACGAAGGAGGACAAAGCAGAAGAACGGGAACGAAGCAGCACGCCATCGTCGTCGCGGGATCCACTTCCAAAGGGGAATGAAAATTAGACTTTATCTCGCGAGAAGCATCTCGGGTGTGGGACAAGCTTCTCTTGAGCTTTGGAGGGGTAGAGAGGAGAAAGAAGGGATGAAAATTTCGTATGGAGGGTGTCTCTTTTTATAGTTGCAAGGAGTGGGGGCAAAATGGACATTACATCTTCAAAATAATAAATAAGGGGTCTTTAGTGACGGATAAATCCGTCACTAAAGCCCCGACGTGGCCATCGCCGCCGCGCCCACGCGCACCCACTCGGCTGCCCGCATGCGTAACGCCTACGCACATCCGCGAAGTCTCAGCCATCCGATCGCGAGATCGGATGGCTTAAATCGCGTCCACGCCCGCTGTAACCCGCCCTCATGCGCGTGCGATCACGCGTTACGCGGGGCATCCAATCGCGCGTCGGCGCTATCTGGCGCCCGCGACCGCACGATCTCCATCCGACGCTCCACGCGCCTCAATAATCCGCGCCTCCAATCCACTCGCCGCGGCTCGAACCCGTGCGCCGCGCTCGCGTAAGCGCGCTCGACCGCTGCGCTGCGGGGCACGGATGGTCGAGAGCACGTTTTAAGCGCTGGGCGGCCACAGCCGTTGGATCTCCATCTGACGGTGGAGAGCGATCGGGCGGGGGCCTTCACAAAATGCCAGCGGCCGTTTGGGCGGCTGAGATGGTGCCACGCGGTGCCATCTTGGCCGTCCATCTTCTGGAAGTTGTAGATGGTGCCACTGATGTCGGATTGACTCGATTTTTGTGTTGTTTGGCTGCGATCATCGATCCGAATTCATCCGTGTGGCTAGATTTGTCATCTGAAGTGCGGATTTACACCATCCTGGCCCTTGATCTTCTAGGGTTCCCCGGTCTCTATCTGATGCTATGGATGCCTGATTAGGGCGATCTTGGAGTCGTTGAACTCCAATCGTCACCCTGATCATATCCATACGGTTGGATCTTTGATCCGAGGCCCCGATAAAATATTTGCCCCGTCCAAGCACATAAAAGGAGACAATTAACCTCCATTTTATTCAAACTACTCTAAATGCAAGATGATGCATGTAATGCAATATTTATATCATGAAATGCAATCCTATGCTTAAGAACATGCATAAATAGACATTTTAAGTAGTGTAAATGTGTTTACATCAGATGCAAATTATGATACTCATGCATGCATTATTCCTAAGTTAGGCTAAAATCTAACTTAATTCAAGTCAATTAGGTCCTATGATTGCTATGCAATCACATATACACTACATACACCCATACTTGACGAACATTATCTCTTTTGATTTTTCTACTCAACCAGGATTTTGACCTGTGGAACCGGTACATGGATAAATCCACATATAAAAGAGTAGAAATCAGATTAGGTTAACCATTTCTATAGGCCTTAATTGGTGGTGTAGCAAGGCTAATTGTTTGAGTTGTTTAGGCTGCAACACCTAACTTAAAAACTAATCCATCTTGTAGCCGCCCCATAGGATTCAAATATTTAGGTCAAACCAGGCACTCCATTTTTCTTGATTTATAAAGGAATATACTTAAACTCGTGCTTTCAAACTTAGTTTTCCTTATAAAAACCTGATTGAACATACCTAAATTCAAACCCTAAAAGCTACTAAGCAAGATTCGAACCTAAAATTCACCTCATCTTTAATAATCTTGCTTGAAAATTTTTGTTGTACACATACACATTCACAACGAATTACTAAGAGCAAAACCCATTAACAGGGCCCATCACATTCGAAAAGTGCTATTAACCCAGGCCTTAATTAAAATTGAGTAGAGGTTGGCCTCCCCGAGAGCACCAGATCCATCTTGTTCGCAGAAAACTACGCGATCGAAGTTGGTTTCGAAAAAACCCATCGTTGCAGTTCGATTTGCGAAGAAATCCATCAATAGATAAATTTATACCGAAATTCAAAGAATTCCAGGTCGAACATAGGGAGGTTACGTCGATCTAAAATCCCTGATTTATATTTTTTTTGTGTTTTTTTTTGAAAATGAAATAATTACAATGGAATTGATATTAACAATAAGAGAGAGAAAGAGAGAGAGAACAATCACTTGATATAATAAAAATGTTTTTACAACTACAAAGTGGGAAATGATTACAACTAGAAAGTAGAAAATTCTATTCTAGAAAGCAATTAAAAAGAAGGGAGAGATGTTATCCTCCTCGACGAATGGTTGGAGGATGAGCCAGATGGAGCGATGACTGGAAGATGGAGGATGGAGCGAGAAGAGGGAGGATGAAGCTAGAAGAAGCAGGAATGAGGCAGCACGTCGTCATCGTCGCAGGATCCATGACCAGAATAGGGGCGAGAAAATTGGATTTAGCTCTAAAATAGCATCCCGGTTGTGGGACAAGCTTTTCTTGAGCTTTAGAGAGGGAGAGAGGTGAAGGAAGGGATGAAGAAGTGGAGGTCGGGTCTCCTTTTACAGTTATAGGAATTGAGGGAAAAATTATCATTTCAAGCTTAAAGAATTAAAATCAGGTCCTTAGTGACAAATTTATCCGTCACTAAAGGTCTGATAATGGCTGACATGCGCACATCGTGCACGCCTCCTCTCCTGCTGCATACAAAACAAATGCTCCCGTCCTTGAAATCTAAGCCTTCTGATTGCGAGATCAGATGGCTTAGATTTCTCCTCACGCAGACCCTCATCTATGCTTAACCGTGCACCCGCGTGTGATCGGGCATGTGCAAATGCATTTGATCGCGTGTGCATGTGATTGGATGGTCTGAGCTACCTATAGTCAATCATGCAGTCGTAATTAATCGTTCGCATGCTACGGATGGCAAGTCGAACGCGCGTTGTGGGCTCTAGCAATGCCGCTCAACTGTTGTGCTAGTGGTGGTTCTTTGTCTTGCTTACCATTTAAGCACGCGTGCTTCATGGCCGTTGGATCAAGATCTAACAGGCCAGATCACACCTCGCCATGCCTTCAGAAGATGGGGAGTGGTGCTGCAACTGATTTAGGAGGTTGTGATTGTGCCACGTGGCACCATCATGGTCGTCCATCTTCTATGACATATAGAAGGTGCCACGGATGTCAGATTGAGTTGATTTTCACACTATCAGGCTACGATCATCGATTCGAACCCATCCATGCAGTTGGATTTGTCATCTGAAGTGCGGATTAGTAACATCTTGACCCTTGATATTTAGGCTTCCTCGATCTCTATCTGGTGCTATGGATGTCTGATTAGGGCGATGTTGGAGTCGTTGAACTCCAATCATCGCTCTGATTAGATCCATACGGTTGGATCTTCAATTCGAGGTCCCAATTAAAAATCACCCTATCGTTGACCATAAAAGGTGGTAATTACTATACAATTTGTCCTAAATGCATAATTATGCATGTTATGCAATATTTACAATGCATGATGCTACTATGACACTAAGAACATACATTAATAGACATTTTTGGCTATTTAGATGTATGCACATCACACCCCCATGCCTATCTTTTGTTAGTCCCTAGCAGAAGCTACATGCTATTTGTAAAAGAATTATGGTTGGATTACTCAGGAAAAAGTTATTTTCAACATTAAGAAATTTTTACTTAGGACCTGAACTTTCAAAGACACAACAGTGCTCGGGTATCTGCCAAAATGCTGACCGCGTCAAGCCCTCACCTTATTCAAAGAAAGATCACTTTTTCTGCTTTTCTTCTTTTCTAACTTTCTTTCTTTGGATTTCTGAGTTTAGGGTTACAGAGTGGCTTTCTATGGCCACTCAACCCACCCAAGACTTGATGAGAACCCTAAATTCTAAGCATCTTTTCGTGAAAGTGATAGACTCATTAATAGACAATCAGAATGGACTTAGGGTTTCTATGCCCCTAGGTGACCCTAAAATGAATTCTGCCTAAAGGTGTATTTATACGACCGGTACCTTTCTCCCTACTTTCTTTTTATGGGGTCTACACAAGGGTGTATCCAGTGTATATCTTCCCGGCTTATTCAACTTCTCCGCTTCTTCCTAACTATTTTAGGAATTTGACGTGCATTTCTTGAGATGGGTTCTGGATATCCTACCAATGGGTTGTAACACACGATAATTTGCCAGCGATACTTGTGTGGTGAAGTGTGGCTTATTTCTTTTGTTTTCCTTTTCTCCTTCTCGTTTTCTTTTTCTTCTCTTTTTGGACTTTCCTTTTCTTTATCTTTTTTAAGTGGTTAGCTTACCTGGTCTAAGATTTACCTAAAGGCAGTAAGAAAAGAATGGTCCAATGGCTAGGCTCTAGACAATCTTCCTATGGTTTGTTACCCACGATAACTTGCCAGCCATACCACCCTAGAAAGTTCATTAGCTACCCAATTTCTATTAAAACTGTCGAATAATGAGTCAGTGACGAATAGTGTGTAGATGCTTACACTTAAGGATCCCTCAAATCAGAGGGTAGGTTGATAAGTCATGTGCTTATCACCCAAACTTACAAAATAGAATTCAGGATGGTGAGGAGTTGATAAACAAATCCACATTTTAGTGGATACCCGGGCTGATTAAGCTCAAAGACCTGAAGGGTCTTAGTGTTCCGATCCTACTGTAATATTTCCTAAGATTAAAAGGTCCTAATGCCCAAGTATTCTTTCCTAATTCAATTTTTTTTTTGTATATGTAGAAAACAAGTAGAATTTATAAGAATTCCATAGAGATGACAAATTGATTTAGAAATGAATCCATCCCCCACGCCTAGATAATGCAATGTCTGCATTAAGAATAAAAGACATGAAATGAAGGTAGAATGTAGAAGATATCACCTGAATATGTTACTTGGGTTAGCTCTGAGTCAGACTGTACAACTGCTGAGTTTAATGCCATCAGCTAGGCAAAGTCCAGCAAAAGAGATCACAACATGATGAGAGCAACCGTGTCTGAGATGGGTTCTTGAATAATACGGTCAATAAAAGACTTCAAATGTTGACCGTTGACTTTGAATGAATTACCCATCTTTGGGTTAGAAATCTGAATGTCCCTGTTTGGAAAAATCGGATCAATGATGAACGAACCATTCCATTTTGACCTAAGTTTGCTGGGAAAGAGCTTAAGTCGAGAATCAAAGAGCCAGACCTTCTGGTTCAGATCAAAGCTCTTGTGAGAAATCAATTGGTCATGAAGAGCTTTGGTCCAAGCCTTGTAGATCTTGTCATTCTCGTACACGTCATTTCTAAGCTCCTCCAACTCAAATAGTTGGGGTTTCTTGGACTTTCCAACTAAACTCAAATCCATATTGCACTACTTGATTGCCTAGAATACCTATGTTCAATTTCTATGGGCAAATGGTACGCCATTCCATACACTAGATGAAATGGTGACATGACAATAGGTGTTTTGTACAACGTATGGTAGGCCCAAAGAGTGTCCTCAAGCTTTTGAGTCGAGTCTTTACGATCAGGCCTAACCATCTTCTGAAGAATATTCTTAATCTTTCGGTTGTAGATCTCGGCCTGTCCATTCGTCTAGGGATGGTAAGGTGTGGAGATTCTGTGATTTACCCCATATTTTGCCTGTAAATTATGGAACTAGGCATTAGTGAAGTGAGAACCACCATTGTTGATGATAGCCCTTGAAATCTCGAACTGACTGAAGATGTTCTTCTTGACGAAATCAATGACCACCTAATGGTCATTGGTTTGGGTAGGAATGCCCTCGATCCATTTGGACCTGTAATCAACAGCGATGAGAATGTATTGCTGTCTAAATGAAGGGAGGAAGGGTCCCATAAAATCCATGCCCCAAATGTTGAAGATATCGATTGGAAGAATCAGGTTTAGGGGCATTATGTCTCTCTTGGTTATGCTCCCATGTGCCTGGCATCGGGAACATGACCTCAAGAATTCTTGGGCATCCTTGAATAAAGATCTCCAATAAAATCCAGATTGCAAAATCTTTGTAGCCATCTTTTTCCCAGAGAAATGTCCACCACTCATAGATGCATGGCAGAAGTCGAGTATACTTTTGAATGCAATCTGCAGAACACATCGGTGAATAAACTGATCAGAGCTGATGCGATACAGTTCAGGGTCCTCCTAGAAGTAATATTTGGCCTCAGATTTGTGTTTATCTTGTTGTTGCTTGGTCCAATCCTGAGAGATTTGACCAATGGCCAAATAGTTTACGATGTCTACAAACCATGGAGTTTGGACACTTGAAACTATAAGGATAGCCACATCCAAAAAAGTATCAACAATCAGAATATTCCGACGAGAAGAATCACTTAGAAGTCTTGAATAATGATCCGCCACCACATTCTGTGCCCTGGATTTATCCTCGATTTCAAGATCAAATTCTTTAAGAAGAAGAATCCTTCGAATAAGCTGGGGTTTGGCATCCTTTTTAGCCAAGAGATGTCTCAAGGCCGAGCGATTGGTATATATTATGACATGGGACCCCTAAGAGATAAGCCTTGAATTTCTCCAAAGTGAATACTACAGCTAGAATTCCTTCTCAGTAATAGTGTAATTCCTTTGGGCCTTGTCTAGAATTTTACTAGCATAGTAGATGACAGAGGGCTTCCTGTCAATCTTCTGACCCAAAATAGCCCCGACCACATAATCAGAAGTGTCGATCATGATCTCAAATAGGGCTATCCAAAGCGGTGGCTGCAACACTGCAGCATAAGTGACCACTATTTTAAGACAATCAAATGCCTTACGGCATGATTTGTTGAAATCAAATGGCATATTGTTGGCAAGAAGGTTGCTTAGAGGCTGAGCAAACTTAGAAAAGTCCTTGATGAACCTCCTATAGAATCCCACATGACCATGTAATGATCGAATTTGTTTGACAGATGTGGGAGAAGGAAGTTTAGAGATAGCAACAACCTTAGCTTTGTCCACTTTGATACCCTATTCAGAGATTACATGACCCAAGATGATGCCTTCTTGTATCATGAAATGACTCTTTTTCCAACTAAGGACCAGTCTTGTTTTCATGCATCTTTTAAGAATCATTTCAAGATTAGCCAAACAAGAATGAAATGATTCTCCGAAAACAGAGAAATCGTCCATGAAGACTTTCATAAACTCTCCCACCATGTCTGAAAATATGGCTAGCATACACCATTGAAAAGTCGCAGGTGCATTGCATAAGCCGAATGGCATCCTACGGAAAGCAAAGGTTCCGTAGGGATAGGTCAAAGTCATTTTTTCTTGTTCCTCGGGATAGATAGGGACTTGATTGTATCCTGAGTAACAGTCTAGGAAACAGAAGTACTTCTGCCCTGCTAGTCTTTCAAGGATTTGATCGATAAAGGGCAAAGGGAAATGAACCTTATTCATGGCTGTGTTCAGCTTCCTGTAGTCAATACAAACCTTCCAGGAGGAAGCTGAATGAGTTGTGACAGATTCTCCTTTCTTGTTAGTCACAACGATAATCCTGGCTTTCTTGGGAATAATTTGCATGGGACTTACCCAAGGACTATTATAGATCGGATAAATGATTCCTGCATCAAGCCACTTGATAATTTCCTTCCTGACCACTTCTCGCATATTATGGTTTAATCTCCTCTTCATTTGGCGAGAATGGCAGGATCCATCTTCCAATAATATTCTGTGATTGCAGTAAGATGGCTCGATCCCCCTTAGGTGATGAATGGTCCAACCAATTGCCTGCTTGTGTTCGTTTAGGACCTTGACCAGTTTAATCTCCTACTCCTTAGTTAATCTAGCACTAATAATCATAGGAAGCATCTTTTGAGGTCCTAAAAACTGATATTTCAAATTGTCAGGCAATGGTTTCAGTTCGAGCTAGGGCAAGTTTTGGATTGAGGGTAAAGATGATGCGGAAGAAGATTCATCAAATGGAAGAGGTTGAAAGTGAATAAAATAAATAACCTCTTCATAATGTAGCAAGTTTGACACAGAGGGTTGCGGGTCAGATTCATCACAATAGGAGAAACTTTCAATTGCAGAAACCATCATACAAGTTCCAATATTCAAGTTATCATCCTGAAGTTCCTCTATAAATCCACAATCTTCGAATTTGTTAATCGCCTTAGAAATATTCAATTTCAATTTCTAATCCCCAAAGGTGATTTCCATGCTACCGCTTTCATAGTTGATATTGGCCTTTGCAGTAGCTAGGAATGGATGCCCCAGAATAATGGGCGTGTTCCATAGATTTTATGGTACATCCATGTCAAAGAGAAGGAAATCTATAGGAAAATAGAAATCCTTAGCCTTAACAATAACATCTTCAATAACGCCTCGTGGATTTGTGACCGAACGGTCCACTAACTGCAGCATTACTGATGTTGACCGAAGTTCACCTAATTCGAACTTCTCATAAAGAGAAGTTGGAATTAGGTTAATAGATGCACCAAGATCCAAAAGTGCTCTATCAAAAGCGTAATCTCTTATGACACAAGAACTCAAAGGAGCACCTGGATCTTTCTTTTTCTAAGGAAGCTAATGCAGGATAACAGAACTAGCTTGCTCCAAGAGTACTACCTTCCTCAGTACAGATTCCCTTGACTTATGCTTCTGTGTGCATAAATCCTTCAAAAATTTATCGTAAGCTGATATGTGTTTGATAGCATCGAGGAGCGGGATATTGATATTGGCATTCTCGAATATATTCAAGACCTCCTCGTTACTATCAATAGGTTTCCTCTTCCTTGGTTTAATAAAGGCCTCAGGAAGAGGAACATGAGTCAAATCTTCGGAATTAGGTTCCTGAGCCTTGATTTCTTCTTCAAAGTTCTCCTTTCTCTCCTTAGACTTTCCAGGATTTGGTAGATCAGAATAGTACAGTTGTGGATCTTGAGTTTGTTTTCCAGTTAAAGTAACTAAATTTGCAGATGCATACAGCTTTGGGTCTTGAGAAGGGGTAGGAAAGATTGGAGGGGCTTCATTAGCCAAAAACCTTTGATTTGAAGAAGCAAAAGAGGAAGGACCCTACTCAACCACCTGAGCATGTGCATGTGGGTCCCTCTGATTCCCGTACCCTTGGGCATGATTGCTTGGATTCTGGATATTACGTGGGTTCGGTACGGGTTGAGATGGTAGAGATTCGAGTTGATGAGAAATAGCAATGAACCCATTTTGCAAGTTGTCTAGCGAGGTTTTCATTTCCTGCTTGAGCTGGACCATAGATCCTTGCATTTCTATCATCTGTCGGTTCAAATCAGCTTGCCCTACCGATTGACGGGCATTCCAAGATGGTTGATTGACCTAACTTGGGGGTAGCTGAGTGTAAACATTACCCTGACCAAATGGTCTTTGTGGAGAATAATTGCTAGGTCGGAATTGGTTCTACTACCCTGGGTTTTTCCAGGAGAAGTTAGGGTGGCTCCTCCAACCCGAATTATAAGCATTGGAATAAGGGTTGGACCTAACATTCTCCTATATAGCATAAGCATCCTCATAGGGTGAGGATGGAGAAAAAAGGGAGGGATCAGAGAAATTGGGATCAAAAGCCCCAGTTTGGAACCCATGGGGTTCCGAATAATGCTGACTCACAGGTTGAGCCGCATTAAGTTGATTCATGAACTCCTATCTAGAAGCAGATCTCGACGAATGGAATCCTAAATTTTGGGATTGAGTGGATCTAGAATTGTTCATTGAATTTCTAGCCATCCACTCCTCCATCCTTTTAGTAACCAAGTCCACCTTATCTAGTTTATTGCAAATCAATTCCATATCGAATGAATGAGAATCGTGGACTTCATTAACATTCGATCCGGGTTGTTGGGACCAGTTAAAAGTATCCTTGGAGGCTTGATTAGTCGAATTAGCACTCATCTCCTCAGACAAAACGTGCGTGCTATCTGCATCTTTGTTGAGGAAATTGCCTCTGCAAGAAGCATTCACATGATTTCTGAGTTGCCTAGTCAACCCATGGCAGAAGATCTGCACGAGCAGCCATTTCGGCACCTCGTGGTGTGGACACTTTCGCAATATGTCTTGGAATCACTCCTAGGAAACATGAAATTGCTCCCAAGGCCATTGGATGAAGGTAGTGATTGCACAGCAAAAATACACCAACAATTGTGCCATCTTGTGCTATTTCCTAGCATTACCAGTGCATAATAGGCAACCATAGTAGCATTTGTAAAAATACATGCATGCATGCATTTAATTGAGAGGGGAGGAGAGTGAAATAAGTGGCTGTGAAATTAATGTTTTCCTCAAGTGCTGCCTTGTAAAAATTCACCACCTTTATCTTTAATTTTATTTGACTTCTTCTCCGCTGCTGCATGGCATGGCTTGATCGTCTTTGTGCCATGCTTTGCACAGCCTCTCCCTGCCAAGCCTTGCATAGCCATGCACAGCCAGGCCATGGTTGTGCTTGCCTTCCTCTTCTTTAAAAAGGCACGGCTTCTTCTTTGCAAAAGGAGCCTGGTCCATGCCAAAAAAAAAACAAAGCACCTTCCTCCTTCCAGGCCATCTCCTCCCCTTTCCCCTCCATATGCAGCCTCTCCTCTTTGAGGAGCCACGCTGTGGGCAGGAGCACCTCACAGTGGTGCACAACCACCACTGTGAGTCCCACCACTGCCTAGCTCATGAAAGAGTCGGTGGGCATGGTGGTCTTCTCCTCTCTGTTTCGCTGTTCAAGCCAACCCCGCCATTGCCACAGGAGCTTCAAGCTTTGAAGCTCAAGCTCCATAGCAGCAGCAGCAAGGCACCGACCACCGCGTGCCCTGTCGCAAACCTCCACCGCATGCGCCTGTAGGCCGCCCTCGCCTCCAGCATGCACCAGCAGGTTGCCCTCACCTCCATCTTCTTCGCGCCCACACCCACCTCTCCACAAGCTAGCAGCCGGCGTAGCTTCTCTGCGCGCGCGGCAGCTGTTCACACCCCCCGCACTCACAGAACTGGACACACCCGGTCGCGTGGAGTCGAGTGGCACTGTAGCCACTGTTCACGCTAGCCAGCGAAACACTGTGGCTACAGAGCGGTGACATGTAATTTTCTCACTTATCCGGTGACCCAGCATGCTGCAACTGGTCCCAGCCTATGCCTGCATCCTGCCCCTATCCCGCTCCAGCACCCACCCGCGCGTCTGTGTGCCCCCGCATCTGCCAGCGCCCACACCCACCCGCGTCTTCACTCGCTCCCAGTGCCTGTATCTGCCCGCACTAGCCTCTTCACGCAGCGCAGTGTGCTGCGGCATCTCTCCCTCGCGCCCACTCCTGCGTGCACACACCTATGCGCCTACACGTGCACGTGGATCACCAGACGTTGCCAGCTGCATGTAGATGACTTAAAGTACCTCTTCCTCCTCAGTAGACGATCCTTTTCTTTCTCTCTGTCTCTCTCTCTCTCTCTCACAACTCTCTCTCACACTTTCTGCACACACATACACACACTCTCGTACACACACCTATACTCTACTATATACATATATATATACGTACATATATATATTTATATGCATATATATATACACATATCTATACATATATTAGTACTTATATAACTATGTATTAGTCTATATACATACATATATATATATATATCGATATACTTATATATGTATATATATACATATATATTTACATATATACATATATTTATATACATATAAATATATATATATATATCTATCTATATATATATATATATTACCTATATAACTAAGTATAAGTATAGATACATATATATATATATACATATATGCACATATACTTATACATAATTATATATATATATAAATATGCATACATATATAAATATATATCGATAACTATATATACACACATATATATATATACATATCTATCTACATATATCTATATACATATATTACTGTATACATATACATCTATATAGTTATATATACATACATATACATATATATATTTATATATACATACATCTATCTTTACATATTTTTACATATCTATATACATATACATATATGTACATATGTATATATATATACATATAACTACATATATACCTATATATCTATAACCATATATATATTTACATATAGATATATATTTTCATATATATATATATATATATATATTTTCATATCACTTACCATACGTGGTATCGCGGGAATATCTGCACCAGTTGTTGATATTCCCCGATACACGCATATAGAAAGCGTGTTCGCATTCATCTTCCACCAATCCACCTTACACTTCATGCGGCACTTCGTCCTGTTGGTTGTGTCTTCCTAGATGACAACTGACTCGACACCGTGCTACACTCCATCTCCACCTCCACGCCCACCCCTTTATACATATGTAATATATACATATATATATATATATTATTTTTACTTTATTTTTATTTCTCTCTCCTACCAGTAAAAAGATAAAAAAAAATATACAAAAGAGAAAAGATAATCCTTGACTTGTAGGTACTCAGTCTTGCGAATAGCAAGACTAGTTTTGGAACCCTAATTTATCTCAAAGCCAAGAACCTGATTTTGAGGGTGTACCTCAAGGACAAAAATTATCATAAAAAAATCTTAAATATAAAAACACCAAAAACACAATAAACGAATGGAAGAGATTCGTTATAGGAAAGGCGTAGAAACTTCACTTCTAATCCCACTTCCCTGTGTTCGACCCTGGGCCTAAAAGTTACCAAGATAAAATCAAGTAGGCCAGGTTAAAAATTTTGTAAAGAGATGGTTAGGCTTGATTTTGGTTAACCACTATAGTCATTATAACGATAAAATCACCATATTAACACAACCTATCCAGGCTTGATCATACACTTCTTTTCATGGCACCGTTGCCGGTGAAGTACTCATTCAAGTAAGTTTTTACTCCATCCTTTAAGTTTTTCTCTTCTTACACCCTTCTCTTCACGGGTGTTTTTGTTTGTTGTCGTGCAGGTGAACCTACTGTATGGGGAAGGCAGGCAGACGAAGTTGGAGACGTGAGCAGATCCAAGGCGGGAACTAGAGCGTGAAGACGCTGACACTGCACTGGATCTTCGCACATGTTGCTGAACAAGTAGGTCTTTCTCTTTTAACAACTTTGGTTAACTTGTCACCTTAATAAAAAATATAAAAATAAATAAAAAAAAACAAGAAAAACTTCTTGGGATCTCTTGGGGCAAGTGGATTAAAAATCACTTGTTTGCTTGCTTGTCATCACTCCCACCTCCTTGGATTTCCCGTAAAACTTCGCATAGCGAAGATCCAAGAATCTTGATACCTGAATCTTTCGCCTTGTGAAGTATTCTTTGAGGCAAAAATAAAAAGATTGATTGCACCGCTCTTTGCCTCATTTATCTATAATTCGGGATCACCTTTTTGGTGGGGAGACATGGAATTGAGTTGATTCCAACCCCACCACGACCTTTCACGTGCCTAAGATTCAATCCCGAATACTTCAACCCCAACAATTTGATTCTCTTTATCTTTTGATTGAGCCTTGGGTGTGGAAATCATTCTGGTGATTGGGAGCACTTGAAATGAAGTGCTTTGGCTCCCTTTCACACTAATCTAAAATTGACTCGTGCATCCACACATAGAAATCTCCATCTAGGGAAGCCCATTGCATTTTAGCATGCATTAACCAACTGACTTTGAAGAAGGGTTTGTTGGGCTTGGAAGAAAACTTGTATTCTCTCAAAACCCGAAGATTGGTTGAATTAGTAATTCAGAGAAATCCTAAAATCCATACTACTTAAGGTTGAATTCTAAAAACCATTCACCAATTAAAAACTTCAATTCGGGGAGATTTCCCCATTGCATGCTTGGTTTACACACTCTAAAAATCAATCACTTGGGCATTACCCATAAATAACGGCCTTCACATTCCTAAAGCACTTGATCCTAAGCCTCTAACTAAAATTGGTAGCAACATGACCCTTATTAAGGATTGGAGGTCTAACTACTTGCGTGTAGTGCCTACGTGCTGGTGAGGGTTCCCGTGTGCTATCGAGTGCCTAAGACTGGGGCAAACGGCATTTCAATCTAGCCCTGTGGTTTTGCGGTGCTCGCATTCGGTTCTATAGTTCGTGATAGTAGATAACTTAGATCTTTAGGTCTAAGGGCACACTGTAGAGGTTAGGAATATTGATTGTATTGATTTGTCATCAAGTGTACCTTGCGGTGTCATTTCTCTCATCTCTTTTCCCTTCTTATCTCCCCAATTCTTCCAGCGGTAGTGCATGTTTGGGAGGAGGTCACAAAACCCTGAACTATGCGAATTGTCTGATAAATTTAGAAAAGAAGCCAAATCGTCCTCCTCCTCCACAAACATGGCTGCATGCCCACACCCAAATCACGAGGGAGGAAACCACCCTCAAAACCCACCAGGTGGTGGAGCCTTAGATCCCATAACCCGCCTCCAAGCCCAAATGGAAATGTATAATGAGCAAATTGAAGCCATTAGGGAAACATTGGAGGAAATGCAGAACCCTCCCGAACGGGAGGAGCCTAGGTCTCTTAGCTCCTATCAAAATCCCGCTGCTACAGAGACCATAGGACAAATTCGGGTCCCCATGGGCGGGAACGACTTTGAACTAAAACCTAACATAATTGGCCTGATAAATTTTCACTTCCACGATCTTGCAAGTGAAGATCCTTTTCTCCACTTGGAAGACTTAACCCGATTGGCCGAAACAGTTAAACCAAGAAATATCGGGTTACTTATAGTCCTCTAGAAAATGTTCCCATTTTCATTGCGGGATAAAGCGTCGTAGTGGTTACGCACCCTTGGGAGAACCGTCGACTCTTGGGAAGAGATGCGAACAGCGTTTCTCAAGATGTTCTTCCCAATCAGGCAAACCAATGCGCTTTGCCGTGCTATCACATCATTTATGCAACAAAATGGTGAACAGTTTCAGGAGGCATGGGAGAGATATAATGACCTCTTCAGGAAGTGTCTGCACCACGGTCTGCCTAAGTGGCATATAGCCCAGATTTTCTACTATGGGCTAAATGAGACTTTGAAACAGATTGCAGACGCTTCCTACGGAAGGAATTTCAAGAATAAAGATAAGAATGGAGCATTTGAATTGTTCGAAAATTTGAGTGAAAACTCAGTGAACAATGCCTCCATTGTCGCCTTTAATCGTACCAGCCTACCCTGTAATGTCCACGAAGTTGACATGTGACCCTCCCATTCATCCACTGATCTCAGCCTTATCGCATAGAAATTGGATGAAGTCTCCGTCATGCACAAGAAGCTGGACAAGCATCTAGCAAACCCTGCCCGTTCTATGGCAAACAGCTCCACATCACCACTTCGTCACAATCACAATTCTTGCAACACCAAGCTTATCTCGAGAAACCCTGTAAGACCCTCCTTACCTAGTGTTGCGCCGAGTGATTTGCTAAGTCATGTGGATCTGGCTTCTGCAAGCCAGCATTTCGACATGGAGGACTAAGCCTCCATGTACTCGGACACATATTTACAAGCGGACGCGTCTTCTGGCATAGAAGACGCTTGCGCCCTAGGCAACAACCCGTTCTCTGCCACTTATAACCCAGGGTGGCGAAATCATCCAAACTTCGCATGGTCCAACAACCCACAGCGCTAAAACCCTGCAGGTGGACCAATGCGACCATCCGCACCCGTCATCCCAAGGGCCCAGTCTAATCCTATGGCAAATCTGCCATCAAGCCCTTGCATACCGCAACCAGAACATGCATCAAGTCCTCTTGACAAATTGATGCGAATGATGACGGAAATGTCAAAGCGCCATGAAGAGAACATGACCTGTCTTCAGTACCAATTGGCGCAGCAGAATTCTGAGATCAGTCAACTACACATGGCGACTCGATCTTAGGGCACTCTTCCCACCCAACCTATTCCCAACCCGTGAAATTTCGTACCCCGTGGTCCTCAACCACAGGTATGACCTTCTCAGGGGTAGGTTCATCAAATTCTGCAAGCTCCGAGCATTCCATCGGGATTTTAGACTAATCCCACTGCAGCACCACACTCTTATGTCTCTATTGCAAACCCTCCTCTGCCATATGATCCCACTGGACCTGCATCATCCAATGGATCACTACGAGGAGCGGTAAGCAGACCATCAATCTGCCTCAACCTGATCCTGGCCCGTCTTCTTCATCGTCCTCTCATCCGGGATGTGCACCTCATTCGCGAGAGGACGATACACCCAAATTGGTGCCAGAATCAGTTCCATTCCCTGAGGCTCTACTGGGGGAGCCAAAAGGCAAGAAGGAAGATACGCAGGCCTTTGATAACCTACATAATTTGTTCAGGGATGTAGAATTCAAGGTACCCCAGCTAGAGGCTATCGACCACATACCTACTGTCGCCCAGTTCTTCAAAGACTACAAAACACCAAGGCGACAGTCAAAGAAAACTAAGAATTCGGTGGTTTTCTTGCCTCATGAGAGTTGTGCTATACTGTGAAATCTACCACCGAAGCAGAAAGATCCGGGCACACCGCTTATTTCCTGTAGCATTCAAGGCTGCAATTTTAATTGTGCCCTGCTTGATCGAGGATCTTTCATCAATCTTATACCAACCATCATGCTCGAAAAATTTTCCTTAGGAAATCTGAAACCCACCCCTATCATGATATAGTTGGTAGATCGTTCTGTCAAAATTCTGAAGGGTGTGGTGGAAGACGTGGTGCTTAGGGTCAACAGTCTCTGTTTTCCTGTTGACTTTCTTGTTTTAGATATGGAAGTCCCTAGCTCACTTTCTGATTGTCCGATCATCCTTAGTTGACCTTTCTTGGCCACAGCCCATGCCCATATCGACTGTGAGTCGGGCTGTATTGAGATTTCCATTGGATCTGAAAAGCTCAAGCTTAACATCTTCAAGGTAGCCAAGAACTTTGATTGCGATTGCATCGAGGATGACAAGTCTGACGAGAACATGGCCGTCAATGCGTGTATCGGACTAATTGGGACCTATTCTGACTGATGCGGATTGCATGTAAACATTGATGATTTCCTGACCAACACATATTGTGACGTTCCCCCATCCCTCCCTTGTCCCGTACCTTCTCCTGGCCAGACTTCTGATGAGGTTTTCTCCGCTTCCCACCCTCCCATACACATTCTAACTTCTGAGTCATATCGGGGCTACTCACCGCCGGTTCACACTCTTGAAGATCGGATTGCCCTTTCTTTCTCGCCAAATCAGGCAGAGTTGCAAATCCACACTGGGAATTTAAGCCCATATACATCTCACTCGGGCTATTCCTTTTTGGATCCATCTATCCAAGAAGCCCCTCTTCTTGGCCAATCTGAGGGCGACCTTCTTCCTCCCGATTTGATTTTTGATCCGCCTGGGACACTCTCATCCCAAGAAATGCCAGATCTTTCACCATCCACTCCCGAGCTAAAAGAGCTACCTAGTACACTTAAGTATGTTTCCTGGGACCAAATGAAATGCTCCCCGTAATCATCATTTCAAAATTGACCAGGGAGCAAGAGTGCAAACTAACTGAAGTCCTTATGGAACACAAGGAAGCTATTGGATGGTCTTTATCAGACTTATCTGGCATGAGCTCCTCCTACTGCACTCACCGTATATATATGGAGGAGGAGGCTTGACCTTCCCGCGAGATGCAGCAACATCTCAACCCTAACTTGTGGGAGGTCGTTAAGAAAGAAATTATTAAGTGCCTGGATGTCGGTATAATCTACCCGATCAGCGACAGCCCCTGGGTGAGTCCGATCCACGTTGTGCCCAAAAAGGTAGGACTCACAATCCATGTCAATGACAAGGGCGAATCCATCCCTACACGCACTCCTACATCTTGGAGAGTGTGTGTAGATTATAGGAAACTCAATGCTGCAACTAAGAAAGATCACTTTCTACTACATTTCATTGACCAAATCTTGGAGCGGTTAGTGGGAAATAAATTTTTCTATTTCCTGGATGGATTCTCAGGATATAACCAGGTGGCAACTGACCCCCGAGACCAAGAGAAAACCACTTTTAGCTGCCCCTTCAGCATCTTTGCATTTAGAATGATGCCGTTCGGATTTTGCAACGTGCCAGCAACTTTCCAGAGATGTATGCTAGCTATATTCCATGACATGGTTGGTGACTTTCTCGAGGTCTTCATGGATGACTTTTTGGTCTTTGGACCATCTTTTGATGACTGTCTTTCTAACCTGACCCGTATCCTTAAGAGATGTATTGATGTAAACCTCGTGCTTTCTTGAGAAAAAAGTCATTTTATGGTGCACGAGGGAATTGTTCTTGGACATATCATCTCCGATAGGGGTATCGAGGTTGACACAGCTAAGCTTGATGTAATTGTTGATTTACCTGTGCCTGGCTCTGTCAAACAAATCCGCTCCTTCCTGGGACATGACGATTTCTATATGAGATTTATGAAAGATTTCTCCAAGATTTCTCGACCTTTAACTCATCTCCTATCAACCGACATACCCTTCGATATGGGCCCCGACTGCATATGAGCATTCATGCAGCTGCGTAATGCTGTCACCAAGGCCCCTGTTCTCCAGCCACCTGATTGGTCCCTCGACTTTGAACTCATGTGTGACGCTTCTGACCTTGCAGTCAGAGCCATCCTGGGACAAAGACACAATAGACACCCCTTCATGGTGTACTACGCCAGTAAGACGTTGGACGAGGCCAAGCATAATTATACTGCCACTGAGAAACAGCTACTGGAGGTTGTCTTTGGGCTGGAGAAATTCCGCTCTTACCTTCTGGGCTCACATGTTATTATTTTCACTGATCACGCGGCCATTTGCCATCTCATGCACAAGAAGGATGCCAAGCCTAGACTAATTCGTTGGATCCTTCTACTCCAAGAATTTGACATTGAGATCCGCGATAAGGCTGAAGCCTAGAATGTTGTGGCTGATCATCTTTCCAAATTGGACCCTGACCATATTGGACTTACTCGACCAATTAATGAGATTTTTCCTGATGAGCACCTTTTGGCAATTAATGTGGCAAGTGAACCATGGTATGCTGACATTGCCAATTACCTTGGTTCTGGATCCCTTCCACATGGATGGCCTAAAAACCAGGGCGAGCGTCTCATGGCAGAAGCAAAATATTATTTCTGGGATAATCCACTTCTTTTTCGAATAGGTGTTGATCAAATCATCCGTCCCTGTATTCCGGACAGCGAATTCCCCAGTGTGGTATCCTTCTGCCATGATCAGGCTTGCGGAGGCCATTTCTCTGGGAGGAAAACTGCTGCCAAGGTGTTACAGTGTAGTTTCTTTTGGCCCTTCCTTCAGGAGGATGCACACAATTATGCCAAGCATTGCACTAGGTGGCAATCGTTAGGGTCAATGTCACGTCATGACATGATGCCCTTGCAACTCATCTTAGCTGCAGAAATCTTTGACATTTGGGGAATTGATTTCATGGGTCCCTTTCCTCCTTCCAACAGCTTCGAATTCATTCTCGTTGCTGTTGATTATGTTTCGAAATGGATCAAGGCTATTCCCACGTGCCGTGCTGACCATGTTATATCCACTTGATTTGTCAAAGACCACATTTTTGCACGCATTGGGATCCCTCGAGCCATTATCTCGGATGGAGGAATCCACTTTACCCATGCTTCTTTTCGGGCACTTCTGAGGAAATACGGAGTTCACCATCGTATCGCATCCCCGTATCATCCTCAGATGAATGACCAGGCAGAGGTGTCAAACCAGCAAATCAGACAAATTCTCTAGAAAACGGTTCGGCCTGACCGTAAGGATTGGTCCGACAAGCTGATTGACGCACTTTAGGCGTATTGGACCGCCTTTAAGGCTCCCCTTGGTATGTCTCCTTATAGAATCATTTTCGGGAAGCCTTGTCATTTGCCCGTAGAGTTGGAACACTGCGCTTATTGGGCTGTTCGCCAATGTAACCTCGACCCAGACCTGTGTGGTCGAGAAAGGAAACTCCAACTCCATGAGCTGGAAGAGCTTCGTCGCGAAGCCTATTATTTTGCTTTAACTTTCAAACAATGCACTAAGGCTTTTCATGACAGCCGCATTCCGCGGAAAGAATTTGAGTCATCTCAGCAAGTTTTGCTCTATAATACCCAGCTCAAATTCTTTCCTGGGAAACTGAAGTCCAAATGGACTGGTCCTTTCCTAGTCTCGAGACCATTTCCCAATGAGGCCGTTGATATTGAAGATCCCAAATCTGGGCATAAATTTACGGTCAATGGGCAGCGTTTGAAACCCTATCTTACTCATGAACCTGCCCCTGTTGGAGAATCTGTTGCCCTGCTAGATGGTAACTAATTTTGTGCCTCATTCTGAGTCCAGCTGGGGACGTTAAATTCAGCGCTCGTTGGGAGGCACCTTAACAACACTCACCATCCACCATCACTTTTCACTTCACTGTCACGCTCACTTCACTTTTTCTTCACCACCCACCATCCTCCCACCCTACCACCCTGCTGTATGCCTTGCACCTCACCTCTCGTTACCTGATCTTTCGCCCTTCCTCTAGCCTTCCCTACATGCATATGAGGACATAGCATCGTTTGGCATGGGGGGGTGGATAGGCAACCATAGGATCTGGGTATTTTATGGTATCATGCAGTTTCCAAAAAAAAAAAGAAGGTTTTTAGTAATGATCTGAAAGCTGAAACAAAAATACAATAAGTGTTTATGGATATTCAACCACTGTTTTGAAGACTTTCCAGGACACAAAAGCTTGATTCGCTCAAGCTCTGCTTAATTCACTTGAGCATTAACAAGATAGATTGGAATCTCTCCTAACTAAGGACATGTTCTTATAAATGAGACACTAGTATAGGATTCGTTGGTTCACTTCTACTCAAGAGCCTAAGTAATCTTTGTCCACACTACATATATCAAGAAAGACCAGGTGAACGTAAGATCCAACCCTAGTGTTCATTAGGGAAGGTGGAGTCCTTACCTGTGCGCGTAGGTAGACTTTTTATCCCAGGCTTTAGTATTGTGTTTAGGAAAGACTCTTTCCAACAAGAAGGAACTCTCCCACCGAAAAAAAAAAAAAAGTGTGCTCCTCGAAATAATGTTGTAAGGGATATACTGACACGTGTTTCAAAAAAAAAAAAAAAGACGTAAATAAGTCAGTATATCTCACAAATGTCTGTAAAATCTTCCTACAAAAAAGTTCTTCAAGGCAAATACCTTGTTTTCTTTGAGCCACAAATGTTACAAATGGGAGTTTAGTTTCAATCATCTTTTTAAGGGTCAATCCGAAGACACGAGCTGAAACTAGGACCAACCTGTACTTAAAAATTCATGAAACCCTGGGCTTGAGTCTTAATGTTCATCTGGTCAGTCTTGATCCTTCACTAAGCACAAGTCATAATCTCTTGAGCTCTCGAGTACAGCAAAAACCTCATGAGTCCTGGAAATCGTACTTAAGGTTTAAATATCAAGAGTCTAGGTTAGTCGAGAGATGATCTATGTCATGTGAGACTTAAAGTACTGGTGGTCTTCTTTGCAATTGGTTCTCACAATATCCAATAATAACACACCTATGTTGCCTCAGAAGAAAATCTTCAGCTTAAGATCATTTCTAAATACAACACAAAAATGTTTTGCTAGGGACTGGCAAAAGATAGGCATGGGGGTATGATTGCACAGCAAAAATACACCAATAATTGTGCCATCTTGTGCTATTTCCTACCATTACCAGTGCATAATAGGAAATCATAGTCGCATTTGTAAAAATACATGCATGCATGCATTTAATTGAGAGGGGAGGAGAGTGAAATAACTTGCCGTCAAATTAACATTTTCCTCAAGTGCTGCCTTGCAAAAATTCACCACCTTTATCTTTATTTTTATTTGACTTCTTCTCTGCGGCTGCATGGCATGGCCTGATCGTCTTCGCACCATGCTTTGCATAGCCTCTCCCTGCCAAGCCATGCACAGGCATGCACAGCCAGGGCATGGCTGTGCTTGCCTTCGTCTTCTTTAAAAAGGCACGGCTTCTTCTTTGCAAAAGGAGCCTGGTCCACACCAAAAAAAAAAACACGGCACCTTCCACTTTCCAGGCCATCCCATCCCCTCTCCCCTCCATATGCAGCCTCTCCTCTTTGAGGAGCCACGCTGCTGGCAGGAGCACCTCTTAGTGGTGCACAACCACCACTTTGAGTCGCACCACCGCCAAGGTCATCAAAGAGCCAGTGGGCGTGGTGGTCTTCTCCTCTCTATTTCACCGTTCAAGCCAATCCCGCCACTACCATAGGAGCTTCAATCTTTGAAGCTCAAGCTCCACAGCAGCAGCAGCAATGCCTCGGCCACCGCACGCCCTGTCACAGACCTCCACCGCGTGCGCCTGCAGGCCACCCTCGCCTCCAGTGCGCACCTGCAGGTTGCCCTCGCCTCCCGCTTCTTCATGCCTGCACCCACCTCTCTGCAAGCCAGCAGCCGGTGCAGCTTCTCCGTGCGCGCGCCAGCCGCTCACACCTCCCACACTCACAGAAGCGGACACACTCGTTCGCACGGAGCCGAGTGGCACTGTAGCCACTGTTCACGCTAGTCAGCAGAACACTGCGGCTACAGTGTGATGACCGGTAGGTTTCTCACTTATCCAGTCACCCGACGTGCCGCAACCGGTCCCAGCCCGCACCCGCGTCCTACCCCGAGCTCGCTCCAATGCCCACCCGTGCGTCAACATGCACCGGCGTCAGTTGGTGCCCTCACCCGCCTGCGTCTTCACTCCCTCCCAGGGCCTGCGTCTGCCCTCACTCACCTCTTCACGCAGCGCACTACACTGCTGCATCTCTCCCTCGTGCCCACTCCTACGTGCCTACACGTGCGCGTGGATCACCAGATATCGTCATCTGTGTGCAAATGACTTAAAGTATCTCTTCCTCCTCAGCAGACGATCCTTCTCTTTCTCTCTCTCTCTCTCTCTCTCTCTCACAGCTCTCTCTCACACTCTCTACACACACATACACACACACACTCACACTCTCGTACACACACCTATACTCTACTATATACAATTATATATATACATACTTATATATATTTATATATATATATATGTATATATATTTATATATATATATATGTATATATATTTATATACATATATATATATGTACATATATCTATAAATATATTAGTACTTATATGACTATGTATTAGTCTATATTCAAACATAGATATATATATATATATATATATGTACTTATATACATATATATCCATATATATTTACATATATACATATATTTATATACGTATAAATATATATATATATATATATTATATATATAACTAAGTATAGGTATAGATACATATATATATATATACATATATGCACATATACTTATACATAATTATATATATATATATATATATATAAATACACATACATATATACATATATATCTATAACTATATATACACATATATATATATATATACATATCTATCTACATATATCTATATACATATATTACTATATATATACATACACATATATATATATATACATCTATATGGTTATATATACATACATATACATATATATATATATCTATACATATATCTATGTTTACATATATTTACATACCTATATACATATACATATATATATATGTATATATATATACATATAACTACATATATACCTATATATCTATAACCATATATATATTTACATATAGATATATATTTACAGATATATATATATTTTTTCATATCACTTACCATACGTTGTATCATGGGAATATCTGCACCAGTTGCTGATATTCCCCGATACATGCATACAGAAAGCGTGTTTGCATTCATCTTCCACCAATCCACCTTACACTCCATGCGGCACTTTGTCCTGTTGGTTGCGTCTTCCTAGACGGTGACCGACTCAACACCATGCTACACTCCATCTCCACCTCCACCCCCACCCCTTTATACATATATAATATATACATATATATATTATATTTCCTTTTTTTTTGTTCCTCTTTCCTACCAGTAAAAAGATAAAAAAAATATACAAAAGAGAAATGATAATCCTTGACTTGCAGCCACTCAGTCTTGCAAATAGCAAGACTAGTTTTGGAACCCTAATTTCACTCAAAGCTAAGAACCTGATTTTGAGGGTGTACCTCAAGGACAGAAATTATCAGAAAAAAATCTTAAATAGAAAAACACCAAAAACATAATAAATGAACGGAAGACATTCGTTGTATGAAAGGCATAAAAACTTCACTTCTAACCCCACTTCCCTGAGTTTGACCCTGGGCCTAAAAGTGACTAGGATAAAATCAAGTAGGCCAGGTTAAAAATTTTGTAAAGAGATGGTTAGGCTCGATTTAGGTTAACCACTGTACTCATTATAACGATAAAATCACCATATTAACACAACCTATCCGGGCTCGACCATACACTTCTTTTCATGTAGTAATCGCCCATCTCAAAGCATTGGTACATTCGATAAGGAAGAATTTATTCAGGAAAGCTGATTTCAAATCATTCCACGTTGCAAGTGGCCTTCCTATAGTCCTATACCAATGAACGGCTTTATCCCAAAGAGAGTGGGGGAAGAGCATCATGATCATTTGCTCCTCAATCATGTTTCGCACCATGGTGGTCTGGACCAAAGTGATCAAGTCCTCCAAGTGCTGAAACGGGTCTTCAGAGCCAAGCCCATGGAATTGTTTAATCAAGATTAACACCTGGGGCTTGATTTCTATGTCTCCGGTAGGAATCTAGATGCCTGGATGTTCCCCATAATTTGAAGGATCATAAAAATTCTTCAAGGGTTAAGCACCCTGCATTCTCTGGAACCATTCTATGCATTTCTTCCAGCTGCTTTTGAAATACCTCCTATGAATTCTAAGGTAGAGGAGGGTATTGATCGGCCATGGGATCAATTTGGCCAAAATCAAATCTACGCCTCTTAGAATATGCTAGTGGTCCTTCCAAGCGGTGATTCAATGACCTCCTTCCTAGCATAAACTATGAAGAGGTTGGAAGGACTGGGGATAAGAACCCTATAGCACAACGAAACAATCCTGTCCTTAAGTGGGTAGCCTAAGGATCTACAAACTCTCAGAATCCTCCTTAAGATTATAAACAATTTAGTCTATTTGCATCCAATCAATCCAAAAAGTTAGAAGTAGGGACTGGGGAGAAGGTTATTCCTTCGGCTTGTGTCTCTGGTTCTTAGTGTACCCCCCAGCCGCGGTAGTTTGACGCTACTCCCCTAGCTAGACAACAAATTGATCAGTACAAGTTGGTTAATTGTAAACAATCTCAGACTGGACCCCGAAGAGCGAATCAATCCTTAAGGCCAACGTCTACTTGATTTTATTTAGGCTTGGGATTGTAGTGCTTATGGAATGTGGTGGGCCCTTAATGATCAATTGAGTATGTGTGAGTGCGTGCACAACCAGGGTTTTCAAGCAAGATTATTTTTGATTAGTGGAATCTTACTTAAGTAGCTTTTAGGGTTTGGAATTACGTTTAATTCAATCAAGTTCGAGGCAAACCAAGTTTTCAAGCATGGATGAAGATCTCTTTCCTTTTGAAATCAGAAAGTAAAGTGGAGTGCCAAGTATTGACCTAAATTGAAAATCCTAAGGGGTAGCTACATGGTGAGTTGATTTCAGGTTAAGTGGTGCGGCCCAAACAACTCAAACAATTGGCCAAGATTGCACCACTGAGTTAGGCACAAAAAATGGATAGGCTAGACTAATTTTTATTCTTTTATACGTTGATGTGTATGTACCAATAGCATAGATCAGAATCCGGTTGAGTAGATGAAAATCAATTATGTTAAGTGCCTTGAATGTTGGTGTATGTTGTGTGTATGTTGATTTACACCATAAGAAATATCTTTTTGTTGAATTTTTATATGCGGGTGAGATGAATGTGAGTGGAAATCTAAGCAACCAAACTAACCCTTTGATTTATGCAAACACCTAGGTTAATTGGAGTTTGAATTAATGTGGTGAAATGCAATCTATGGAGGGGAAAGAATGGAGAGCACTTACAGTTGTCTTCAACAGCACTTTACTCCGATCTACCTCTTTAAGATCCTCTGTCAAGGTACCTGCAAAACAATAGACAAGAAATATAGCAAATTAGAAAATAATAAAGTGTGTGAAATGCGGAAAGAAAATCGAAAATCATTACCTCCTCGGCAACGGCGCCAAAATGTTGTTTGCAGAAAACTACGCGATCAAAGTTGGTTTCGAAAAATAGATAAATTTATACCAAAATTCTAAGAATTCCAGGTCGAACACAGTGAGGCTACGTCGACCTAAAATCTGCGATTCATAATTTTTTTGTGTTTTTGTTTTGAAATTAAATAATTACAATGGAATTGATATAAACAATAAGAGAGAGAAAGAGAGAGAGAATAATCACTTGATATAATCAGAATGCTTTTATAACTACAAAGTGGGAAATTATTACAACTAGAAAGCAGAAAATTCTATTCTAGAAAGTGATTAGAAAGAAGGGTGAGAGATGTTATCCTTCTCGATGAATGCTTGGAGGACGAGCCGGGCGGAGCGATGCCTGGAAGACAGAAGATGGAGCGGGAAGAAGGAGGACGAAGTAGGAAGAAGCGGGAATGAGGCAGCACACCATCGTCATTACAGGATCCACTTCCAGAACGAGGGCGAGAAAATTGGATTTGGCTCTAAAATAGCATCCTAGGTGTGGACAAGCTTTTCTTGAGCTCTAGAGAGGGAGAGAGGTGAAGTAAGGGATGAAGAATAAGTGGAGGTCAGGTCACCTTTTATAGTTGTAGGAATTGAGGGAAAATTTGTCATTTCAAGTTTAAACCATTAAAATGAGGTTTTAGTGATGGATTTATCCGTCACTAAAGGTCTGATTGTGACCAATGTGCTTGTGCCATGTGCGCCACCTCACCTGCCATGCACAAAATGCATGCTCACATCCTTGAAATCTTAGTCGTCCAATCGTGAGATTGGATAGCTCAGATTTCTCCTCACGCATGCCTTCATCTGAGTTTAATCGCACACCCACATGCGATCGGGCGTGCGCAAACGTGTTTGATCGCGTATGTGCACAATTGGATGATCTGAGTCGCCCGCAGCTGATCGTGCGGTCGCGATTAATCACATGCATGCTTACGATTTAAGAGCACGTGCTTCACAGCCGTTGGATTAAGATCCAACAGCCCAAATCATGCCTCGTCGCTCCTTCAGAAGATGGGCAGCAATGCTGTGGCTGATTTGGGCTGCTGTGATGGCGCCACGTGGTGCCACATGGCCTTCCATCTTCAATGACATGTAGAAGGTGCCACAGATGTTGGATTGAGTTGATTTTCACACTATTAGGTTGCGATCATCGACTTGAACCCATCCGTGCAGTTGAATTTGCCGTATGAAGTGTGGATTGGCACCATCTTCGCCCTTGATATTTAGGCTTCCTCGATCTTTATCTGGTGATGTGGATGTCTGATTAGGGTGATCTTCGAGTCGTTGAACTCCAATCGTCGCCCTAATCAAATCCATATGTTTGGATCTTCGATCTGAGGCCTCAATTAAAAATCGCTCTGTCCCTAACCATAAAAGGTGACAATTACTATACAATTCATACAATTTGTCCTAAATGCGTAATTATGCATGTTATCCAATATTAATAGTGCATGATGCTACTATGACACTAAGTACATGTATTAATTGACATTTTTGGCTATTTAGATGTATGCACATCACAACTCACCTCAGCTCCTTTTAGTAGAAGCCAGCTTACTTTAGCTTGGCTTAGCAGCTAGTAAAGAACTAATAAGCTAAGCCAGCCGAAGTATCTTCATGCCACCCTCCTTAGCAGCTACCAGCCCTAGTTCAGCCCCAAACTTCTTGTATCTAGCTCCTCTCCTAAAATCGTAGCTCACATTGCCAACTCCTCTACTCCATTACTAGCTAAGCAAGCTTAGCTTAGCCTAGATTAGCTAGGCTCCAACTCCCTTGGCATTTACCACCTTAAAACCCCACCAAACAAACTCCACCAATTAACACCACCTAAGCTGCACATAAGCTAACACTACTTCCACCTCACATTGGCGCCAACCTAGCCTGCCCACTACCTCCGAAAGCTACCAAAAAGTAGTAGCAAAATCGCCTATAACTACCCTTGTTTTGACACCAAAAAATCCCTATATCTCATCCCTACACCAACCCTTTGAACCACATCTAGCCATCCACCTAACCCCCCCTTCTAGAAGACTTGGTGCCAACCATCCTCCACCATAAGATCACCTAACCACCTCCTAAAAGCCATCCTAGCCCTACACTTCATCTCCATGCCAACCACCACCTTCCACCTCTATAAAAACCCATCACCTACCACAAAAAACATCATCCTCCATTTAGTGTAATTCCACCCTACATCCACCATAACTCATAGCCAAAGAAGGAGAAGAAGTGAAGATTAAATGGGCATCCTACTCGCCCCCTTGGTGCCTTCTTCCCCCTTCTCTCCTTTTCCTTGTGCCACGCCAAGGAGGAGACTCTCTTCATAGTCGAGGATGGCCAGGCATTGGAGGAGAATTGAAGGTTGAACCATCAACCTTGGAGGAGCATAGGGCACGCCCCATTTGAGGGCTTGTCTTGGAGGTCTTCACCTTGAAGGAGCTTTACAAGGAAGGAGATGGAGGACTTCGTTTCGAGCCCAGGTGCTTCTAGGCTTGTAGCAAGAAGCCTCTATCTCTTCTTCACCATCATAATCATCAAGAGGACCAGTGTTTTTACTTTTTGTGTTTTTAATTTCTAGTAGTAGAAGCATTCCACTACTAAGGTTTTGTAAAACATTTTTTCTCCTCTAGTAAAGTTTCCTTTATCTTAATTGTGTTTCTCAAAATTTTACTTTTCCCTTAGTGTAATCACCCCCTCTCTCTAATTTCTCTAGGTTTCCACCTACCTACTAGAAGAGGAATTACTTGTCACTTAGGTTTTAGTTTAGTAATTTTAGGTGTTAGTCACCTTCCCGCCATCAAACCCTCATTGCAAAGTTATTTCAAACTATAAAATTACACATTTGAAAACAACAAAAAGAAAGTTGATTTCCATTTTCAAGTAAGAGACATATTTTGCAAACATTTGGCCTCCTTGGATGACCCTAGATACTTCCAATCTAGGTTTTATAAATTTAAAAGTGATTAGGCTTTTGTTCATTACAATGATAAAATCTTAATTTTACAAACCACATAAAAATCCAATCACTTTTTGGCATCATTGCTAAGGAGGCATAGCTTTGCATTCATTTATTTCTCTTGCTTGAAGTGGTTCTCATCCCCTTGTCTGTCGTCTCTCTTGTGTGTGCAGGAACAACAGGAACAAAGCAGGATTCTGGAAGGAAGAGCTTGCAATTCCTTGTCTTCCCACAAAAATTTTGGTTGGTTCCTCTTTCTAGTCACACATATTCCTAAAAACTATCAAAACACATTAACCTTAGCTTTCAGAAACTCAAACAATTAAGTTAAGTGGAGTGGTTTCATTTAAAATTCAATTGATTGCTTGTTTGCATCATTTAACACCACTTCACTTCAAGTGTTGGTGTTCTGATTTTTGGGTCCAAACTTCTATACAGATTATAAAAATTAATTCCCAACATCATAGGCCTTCTAAAATCTTAAAATTTCACCTAGTGATTCTAATTCAAGTGAAAAACATCTATTCTAAATTTCAGAATAGTTGGATCTGTATAGAATTTTTAAAAATTCGTGGACAGTAGAGGGGTCATTTCCTCTAATCTTCCTATTTTGCTTCTGTCCTCAAATTTTAGAAATTTCTATGATCATCCAATTTCTGCGCAATTTAGCTTTATGGAATCCTTGTGTAATTTTACACATCTTATAGAATCACAAAAATTTTGTGAGGCTGGTGGTGGTACTAAAAAGTCCAAAATACCCTTGGGTATCATTTCTGGACTTTGACATCAGCACAAAGAAAAATTGTAAAAAAAATATCAAAAAACTTCCTAAAATCACAAAAAAATATTTTTTTGAATCATTATTTGATTTTCCTTACAGTACTCGTGTTGGTTGCATTGTTTAGGACACTACGTAAAATGAAAGCCTAAAATAGACTCATTGATAGTTAAATTTCTACTTAAGATTTAATTGATTAGGGTTTCGTTTCATTTCTAGAGACCAAAAACCTAAAAGAAATTGGTTTTCACTAACATAACTTGTTTTTCCTTTATTTGTTGAATCTCAAACTTGTTTGAATACCTAAAGAGAAAAACCCTAGAACACACTAAGCTAAACCAAATCCTAAAAGCATAAATACATTAATTGTGTGACAACTTCATTGCTAATTGGAATCACCTTCTAATTCCTGCACACACCATCAAAATTGAAATAACAGGGAATTACCCAAATCAAAGCCCTCCACATTCCATGTGTAGTTTAGTCTCCTAGACCTAACTAAAAATTGTAGCAATTTGACCCCTAAGGATTTATCAACTTAGGCTTGCTATATAGATCTAAAGTTTTCTCTAGTTAATACCAATTCTATCATCTATATCTGGTGTTAGGCTGAGTGGTCATGTCAAACGACCAGGCATGGGTTTGCACAAGCACCTTTGGATTTTCCTGGGAAATGCTTGGGCCCAAACCTCCCCTTTTGCAACTTGGCTAGATTTGTTGGTAGAATGGGTATTCACTATTGATTTCTTATTTCCTAGGTAGATCAAGTCTTACGTTAATTTTTAGCGAGTCACATTTAAGTTAGGTCTAGAATTTTTTTTTATTGATTGCACACTTTCTCTCATCTCGAACTATTTCTCCTCCCTTCCCATTCTTCCATTTTATGCACGGGCGACGACCTCAAAATTCACAATTGGAGGGATCATCGGATTTTGTCCCCCGCACTAAAAGATCTCTTTTTTCGTCTTCTAAAAAATGGAAAATCAATAAAACAGGTCCACTAACCCTTCCACTTCCACCTTTAATTCCACTTCTAATGCCAATTTTGAGCATTCCAGCAAAAAGCCCCCCACCTTTGACTTCCTTCATTTGGAGCTTCCTAATGCTGATTTGCCTCAATCACAACATCAAGCCCCTCAGCCTAATCTCTACACCTTGATGGCTGAGCAAATTGCTCAACTTAATGCCAATCAACAAGTGTTGACTCAGAATATCTAGAACCTGCCAACCAAAGGCCAAACCCACCAACTCATTAGCAGCCTATCGTTCCTCTAAGAGATTTTTATGATCCTTCCTATTATGAGGAACGACCAGGGGTGATCATACTTAAAGGGGACTTCAAGATCAAGCCAGTGGTTCTGAACCTGTTTAAACATTTCCATGGCCTTCCTAGGGAAGACCTGTTTAGCCACATTGAAGAGGTAACTCTTCATGCACAAACACCACGTTCCCGAAATGTGCAAGAAGACCTATGGATGATGTGGCAATTTCCATTATCACTTAAAGATACGGCCACTTACTGGTTCAAGACCATTGGCCAATGCATCACAACTTGGCCTTAGCCCAAGAGTGCCTTCCTCAAGAAATTATTTCCCATAAGTCATAGTAATTCCCTACAAAGATCTGTTACGACCATTCAAGAAAAATCTACTTAGACTTTCCATGATTCTTTGGAAAGATTTCAAGATCAACTAAGGAGTTGCCTGCACCACAAGATTTCTTTATGGCAGCTCATGCAGATCTTCTATCATGGATTAGAAGATGAAATCCAACGTTTTGTTGACACCTCATGTGGCAGCAATTTCTTGAATAAGGATGCTGAGAGTGCCTATGACTTATTTGAGGAAATGAGTGAAAACCCATTTAATCAAGCTTCCATGAACACATTTTGCAGAACTTCAAACCTGCAGTTCGGTGTTCATGAAGTAGGCACTCAATCTATTCCTTTAACCCAAGATGATCTTCAAATGATTGCACGAAAACTCGACTAAATGCACATTAATCGGAAGAAAATTGTGGAATGACTTGCCACACCAACCCAAGCTCCACACAGTCCACGTTTAACCCAACCTAACATTCCAACAAGAGAAAATTTGCATAATCTCAACACTACCCCTGCTGACTATTACCAATATTCTGAGGCCGTCTATGGTTCACAAGGAAATTGCAACTATCCAAACCCTAACCCCACTCGCAATATTTCTGCCATCCAGGAGCCCTTTAGAAATCCTTCCAATTGGAAGAATTACCTGAACCACTCCTAGAATAATCAGGTCCCTCCCCAACCTTTAAATCAACTTAATGGGTATGGGTTTAATCCAACCTTTCATCCTGGGTGATCCCAACATGACATCAATGCCCAGATGATGAGAACCCTACAAGAAAAGCAGACTCAGATGACAGAAGTAACCTGCACTATTAGATTGGGGTTACTCTAACTAAAGGACCTACAGGGCATTTGCCCTCCCAACCCATGGCCAATCCTAATCACCCGAGGAACCAGTATCCAGGCAGAAATCAAAACTACACGAATCAGTCTCCTACTAATCCACCACCAAAGCAGCCTCCTAGGTTTCCACAGCAACAGGCACCCCCACCTCATCCAAATAATAATACAACTCCACAGACAATTACGTTGAGGAGTGGGAAAACCACCACTGATCCCGGGCCTTCACAAAAACCTGGTGAAATCCCCATCCCTGAGTAAATTGACTCTCCACTCCCACATCAGGAAGAAAAAGAAACACAAAAATCTCAGGGCACGCCTCCTATCCCTTTTCCACAAGCTCTCCACCCCACCAACAATCGAAAAAAGAAATCTAAGCCCATCGTAGAACAACTGATGGATTTATTCAGGCAAGTTCAAATCAATATCCCCCTACTAGATGCCATTAAATATATACGTACCTATGCCAAATTTTTGAAGGAGATCTGTACTCCAAAAAGGCAGGCCAAAAATCTACGATAGGTACATCTTTTGGAGATAGTAAGCTCTGTCATACAGAGTAAGTTGCCTCCTAAGATGAAAGATCTGGGGGTGGCATTAATTTTAGTGATTATTGATGATACTACTTTTGATCGTGCCCTCCTTGATCTTGGTTCCTCAGTTAATATCATTCCCATGATTTATTTGAAGAATTTTAGATTCGTGAACTAAAACTTGTTGAGGTTAACCTCTAATTAGCCGATTGATCTACAATCAAACCTTGTGGGATTGTTGAGGATGCATTGGTTAAGGTTTAGAATTGTGCCTTCCCTGTAGAATTTTTGGTCCTTGACATTGTGGTATCCAAATCTTTAATGAATACGCCAATAATCCTTGGATGACCCTTTTTGGCTTCTACAAAGGCAAATATCAATTGGCACATAGGAAAAATGGATATCACTTGCGTTGGCCAAACTATCACTCATGATATTTTTAAATCCTCCAAGAGATTACATGATGATAATTTTTTCAAAGACTCAGAAACTAAAATTTCAAATTTAGTTTAGGAGACTATGTTGGTAGATACCCTTCCCGACCATAAATTTTTCGAGGAATCTAACTCAGAATCAGTGCTCGACGAAATCTTTGATTTGGAGACTTGTCTTCCATAATATATTCCTGATGACTCCCTGAACATTCTCTTAAACCACCCACTTTTCCTTCAACCCACCCTTGCATACCAACCCCACCTTCCTCTCATCATTCCTCTCCCACCCCTCTTACCTGGACCTACCACCTGACCCACCCGAGTTTGGCATTCATCCTAAATTAAAACCATGGCCAAACTCGTGTTACACCTACCATTTTCCATCAAAATTCGATCCCTATTTTTCATCCATTCAACTTCCTAGGGATCCGAATGAAGACACATTTTTATAGGCATCGAAGTGCCAACTGCTTACACGATTGTTTGTCTTCTGTATATACCTTCATGCCCAGCTGAATGGCGTTAAAGATAGCACTAGATGGGAGGTAACCCATCATTTTTTCTTCTTTCTTATTCCCTTTCTTATTCCAGGTTTTGACCATCGTAAACCCAACCACATTTCAGTAAGGTGATTCCTTCTCCTTCCTATTACATGAGGACATTGCATGTCTTAAGCATGGGAGGGCATTTTTAAAATTTTGATGATCAATTTAGGATTTTCAAAACCTAAAAGTATGCATTTTTTTCTTTTGCCATTTTCTTTTTTTCTGCTTGCATACCCAAGAAAATAAAAATATTGAAGACTTCTTGAGAAAAATTTTGAAATCGGGACTAAGGTTGAAAACTCACTTTTGGTACAATAGGATTTTATCTTTAACAAACTAGGGATGATGATAGGGATCAGATCATTAGAATTTCAGGATCTATCTTCAGACTAGATCGGATATCCTTCTCCAAAATTCCACCTTAACTCATGATAGTTCAGGTGACTTGATCCTCTTTTGTAATATGAAAAGTATCTAGCTTTGTTTCTGATTCAAAAGCTTGCATTTCATACAAAACTTCTTGTGTCAAATTTCATACGTAAGACAACACCTAAAAACAACAAAAAGTAGATTGTTAGTTTTAGTCCCCACCGCTAAGGAGGAAAATGCCTCCCTTGAGGATGCGATGCCAACATGATACCGCCTCAGTGTTGCTCCATATCTATATTTCATATCTTTAGATAGAGCATTAAGGCACATTTTTTCAGCTCAAGTGTCTTAGACGATGCTCTACCTATAGTGTTGGAGCAAGAGCTTGAGTTTGCTTGGAGCACCCCTTTACACTGTAATGTGTTTTGGGCATGTGAGCTCCTAGGTGGTGTCATGAAGAGTGCTATCTCAAACTACTAGTGCCAGAGCCTAATGGGAACACCATCATGAGCCTTAACTAGCCCATTTTGACCCATAGAAGAGAACAAAAGCTCCTACATAACCAATTGGAGGTCCTAATTAAATGAATAACCAGTCTGAGAGAAAAGTAAGAAACAAGGGGTAAAATGGAAATTTTACCATTGCAGTATAACAACGGGTTTTCTCATGAGCTAAACATAGGTCAAATGGTCCTAACAAGATAAAAAGTGGGTTGGTTTAACAGAAAAGTGTTCATGTGAGTTTCGAGAATTAAATAACTTCTTTTAACCCTAAAATAGACCCACTTGATTTAACAAGATTCTGGTCAGAATAAAATTCACCTAAACCCTCTAAATATCATAGAAAAATATTCTCTAGGGTTTAGAACCTTCAATTTGTCCACTGGAACCTATTTTGACCTAAATTACGGTCTTAGACAAATATTTACCCTAAATTGGTTTCTTTTGCAAATTGCCCAATCAAACATGGTTAAACCCAAAATCTAACTTCACCATTAGATTCCTTATGTCCAAATTAAGTTTATACCAAAATTTGGACATAAGAGGAATTCATCTTGACCTAGTTTGCAAATAGGTCCAGCCTAATTACATTTCTACCCCTATCCGTCAAAAACCCTTGCATTTGGCCCCTAGCTTCTTCTTCATTCTTTGCAAATATGTCCCTCTACCATTATAGTAGAGGAAATCCTACTTAGGCAAGCTTTAGAAGGAGGATTCTACCTGATTGCTTAGAAAATCCCTCCCAAAATTGTAAAAGAGATTCTCTAAGTAATCCTCTTCAATCTAATCCCACTGATGAGCCCTAATTTGTACCCAATCTCTCATGAGAACACATGAGAGATTTGGGTCTTTTTGAACTTCCAACTCTACCAAGCTTGTCGTGATTGGAGCTTGGCTTCCAAGCACAAACCCAACTTCCAGAACCTATTTAAGAAACCCTAATTCATTCTGCATCTCAACTTGGAATTGGGCCGGTTCCCCCACTTTCTTCTCTCCTCACCAACCACAACTTCTCCGTAAGCTCCGACGGTTCCGTCCCCTCTCTCTCGTTGCCCAATCAGAATACTAGTGGTTGGGTTGCCTTCCTCTCGTTCATCCTTGCCGACCATACCATCCCTGATGCTGCCTCTACCCTCGTCTTTGTCGCCACCTCACCTATGGAGATCTTCATCTCCGACGTCGGCCGCACCAGCCCAGATGCCTCTCCTGTCTCTTTCATTTTTAGGATAGGTTAGTTAACTTCTCTCTCCATCCTACTCTTGTTCCCCCTCTTTATTTCATGAAAATACCCCTTGATGCCACCAATCACCACCACCTTCTCCACCTCCGGCCAGACCTCCGACGAGGTGTCCCCGTCGCTCCGCACCTCCATCTGCCCCGCCAACCACAGCATAAGCTACAAAACACCTCACTGAACATATCCCCTCACTCCATACACACCATAACTCAACCACAAAGGCCCCCGAACACACCCACTCACACGACCACAATATGCCCTAGATCCGCCATTACAGCCACTACCACGACACACCGACCACCGCCACCTATTCGCCGTGCCCTGGCGAAGCTTCCTGAGTGCTTTGACATTGCCACGAGACCGTTTTGGTGCGTTTAGGTATTTAGCCACTGACAGCCATTACTGACAACCATGAAGCAAGCTTCGAGCGGTCCCAGGCTTTGCGCTGCTCTAGGTGAGAATCCCAGGCTGCGTGGATTTGAAGCTTGCATGCATCTAGGCCCTCACGCAAAGACTCCAGCCTCTGCAGCTTAGCCAATTAGATGTGCCATCTACTGCTGTGCATGCAAAAGGAAGGTGGGACGTTTAGTTCCACCTCGGAAGTGGTCGAGCGGGCATAGTTGCATAATTTGAAAACCTGCATTGGCCTTATCACCTTAGTACCACAGGGTGAGGTCCCACTCACCCTTTACCCGCCTCATTCGTGACCTTGCCTCTGCGAACCTGGCTTGACCCATTTACCCAACCCAGCACACCTCGCCCACCACTGCACGCTGGTAGGCCTGGTCTTGGGCGCGTACCCGACCCGATTACCCGAGACGGTGGCTCTGGGAGCGCGAACCTAAGAGAGAAAGAGGAGAAGAGAGCGTGCGCAGGTAGGGATAGGTTTTGCTTTGCAAGGAAAGGAGAAGAAGAAGAAGCCAAGGGCTGAAGCCAAGGAAGAAGAAGGAGGAGGCAGAAGAGGAAGCTAAGGAAGGAGAAGACAAGGTTGAAGAGCTGAAGAGCTAAAGAGAAAGAAAGAGAAGGAAGAAGGGCCAGCGAAGAAGAAAGAAGGTAGACACTGAGGTTCGCAAAGAGAAGAAAGAAGAATGTCAGAAGACAAAAAGTAAAAAATGATAGAAGTCGCCAAAAATTTTTCTTCTTTTTCAATTCAAAAAATTTAGAGATCCAGAAAAATGTGAAGTGATAGCAGCCTAGGTAACAGATCCAAGTAAAAAGACAACTTACATTTACAGTTCGTACTTATCCCTTGGTAAGCATTTCTATCGGGATAGGCAACTACTTCCCTTGGGTATAAAGTAGAAAATAATCTGTAGTTTGACCCCAGCTTTTAGGCTTAGGTAGGAGATATTGAGTTGAATGGATTTATATTTGGTGGCTCACACTCATCTGGTGCTACCTATAGTCCAGTACTGCAGATTATAACTCTCCAGACTATTAAATGAGTCAACCTAGAGAGAGGCTAAACAACTGTGCTCTCTTGATGTTCCTTTGTGCTCACTCTTTTCCTTCTTTTCTTTCTGAGATCACAAATCTCGCCAGGTTTAGTAAGTATACTCCCTGTTTAGTGGTTTACATGGCTTTCACACTTCAAGAAAAGTCCTAATAACTCTACAACTAAGTTAGAGCCCTCAGCCAGTATTTGGGTAATCAGAAACACTGAAAGGTAGGTATGGCTCATATTTCGTGGATCGTGATGAGTGTTTTTGATGCCTCAGAAACAACGTCACAAAGATAAAATTATAAAGCTGAACTCTTTTCTTTTTCTTTTCTCTCTCTTTTCTTCTTTCTTTTTTTTTATTTTTTTTCTAAATATAATTGTTTCTTCTTTTCCTTTCTTTATAAATCAACATAACACGACGTAGACTTTTATTTATGAGGCATTATTAGGGAAGATGATGGTCAAGAGGATATTGTGTGGCTTATTTGGTGGATGTGCCTACTCTCAGCACTAGGAAGGAATGGATAGGACAAGCGTATTTCTAACCTTTGACACTATTACCCTCCTTTAGCTGAGGACTCTATGAACGACAGTCGTAACCATCCACCATAGTCATAGCTTTATTAAGACTCAATCTTTGTGTATTTGCCTTATTTGGTAAATCTCAGGAATTCACACAATGTACGCACACAGGAATAGAGAGTGAAAACTATGCCTAACTCTGAAGTACCATCATTTAATTGTCCAAAACTTAAGAGTCCTTGCACTAGACTTAGCGCACCAGTAATCTCTCTACTTTCTTCTCTTAAATATGTGGTGGATCTACTAGAATATAGTATGCCTGACTCCCTATTAATTGTCCAAGGGTTCAGTAGACTAAAAATGTTTATTAGCTTTCTTCAAAGATCCATTACCCAGTCTACAAGCAAGTGAAGTAAATGTACTGGATTATAAAATTAAGAAATAATTTAGGAAGAAAAATCCTTAATTGCACTTCCATGACAAAGATGTTTTGCTAGGGACTAACCAATTCATCTCAATTTTTTTCTTTTCTTTATATGTTAATGAACCTAACCTAAATGCTTGAATACTGCCTAAAATGCAAAATGCATCCCCCCATACATAAATCCTACAATGTCCTCATTGTAAAATTAAAAAATGGGGAGAAAGGAAGGAAATCACCTTATGATAGTGTTATTCAAAACACTAGGTTGCCTCCCAACAAGCGCTGCATTTTCTATTAGCAGCCAAACTTATATGGAACCTGTAAGTCTGGTTTCAGACAGAAATAGCTAGGCCCTAGAAATATGCGTAACAGCACAGGCCTAGAAAATAGGTAGCCATGGATGTTGGCAAGCTGATGATGCAGCGTGATTCCAAATGCTCGCCATAAGATATGAAAATAGAGAACCTCGTAGGATACCTGTGGAGGTCTAGGGATAAGAAAAGGAATATAAAAAGGGACCTCCCAAAAGGAATAAGTGGAGGATTGTTGGTGCCAGAGCACCACGATCATTTGTTTCGATGATAACAAAACACGTGCCATTTAACATTTGCACTTGGAGTATTAGATTTCAGGTCAATTGCAAATGGAGATGTGATCAGACGGAGTTCGAGCTCGCATCCAGGACGGATTGGAGGAGGTTGATGGAGAACAGAGGAGATTCACGAGGAGCGATAGATTGAAGAAGGAAGGAGATGAAGAATAGGATAGATTTCCTTTTCTTGTACTAGTTGTATTTTTCGTTTCTTTTGTTGCTCTTTATTTTTGTTACTTAGATTCATGTTAAAGAGCCTCAAAGTACCCTAACAGTAGTCCTAGGAACAGCTGCATAACCCTAGGATACTTAGGTTTTCTGTACAATACTTGGAAAACCAATATAGGGTTCAAGCAGCATATCCAGACGTCTAATTCCAAAATCACACATCTGATAATGTGTTTTAAGACGTCTGACTGTTGATTCAGACATCTGATAACATTTAGGCTGGACTTGGTAGTTCTGTCTAATGAAATTAGATGTCCAGACCTTAGTCCAGACGTCTTAGAAGATGTCTGATGATTTTGCCAGACATCCAATTAGTGGACCATTAGGCTGGCTTAGCAAACACTGAAGATCTGACAGTTAGAACCTTATTAGACGTCCTTAAGCCTTCCCAGACGTCTGATAGATGACCATTTTGCCTCGACTAACCCAAAATCTCTTCTCGGAGATTTTCTAGCCATTGCACTCTCTTGGAAATCCATTCCAACGAAAAAGTAGGTTTCCAGACGTCCAGACATAGTGCCAGACGTCCTGTATGTCGTCTGATAGACTTGCACTAGAACCTTGTTTAGATCTGATCAAAGTCAAGAAGAAACCCGCCTAAAATCAGACGTCTGATGTTGTTCCCAGATGTCCTAAAGTGATCTTCCAGACATTTGATGCCAGGATCAGACGTCTGATAAGCCTGTCAGTGCAATCATTGTTCCTGATTTTAGCCTGATTCTCTTGGGCTTTGCTCCCAACGGCTATTGAACCTTTCCTAAGCCTTCGAAAGCCTTCCTAAGGCCTCTATAAATAGAGAGGAACCTCTTGCACACTAATATACACCTAGACACACACCTAGACACACATTGTAATACACTTTCAAACCATTTTGTGTCCCTTGATTCTAAGAAGAAAGGTTTTTGCTCTCCAAGCTCTAGTTCTACATCTAGACAGCATCAAGCATTTGCTCATCCGCTCTCCCGCCGTAGTTCACGAGAGCGACGTTGCGCCGTCGCGTGGCTCACGCACCCGTGTCATCGATTCGACGCACTCCTTGCAAAGGGAAGCATCTTAATTCCAATGGAAGCTAGGTTTAAATTACTTTGTTGGCTCTATAGGATTGTTGTTTATTTTGTCTTTGTTATTTGGTTGGGTATTCGCTTTGCGAATTCCCGTCTCCTTCATGAGACAAAATCCTTCTCGTGAAGAGAAGGGGTTTGAGGTATGCTACCCTAGTATAAAGTAGCGTGGTTGTAATTGAGGTTGAATCACCCTCGTTTAAGTGATTCGTTTAGTGAATTTTGATCAACTTGGTTGGTCGGAAAATCCTAACTCGAGAGGGTTAGGTGGTGGTTTTCACCCGGTTTGGGTTTCCACCTAAAAATCTTTGTGTACTTTGTGTGATTGTATTTTGTGAGATTGTTTATTACCTTTTCCGCATTTTTTACATCACGCTGATCTCACCCCCTCCGAGTAGGGAAATTACAGAGGATAGTAAGGATCCTCCAAAGCAGGATGTATTTTAAAAGATATAAACATTATTATTTCCAACCCTTGAATGGCAAGAGTAAAAGTACAAGCATCAATCCACACTCACAATTCTACTGGAGGATGTACTAGCCTGATTTGTTCTCCAGAAAGAATGTACATGAGTAGAAATCTGAGC
Source organism: Thalassia testudinum (assembly GCA_037157565.1). Lineage (NCBI taxonomy): Eukaryota > Viridiplantae > Streptophyta > Magnoliopsida > Alismatales > Hydrocharitaceae > Thalassia > Thalassia testudinum. The sequence continues at coordinate 11,772,916 of JAZHRO010000072.1, forward strand.
CAAGGATCGGTTAGGGAGTGTAAGGGTTGTTTGTGGTGTTGGGCGGTAATGGTTAATTCCAAGGAGGGCTTAGTCGATGTCAAGTCCAACTCCAACAATGATTTAGACTGTGTATTCTCCGTAATAATTATTGCAGAAAAATTTAAGTCACCCTACCTATTATTAATGATCGGAGTCATATTTTCACTTTCCTGTATATGCGAATCAATGGTGGACTCCAAATTAAATTCCTTTGATGGTAGGGTCAAAGCAACAGAATCATTATCATTAATCTCATTCCTGATGTAAACACATTTACACTACTTAAAGTGTCTATTTATGCATGTTCTTAAGCATAGGATTACATTTCATGATATAAATATTGCATAACATGCATCATCTTGCATTTAGGGTAGTTTGAATAAAATGGAGGTTAATTGTCTGCTTTTATGTGCTTGGACAGGGCAAACATTTTATCGGGGCCTCGGATCAAAGATACAATTGTATGGATGTGATCAGGGTGATGATTGGAGTTCAACGACTCCAAGATCGCTCTAATCAGCCATCCGTAGCATCAGATAGTGACTGGGGAACCCTAGAAGATCAAGGGCAAGGATGGTGAAGATCCGCACTTCAGATGACAAATCCGACCGCACGGATGAATTCAGACTGACGATCGCAGCCCAACGACACAAAAATCAAGTCAATCTGACATCCGTGGCACCATCTACAACTTCCAGAAGATGAATGGCGAAGATGGCGCTACGTGGTGCCATCTCGGTCGCCCAAACGGCCGCACGCATTCTACGTAGGCCCCGTACCTGTTCGCTCTCTACCGTTGGATCTTGATCCAACGGCTATGGTCAGCCGCACTTAAAAGCGTCCGCTCGACCAACCGTGCCCCGTAGCGCAGCGGTCAAGTGCGCTTACGCGACCGGCAGCCACGGGTTCGAGCCGCAGCAAAGGGCTGGAGGCGCGGGTGATTGGGCGTAGGCAGGTGTTGGATCGCGATCGGATGTCCGCGCGCGCCCAATAGCATTCACGCGCGATTGAACGCGCGGCGTCATGCGCGATCGCACACGCCAGGCGGGCGTAGCGCAACGGGCGGAGAGGCATCTTAAGCTGTCCGATCTCGCGACCGAACGACTGAGAATCAAAGTGCGTGCGATGGCGTTGAGCACGCAGGTAGCTGAAGCGGCACGTGTGGGTGCGGAAGCTACGCCCACATTAGATCCGTCACTAAAGACCCCTCATTTATTATTTTGAAGTTGTAATGTCCATTTTGCCCCACTCCTTGCAACTATAAAAGGAGACCCCCTCCATACGAAATTCTCATCCCTTCCTTCTCCTCTCTACCCCTCCAAAGCTCAAGAGAAGCTTGTCCCACACCCGGGATTCTTCTCACGAGATAAAGTCCAAATTTTCGTTCCCCTTCGAAAGTGGATCCCGCGACGGCAACGGCGTGCTGCTCCGTTCCCATTCTTCTGCTTCGTCCTGCTTCGTTCTCCTTCATCTAGGCGTCGTCCCGTCCTGCTCGTCCTCCAAGCAACCGTTGAGGAGGATTTCTCTCTCCCTATTCTTTTTACTGCTTTCTAGTATAGATTTACTGCTTTCTAGTGTAGTTTTGCTCGTCCTCCAAGCAATCGTCGAGGAGGATATTTCTCCCTCCATTCTTTTAATGCTTTCTAGAGTAAATTGATTGCTTTCTTGTGTAATTATTTTATGCTTTCTAGTTGTAATGAACAATCTCCTCAATGATAAATTCCTTATTTATTCCACATCTCATTTTGATTTCTCTGTATAATATTCTCTTTCTCTCTTACTCTCTCTCTCTTCTATTTATTGTAAATAATTAGATAGTTTTAAATTGAATTATTCCGTGACAAATAAAAAGAAACGCGTAGTTTTTAAATCTAATGTCCGCCTCCCTGTCTTCGACCCGGAATTTTCATTTCAGTATAAATTTTATTTGTTGAAAACGAATTCTTCGCTTTCGAGCTACAACGACAGGTTTTCCATAATCGAACACGTTAGCGTAGCTATTCGTAAACGTTCAACATTTTGGCGCTATTGCCGGGGAGGTAACGCTCTTTGGTTTCTCTTCCCGTTTTCTAACTTACAAATCATTTACTTCACTTTTCTCCTTTCTTATTGTAATTGCAGGTACTCTTTCGAGACAGGCAAAAGCGGTAGATTAGAGTAAAGTGCTGTAGAAGGTTTTGTGAGTTACCCCCCACCTCCCACCCATTAGATTTCATTTCATCACATAATAATTCAAACAGCAATCAACCTAGGTGTTTCTATAAACTCTAAGGTTAGATTATTTGTTGTTTGACACCCATACTCACCCCAACTCCCACATTAAAAAAAAGAAAAAAAAATCTCAAAGAGGTACACAACCTCATCTGATTTTCGAACTCAACTGGTAAATTGACCTCAGGAACCGGTACACACATTCAAACACATAATTGAGTAAAAATCAGATTAGGTAATCATTTGTGCGCCTAATTAGTGGTGCATCAAGCCAATTGTTTGAGTTGTTTGGGCCGCACCACTCCAAATAAAATAAACTCATCAAGTAGTTGCCACTTAGGTTCAACTCTTAGGGATTTACCAGGCACTCCACATTCTTTTTAAGCCTTAAAGGAAAACATCTTCACCCGTGCTTTCAAAACCTGGTGTGCCAATGAAACTTGTTTGAAAACACCTAAAGTTGAATCCTAAAAGCTACTAAGCAAGATTTGAACCTTAAAATTCACCACATCAAAAATAATCTTGCTTGAAAATCACTGGTTATGCACGTACACACAAATCAATAAATCATTAAGGGCACAACCCATTTAAAGGGCCCATCACATTTCAAAGCACATTCAAACCTAGCCCTAAATAAAACAGAGTAGACATTGGCCTTAAGGATTGGACTCACTCTTCAGAACCCAGAACGGGATTATTTTCGATTAGTCTATTTCTACTGTTCAATCTAATGTCTAGCTAGGGGAGCAGAGTCAAACGATCGCAGCTGGGGGGTACACTAGGAACAGGAGGCGCAAGTCGAAGGAAGAACCTTCTCCCCAGTCCCTCCTTCTAACTGGTTGGATTGAACCGACGGAATTAGATCAAATCGCTCTTTTATCTCAAGATGGGTTTTGAGAGTCTGTAGGTCTTTAGGCTAACCCATTTAAGGACAGGTTTGATTGTTTGTATTGCAGGGCGCCTTTCTTCCACCCGTGTCTCATAAATCCTTCCACATATTTCACTCATTCCTTCTCTTTCCCTCCTGTTGTGAATTATTCTCAACATGATGATTATCCCAACTCGTATTGTAATCAACCATCAGTTAGTTGGGATAATTCGGATTGGGGATACAATTCCGAACCCTCATGTTTAGGGTCTAACCCTGAACACTTTGATTCTGATTTCTATCCTTCTCAGAGCTACATCGATTATAGATCGTCTTCCTTTCATGAACAACCTAATACGATCTACAATCAAGAAGGATACACCAATCCTTACCCATCCTCTAATTTCACTACCTTTAGGTCATCACCATCTTTTCAACAATCTGAAATGACCTATAATCAGGAAGGGTATAACAAATCCCAATTCGTTAATTCCCTTGCATTGAGCCCAAACCCGCCCAAATCTGAACCAACTCATTTGGTTTAGGTTAACCAGGTTCAAGATAAAGTTCTGGCTAACTTGAGGAATATCATACAATCTTTAGAAGTTCAGCCAATACATTGCATTGAGAGATTGGAGCCCCTGATTGAAATGATTGATGATTTGAACAAGTCTTTGTTGGATTGGCTCTAGGATGTTAAGGATAAGAACCCGGGTGAGTTTCTACTTGGGAAATTAGCGAAATTGAGGATGAGATTCGTGGTTGCTTTGATTCAATCTTGGAATAATTCCCAAGATGAACCCTCTTCAGGAAAGCCAATGACAGAACCCGCTCAGGCACCTGTTGGGGGGGACACGTGTTACGAGGCTGACCAGATTGAATTAAAATAACCAATTAAGGATGATCTGATTTCTTCACCTGAGATCCCTAAGCCGGGTTACGAGGAAACGTATGTCTCCTTGGAACAGAAAGTGACAAATGATTTTGGGACATACATTGATACGGATCCTGATGGTGAAGATTCAAGTTGCGAAGTCATACAGAAGTTTTTTAAACACGATTTCTGTGAGACGATTGGGCCCGAGGAATCTGATAGATCATTTGATAGCCCAATAACTAAGGAAACTGATCTTATTAGGGTACGCATTACGGATCCAGAATCGCATTTTCTGGAGGAATCAATTCAATACCTTGATTATCAGTTACACCCTGTTGAGATTATTGATGATTCTAATTCTGAGATAATTAGACCCAAGTCAATTTTGATTCTGCCACATCATTTAGACTTGGAGATTTCAGACGGGGTGATGAATATACAAGAGGTCCTGGAATTTGATATGCTGAATGCAGAGGATAGGAGCTGGGAAGTTTTGATTTGGGAAGTTAATTTTGGAGGAAATGGAAGATTGAGTCGAAGGGTTCCTTTTAAGCTGAAACCATCAAATCAGAACCCTTACGACATTTGTTTCGAGGATGCTCAACTCAAGCACACATTCAACGATTATCCTTTTAAGCTTCAATTCTCTATAACCCGACTTTTTGGTCTTGGGTTGCATCCTCATAAATCGCAGGCCTGACCCCGCTTGCATTCTGATTTCAGGTTTTGGATAATTTTTATCCAGAACCTAAGATATTCTCGATTATCGGGTGTGGGTCTGCACTACAATCTGGTCCACATCTGTGGACCTCTGCTGACAGGTCAAAGGATTCTTCTGTTCATTCTGATTCTGACCTGCACTTGTGAATTCTTCATTTCTTTTCTTTGTATAGTGTGCCTAGCTGAAGGCACTAAACTCAGCACATATACAGTTCTTTTTAATTTTTCATCTCGGAGCAGACCTGACATTCACACAATTCAGGTGCTTTCTTCGCTTTTCCACTCTATTTTATGTCTTTTTAATACAATGAGGACATTACATTAGATAGGCATGGGGGGTGGATATTTATCTCTGAATTCATTCGTCAGCACCGTAGATTTATTTTATTTTCTTTTATTAAAAAAAAAAAGTCGGAATTAGGAAAGAGAATTTGGGTTTAAGAAAATTTTCAATCTTATGAAATACTACATTAAGATCTGAACACAAAGACCCTTCAGGTCTTTGGACTTAATTAGCCTGTGTATCCACTAAAATGTGGATTTGTCTTTGAGTCCTCGCCATCTTAATTCTATTATAATTGGAATAAATAAGTTTGGGTGATAAGTACATGACTTATCAACCCGCCCTCTGATTTGAGGGAATTTTGAGTCTTAAGCATCTACACACTTTCTTTGCACTGACTCGTTGTTCGGCGATTTTAACAGAAATTGGGTAGCTAGTGAACCTTCTAGGGTGATATGGCCAGCAAGTTATCATGGGTAACAGCCCATAGGTAGGTTGTCCAGAGCCCAGTCACTGGATCTTTCGCTTTTTGCTGCCTTTAGGTAAATCTTAAACCAGGGAAGTCACCTACTTAAAAGAAAAAAAAATCAAAGGAGAAAAGAAAAAAAAAAAGAAAGAGAAATAAGCCACACTTCGCCGCACGAGTACGGCTGGCAAGTTGTCGGTGGTAATAGCTCATCGACCAATTGTCCAGAACCCAGCTCAGTAAATGCACTAAAAATTCCCTAAACACTTAGGAAGAAGCGAAGAAGTAGAATAAACCGGGGAGATATACACTAGATTCACCCTTGTGTTGACCCTGTAAAAAATAAAAGTAGGGAGAAAGCTACCGGTTGCGAAGATACACCTTTAGGCAGAAGTCTTTTTGAGGTCACCTAGAGGCGTTGAAATCCGAAGTCTATTTCAATTGCCGGTCAACGAGTCTATCACAATCACAATAAGATGCTTAAAACTTAGGTTTCTCATCAAATCTTGGGTGAGTTGAATGGCTGTAGAAAGCCACTCTTAAACCCTAAAATTTGAAAAACCAAAAAATTAGAAAAGAGTAAAAAGAGAAAAAGAAATTTTTCCTTGAATAAGGAGAGGGATTGAGGCGGTCTGTATTTTGGCTGATACCCGGGCACTGTTGTGTCTTTGAAAGTTCAATTCCTAAGTAAACAATTTCTTAATGATTGAAAATAACTCAGGTCCAAATAATCCAACCTAATTCTTTTATAAATAGCATATAGTTTTTGCTAGGGACTAGCAAAAGATAGGCATGGAGGTATGATGTAAACACATTTACACTACTTAAAATGTCTATTTATGCATGTTCTTAAGCATAGGATTGCATTTCAAGATATAAATATTGCATAACATGCATCATCTTGAATTTAGAGTAGTTTGAATAAAATGGAGGTTAATTGTCTCCTTTTATATGCTTGGATAGGGCAAACATTTTATCGGGGCCTCGGATCAAAGATCCAACCGTATGGATGTGATTAGGGCGACGATTGGAGTTCAACGACTCCAAGATCACCCTAATCAGGCATCCGTAGCATTAGAGAGTGACCGGGGAACCCTAGAAGATCAAGGGTGAGGATGGTGAAGATCCGCACTTCAGATGACAAATCCAACCACACGGATGAATTCGGATCGACGATCGCAGCCCAACGACACAAAAATCAAGTCAATCCAACATCCGTGGCACCATCTACAACTTCCAGAAGATGGACGGCCGCATGCATTCTACGAAGGCCCCGCACCCACTCGCTCTCCGCCGTTGGATCTTGATCCAACGGCTATGGTCAGCCGCACTTAAAAGCATCCGCTCGACAATCCGCGCCCCGTAGCGTAGCGATCAAGTGCGCTTATGCGACCGGAAAGCGCGGGTTCGAGCCGCAGCAGAGGGATGGAGGCACGAGCGATTGGGCGCAGGTGGGCGTTGGATCGCGATCGGATGGCTGCGCGTGCCTAATAGCGTTCACACGTGATTGAACACGCGGTGTCACGCGCGATCGCACGTGCCAGGCGGGCGCAGCGCAGTGGGCGGTTATGCATCTTAAGCCGTCCGATCTCGAGATCGGACGGCTGAGAATCAAAGTTCATGCGATGGCATTGAGCGCGCGGGCAGCTGATGCGGCGCGCGTGGGCGCGGAAGCTACGCCCACGTTGGGGTTTTAGTGATAGAATTATCCGTCACTAAAGACCCCTCATTTATTATTTTGAAGTTGTAATGTCCATTTTGCCCCCACTCCTTGCAACTATAAAAGGTGACCCCCTCCATACGAAATTCTCATCCCTTCCTTCTCCTCTCTACCCCTCCAAAGCTCAAAAGAAGCTTGTCCCACACCCGGGATTCTTCTCACGAGATAAAGTCCAAATTTTCGTTCCCCTTCGAAAGTGGATCCCGCGTCGGCAACGGCGTGCTGCTCCGTTCCCATTCTTCTGCTTCGTCCTGCTTCGTTCTCCTTCATCCAGGCGTCGTCCCGTCCTGCTCGTCCTCCAAGCAACCGTTGAGGAGGATTTCTCTCTCCCTATTCTTTTTACTGCTTTCTAGTATAGATTTACTGCTTTCTAGTGTAGTTTTGCTCATCCTCCAAGCAATCGTCGAGGAGGATATTTCTCCCTCCATTCTTTTAATGCTTTCTAGAGTAAATTGATTGCTTTCTTGTGTAATTATTTTATGCTTTCTAGTTGTAATGAACAATCTCCTCAATGATAAATTCCTTATTTATTCCACATCTCATTTTGATTTCTCTGTATAATATTCTCTTTCTCTCTTACTCTCTCTCTCTTCTATTATTGTAAATAATTAGATAGTTTTAAATTGAATTATTCCGTGACAAATAAAAAGAAACGCGTAGTTTTTAAATCTAATGTCCGCCTCCCTGTCTTCGACTCGGAATTTTCATTTCAGTATAAATTTTATTTGTTGAAAACGAATTCTTCGCTTTCGAGCTACAACGACAGGTTTTCCATAATCGAACACGTTAGCATAACTATTCGTAAACGTTCAACAATCCCTGAATTTTTTTGGTTCACTCAAATTTTTGTTGGGGTGTATATGTGATTCATTTGTAAAGAAAGGAGTTGCTTCAATATCATCAATTATTTCTGACGGACGATCCATCTTAATGTTTTTGGGTAGGCCTGTATCACGTAATTCTTTGTTCTTCTTGGGGCATAAATCCGCAATTGACGTGTTTTGTCCTTGAGAGTCTCCCCTTGGCTTCTCACTATTGTGTTTGTCCTCCTCAAATATCAACTCCTAGTTTGATGGAGGATGACTCTCAAAAGAAGGGAGGAATCTGGATTTCACCAGATTATTTATATCCTCCACGGGTAAGTCCTCAAATAACAAATAATCTCCCTGTGATTCACTCTAGATTTTCAGTTTGGGTTCCTCCATTCGCTCATCCTCTTCCTCTGAAATAGACTCTTTATATCCCTAAGACCAAAATTGATCTAATTCATCCTCCATTCCCTTAGGGTCACCTTCATTGGGTGCACTTAAATCCTCAGGATGCTGAAAGGTAGGTGTTGATTCCCTAAATGGAGGGTCAGGATTAGGCTCACTAAGGGTAGAATGGGATTCCAATAGATAATTAATAGGGGAAGTGACATGAACAATACGACCCTGACCCGAGTTATCAAGGGTAAGGAAAATACTGTCATTGGGGTCAAGGTCCTCATGAGGTACCATCTTCCCTTTCTTTTGACTCTAATATAACTTGGGTGGATAATTACTAGGATCGTTCTCCTTTAGTGGCCATGTCTCATTGGGAGAGTCTAAGTGATAGCTACATAAAATGGGATTCCTATTATCATTGGTTTCGTCATAATTGTTTTCATGATCATGGTCGTATGGGTAGGGATCAGAATTATTGGGAAGAGTGTAGTTAAGCTGTCTAATTTCATTGTTCAATTGTTGACTATTCCTCAACATCTCTCCCATAGATTCCTTCATTTCCTTTTGTTGTTTTGTAATTTTTTCATAAAAGAGGAGAGGCTATTACTATCAGATTGGGGAGGATAGTCAATCTTAGGCTCTTGTTGCCTAGGGGTATTGGTCCAACCTTGATACGGAAAATCAAGAAGGGTGGGAGGGTTGGGTGTTTGCATAGAAGTAGGGATTCCAAGGTTGGAAAATCTCGCTCCGAGGCTCTGCTCAAAATTCGGAGTTATCAGGCCAGTACTCCCAGGATATGAATATGAATGGTCCCATTAATTGTCAACGTACCCATCAAAGGATGGATAAGCTTGGGGCATGGGATCCTAGATAAAAGATGGGAAGTATTGACTTTGATAACCTAAATGATAGGAGTAGGTGTGATCCATTTCTTTAAGCCAAACAGGTTTAACACTCTTAGGATTTAAAAGAAATCAGAAACTTCCTAGAGAGTTCTACCACTGTCAAAACAAACGAAAATACAATGGGATCTATTTTTAGTGGATTCTAGGTCTTAGCTATTCAATTAGTGGCCAAACAAGTTTTGCAAGAATTACACTTCCTAGGCTGACCTTCATTGGTGCCTATAACCTACTGGCAAGGGATGGAAGTCTCGAATCGAGCCCATGCACGAGGAACCAAAGTAACTTGGTGGATAGGCTTATTGATTTTTGATTAACTTCCCTTGCGGTGCAAAGAGGAGAGGTAGAAATTTATCTAGTGACCTTATGTGTGCGGTGCACAGTTTCTCAGGTGTGCAATCATACGTTCGTGTTTTGTGTTTTGAAATCTCGCAAACAAGATCCTTTTTCACACAATTTTAAGGTCCAACCTCTTAGTAGTCCCAATTTTTAAAGTGACCACTGAATTAATTAGATTCAATCACTTTAGTGGTCCTAGATTTAGCTTCAATGCAGATGCATGACAGGTAATTGATGATCAAGAAAAGGACGTACCTTACTCCAGCTTTCTTCAATGCAGGATGTTTTCAATGCAAAAAGAAATGGTAGATGCTACTCATTCAATCCTAGATAGTCACCCTATAGATATGCAGCTTCTAGCAGGCAGTTTGAATATATATATATATTTTTTTAATAATAAGAAGCAAACAAACATAATCTAAGTAACTAACCAACATGTAGTTCAAACAATTAGAATAGTCCTATAATCTAAATAAAATGGGAACACACTCCAAAAAATACGCTTCCGCATACAAGAGCGATAAGAAATAAAGAAACATTGGGAACACATTCCCAAAAATGCCCAATAAGGGTCCAAAAGATAGAAATTAAGTTCTAATGTCTATCTAAATTAAATCTAAACTAAGATCTAAGGACTAAATTAGACAAAGGCTCCTCCATATGTCTATGTGCATGGGATCAAGGCTCACAAGCACCCATTGTTGGCCTACAGGTGGCATCAAGGTCCCGCAAAAATATCACCTCCGTCGTGCGCACTCGTCGCGTTCATTGCGTGTTTTGCACAAAAGAAGATCCACTGTTAGTAATTCATAAAAGCTTTCAAAATAGCATAAAAATAACATAAAATTCCCAAAAAATTAATAGGCATGTTTCCTCCCTGGCAACGGTGCCATTTAAAAGAGCGATCTTCATTTTCATTAAAAACTTTAACTTAAAATGACGTGTCGTTGTATTTAATCACGTGGTAGAAAGTCACTTTTCAAAATATTTTAATTCTCAGAATCTAACCACAAAAATAGTTAGGTCAACTCCACAAGGAGGAATTAGCCTATTTAAGCTAGTGAATAGTGTCTCATTTACTCGGGAAACTCAACGTGTATGCATACTAACTGGTGCATGTGTTTTCAACATAAATTCTTGATTTAAATAATTAATCAATAATGTGAGGGTGCACATGCAAAATCACCACAATGGAAACACGTGAATCATGATCTTAGTTCTGACAAGCATCATCAATCTTAATCAAAACTGAACTCGTTTCCCATAACCAATGTTCCATACTCTATCATGCATGAGAGAAGCTCAGTTATGCGTAATTCCGATAGATAGGAGGGATATTCATGCAAATCTTTCAGAATATGATAATTCAATAAATAAATGAATAGTTTTTTTTCACAATAGCATACCTCGTAAATACTAATTTGAAGGGAAACAAAGAATTTCCATCTCTCTTCCTCTCATGCGAGGAGGCGTGGCGGCTGGCCGACTAAAGCCCAGTGGCGGTGCGTGGGAGAGACAGTCGTGACGGCGGTGAAGGGGTGCCTAAAGGTGGTCGGATGTGGCTGGACGATGGAGGAGAACGTCGGCCACATTGATGGTAGGTGGCATTTGCAGATGTTGTGGCGGGTAGCTGGTGGGTGCATGGGGATCAGGGGCGTGAGACGAGGAGAACGGCGAGGTGGACGGTGAGTTCGGGTGATTGTAATGGCCATATGAAGCAAGGAGGCAGCTGCAACTTTGGGTTCCTTCACTGCATGACCAATGTGAGGAATAATAAGACAAAAAGTTGTCCATGGGTGCGCAAGGGCGAGGGGTTGGTGCATGGTGCGTGAGGATCTTGCACGTGAGCGGCGCATTGCTGCTGCGTGTGTGCAGCCACGTGTGGAGGTGGACGGGTGCGCACACGAGGGTGGTTGCCTCGGCGAGGATGTTGCACATGCACAAGGGTGTGGTTGTGCATGAGCTTGGCCGGTGAGATGGTGAATAGTGGAGAGATGTGGTGGAAGGTGATAGTTGATGGCTGCGGTTGTAGTGGTGGCTTTGTGCTGTCACCACACAGCCCACATAGTGAAGCTTGCGGTGAAGGTGGAAGGAGTCTACTTCAGATCACGGTGCATGGCATGTTCATGGTGTACGTAGTTTCCACGGTAGCAGAGGTGGAGAAGAAGTCCTTGCCAGGGGGAGCGATGATTTTTCCAAAAGCCCAAGCCTTTTCTTTTCGAAACCTCCTGTTGTTGTGGCTTTCTCTCCCAATCTATTTCCTTTCCTCGAGGACTCGGCTCTTCCAATGAATTGGCAGTAGTGGTGAAGCGATGGTGGTGTCGATAGACTCGGAGGGAGTTGTTGTGAGGAGGAAGGTGGTGCTATATTTAGGTTTGGCACATCACAGTAGATCCATAAGTGACGGTTATCATATGTCCAAACTGTCCTCAAGACGTCTTTTGTAATGGCTTTGGATGTCTGAATGATGCTTTCAAGTTTCTTGCACTTACCCTACATCAACCACATAGATTATCATAACCATATATTATTAAATTGGTGCACAAAATTATACATAGACTATGGTGAATTATCAATTAACTACTAATTAATTGGAAACTAAGGATGGATAATTAAAGAGTACTTAGGCTAAATAATGGTCCACTAAAGTGGACTTATCAAAAGGGGCAAAGGAAAGAATCAAAGCCAGAGAAGAAAGAAGAAGCCAACGACATAGAAAGAAAGGAAGGAGAAGCTAGAGAAGAAAGACGAAGAAGAGAAGGCAGAAGAAGAAGGAAAAATCAGAGACACTAAAATTAGACGTCCAATTCTTCATAAGTCCTCATTTATATTTGTAGCTACATTTTATTATCCATATACTCATGCTTTACATTTTTCATTAGATTTTTGAGTAATAATGTGTTCAAATTGCATTCATTGAGCTTAGTGCGTGAATTCCGTTTGCTCCTTGTGTTTGACCTCAGACTTAAACTTCGAGTAATAAAATCTATTTGTTTTCAAAGTGATTTTAACTATATTACAATGCTTTATTTTAAAACTCGATTTTGCCTTGTCAACAGAGCCCCCTCAAGGATTGGTAATGAGAATGATGATCCCGACACATCTATTGCAAGACTAAGCTAAAAATAAGCATGGGGGAGAGAAAAAAAATGTTTAGGTTTGTTAACTTCCCTCTCCCTTCTACTCCCGTTCTCCCTCCTTAATTCTCAAAAAACACCCCTCGACGCCACCAATCACCATCATCTTCTCCACCTCCAGCCATACCTCCAGCGGGGTGCCCCCGTCGCTCCGCACCTCCACCAACCTCGCCAACCACCCTACGACCACCACCTCGACTCTCTGACCCTAATCCCTCACTTCATTCACTCCATTACCCACCCTAACGTCCCCCCAAACAAGCCCACTCATACGGCCGCAGAGAACCCTAGGCACACCACCACAGCCGTTCCCACGCCACGCCGACCACCCCCACATATTCACCGTGCCTTGGCGAAGTTCCTTGAGCATTTTAACATGGTCGAGAGGCTATTTTGGTGTTTCCAGGTGCAGACGTCCCTCTGCCATTGACGCACAGCTCAAAGCTTGCTTGCAATGAGCTCCAGGCTTCATCAGCCCTAGGTCGCTGTCCCAAGTCGCACGGAACATCTTTGCACATGATTCCAGGTTCATAATTGGATCCACAAACCCTTGCAGCTTCACGAATTAGAGAAGCCACCTGCTGCTGTGGCACGCGCAACTGAGGTGGGACATTTAGTCCCACCTCGGAACTGGACGAGCGGGTGTATGCACATAAATTGATTTTGTGCATTAGCCTTGTAACCTCCTACTCATAGGGTAAGGTCCCTCTCTCCCCCTCTCATGGCCTCGTCCGCGGCACTGCCCACGCAGACCAGGCCACGACCCATTTACCCAACCGAGTCACTCCTCACTCACCACCCACTTCGGTGGGGCTGGACCTGGGTCTCCATTAGGTCCGATTACCCAACCCGGATGTGGCTCTAGGAGAGCAAATTGAAATAGAGAAGAGAGAAGAGAGGAATGCTACGTAGGGGAAGGGGGGTTTTGCCTTGGAAAGCTTCGCTCCACACTTAGACAAATACAGAGAGGAAGAGATGGTCAGGTACCAAAGAAGAAAGAAGGAAGGAGGAAGAAAGTGAAAGGAAAGGCAGCAGGCAAGAGAGAGAGAAGGAAGAAAGCCAAAAGAAAAGGAAGAAGGCAAAGGAAGCTAAGGGCTGAGGCAAGCAAAGCTCAAGAAGGAAGCTGAAGCCAAAATCAAAAGAAGAAGAAGAAAGGAGATGCAAGAGGACAGAGAAGAAGGAAGATAAAGAAGAGTAAGAAAAGAAGAACAAGAGAAGAAACAGAAGAAAGAAAGAACCAAGCACTATAGCACAAAATTTTAAGACGTCTGATTTTATAATCAGACGTTCAATTTTTCATAAGCTCTTCATTATTAGCTACAATTCTTTTTATGCTTCATATACTAATGCTTTACATTCTTCATTAGATTTTTAGTATTATGTGTTCAATGTGCATTTATTAATGATATTAGTGCATGAATTCCTTTTCCTCCCTGTGTTCGACCTCAAACTTCAAAATCTGAGTAATAAAATTGTATTTGTTATGAATAACTTTTCGGCTGTACTACAACGAGACATCCTTAAAACCCGATCAGCGCTCACAATCATTTTGGCGCCATTGCTGGTGAGCAATGCGCAATTCACTACTAGTCTCTACATTATTTGATTATATTTGAGCACTAACTTGCCCTAATTGTTTTATTGTGACTTTTGTGAGGTACTCCACGAGGTAATCTTCCATGCAAGTCAACCACTCAGGGGTAGGTAACTTCTCTATTCTTCCCTAATCAACCTCCTAATCTTGGGAAGACAAAAAGGAAACAATCAATTTGGATTCACCTGCCTTCTTTTCATAGTAATTATCATTTCAAAGGCAAAGCTTCCTAATTTGTGAAATTTTTTTTTTCAAATCTGATTGAAGTTGAATGCGATTTTTAGAGATCCTAGCCAAAAATTCCTGTGCCGATTAGGGATTACGCTTAATTTCTAACCTCCTCGGACTATGCACTACTTGTTTGAAGTCCAAGGAGAACATTCTCGAAAAATCAAAGTGGACATGGAAATAAAGCCAAATTAAGGTTTCTACATTAGGGTTTTGGAGTGCTAGTTCACACTTTCCTACATAAAAGGAAACATACCCACCTGCATTTGTGTGCTAACCATGCCCTTGATTAAAAAGATCTAATCAAGAAAAACCCTAAAATCAGACTCTAAACTCACTTCAACCCTAAAACTACTTGGCCCTAATAACCTGGGAGTCAAATCAGGGTGATTTCTAGGTCTTCACCTAGAGTCATTCTACCATCTTCAGGGCAGGTTAGGTGAGGTTGGACTACATTGTAAGCCAACCAACCTCCAAATTAGGTCACAAGTCGAAACAACTGCTAATTTAAGTGAAATCAAAGGCACAAACTAGGACATAAAATTAGTAGACTTAAGAGGTCAAGTAAACCATTCTGGTCTAACTGGACCCTCAGTGACAAGAGAGGTCAGGTGGGGGAAACCCTGTAACTCGTGGGGGTGATCTACCATGCAGGGGTCTTTATAGGACTCTCCCTCTCTGGTTGCCCAGGTAATTCTCAGGTGGACGACTTTCTGATCCAGGGGTATCATCAGTCCCAAACCTCCATAGTCATCCGAACATCTTTCGGTGCCTTAATTGGGTCAACATCATATCCAGCCCCTCATCCCTTCTATTTAGAGCACACACGTAGATTTTCTTTGGGAATCTCTATTCAGATCAAATCAATTTATTCTAAGATTTGAATTCTGATTCTACATCTTAATTCCACCATCTGATTCAAATATGCAGCTTGGTTACTTAGGAATACCATTAAAGAAACCCGAATCACAAAGATCCATAAGAGAGAGAATGATTGAGGATGCCCTTGAATTTTATGAGATTGAATACAAAACCTCAAAACTAGTAGAGGATATTCAGGTTAGTATACCAACAACAACAACCTTCATCATAAATTGTGCACAATTGTTTTTAACAGAAGCAACAAAGGGATCAACCCAGGACATTCTCATAACAAGATACATTGAGATAGAAAAATTGCATAACTTTGAATACCTCCAATGCATGACAAATCTTATACTTTGGGAAAAATGCCAAGATGATCTTGAAAAATGGGAAGAGATGATGAGATTGTTGAAACAAATTATCGATCGGAAATACCCGTACATGCCCCAAACAATGAATGAAACATCTTGGATTAGTATTGAGGATCATTCTGATTTCCCAAATCCTGGGTTTGAGGCACAAGGTTGCTATGGATTCCCAACCCAGATGGAAGATGACATGCCTGATCTTGAATTAGGTTGGGAAGTCCCAATTGCAGGAGAACACGATTTTTATGCAGCCCTAGAAAACCAAAAACCTGGTTCACAAAGCATAGAACGTCGAGACTCCTGTAATGATGAGATTAAAATAGAACCTCTCGAGGGTGCAAATCCTGCCCCTTATTCTGATAAGGTGACCCTCGAAGGCAATTCTAACATAAATTTAGTAATTCAACCCACATCCTCAGCCTAGAATCTGGATCTAAAACTTATTGGGAAGATTACAAGGCCCCATATGACGAAGATCAAGGTTTAAAAGAAGAGTATGATTCTGGGCCTTTGTTTAATGAATGTCCCTCTCCAACATCCTCAGAGATACAAAATGATTTTTCAGAAGTCAAGCCAATCTATGATATAGAAACTGAGTTGGAAGAGTGGGGTTTTGATTAGGTCTCCCCCACAAGCCTAGAACTCGAGCGTAGACCAAATAAGGACACCACTTTGATCTCATAATCGAAGAATAGGCCAAACCCAAGTTAGGTTGCTAAGTCTACATCTTTTGACGGAGGAACCTTTGATCTCGAATCTCATTCAGAACTTGATTCTCGTAATTTCTCCAATGATTTCAAATCTTACCATAATTTTGGAGAACCTTTGTTTCCTAACAAGTACGAGCCAAACTACAACCTCAGCTCACATGATTCATTCTTCGACTTTGACTCTGAGGTCCCTGATCTTGAGATCACTAATTTAATTTCAGGTTCCATTGAGATGGAATCATTTCTTTTCGATCCTCAGGAATCAAAATCAGCAAGTGCCAAGAGTGACTACAGCCAAGAATTTGAATCTTTTCTTGACATAGATTTTCTTCATCCTATAAACACTCTTCAAGCATTTACTTTTGAATTTGATGGCTACAATGAGCACTCTCTAAATGAACCCACCTATAATTACTTTTTAGATGAGCCCTCATACACAATTCTTATTGAAGCCACCTCCTCTACATATATAGAACCCATCCAAACCTACTTTCAACCCCGACCCGCAACCGTACTCAATTTCTATTCTGATTCCCCTCTTACTGAGCCGATTGCAGACGATTCGCCTCTACATCTCTATCGAGTTTTAGACATTGATCAGACCACAAATCATGCTCCATCATTATCTGATCACTCCTGTAGGGTCATCCACTAATTATTTTAAGGATCCCTACTCTGATCAGGCTGATTACACTCAGCCAAACCCTGGATTCACACTTCCACACCATTCCGAGCTCCATAGTATATGGTGGGTTCCGTATCTCCTGATCTACACTTACCAACCTGCAAGATTGATTGGGTTTGGGCTACATCATTAGCTTGTTGACCTAAATAAGCACCTGGTTGGACCAACCAGGCTTTTGATCAAAGTGCTTGTTTTACAAAACTCAACTAATTTAACCACTCCATCTCCATACCATTTCCCGGTCGACTGAAGGTGTTGAATTTAGTGCTTAATGGGAGGCAACTCGTCATTCCAAAGAACTTGAGATCCTTCTGATTATCCTTTTGTACTTCCCATCTATTACACCCTGAGTTTAGTTTTTTGAACAATCAATCGCACCTCCAGTACACGTGCCAGAGTTTGAAATTGTCTGCAACAGTCAATCCTGACCCATTTGCCTACCTGATAAGCCTATTCTAAAACTCCTGAACCCAAACCTGTTTCACACCCTCCATTTTCAATGAGGACATTGCAAAACTTAGGCATGAGGGGGTGGTAAAGTGTAAACATATAAAAATCAAAAGTCAGAAGGATTCTCACAAAAAAATCACATATTCCAAAAATACCCAAAAAATAGAAAATTATGAAAAAGATCAAAAAAAAATGGAGGAGAAAAGAAAATTTCGAGTCCATACAAAACTTGAGGAGAAAAAGTGAGAAATGTCAAAAAGGAGCACAAGTTGAAGAAGAAAAGAGATAGTCATTAGTAAGAAATTAAGTGATTATCTGAGTTCTAAACTGTATCAAGAAAAAGAAAATGAAAGAAAAAAGTGCTAATGAAACATAGAAGAGATTTGTAGGAACGCTGATCTTAGGCCTCTTAAGCTATACTTAAATATTCAAGTATCTGCTAAGATCTGGATAGTCCTCAAGAGGTTGGGGAAAATGTGAAGCTTAAGTATTAGGTCTAAGGCTTAGGGAGTATTCGGCCTCGTTAACTGACCTCTGGTTTGCAGGATTCCGTAACATAAGCACCCTAATCCACACATAGTCTAGTTCAATGCGCATAAGCATCAAAATCATGCAAATGCGTTTAAACTGTTCTGAAAAGGTCGCCTAGATTAGGAGCGACCGATTAACACAATATGATTTGGACGAGTTCCCAGTGCGGAGAGGCGGAAAATTCCCCTCGAAGATGCGGAATAATATATCGTCTCCTCGGTGCTTGTCTCCTAGGATATTTACATATCCTACTGTGGGCATGTAAGCACCTTGTGCTAGTTCATATGCCATGGGCGGCATTATCACATAATGTCAATTGCCAGGGTCTGGATTTAGCTACAGAAAGCCATGGGCAGGATTATCTCAAAATCTCGAAAGCCAGGGTTCTGAGGGTTGCCATGAGCGGTGCTATCATTAAGCATCGATTGCCAAGGACCCTTCGAGGATTGATGATGGGGACTAGGAATGCGATACATAACATGTTGAGAAGCCAATCCAAAGATAGAAATAAAAGGAAAAGAGAGAGAAAACACTCCAAACAAAGAAATTCCCTCTATCTCGCTCTTACAAAAACGCACTGCAAACTGAACCAAGGATAAAATATGTTACAAGCATGGGTGCTTTAACTGTGGAGTCCAACAAACCTTAGGATAGTTCCTGTGGGCCTTAAAAACCTTCACAGTGGACTGAGGCTAGAGATGGTTAGGTTTGGATCTTGGTTGGTACTTGAGTATCGCTAGGCCTAATATCAACATTCTAACCTAATAAAAAGAAGAAAGCACTCATCATAGTTTTTGAACATCAAAGGAACTCATGGTCTAGAATCAAAGTTAAAACCTTAAAATTTTGCTAAGGGACTAGCAAAAGCCAGGCATGGGGGTATGATGGGAACACCATCATGAGCCCTAACTAGCTCATTTAGATTTAAGGAAGAGAATAAAAGCTCCAATATAACCAACTGGAGGTCCTAATTCACTGAATAACCTTTCTAAGAGAAAAGTAAGAACTAAGGGGTAAAACTATAATTTTACCATTGTAGTACAACCACGAGTTTTCTCAAGGGCTAAACACAGGTCAAGTGATCTTAACGAGATTATAGGTGTGTTGAATCTAATAGAAAAGGCTTCGTATGAATTCTGGAAATTAAATAACTTCTTGTTACCCTAAAATAGACCCACTTGATTAAACAATGTTCTGGTCAAGATAAAATTTACCTAAACCTTTTACAAATCATAGAAAAATATTCTCTAGGGTTTAGAACTTTCAATTGGCCATTGGAACCCATTTTGATCTAGAATGGGGTCTCAGATAAATATTTACCCTAAATTTGTTTTTACAGAAATTGACTAGTCAAATGTGGTCAAACCCAAAATCCAACTTCATCGTTGGATTCCTTATGTCGAAATTAGGTTTTTACCAAACTTTGGACCTAAGGGGAACTCATATTGACTCACTTTGCAAATAAGTCCAACTTAATTACATTTGTACCCTACCTTTCAAAAACCTTTGCAGAAATCCCCTAGCTTTCTTATCATTCTTTGCAATTAGGTCCCTCCACCAATATAGTGGAGGAATCCTACTCCAGCGAACTTTAGAAGGTGATTCCTCCTTGATTGCTCAGAGAATCCCTCCCAAAATTGGAAGGAAGATTCTCTGAGTAATCTCCTCCAGTCTGAACCCATCACTGAGCCCTAATTTGTACCCAATTTGTCATGCGAATGCATGAGAGATTTGGGCCTTTTTGAAGCTTCCAACTCCGATGAACATATCTTGCTTGGAATCTTGGCTTCCAAGCACAAATCCGTCCCTGGACACCTATTTAAGCAACCCTTGATCTAGCCGCATCTCCTCAGCTTGGAATTGGGTTGGCCCCCACTCAATTCCTCTCTCCTCACTAGCCACAACACCTCCACGAGCTCCAGTGGCTCCTCCCTCTCTCTCTCTCGTCACCCAACCACAATACCAGTGGTTAGGCTACCTTCCACTTATTCATCCGCGTCGGCCATACTAGCCCTGGAGCCGCCACTGCCCTCATCTTCGCAGCCGCCTCATCTACAGAGATCTTTGTCTCCGACGTCGGCCATACCATCCCAGATGCCTCTCCTATCTCCTTCGTCCTTAGTTTAGGTCTGTTAACTTCCCTATCCCTTCTACTTCCATTCTCCCTCTTTAATTCTTAGAAAACACTCCTCATCGCCACCAATCACCATCACCGTCTCCACCTTTAGCCATACCTCTGCTGAGGTGCCCCCATCGATAAGCACCTCCACCTACCTTGCCAACCACCCCACGACCACCACCTCGACTCTCTGATCATAATCCCCCACTTCATTCACTCCATTAGCCGCCCTAACATCCCCCCGAACACACCCACTCACATGGCTGCAGAGAACCCTAGGCACACCACCACAGCTGTTCCCACGCCACGCTGACCACCGCCACATATTAGCCGTGCCTTGGCGAAGTTCCCTAAGCATTTTAACGTGGCTGCGAGGCTATTTTGGTTTTTTCAGGTGCAGACGTCCCTCCGCCATTGATGCACAGCTCAAAGCTTGCTTGCAACGAGGTCCAGGTTTCATCAACCCCAGGTCCCTATCCCAAGTCGCGCGGAACGTCTTCACGCATGATTCCAGGTTCATAATTGGATCCACAAACCCTTGCAGCTTCACTAATTAGAGGGCCGACCTAATGCTGCGACACATGCAAGTGAGGTGGGACGTTTAGTCCAACCTCGGAACTGGACGAGCAGGCGTATGCACATAAATTGATTTTCTACATTAGCCTTGTCACCTCCTACTCATGGGGTAAGGTCCCTCTCTCCCCCTCTCACAGCCTCGTCTGCAGCACTGCCCACGTGGACCTGGCCACGACCTGCTTACCCGATTGAGTCACTCCTCTCTCACCACCCAAGCCAGTGAGCCTGGACCTGGGTCTTCGTTAGGTCCAATTACCTGACCTGGATGTAGATCTAGGAGAGCGAACTGAAATAGAGAAGAGAGAAGAGAGGAATGCTACGTAGGGGTAGGGGGGTTTTGCCTTGGAAAGCTTCACCCCACACTTAGACAAATACATAGAGGAAGAGATGGTCTGGCAGCGAAGAAGAAAGAACGAAGGAGGAAGAAAGCCAAAGGAAAGGCAGCAGACAAGAGAGAGAGAAGGAAGAAAGCCAAAAGAAGAAGAAGAAGGAAGAGGAAGCTAAGGTCTAAGGCAAGCAAAGCTGAAGAAGGATGCTGAAGCCAAAATTAGAAGAAGAAGAAGAAGAAAGGAGACACCAGAGAACAGAGAAGAAGGAAGATAAAGAAGAGAGAAAAGAAGAACAGGAGAAGAAATAGAAGAAAGAAAGAGCCAAGCACTGTAGTACATAATTTTAAGATGTCTGATTCTATAATCTGACGTCCAATTTTTCATAAGCTCTTCATTATTAGCTACAATTCTTTTTATGCTTCATATACTCATGTTTTACATTCTTCATTAGATTTTGAGTAGCATTATGTGTTCAATTTGCAATTATTATTGAGATTAGTGCATGAATTCCTTTTGCTCCCTGTGTTCGACCTCGGACTTCAAAATTCGAGTAATAAAATTGTATTTGTTTTGAACGCTTTTTTGGCTGTACTACAACATGACATCCTTAAAACCCGATCAGCACTCATAAACGTAAGCCCATAAAGCACCATCTAGCCTACTAGGACAATCTTTGTGATCAGGACAAAGTACTTTTTGAAGAATGTTTTCAATTTCTTGGTTAGAAACTTTGGTCTGGCTATTAGTTTGGGGGTGGTAAGGAGTAGAGATTTTATGATTAACTACATATTTAGATAAAAGTTAATGTAATTAAGAATGAGTAAAGTGAGATCCTCTATCACTGATTATGTCCTTAGGTACTCCAAATCTTGAAAATATATTCTTTTTTAATAAGATTTACGACAACCTGATGATCGTTGGTGTGGGTGGGTGCTGCATCAATACATTTAGAGACAGTCGACAACGATTAAAATGTATAAGTACCCATAAGAGTTCATGAATAGTCCCATGCTGTCGATGCCCCAAATGATAAAAATTTTAACTTCTAAAATATGGTTAAGGGGCATCATATCTTTATGGGTCATGTTTCCAATGCTCTGGCAACGCATACAGGTTCGAACAAAGTTTTGAGTATCTTTGTGTATGCTAGGCCAGTAAAATCCAAAATTTAAAATTTTGGCCACAATCTTTTTACCCGAGAAATGTCTGGCATAGGCCACTACATGACAGTGGTTCAGAATATCGTGGAATTCTGAATTAGGCACACACCACTGGATGACCTGGATAGCATAGATATGTAATAGATCTGGCTCATCCCAAAAGTAATATTTAATATTTGAGAACTTATCCCTTTTGGATTTAGGCTAGTCAGTAGGGATTCGGTCAATCGTAAGATAGTTCATAATCGGGGCATACCAAGGGAGGTTAGAGACTACCAAGGGGGTTTCATCAGGGAAAATATATAGCGGGAAAGCACGTCATCCATCGTGAGACTGGAGTGATGATCGACCACAACATTTTGCGGACCCGCCTTATCACTAATTTCTAGATCAAATTCCTCGAGTAAGAGAATCCAATTGATAAGGCGAGGTTTCGCCTCTTTCTTGTTCAACAAATATTTTAGTCATGAGTGGTTTGTATATGTAATGACGTGCAAACCCAATAGATAAGATTGGAATTTTTCGAGGGCAAATAAAATGTTAAGAAGTTCTTTCTCAAAGACTATTTAGCTCTGTTGTATATCATCCGAGGTTTTGCTACCATAATAGATAACAACGGGCTTCTTGTCAATGTGTTGCCCTAATACTACCCCTACAACATAATCTGGGGCATCTGTTATTAGTTCAAAGGGATGAGTCCAATCAGGTCCTTGTAAGATTGGTGCCTCAATGACAACCTTTTTCAATTTATTGAAACTCTCTAAGAATTGATCATCTCCTATTAGCAGAACATGGTGAATTGGTGAAATTACATACAAATGATTGTCTGCAATTTCAATCAAACCCTTCACTTCCGGAAAAACTCCAGAAATTTCTAAAAGAAAGGGGAGAATTGCTGAATAAGTTATATACAACAATTGATCAAAAATAACCATTAGAAACTAACAAAACATCTTGGAGTAAGACTAGTGATCAACACAAATTTTCAAATCCCGAGTTTGATGATCGAGCTTGTTATGGACCCCCAACTCGAATGGAAATTGATTCAAATTATGAACAAATTAACATTCCTAATCTTGAAATGGTTTGGGAGGTTCCAATTGCCGGAGAACACGATTTTGAGCCAGCCTTAGAAGCGAAAACCCTAGTTCGCCAAGCTTAGATTGGCTAGACTCCTGTGATAATGAGATTGAATCAGAACATCTCAAGGCTGTAAATTCCGTCCCTTATTCTGATAAGGTGACCCCCAAGGGCAATTCTGACATCCCTGTAGAGCCCAACCTAGATTTTAGTGATCCAACCCACACCTTTAACCTAGAATCTGGATCCGAGACTTCTTGGGAAAATTACAAGGCCCCATGTGATGAAGATGAGAGTTCGAATTTGGATTATGATTCTAGGCCTTTATTTGATGAATGCGACCCTCCAACATCCTCAGAAATACATATTGATTTTTCGAAAGTCACGCTGATCTACGATACAGAAACCAAGGAGTTGGAAGAATTGGATTTTGATTGGGTCTTCCCTACAAGCTGAGAAATTGAGCCCATGTCTAATAAGAACACCTTTTGAGCCCAGAATCGGAGAATAGGCTAGACCCAAGTCAGGTTGCTGAGTCTACATCTTCTGATTTATTCTGTCGTGGAACCTTTGATCCCGAATCAAATTCAGAACCTAGTTCTTGCAAGTTCTCTGACGATTTTGAATCTTCCTATGATTTCGAAGAACCATTGTTTCCTGACAACTATGAGCCAATCTACGATCTCAACATACATGATCCATTGTTCGACTCTGACTCTGTGGTCTCTGATCCCGAGATCATTGATTCAAAATCAAGCTCCATTGAGATGAAATCATTTCTTTTTGATCCTCAGGAGTAAGAAACAAAAAGTACTAAGAGTGACTACAAACCAGAGTTCGAATCTTTTCTTGACTCAGACTTTCTTCATCCTATAAACACTCTTCAGGCATTTACTTTTGAGTTTGATGGCTACTATGAGGACTCTCTAAATGAACCTACCTTTTAATCCTTATTAGAAGAACCCTCATACCCAATTGTTATTGATGTCACCTCTTCTACACATGCAGAACCATCCCAAATCTGTTTTCAACCCCGATCGGCAATCGGCCTCAATTTGTACTCCGATTCTCCTCTCGATCTAGTTGCAGATGATTCTCCTCCACATTCAAATCGAGTTTCAGACTTTGATCATACTACAAATCATGCCCCATCATTCTCTAAACACTCTCGTGGGGATCTCACATCCTCCAATGATTCTTTCGAGGATTCCTACTCTGACCAGGCTAATCCGACTTAGCCAAACCCTTGTTTCACACTTCCGCATCATTCCGAGCTCCACAGCATACGGTGGGTTCCACATCTCTTGATCTACATCTATGAACCCATAAGATTAATTTAGTTTGGGCTGCATCATCAGCCTACTGATCTGAACAAGTACCTGGTTGGACCAACTAGGCTATAGATCAAGGTGATTGATCTGCAAAACTTGTCTAATTTCACCACTCCTTCTCCATACCATTTTCCGCTCGGCTGAAGCTGTTGAATTTAGCGCTTAATGGGAGGCAACCCACCATTCCAAAAACCTGAGATCCTTCTAATTATCCTTTTGTGCTTCAAGTCTATTGCACCCAGAGTTTAGTTTTAGAACAATAGATCCCACCTCTGGTACTCTACTAGGGCTTGAAATCATCCTCAATAGTCATTCTCGGCCCGTTCGCCCACCTGATAATCCTATTCTAATTCCTGAACCCAAAACTATTTGACACCCTCCGTTTACAATGAGGACATTGCAAAACATAGGCATAGGGGGTGATAAAGTACAAACATACAAAAATTCACAATTTTGGAAGGGTTCTCACAAATAAGAGATGGGAGAAAATTTTGAGTGAATTGATTGCATATCATTTCTGAGGAAAAAAAGTGGAGATAAAAATATAAAAAAGGAGCACAATTTGAAAAGAAGAAAAAGAGATAGTCAACAGTAAAAGATTAACAAATTGACTTAACTCTTGACCAAATCAAAGAGAAAGAAAAATAAACACAAAATGTGCTAAGAGACAAAAGAGATTAGTAAGAACACTGATCTTAGGCCTCTTGGGTTGTGATCTTAGGCTTAAAAATTCAAGTATCCGTCAAGATCTGGATAGTCCTCAAGAGGTTGGGAAAAATGCAAAGCTTAAGTATTACGTCTAAGGCCTAGGGATTATTCAAACTCGATAACTGACCTCTGGTTTGCGGGACTTGGTGACCTAAGCACCCTAATCCACACACAGTTTAGTTCAGTGTGCTTAAGTATCAAAATCACGTAAATGCGTTAAATCTACTCTGAAAAAGATGCCTAGATTAGGAGCAGCTGATCAACACAAGTTGATTTGGACGAGTTCCCAATGTGGAGGTAGGAAATTCCCCTCGAAGATGTGCAATAACATATCGTCTCCTCGGTGCTTGTCTCCTAGGATATGTAAATGTCCTACTTAGGCATGTAAGTATTCTGTGCTGGTTCTGATACCATGGGCAGCATTATCACGAAATGTTGATTGCTAGGGGTTGGATTTCGCTATAGAATGCCACGGGAGGGATTATCCCGAAATCTCAAAAAGCTAGGGTTCTGGGGGTTGCCATGGGTAGTGCTATCTCGAAGTATCGATTGCCATGGACCCTGCGAGGATTGATGGTGGGAACAAGGAATCTAATACAGATCGTGTTGTAAAGCTAATTCGAGGCTAAAAATAGAAAGAAAAGAGAGGGAAAATTCTTGAAAAATAAAGAAAAATTCTTCTATTTCTCTCTTACAAAAATGCACTACAAATTGAACCTAGGCTAAAACATGTTACAAGCATGGGTGCTTTAACCGCGGAGTTCAACGAATCTTAGGTTAGTTCCTATGGGCCTTAGAAACCTTCGTGGCAGGCTGAGGCTAGAGCTGGTCAGGTTTGGATATTGGTTGATACTTGAGCACCTCTAGGCCTACTATCGGTGTTCTAACCTAATCTACAAAAAAAGCACACATTAGAGTTTTTAGCATAGAAGGGCTTATGGTATAGAATTAAGGCTAATTCCATGAGATTTTGCTAAGGGACCAGCTAAAGCTAGGCATAGGGGTATGATGGGAACACCATCATGAGTCATAACTAGATCATTTTGATCCAATTAAGTCAGTAAATGCTCCTGCATAGCTGCTAGAGAGCCATAAGTTACTACATAACCATTGTGAGGGAAATATAAGAAAATAGGTTAAAACTGCAATCTTACCATCATATCCTGAATGTAGTACATTCACAGGTTTTCCCAAGGGGAAATTAAGGGTCAAATGATCCTAAAAGTAACATGTGGATTAGAACAAATAGAAAAGGGTTTGCACGTGTTTTGAGAATTAAATGAGTTTTGAAACCCTAAAAATAGACCCGCTTAATTAACTGAGGTTCTAGTAAAGATAAAATTCACCTAAACCCTCTAAAATTCATAGAAAAATATTCTCTAGGATTTGGAACCTTCAATTTGACCATCAAAACCCGTCTTGACACAAACTAGAGTCGCAAACTGACATTTGCCCTAATTTAGATTTTTGCATAAATTACCTAGCCAAACATTGTTGTTTATCGTGCTCGATCGGGTTTTAAAAGATAATACGTTGTAATATAGCTGACAAAGCGTTCAAACAAATAGAGAATTTTATTACTCGAAAAACTAGAGTATTCGAGGTCGAACACAGGGAGCAATCTCAGTACTTTTAAAACTAAGGAATACAACTTTTAAATGAAGAACAATTGATTCAAAGAGAGAGAGTTATAAAAAGAATTGCTAAAAGATAACAGGATTAGACGTCTGATTTCTATATCAGACGTCATAAATGCAACTATTCTTCTTCCTGCTTTGATTCTACCTTGCCCTTCTTTGATTTTTGCTTGCTCTTCTCTCTTCTGCCTTCTTCTTCTTTTCTTCTGATCTACAGGTCTTCTTCTTCCTTGAACTTCTTGCTGCCTTGCTTCTTTTCTCCTCTATCTTCTTCTTCTTTTTGTCTGCAGTCCCTCTTTTCTTCCTTCTCTTCTCTGCGCAGCCTCTTCTTCTGCTTCTTCTCTTCCTTTTCCTTGCGGCTAAGTCTCCTTTCTTCAACGTCCGGCCTGCCTGCACAGGAGAGAAAAACCTACCTTGTCCTTTTACCTGCATGTCCCTCTCTCTCTCTCTGAAATTCACTAAAGGATGCTCTCCCAGAGCCACAGGTAATCGGGTCGGATTTCACACCCGGGACCTGGCGTATCGGCAGGTGGGTAATGCTCGAGGAGTGCTCAGGTTGGGTCGGGTCGGAGCCCACCAGATCCGCGAGGTGAAACCGCGGACGAGGTGAGCGTGGGATAAGGTGAGGGACCTCACCCCTGTGCGTTCGGAGGCAACGAGGTAATATCATAAAAATAATTTAAAGTATACCTGCGCTTTGTGTTTCGCCAATGTGGGACTATTTGTTCTGCCCCGCTCCCGCGCGCACCCGCAGAAGATTCTTCGTGCAATTGCCAAGGCTGCGGGCTTCGCAGCGCTCTTCGCTGGACCAGATCACTTCGCACCGCTCGCCCGAGTCCACTGCACCTGAAGCCTAGAGCTGCTGCGAAGCTGCTTCAACCGTCAATGGAGGCAGGAGCTAAAATACTATCCAACACAGAACAAGCCTCTTGGCTTAATCAAACCTGTTGGGGACCTTCGCCATGGCACTGCGAAGGTGGTGCACGGTGCTACAGGTCGTGGGATGGCCTAGGCGTGCGTGCCTAGGTCATCC
This sequence comes from Thalassia testudinum, assembly GCA_037157565.1. Classification (NCBI taxonomy): domain Eukaryota; kingdom Viridiplantae; phylum Streptophyta; class Magnoliopsida; order Alismatales; family Hydrocharitaceae; genus Thalassia; species Thalassia testudinum. Next base: position 11,801,068 of record JAZHRO010000072.1, read on the forward strand.
TGTGACCGAAGGTGTGGGTGAGTTTGGGGGGCTATTGTGGAGGAGTAGAGGGATAGTGGATGGGCGTAGGTTGTTCCTTGTTGTGAGGCGAAGCTTATGAGATGGTTGGAGAGCCGTGTGGAGGGGCGGAATGGTGGGAGTGGCTCGCCGGAGGTCAGTTGGTGACGTGGAAGATGAGGGTGGTCCGGCAATGTCGGGGGGAAATTAAATGAAATAAAAGGGGGAACAGAGAGAGGAGAATATGGAGAAGGTATCTGGAGTGTTCTGGAAGGGAGGGAGGCAACGGAGTGGATGGCTCATAGCTGCCGTCGTCGGAGAAGAACCCTGAGGGAGGGAGCAGCGACGAGGACGAGGTCAGGAGAATGCACGCTTGGTACTGCGCGACGCGGGAGGAAGAGGCGAAGTGGACTCTGCTGCTGGTATGGCAGCAGAGCAATGAGAAGGAGGGGAGGAGGTCGCCGGAGCTTGCGGGTTTCTTGGCTGGAGATGGAAGAGAGGAAAGTTTGGGGGAATCTCCGCCAAAACAAGTCTGAAGATCTGCAGCCGGGTCTGGGGATCCTTTTATAGGTGTTGGCCGAACTTTCTAGTGCGTGGAGGGTGCGCAATCACCTCCGCCGGCTCGCCGGAGAAGGAAAGAGGGTGGATACCCAAATCCCTTGTGCGTTCGCAAGAGAGATTGGGTTCACACCAGAGATCGTAATTGGCTTTAGATTGAAGGGAATTCCTTAGAGAATCTCCCTTCCATTTCCGGGGGGGAATCTCTGAGGAATCAAAGAGTAATCCCTCTATAAACCTCGCCGGAGGTCGACTCTGCCCTAACAATGGTGGAAGGACCTGATTGCAAAGGTGGCGAGAAATTAGGGGGTTCTTTGCAAGGATTTTCAAAAGATAGGGACCAAATTGTGATTTGGGTGTACTAAATTGCAAAGTAGGTCAAGATGACCTCCCCTTAGGTCCAAATTTTGGTACAAACCTAATTTGGTCATAAGGAATCCAATGGTGAAGTTGGATTTTAGGTTTGACCTTGTTTGAATGGACATTTTGTGTAAGAACCCAAACAAGGTCAATTAATGAGCTAGGACCCTATTCTAGGTCAAGCTAGATTCCAAAGGCCAAATTAAGTGTTCTAAACCCTAGAGGATATTTTTCCAAGATTTTTAGAGGGTTTACTTGATTTTTATCCTGATCGAAACCTTGTTGATTTAAGCAGGTCTGTTTTAGGGTTACCAAATGTCATTTAATTCCTAAATTGGACAAGAACCCATTTCTTATTGACTCAACTCACTTTTTATCTTATTTAGACAATTTGACCTATGTTTCGCCTCTGAGAAATCCCGTTTATGCACTGCAATGGTAAAATTGCAGTTTTAATCTTTAATTCATGTTTTTTTCTCAGAGCACTTATTCCTTCATTTTGGCCTTCTTCTAGGTTATGTAGGAGCTTTTATCTTCTTTATTGGGTCAAAATGAGCTAGTTATGGCTCATGATGAGGCTCTCATCATACCCCCATACCTAGCTTTTACTAGTCCCTTAGCAAAATTTCAAGGTTTTAACTTCCGTTCTAGACCCAGAGTGTCTGTCAACAATCATGATAAGTGCTTCTCCTTTTCTTTTGTGATTAGGTCGGAATGCCGATAATAGGCCTAGAGGTACTCAAGTACCAACCAAAATCCGGACCTGACCCGCTTTAACCTCAGCCCTCCGCAAAGGTTTTTACGGCCGCAAAAACTAACCTAGGGTTTGTTGGACTCCGCGGTTAAATTACCCGTGCTTGAGACATTTTTAGCCTAAGTTCAGTTTGCAGTGCATTTTTTGTGAGAGAGATAGAAGATTTATTTGTTTGGAGAGCTTTTCTCTCTCTTTTCTTTTTATTTCTAGCTTCGGATTAGCTTCTCAACACGGTCTGTATCGGATTCCTCGTCCCCATCATCAATCCTCAAGGGACCCTGGCTTTCAAGATTTTGAGATAATCTCATCGATGGAAACCCCCAGAACCCTGGCTTTCGAGATTTCGAGATAATCCCGCCCATGGCGTTCCATGGCCGAATTCAGACCCTGGCGATCGACATTTCATGATAATGCCACCCATGGTATCTGAACCAGTAGAGTGCTTACATGCCCCTAGTAGGATATTTAAATATCCTAAGAGACAAGCACCGAGGAGACGATATGTTGTTACGCATCTTCGAGGGGAATTTCCCGCCTCTCCACGCTGGGAACTCGTCCAAATCAACTTGTGTTGATTGACCGCTCCTAATCTAGGTGAGTTTCTCAGAACATTAAACGCTTTTGCATGATTTGGATATTTATGCGCACTGAATCAGACTGTGTGAATTTGGGGTGCTTAGGTTACCGAATCCCGCAAACTGGAGGTCAGTTAACGAGGCTGAATACTTCCTAAGCCTTAGACCTAATACTCAAACTTCACATTTTCCTCAACCTCTTGAGGATTATCCAGATTTTAACGGATACGTGAATTTTTAAGTTAACAAATCTAGTCCAAGAGGCCTAAACCAGCGTTCCCGCTAATCTCTTGTTATGTCTCCTTAGCACTTTTTTTCTTTTTCTTGATTTGGTCTAGAACTTCAGTTAACCCTTTAATCTTTTACTAATGACTATTTCTTTTCATTTTCGTTTTGTGCTCCTTTTTGTCATTTTACTCTTTTCCTCCTCTCATTTGTATGACCCTGAATTGTTCCTCCCCTCCATCAAGTCTTTTTTTTTTTTTTTGAAACCCTTTCTTGATATGAATTTTCCTGACATTTTGCACTTTCATACCCCCCATGCCTAAGATTTGCAATGTCCCCATTGTAAATTAGGTGGGTTCGATTTCAGCTTAGTTCATGCATTAGGACAGGTGTGTGGTGAGTGAATGGGTCGAAGTGTCTTGTTCCGAACGATTTCTAATCTCGGGTAGGGATACCTGAGGTGAAGTCAGCTATTCTACTGGATGAACCCTAAAGTACAATATGAATTCCGCCTAGAGATGTCAGAAAAGGTTTCGGGTTTTTCAAAGAATGACGGGTTGCCTCCCGTTAAGCATTGAGTTTTATCCCATCGGCTGGGTGCAATGAGCTCATGAGGAATGGAGGGTAAAGGATGGCTCAGCCAAATCTATATCGGTCATGTCAATGAACAGCTTGAGTCTCTGACCGTTCATGACAAAAGGTTCAGAATCGTGGCTAAGTGGGCTGATTTCAATGGCTCCATTTTCGAAGATTTGTCGGACTAGGTAGGGTCCGACCAACTTAGATCTTAGCTTTCCTGGGAATAATTTGAGTCAGGCATCAAAGAGTAAAACCTTTTGACCAAGATGAAAGACCTTTCTAGAAATGTGTTTGTCGTGAAAAGCTTTAACCCGTTCTTTGTAAATTCGCGAGTTCTCATACGTGTCATGGCATAATTCATCCATCTCGCTTATTTGAAGTCTTCTGTGGTTTCCAACCTTAGAAAGATCTAGATTACAATTCTGTACTACCCAATAGGCTTTATGCTCCAATTCGACGGGGAGGTGACATGCCTTCCCGTACACTAGTCTAAAGGGAGACATTCCTAATTGGGTCCTGTGGGCGGTCCTATAGGCCCACAATGCTTCCAGAAGCTGAGAAGACCAATCTTTTCTATCAGGTCGAATAGTAGCCTGAAGGATCCTCTTGATCTCTTGGTTAGATAGCTCAGCTAGACCATTAGTTTTGGGGTGGTAAGGAGTAGATATTCGGTGTGACACCCCGTATTTGGTCATCAGTGACCTGAACTGAGCGTTAGTGAAATGGGTCCCTTCGTCGGAAATTATCGAACGTGGGATCCCGAAACTTGAGAAAATGTTTTGATGAATGAATTTTATAACAACTTTATGATTGTTGGTTCGGGTCGGAATGGCTTCTATCCACTTCGAAATATAGTCAACTACGAGTAAGATGTATTCGAAGCCATCCGAGATCTGGAAGGGTCCCATGAAATCAATCCCCCAAATATCAAAAATTTCGCATACCAAGATCGGCTGTAGAGGCATCATGTCTCGATGGCTCATGTTGCCCAGAGTCTGGCAATGGGAACATGCCTTACAGTGATCGTATGCATCCTTGAAAATTGTGGGCCAGTAAAAGCCACACTGGAGGACTTTTGATGCGGTTTTATGTCCTGAAAAATGTCCACCGCATGCCTGGTCATGGCAAAATGAGAGTATGTCTTTGATTTCTACTTCCGCGATGCACCGTCGAATTATCTGATCAGCACCAATGCAGAATAGATACGGGTCTTCCCATAGGTAATACTTGGCATCGGAACGCAATTTGTCCTTTTTGGCCTTCGGCCAATCGGACGGAATCTGATGTGATGCCAGGTAATTAACTATATCAGCAAACCATGGAAGACTTGTACTGATAGTCAGAAGGTGCTCATCAAGAAAATGTTCTGTAATAGGTCCGGAAGGGTCAATTATTTCAGAATGAAGGCAGGACAAGTGATCAGCTACCACATTCTGCTTTCCCGCCTTGTCGCGAATCTCGAGGTCAAATTCTTGCAACAGCAAGATCCATCGGATTAATCAAGGTTTCGCGTCCTTCTTTGCAAGGAGATGCCTCACAGCTGTGCGATCCGAATATATGATAACACGGGAACCCAAAAGGTATGATCTGAATTTTTCCAGGGCAAATACTACGGTCAACAGCTCTTTCTCAGTAACTGTATAGTTATGCTGAGCCTCATCTAGTGTTTTGCTGGCGTAGTAAATGACCACAGGTTTCCCATCAATTTTCTGCCCCAAAATCGCTCCTACAGCGAAGTCAGCTGCATCGCACATGATCTGAAAGGGTTGAGACCAATCAGGGGAGTGTAGGATTTGGGCTTGGGTGACTCGGTCATGTATGACCTCAAATGCTTGAGTGCATTCCTTCGAAATTTTGAAAGGGACACCCTTGGAGAGAAGATTGGTCAGGGGGCGTGCGATTTTGGAGAAATCAGGGATAAATCGACAGTAAAAACTGATGTGCCCCAAAAAAGATCAGATGTCCTTAATCGAGCTAGGCATATGGAGCTAGGAAATCAAGGTTAACCTTAGCTCGATCCACTTGGATGCCTTTCTCCGAGATTAAATGTCCCATGACAATTCCCTCAGGCACCATGAAATGGCTCTTTTCCCAGGAAAGAACCAAATTCACCTCAATGCACCGCCTGAGTATTTGGACCAAGTGTTGGAGGCAATCGTCAAATGATTCTCCAAAAACTGAAAAGTCATCCATGAAGACTTCCAGATAATCACCTACCATATCTAAGAATATGGCAAGCATGCACTGCTGAAAAGTTGCAGGTGCATTGCAGAGACCGAATGGCATCCTTCGAAATGCGTACGTCCCGAAGGGGTAGGTGAATGTGGTCTTTTCTTAGTCCTCTGGATTGATTGCCACCTGATTGTAACCGGTGTACCCGTCAAGAAAGTAGAAGAACCTATTTCCCGCTAGTTTTTCGAGGATCTGATCAATAAACGGTAATGGGAAATGATCCTTCTTCGTGGAGGAATTGAGTCTTCTGTAATCAATGCAGACTCTCCATGAGTTATCTATTCGGGTAGGAATGACTTCTCCATCTTCAGTCGTGATAATGGTAAGTCCTGCCTTTTTGGGCACCACTTGTATTAGACTCACCCAACAACTGTCGGAGATCGAGTAGATGATCCCAGCATCTAACCACTTTATGATCTCCTTTTTCACGACCTCCTGTAGGTTAGGGTTTAGGCGTCTTTGCATTTCTCTTGAAGGTCGTGCGCCTTCTTCTATGTAGATTCGATGTGTGCAGTATGAAGGGCTTATGCTAGTCAAATCATCGAGAGTCCATCCAATGGCTCTACGTTGTTGCTGGCGAACAAAAATCAAACGGAGTTCCTGGTTAGGTGTGAGTCGAGAGTTGATAATCACAGGAAATGTCTGATTTGAATCCAAAAATACATACTTCAGATGTTCGGGAAGGGGCTTGTGTTCCGTGACAGGATTTTCAGCAGCAGCGGGTGGTTCGGGATTTGTATTAGGAGAAATGGTAGGAGTCATAGGTGTGTCTAGATCATGTTCGCACTCCTCTGTTAGCGGGTTTTGATTCTCTAGTGGTTGATCAAGGATAATCAGGTTGTCCTCTATATGCAATTCATCAACCACGGCTCTGATATCACATATTTCCTCTATAACCCCACAATTAATCCCTTGTTGGGCCTTAAAAATGTCAATCTTTAGGTTCTGATTCCCAAATTTTAATTCTATCTGGCCCTCTTCGCAGTTTATGTTGGCCCTAGCAGTGGCCAAAAAGGGTCTCCCTAATATGATTGGTGTGTCCCTTGGGTTCTTAGGTGCATCCATGTCCAGTACTATGAAGTCCACTGGGAAATAAAAATCTCGTACCCTAACAATGACATCCTCGAGTATTCCTCTAGGTGACTTGATGGATCGATCTGCTAACTGCAATGTCACCTCAGTGGGTTTAAGTTCAGATTTTTCAAGGTGGTCGAGGAGGGATGTAGGTATTAAATTTATGGAGGCACCTAGGTCTAGTAAGGCTCTATCAAATTGGGTTTCACCAATTTTATAGGAAATCAAGGGAGTTCCTGGGTCTTTAGCCTTGGGTGGGAGTTTGCTCAAGATGACAGAGTTGGCTTGCTCTGACAGTATGATTGGATTGCCATCCTTGGTTTGCGGCTTACATTTAGGGGTACATATGTCTTTCAAGAATCTTGCATAAGCCGGAATGTGGCAAATTGCATCCATCAAGGGGATGCTTATCTGGACCTGTTCAAAGAGCTTGACCAGATCCTCCTCGGGAGCCACGTGATTGGTTATCCTTTTTCCTTTGGTCAAGGCCTCAGGAAATGGGATCCTAGTTGGTTCATCTAGGATAGGTCCAGGTTCTTGATTTGGGACAGTAGTATCTTGGATGACTATCCTAGGGTCTTGGCTATTATCAGGCTTGGAGTGGTTTAGATAATGTGGATCTTGAGTTGTTTTACCACTACGTGTTGTTACAGAGTTTAATCCGACCTGATTTTGGTTTGGGTTTGGTAGGAGGGGTGGCTATTGCTGAAATCCCGCAAAAGATGTTGAAGCTTCCATCCCGTCTGGCGATGGAGCAGCAGGTGCCTGATAAATCAAATGTGTTTGGCCTGAATTTGGATTCATAACGTGCTTCTGGGTTAGCATGTTATTTGGGATTGGGCTGAGGCTGAGGCAGCTGATATAGACGAGGGGTTTGTGGATGAGGTTGATATGGTGGTCTTTGAGAATTTCCCGCCCACTGAAAGTTAGGATGATTTCACCATCCAGGGTTGTAGGTATTGGAGAATGGGTCATTCTGGATGGCGTTGAGGTCCTCATAGTTCTGAGGAACCTCAGGACAGTCAGAATACGAGGGTTCAGAGTTCCCCCAACTCGAGTAGAATGGATCGAAGGTCATTCCGGTCCGAGAGGTAGACGGGGGTGGATATGGGCCATCCCCTTGGCAGAATGGTGATATATGTTTTGCACAGTTTCCCTTGCCAGAGGAGGTCGTGCAAAAGAGTTTTGCGCAGAGGTGGCTTGCTGCAAATGCTGAGTTAGCTCGTCCACCTTCTTTTCTATGATAGAAACCTTGTCCAACCGACTGGCCATCAGCTCCAAGTCGATAGAATTGGACAGGTCCTGCATCTCATGTGTCCCTCTCAGTCCTGTCGATGCATGGGCATTCGTCGATGCATGGGAATTCTCGCACATGTTTTCGAGAATCTCCCACACCGTGTCCTCATGTTGACCCATGATGTTTCCTCTACACGTTGCATTGACGAATAAACGAATATCTTCACGAAGTCCCTGGTAAAAAGACTGGACTTGTTCCCACTTAGGAACTCCGTGATGGGGACACTTTTGCATGAGATCTAAGAATCGATCCCATGCTTCGTGAAGAGGTTCTCCCGGTTGTTGAGTGAAGTGAGTGATCTGGTGGCGCAAGGCATTCGTCCGGCCAACGGGGAAGAATTTTTTCAAAAATTCAGACTGGAGTTCCTCCCATGTGTTGATCGGACGGGTTTGAGTTTGATACCAATTTGCGGCCTTGTCCAAGAGGGAGAACGAAAACATTTTCATGAGTAGGATATCCCGGTTTTGTATATCTGACCTGAAGGTCTGGGCCAGATGCTTGAGTTGTTTAATGTGTTGGAATGGATCCTCATAGTTAAGCCCGTGAAACTTTGGTATGGCATGAATCATATTGGGCTTCAGTTTAGAATCAGGTCCTCCAATTGGGATTTGTACTCAAGGTTTGATCACCACCGCAGCAGGATTATAGTGATCTCGCATCATAGGTCACTGCGGTGGGTTTACAAAGTTCTGAAAGAGATCATTAAGGCGTTGAAGTTGGTGTTCAAGGTTATTCTCCTCTTCAATGGGTTGTGCCATGATAGAAGAAGAAGGAGAGCCAGGGTCTGAATCAGATGAAAGATTTATCTGGAGGGGTTGCTGCACAAACAAGGGCATCGAGGCATGGCCTCGACGAGAATGAATTTCTAAAGGAGGTCTTAAGGTTGGCCTTAAGGACCTCCTACCGAACATGCACCGAAGGATGTGATGAGATTAGAAGGTGTTGGACCCAATCAAGACACCCAAAAATTGTTAGGTGACTATAGAGGTTCGGGGCAGATGCACCCCTTAGTCAGAAAGGTCGTCCACCTGAGAAATACCTGGGCAGCCAAAGAGGGAGAGTCCCGCAATGAACCCTACATGGTAGAGCGTCCCCACGAGTTACAGGGTTTCCCCCACCCGACCTCTCTTGTCACTGCGGTTCCAGGTAGACCAAAATGGGGACCTTGACCTCTTAAGTCTACCTTTTTTACTTTAAGATCAAGGTGCTTAATGTTCCACTTGAACTTTTAGGTATTTTGAGTGAAAAAGTGACCTAATTTTAAGGTTCATTGACCCAAGGGATCAACTTCACCTTTTGTTCCTTTGAGAGCTTTTAGGTCCTTTCTTTTAGGGTTCAAATGGATTAAAAGCTTGATTTGCTTAGGGTTCCTCTTGTATAGCTCTTTTCAAACAAGGTTTAGGCACACCTCTTTTGGGAAAATTTGTTTCTTTGTTTAAGAGACGATGTGTCTCTAAAAACCCTAGCTTTGTAATCCTTAAATTGGCTCTAGTGGGTCCAATTTAGTTGCCTCAGAATTTAGCACCTAGGGCTCAATCAAGAAAGTTTTAGCCCTAGTTACCTTAGTTGGATAAGCAGATAAAAATGTGTTGAAATGAAAATCAGGCAACTTGATGAGTTACTAAATATGAAACAGGTAGCCCTAAGTTGATTGTTCTTTCTTTCCTTTTCAGGTTTTGAGGGAGTTAAGAGAGAGGGCATATGGAAATTACCTGTTCCTTGGAGTGTCTGTTGTGCAATTGCTCTTTTTTCCTTTTTGCTTTCCCTGTAATAAGCACAACAAAAGAGAGGAGTTAGGTCAAATATTGGATCAAAAAGTTGTAATCAAAAGCTTTAAAAGTGCCCGTTGCTCCCCGGCAACGGCGCCAAAATGTTTATCGCGCTCGATCGGGTTTTAAAAGATAATATGTTGTAATATAGCCGACAAAGCATTCAAACAAATAGAGAATTTTATTACTCGAAAAACTAGAGTATCCGAGGTCGAACACAGGGAGCAATCTCAGTACTTTTAAAACTAAGGAATACAACTTTTAAATGAAGAACAATTGATTTAAAGATCGAGAGTTATAAAAAGAATTGCTAAAAGATAACAGGATTAGACGTCTGATTTCTATATCAGACGTCTTAAATGCAACTATTCTTCTTCCTGTTTTGATTCTGCCTTGGCCTTCTCTGATTTTTTCTCGCTCTTCTCTCTTCTGCCTTCTTCTTCTTCGTAGGTTCCTTCTTCTTTTCTTCTGATCTACAGGTCTTCTTCTTTTTGTCTGCAATCCCTCTTTTCTTCCTTCTCTTCTCTACGCAGCCTCTTCTTCGGCTTCTTCTCTTCTTTTTCCGTGCGGATAAGTCTCCTTTCTTCAACGTCCGGCCTGCCGGCACAGGAGAGCAAAACCTACCCTGTCCCTCTACCCGCACGTCCCTCTCTCTCTCTCTGAAATTCACCGAAGGATGCTCTCCCAGAGCCACAGGAAATCGAGTCGGATTTCGCACCCAGGACCAGGCGCACCGGTAGGTGGGTGATGCGCGAGGAGTGCTCAGGTTGGGTCGGGTTGGAGCCCTCCAGATCCACGAGGTGAAACCGCAGACGAGGCGAGCGTGGGATAAGGTGAGGGACCTCACCCCTGTGCGTTCAGAGACAACGAGGTAATATCACAAAAATAATTTAAAGTATACCTACACTTCGCGTTTCGCCGATGTGGGACTATTTATTCTGCCCCGCTCCCGCGCGCACCCACAGAAGATTCTTCGTGCAGTTGCCAAGGCTACGGGCTTCGCAGCGCTCTTTGCTAGACCAGATCACTTCGCACCGCTCGCCCGAGTCCACTACACCTGAAGCCAAGAGCTGCTGAAGCCAGGAGCTGCTGCGAAGCTGCTTCAACCGTCAATGGCGGCAGGAGCTGAAATACTGTCCAACAGAAAACAAGCTTCTCGGCTTAATCAGACTGGCTGGGGACCTTCACCGTTCACGGTGAAGGTGGTGCACGGTGCTGCAGGTCGTGGGACTGCCTAGGCGTGCGTGCCTAGGTCGTCCTGTGACCGAAGGTGTGGGTGAGTTCGGGGGGCTATTGTTGAGGCGTAGAGTGATGGTGGATGGGAGGAGGTTATTCCTTGTGGTGAGGCGAAGCTTATGAGATGGTTGGCGAGCCGTGTGGAGGGGCGGAATGGTGGGGGCGGCTCGTCGGAGGTCAGTCGGTGACATGGAAGATGAGGGTGGTCAGGCAATGTCGGGGGGCAATTAAATGAAATAAAAGGGGGAACAGAGAGAGGGGAAGATGGAGAAGGTATCTGGAGCGTTCTGGAAGGGAGGGAGGCAGCGGAGTGGACGGCTCGTAGCTGCCATCGTCGGAGAAGAAGAACCCTGAGGGAGGGAGCGGCGACGAGGACGAGGTCAGGAGAATGCACGCTTGGTACTGCGCGACGCGGGAGGAAGAAGCGAAGTGGACTCTGCTGCTAGTATGGCAGCAGAGCAACGAGAAGAAGGGGAGGAGGCTGCCAGAGCTTGCGGGTTTCTTGGCCGGAGATGGAAGAGAGGAAAATTTGGGGGAATCTCCGCCAATACAAGTCTGAAGATCTGCGGCTGGGTCTGGGGATCCTTTTATAGGTGTTGGCCGAGCTTTCTAGTGAGTGGAGGGCGCGCAATCACCTCTGCCGGCTCGCCGGAGAAGGAAAGAGGGTGGATACCCAAATCCCTCGTGCGTTCGCACGAGAGATTGGGTTCACACCAGAGATCGTGATTAGCTTTAGATGGAAGGGAATTCCTCAGAGAATCTCCCTTCCATTTCTGGGGGGGATCTCTGAGGAATCAGAGAGTAATCCCTCTATAAACCCCACCGGAGGTCGACTCTGCCCTAATAATGGCAGCAGGACCTGATTGCAAAGGTGGCGAGGAAATTAAGGGGCTCTCTGCAAGGATTTTCAAAAGATAGGGACCAAATTATGATTTAGGTGTACTAAATTGCAAAGCTGGTCAAGATGGCCTCTCCTTAGGTCTAAATTTTGGTACAAACCTAGTTTGGTCCTAAGGAATCCAATGGTGAAGTTGGATTTTAGGTTTGACCTCATTTGACTGGACATTTTGCGTAATAACCCAAATTAGGTCAATTAATGAGCTAGGACCCTATTCTAGGCCAAGCTAGGTTCCAAAGGCCAAATTAAGTGTTCTAAACCCTACAGGATATTTTTCCATTATTTTTAGAGGGTTTAATAGATTTTTATCCTGATCGGAACCTTGTTTATTTAAGCAGGTCTGTTTTAGAGTTACCAAATGTCATTTAATTCCTAAATTGCACATGAACCCATTTCTGATTGACTCAACCCACTTTTTATCTTATTTAGACCATTTGACCTATGTTTTGCCTCTGAGAAATCCCGTTTATGCACTGCAATGGTAAAATTTCAGTTTTAATCTTTAATTCATGTTTTCTTCTCAGAGCACTTATTCCTTCAATTAGGCCTTCTTCTAGGTTATGTAGGAGCTTTTATCATCTTTATTGGGTCAAAATGAGCTAGTTATGGCTCATGATGAGGCTCTCATCAATTGTCAAAACCTAAATCTAACTTCACCATTGTATTCCTTGGTTCCAAGTTAGGTTTGTATCAAAATTTGGACCCAATCTAAGATCATCTTGACCAGGTTTTCATTTTGGTCCAGTTAGACTCTATCTATCTCATTTAGATCCTCGACTTTCAAATTACTTACAAAAAGGGCCCTATCATTGTCATCACTCTTTGCAAATAGGTCCCTCCATTATCATAGAGGAATCTTGCTCCAACAACCTTTGACTAGGGATATCTCCCTTATTGATTGGCGAATCCCTTCTAAATTTGGAAGGGAGATTATTGACAGATTTCCCTACAATTTGAGCCGCATCTTGGCCTCCAATTCTTGCCCAAATCCTAATGCAAACTCATGGAGCATTTGAGTTTCCTACTCCAGCAATAATTGCAAGCTTGGAAGCTTGGCTTCCAAGCTCAGAACCACCTCATGAACCCTATAAAAGGATCCCTAGGGCATGACCATGCTCTTTAGCAAGGATTTGGCCACAAAACCCTCTTCCTAACCCTACCTCCAGCCTCCTCTGACCTAGCTCCAGCGAGCTCCTCCCTGAAGTAAACACATTTATTGAGGGTAAAATGCCCATTCATGCATGTTCCTAGGATTAGATTTGCATTTTATGTTATAAATATTGCATAGCATGCATCATTCTGCATTTAAAGTAGTTGTATATAACAACAACAACAACCAAGCCTTTTCCCACACTAAGTGGGGTCGACTAAATTTAAAGTAGTTGTATATAATTTAGCTTAATTGCATCCTTTTGTGGTTAGGACAGAAGGATATTTATTTCAGAGCCTCAGATTAATGATCTGACCATACAGATCTGATCAAGACATTGATTGGAGTCCAACGCCTCTGAAATCGCCACGATCGAAGTCCTATAGCACCACATGCAGTCCGAGGAAGATCAACGGCCAAGGGACTAGGAGACAGAATTCGGAGCTTCAAATGACAAATCTGACCACGTGGATGGATTTGGGTCGACGATCGTAGCCTAACGGCGTAAAAATAGACTCAATCTGACCTCTGTAGCAGCCCCTACAATAAGAAGATGGATGGCCCAAACTGCACCACGTGGCGCAGCCCAGGTCGCCCAGCGCACGCACGTGGCAGCGTATGCACGCGCAGGCGCGCATGTGCACAGCGTAGCGTTAGAGCAGCGCCAGCACATGGGCACGCGCATGTGCACGACAAGGCCAGAGCGTAGTGCCAGTTATGCATGAGCTAGACCTACAGCGACGCATGAGCTGCACTTACAGCAACGCTTACAGCCATCAGTATTTCACCACATGCATCAAAGCCAGTTGTGGGCACAAGCGGGCATGAGCTTCCTACAACGATGTTTCCAACGACGACCTGGATGTCAATGATGGTCCCATACCAATTTTTGCCTCTTCTCCTCCACTACAAAAGGACCTACATCCGCTCCCTTCCAAGCCATCTCTACTTACTCTACTCCCACCTACTCCCAAGCTCTAGCAAGCCTAGCAATGCTCCATTAGAGCTTGTTCTCAAGCTCCCAAGGTGCCTATTAGTATAGCAAACCTCTGTCCCACCAAATATTCCTCCAGCTTCCCATCTCCCTTCATAGGTCGCCTTGGAGTAGTCCTCCCACCTCCATTCCGGTAGCAGATCACCTCCATCTTCTCACCTCCATTCCAGAGCCATGCCAAAGCTTTCCTCAACCCAACGTCCTCCTACATCTCACCTCTGTCGTCCCGCTCCTCACCTCCTTCGTCTGAGCTTCCGCCAGGCACTATCGTCTCGTCGAACAGCCGATTCGGGAGATTTCCTCTCACCTCCTTCTCTTTTTATGCTTTTATAGTTCATTGTAATTGACATTGAATTTATATATACATCATATTTGTTCCATTTCTATCCCGTGATTCATTCTTCTTGTCTTTTATTTCAGAAACACAAAAAAGAAAATCAAAACCCTAAAATACCAAAAATAAACATAACGACACGCGATTTTCAAGTAAAGTAAATGTTGCCTCTCTATGTTCGACCCGGGACTCCCTTGTGTAGGATCGAAAACGTGACATATATATGGCTACGTGCACAAATACTTAATCAAAATGTAAGTAATAAAAAAAGATTTGCACAAAATACAATCAAAGAAATTGGCACAATATGTATAGTGTTTCCCCTCCCTTGGGTACTCCACTACCTAGGCCTCCCAGCTTTGGATTTTTAACCCGATTCCCTCAACCCCGAGGAAATCAATTTACTAACCGAGGTTATTAACGGGTTACCTCAACCAAAGTAGAAAAACAGGCTTGCTACAACCCAACGAGCAAATGCTCAAAATACAAATAAGAGCAGGTGTAAGAACGAGAACTCTTACAACAAGAATTCCTATGCCTCCCAACAATAATTAAAATAGTTACCAATTTGAGAGCCTAGGATGGACGTGAATCGCTTCGTAGATGCATGAGCTTGCAAGAATGTAGAGAAAGTGAATGTCAAGCTTCTCTCTCTCTTGAAAATATGGTGGAAATTTGAAATATAGCTCTAGATTTTTTCTTCTCTATTTCTTAGGTCTCTTGTGTGCAAACAAAGAGTCATAGGGTCATTTTATAGAGTTTAGGACCTAGGATACTCATCTACTAGATGTTGGGATTTAATTCCCAATGTTCACATTGTTGGAATTAACATTTCTACTGTTCAGAATTTAGCCAACGGCTAGTTATTACCAGTACTAAAGTACCCGTACCGGTACTCGTTGCTTCTAGATTTGGGTTTCAAACTCTTCACACAAATCTGTAACCCACTTGTACTGGTACTGATCATTAGTACCAGTACTCATTACCTCCAGTACCGGTACTGATCATAAGTACCGGTACTTGCAGGGTGCTAGTTTGTTTCATGACAAAACCCAAACTTGTAACTCACATGTACCGTTACTAAACTTTAGTACCGATACTTATGGGTTAACAAGTACATTTTTAAGTGATTTAGTCAATTATGTTCTTTGAAAATGATCGCAATATAAATCCTAATTTATCTCTAATTATTTTTACGATCTAAGTTATATTCCTTTGTTAAGTGGCATACATTCTATAAATAAAAATTCTATACTAAAAAGCTAAAGGTGGAAGATGATCTTCTTCACTCAACTCATCCTTGTCATCTTGCCTCCTTGTCATCATCTTCTCTTTCTCATCAGCAAGCCTCCATCACTTCCTATTTGCCTTGATCTTCATCTAAATCTAAAAAGCACTCAATTGCAAACATTAATCCATAATAATTTTGTTAACACCAAAACAAGATGTGGAACAACATTAATCCATAATAATTTTGTTAACACCAAAACAAGATGTGGAACATGGTTCCAACAATCTCCCCCTTTTTGGTGTTGACAAAACTATCTTGCAAATCGATAAAATAATTTTTAGCAGTGTTATATGAAGGAAAAAAATTTTAATTAAATCCTCCCCCTAAATATAAGCTCCCCTAAAAATATTACTATTTGCCCTCTATCTTTCTCCCCATTTTTGTCAATCACAAAAAATGAACAAATATCATACCATAAAATTTACCAATAGTAAAATGGAGCTTGTAAATACCAGGCATCTCCCGTCCAACATTCTTGTTCTTCATTCAACCTATAGAAAGGTTGAAGTGTTCCATTATGTGCCTTGAACACCCATTGATTACTTTGATCTATTCCTGCAAAACAAATATCTTTTCTAGGTCCCCATTTTCTTTTGGGTCCTTGATGGTTAGTACCTTTGAAATCCTTAGGTTTATTGACCATTTTAGTGTTAGATCTATAATTCTTAGGATTCTTGACCTTTTGATAAATCCATGCATGTCTAGGTGCATGTGATTTATTTTGTGTGTTCTTCTTATTATTGAACTTGGCTTTTAAATTATTACAAAATTTCGTATTCAGCCTGGTTGTTGTTTGTAAATTATTCAAAGTGTCCTCAAAGTGTTCATCAATATCTTCTAATTCTATTTTTTCATGTAATTGATTGTTAGTTTCTTTGAACATATCTAATTCTGTTTCTAAACAAGATTTCTCTATTTCTTGAGTTCTATAACTATCATGCAAATCCTTATTTTCCTTTTCAATCATCCTAGCCTTATTATAGAAATCTTCATATGCATGTACTAATTCAATAAAGGTGACTTCAGAATCTACCTCATTTTTCGAGTTGCCATTGTTTGCCATTAAGCAAAGATGTGCAACTCTTGTTTCTTCAACCTTACTCGTACCTTCATAGGTGATTCGCAAAGTGTTCCAAATCTCATAGGTGGACTCGCATGCGGAGATCCGGTTGAACTCATCCCTTGATAACAAACAATAGAGTGCGTTCATCGCCTTCGCATTTCCCGCAATCTTTTTCTTTTAATTTGTTGCCCAAGCTACACCTTCCTGCAGCTCCGTATCCTTGTAATTCTCTTGAATGAGAATCCAAGACTCCTCGTCCATTGCTTTGAGGAAGACTTGCATCCTTCTCTTCCAATACCTGTAGTCCATCCCATTAAAATAGGGAGGACGGGTCGATGATTGTCCTTCAGTGCACCTTGAGGTTGATGCCATCTCGAGCAAGAGTTTTTACTTCTTCTCACTGCCTGCTCTGATACCAATTGATAGAAGCTCTAATGCCAATTGAAAGAAGCTTCTAATACCACTTGAAGAAGCTTAAATAGGATCTAAAGATATGTTATATATATGGCTACGTTTACAAATACATAATCAAAATGTTAGTAATACAAAAAGATTTGCACAAAATACAGTTACAGAAATTGGCACAATATGTATAGTGGTTCCCCACCCTTGGGTACTCCACTACCTAAGCCTCCCAACTTAGGGTTTTTAACTCGATTCCCTCAACCCCGAAGAAACCAATTTACTAACCGAGGTAATTAACGGGTTACGTCAACCCAAGTACAAAAACAGGTTTGTTACAACCCATTGAGTAAATGCTCAAAATACAAATAAGAATTGGTCTAAGAAAGAGAACTCTTACAACAAGAATTCCTATGCCTCCCAATAATAATTAAAATGAATACCAATTTGAAAGCCTAGGATGGACGTGAATCGCTTCGTAGATGCATGAGAAAAACACGCCGTTGAGCTTGCAAGAATGTAGAGAAAGTGAATGGCAAGCTTCTTCTTTCTCTGTTGAAAATATGGTAGTCATTTTAAATATAGCTCTAGAATTTTTCTTGTCTATTTCTTATGTCTCCTGTGTGTAAACAAAGAGTCCTAGGGTCATTTTATAGAGTTAGGACCTAGGATACTCGTCTACCAGACATTGAGATTTAATTCCCAACATTCACATCATTGAAATTAATATTTCTACCGTCTAGAATTGAGCCAATGGCTACCTGGTACCGGTACTAAAGTACTTGTACCGGTACTCGTTGCTTACAAATTTGGGTTTCAAACTCTTAACACAAATCTGTAACCCACTTGTACCTGTACTGATCATTAGTACTGGTACTCGTTACCTCCAGTACCGGTACTGATCATGAGTACAGGTACTTGCAGGGTAGAGGTTTGTTTCTTGACAAAACCTAAACCTATAACTGACATGTACCGGTACTAAACTTTAGTACCGGTAATTGTGGGTTAACAAGTATCTCATTTAAGTGATTTAATTAATTATGTTCTTTGAAAATGATCTCAATAGAAATCCTAATTTATCTGTAATTATTTTTATGATCTAAGTTATATTCCTTTGTTAAGAGGTATACATTCTATAAATAAAAAGTCTAAACTGAAAAACTAAAGGTCGAAGATGATCTTCTTCACTCGACTCATCCTTGTCATCTTGCCTCCTTGTCATCATCTTCTCTTTCTCATCATCACGCCTCCATCACTTCTTGTTTTCCTTGATCTTCACCTAAATCTGAAAAGCACTCAATTACAAACATTAATCCATAAAAATTTTGTTAACACCAAAATATGAGGTGGAATAAGGTTCCAACACCTTGGAGTTTCGGTATAAATTTTATCTGATCGATGTGTTTTGCAGCTATGATGATGGGTTACTTGTAACCTTGATTTCTTACATGCGAAACGTGCCCGACCATTTGTAAGCTATTGCCGGGGAGGTAACAGAATTTACTTTATTGTTTATTGCATTTCCTTGCATTTACATAGCATTAACCCTACTTGTCTTTGATCTACTATCTTGCAGGTACCCTAGCATGGAGATCCAAGTGCGATAGACTAGAGTAAAGTGTTGGTAGAGTGTTTTGTAAGTGTCCCCCACACCACCTCCACCTTAGTTTTCATTCCATAAACTAATAACTCAAACCCAAATCAACTTAGGTGCTTTTTTATAAACCCTAGGATAGATTTGGTTGTTCGTTTGCCACCTCCACTCACCTCGCCATCGACATAAATAAATAAAAAATTAGAAAAAAGGTGCTATCTGATTGTGGGATTTTCTGAAAGCTACACACTTAACAACCACAACTTCTTATCCTAAGGCTCACAATCACTTTGATTCTACCACTTAACTAGGATCTGACCTGTGGACCTGATACACTTCAACTAAATACACATAAGTGAGTAGAAATCTAAATAGGTTAAGTATTCTTGTGTGCCCTAACTAAGTGGTGCAATAGGCCAATTGATTGCACTGTTTGGGCCACACCACTCAATCTAAAACTAATCCATCAAATAGCTTGCCACTTAGGGTTGATTCTTAGGACTGAACCAAGCACTCCACATTACTTTTTATTTTTAAAGGAACATATCATCACCTGTGCTTTCGAAACTTGGAGTGTTCTACTAAACCTTGATTGAACGAACCTAAGAATTAAACCCTAAAAGGTACTAAACAAGGTTAAATCCTAAAAGACACATCATCAAATAACCTTGTATGAGAACCTTGGTTGTGCACGCACACACATTTTAACTGATCATTAAGGGCACAACCCATCTAAAGGGCCCATCACATTCCTAAAGCACAATTGTCCCAAGCCTAACTAAAATTGATTAGACGTTGGTCCTAAGGACTGGTTCGCTAGTCTAGATCCAGATTGAGATTGTTTACGATTAACCTGCTTATACTTGTCAATCTGATGTCTAGCTAGGGGAGTAGCGTCAAACGACCACGAAAAGGGGGTACACTAGGAGCCAGAGGTGCAAGCCAAAGGAAGAACCTTCTCCCCAATCCCTCCTTCTAACTGGTTGGATTGCCTAAACATAAGTAGAGTAAATCGTCCATAATCTTAGGATGGATTATGAGAGTCTATAGACATTTAGGCTACCCATCTTAAGGATAGGCTTGTATTTTTGTATTGCAAGGCTCCTTTCTCTTCTGATTTCCCTCCTTACTTCACCATGTACCTTTCCACATCTTACACACATTTCCAATCCTAACCTCCTACCACCACTTACCCCCAAGATGATTACTATCCCGACTTAACTTGTAATTATCCATCCACTAGGTGGGATGGCATTGATTGGGGATATGAATCCGGACCTCAGTGTCCAGGGCCTAACCTTGGATAATAAGACTATGATTACAATCCTTCCTAGAGCTACAATGATTATAGATCTCGATCATTTGATGATCAAACCAACCCGATCGACAATCAGGAAGGATATGATGATTATAACACTTACCCTCTCCAGTACTCCACTGAATATAGGTCACCACCATTCTTTAAACAACCCGAGACGACCAAATATCAGGGAGGACCCCAAGAACCTCGCATCTTGACTCCCTTAGATTTAACCCAAACCCACCCAAACCTAAATGGAACTAGTTGGTTCAGATGAACCAGATCCTGGATGGGGTGTTGCCTAACTTGAGGAACACCATCCAATCTTTAGAAGCTCAGTCAACTCCATGCACTGAAACACTAAAGCCTATGATCAAAATGATTGATCAACTCAATAGTTCTCCACTGGATTTGCTCCAAAGTGATAGGGATAAGGACCTAGGTCAGTTTCTTCTTGTTAAATTGTTGAGGTTGAGGATGAAATTTGTGGTTGCAATAGTCAAATCTTGGGATGATTCTCAAGTTGAACCCCCTTCAGGAGAGCCAATGTCTGAACCCGCTCAAGCACCTGTCGAGGGGGATACATTTTTTTAGACCAGGGATGACCAGGTTGGGCTAGAGGAACCATTTGAGGATGAACCGATTGATTCACCCGAGATCCCCAAGTCAGGAAATGAAGAAAATTATGTCACCTTGGACCATGAAATGATTTATGATTTTGAGATATATATAAATGAGGATCATCAATTCTTTGACTCTGAGGGTGAAGAATCTTTAGGTGAAGTCTCACTTGAACATAAGGAAAATGATTTTAGTGAGACGAACGAGCATAAGGAATCTGATGAACCATTTGATAGCTCGTTCATTGAAGATTTGGATTCGGTTGGGGTTAACTTGGAGCTTCCAAATCTTGATGATTCAATCAGTGACCCCCGTCCTCATCTGCACCCCAAAGAGCTAACTTTCAAGATCTTTGTGCCCAAGTCAATCTTGATTCAACCACTATTTCTGGACTTAGGAGAATCATTTGGGGTAATGATATGCTAGAGGTCCCGAAGCCTGAGCCCTTGATGTTGGAGGATAGAACTGTTGAAATAAAAATATCGGAGGCTAATTCTGAGGGAAGTTAGATTTTGGATCTAAGGGTACCTATTGACCTAAAACCCCCTACTTTCTACCAGGACCCTTACGATATCTTTCATGTGCAACCCAAGCTCGAAGTAACTGATTATTTTTCTGAGCTTGATGTTAAGTGGAGAACTACACCTATTGAACCATCTTTACCTGTTGTCCAACACTTTGGTTTTGGGTTGCACACCACTAAACCACAGACCCAGCCCAAGAGACATAACAACTTTCGATATTGGGTGATTTTCATCCAAAACCTGAGAACCACTCAACCCTAGGGCGTGGGTCTACACCATAATCTGGTCCACATCTGTGGACATCTTCTGCTAGCGTGTTTCAGAATCAATATTTTTATTTTGATTCTAACCCGCACTTGTGAATTCTCAATTTCTTCCTTGTATGTATTTTATGTCTAGCTGAAGGCATTAAATTTAGCTCATGTTTATATTTCACGTTCTCTACACAATTGACCAGATTCCTCACGATGTTCTGGTGATATTCTGTTTACTCCACCCTTTCCATATCTTTATTTTTACAATGAGGTCACTGCATTGTTTAGGCATGGGGGGGTGGATAATCATTTCCTGAAATCATTATGTTAACTGCGCAGAATTTCTTTTAGTTTCTTATAAAATTAAAAAAGAATTGAAATTTCGAAAAAACATAAAAAAGAAGAAAGAAATTAGGAAAAGAGAACTTAGGCATTTGGAAGTTATTAACTTTAGGAAATGATACGAGAGAACCTAAACATTTAAACTCTTCTGGTCTTTGGGCTTAATTAGCCAGAGTGTCCACTCAAATGTTGATTAAGTCTAGAGTTCTCACCATTTAAAATTTATTTTAATTTGGTAAATAATTTGGGATGATAAGTATGCGACTTATTTACCCGCCCACTGATTTGGGGGGACTTTAGGCCTAAGCATCTATACACATTTTTTTGCACTGACTCACTCTCCGGCAATTTTTACGGAAATTGGGTAGCTAATGGACCGACTTGGGTGGTATGGCTGGCAAGTTGTCGGTGGTAACAACTCATCGGCCGGTTGTTTAGAGCCCTGCCACAAGACCACTTTCATTGTATAGCCTTTAGGTAAATCTTAGATCAGGAAAGCCACATACTTTAAAAAAAAATAGAAAAAGGAGAAAATAAAAAAACAAATAAAACCACACTTCACCGCATGAGTACGACTAGCAAGTTGTCGATGTTAACAGCTCATCAACTGGTTGTCCAGAACCCAGCTCACAAAAAAAATGCACAATAATTCCCAAAACACTTAGGGAAGAAGCGGGGAAGTAGAATAAACCAGGGAGATATACATTGGGTTTGCCATTGTGTTGACCCCATATAAAAGAAAGTAGGGAGAAAGCTACCGATCGTAATGATAAACCTTTAGGCAGGGTCACCTAGGGTCGTAGAAACCTAAAGTCCATTTGGCCGTCTAGTGAGTCTTCACTATTTCACAAGATGCTTAGTACTTAGAGTCCATTTCGAGTCTTGGGCAGGTCAACTAGCCTTAAAAAGTTATCTTGGAACTCTTAAACCAGAAAAGTATAGAAAAATATTAGAAAAGAAAAAAAAAATGTATCTTCCCTTTTCAAATGAGGCAAGGACTTGGGCAGTCTACATTCTGGCTGGTACCCGGGTACTATTGAGTTCTCGTAGTTTAGGACCTTAGTTGAAATTTTCTATTGTTAATAAGCGACATAGGCTTAAGCGATGTAATTGTAATTTTGCTTTGATACGTAGCATATAGTTTAATTTTTATAGGGTCTAGCAAAGAATAGGCTTGGGATATGATGTAAACACATTTATTGAGGGTAAAATGTCTATTCATGCATGTTCCTAGGCTTAGATTTGCATTTCATGTTATAAATATTACATAGAATGCATCATTCAGCATTTAAAGTAGTTGTATATAATTTAAGTTAATTACGTCTTTTTGTGGCTAGGAGGGAAGGGTATTTATTTCGGAGCATCGGATTGACAGTCCGACCGAATGGATCTGATCAAGACGACGATCGAAGTCCAACGCCTTTGAAATCACCTCGATCGGAGTCCCGTAGCACCATATGCAGTCCGAGGAAGATCAATTGCCAAGGGACTAGGAGACATAATTTGGAGCTTTAAATGACAAATCCGACCACACAGATGGATTCGGGTCGACGATCACAACCTAATGGTGCAAAAATTGACTCAATTCGACCTCTGTAGCAGCCCCTACAAGAAGAAGATGGATGGCCTAGACAGCACCACGTGGCACAGCCCAGGCCGCCCAGGGCATGCAAGTGGCATCGCATGCGCGCAAGCGCATGCGCACAGTGCAATGCTAGAGTAGTGCCAGCGTGTGGGCACGCACGTGCGCACGACAAGGCAGGAGCGCAACGTCAGCTATGCGTGAGCTAGAACTACAGCGACACATGAGCTAGACTTACAGTGACGGTTAAAGCCATCGGCAATTCATCGCATGCCAGCAAAGGTAGCTGTAGGCACCAGCAGGCATGAGCTGCCTACAGCGACATTTCCAGTGATGGCCTGGAGGTCACTAATGGTCCCATACCTATTTTTACCTCTTCTCCTCAACTATAAAAGGACCTACACCCCTTCCCTTCCAAGCCATCTCTTCTTACTCTACTCCCACCTACTCCCAAGCTCTAGCAAGCCTACCAATGCTCCATTAGAGCTTGTTCTCAAGCTCCCAAGGTGCCTATTAGTGTAGCAAACCTCTGCCTCACCAAATATTCCTCCAACTTCCCATCCCCCTTCATAGTTTGCCTTGAAGCTGTCCTTCCACCTCCATTCCAGTAGCAGATCACCTCTGTCTTCTCACCTCCATTCTAGAGCCATGTCGAAGCTTTCCTCAACACGAAGTCCTCCTACATCTCAGCTTCGTCATCCTGCTCCTCAACTCCTTCGTCTGAGCTTCTGCCAGGCGTCGTTGTCTTGCCGAACAACTGATTCAGGAGGTTTCCTCTTACCTCCCTCTCTTTTTATGCTTTTATAGTTCATTGTAATCGACATTGAATTGATATATATATCATATTTGTTCAATTTCTATCTTGTGATTCATTCTTCTTGTCTTCTATTTCAAAAACACAAAAAAAAAAAATCAAAACGCTAACATGCCAAAAAGAAACAAAACGAAGTGTGGTTTTCACGTAAAGTAAATGTTGCCTCCCTATGTTCAACTCGAGACTTCCTTGGAGTATCGATATAAATTTTATCTCATCGATGTGTTTTGCAACTACGGTGATGGGTTACTTGTAACCTCGATTTCTAACATGCGAAACGTGCTCGACCACTCCCCCATCAACCCACTGCCTCCCAACAGGCAACTTGGGAGTGTCTTCTTTTTCACCAACTTCCTCTGCCTCTCAATGACGACATCAAAGGCATCCAGATCCCTTCTTCGCTGTCGTCTCTCCCTTTGGAGGTTCATCTTCCCCACATCCGGCCATCACACCAGCGTAGGAATATCTCCCCATTTCGTCCTTAGTTTAGGTTCCAATGTTCCCTATCCTTCCCTCCTTTCTCCCTACTTCTATCTCTCAAAACAACCACCAACCATATGTCTCCCCCTCCGTCTTCTTATGCTCCGGCAAAGCTCCATCGACACCCAGTTGCCGCTCCATCGCACGAATCACACCGCTATCACCTCCATGAGCTCCACTGTGCTCCACCCTACAAAAGCCCTCTATCTATTCGCCTTCCCATCCACCCAAAACAAACACCGAACAAACCTACTACCTCCGGCCATCTCCACCACCGCCAGGCTACCATACACCTTGACTCACCACGAAATCGACTCCACCAACTTCGTCATCATCCAACGAAGCTTCTAAGCTCATTTAACATGGCTGAAAGGTTGTTTTGTGGATTTTAGGTTCCACAGCTTCTCCGCCATTGATGGAGCTTCATGCAACCTTGAAGAAGGTGTTCTTGCATCTTTTGCTCCAAGCATCACCTCTAGTTGATGTGGACCTATGTGCCCCAAGTCTCCATGCTCTCAATTAGCATCAACACCCCTCGCTGCTGCTTGAATTTGGCGAGGCAAGTCACCCTGTAGATGCATGAAGAAGAGGTGTGGGATCAGTCCAACATCGGAAACAGATGAAGTGGCAGAGGTGCATAAATTGAATTTCTCTCTAGGCCTTAGCGCCTCAAATCACAGGGGGTGAGGTCTCCCGCGCCCTATCCCCTGCAGACCCCACGGACCTGGTGCACATATCCCCCATGGACCTGGTTCACCCAACCTGCCTAGGCCTTCACTCCTCACTCACCAACCACTGTTGATGAACTTGGACTCGGGTGCACGCTTACTCGATTACTGACTACCCTGAGTGGCCCTGGGAGGGCGAAACCTAAGAAGAGAGAAGGAGGGAGAGCATAGGGCAAGGGAGGTTTTTGCCCCATATGACACTTAGCCAAAATCTGAGATGGCTGCCCTCTATGTGTGAAGAAAGAAAGAAAAGAAGAGGAGGAAAGGAAGGAGGCTCATGCGTGAAGAGAAGGCAGAGAAAGAAAGAAGAGCAAAAGAAGGCTTGAAGATAAGAAGGAAGAGAAAGAAAAGAGAAGCCAAGCTAGAAGGAGAAAGAAAAAGTGAGAGAAGAGAAAGGAGAAACAAAGAAGAAGGCCATTTAAGGCATCTGATCTCCAAAGGAGACGTCTGATTACTATAGCATTCAAGCTACTGTGTGGATATTCAGGCGTGATTACTGTGACTTTATTGATTACTTTAGTTTACAAATAACTATACTTAATAATTGGTGATCTAAATCACCATTATTTTGTTATAGAATTCTTTTATCATGTTGAATTCTTGTTATAGTCATGTTCAACACTGATTATCATTTTTGAGTAGTTTATTTGGTTCAAATTCTTGTGCTCATTTGCATTATTTGAGATTAGTGTGTGAATTCATATTGCTCCCTATGTTCGACCTCGTACTTTCAAATTCAAGTAATAATATTATTTATTTTCAAAGCGATTTCGATTATACTACAACATAATTATTTAAAACCTTGATTTTGTTGCGTAAACACTCGTCCAAATAAAATTTTATTTTTGAGCCACTCCTAATCTACATCTTAGGACCATTTTTAGAATAGATTAAATGTCCTTTGGCATGATTTTATTATTTAAAGCGCACTGAACCAAACTGTATGTGATTTAGGGTGCTTAAGTTACTGAGTCCTACAAACCAGAGGTCAGTTAAACCAGCCGAATACTCCCTAAGCCTTTGACCTAATACACAGGCTTTTCATTTTCCTCAACCTCTTGATTAATCCGGATTGCAACAAGTACGTGAATTCTTAAATCAAAATCGATCCAAGAGGCCCAAGGTAAGTATTCTCCATTGATCCCTTAAGCTTTAGCCTTTCAGGTCTTAATTCCTCATTCAATCTAACATAGAAGGTAGGAAGGTTCCATATTACTTTGAAGGGACTCAATTTTTCTTTTTTCTTTATCTTTTAGCTCCTTTCTTTTTCTTTCTAATTTTCCTCCCTCCTTTTCTCATTTTCTCTCAAGTGGCTTTTCTTTTTCCACAAGCTCCTTTTCTCAATTTTTTATATTTTTCAAAAGATTTTTTCATTTTCCTGATTTTTGGAATATGTTTTTTTTTTTAATGGTGAAACCCATTTTGTGAATTGATTCTCATAGTGTTTTCCACTTTAATTCCACATGCATACGGTTTATAATGTCATTGTAAATTAGATGGGTTTGATTTTAGCTTAGATCATACATTAGAATAGGGCAAAAGGGTGGATGAATGATTCAGGATGACTACTGCAAATGATTTCAAGCTCTGGTACGAGTACTAGAGGTAGAGTCAGCTGTTCTAATGGACAAACCCTAAAGTGTAATATGAGTTCAGCAAAGAGGTGTGTCAAAAGCGTTTTGGGTTTTTGAAAAGAAGATAGGTTGCCTCCCATTAAGTGTTGAGTTTAATGCCATCAGTCGAGTGTAATCAGCTCAGGGAGAATGGAGATCAAAGGAGAATGCAACCAAGTTCACATCAGTAAGTTTGATGAATGGCTTGAGTCGCTGGCCATTCAAAATGAAAAGTTCAGAATCAAGGCTGGGTTGACAGATTTTGATGGCTCCATTTCTAAAGATTCGTCTCACCAAAAATGATCCAATCCATTTAGATGAGTTTACCTGGGAAAAGTTTTAGCTTTGCATCAAAGAGTAGGACCCTCAGACCAGGATGAAACGTTTTTCTAGATATGTGTTTCCATGAAAAGCCTTCACCCGCTCTTTGTAAAATCATAAGTTCTTGTATGCATCATTGCGTAGTTCCTCGATCTCACTCATTTGAAGCTGATAGTGGGTTCCAGCCATAAGCAGATCTAGATTGTAGTTCCGTACTGCCCAATAGGCTTTGTGCTCCATCTCGACGCGGAGGTGACATGCCTTCCCATACTCTAATCTGAACGGAGAGATACCTAAATGGGTCTTGTCGATGGTCCTAT
The DNA here is from genome assembly GCA_037157565.1 of Thalassia testudinum. NCBI lineage: Eukaryota > Viridiplantae > Streptophyta > Magnoliopsida > Alismatales > Hydrocharitaceae > Thalassia > Thalassia testudinum. Next base: position 11,828,349 of record JAZHRO010000072.1, read on the forward strand.
AAGCCCACAAAGTTTTTGGAAGTCAGGCCTACCAATCATTCCTGTTTGTCCGATTAGTGACCTAGAGAATTTCCCTAATCTCGATTAGATAGTTCAGCCAATCATTGGTTTGGGGGTGGTAAGCAGTCGAGATTCTGTGTGACACCCTATACTTGGTCATCATGGATCTGAACTGTGCATTTGTAAAATGGGTCCCTCCATTAGAGATAATGGCATGTGGGACACCAAAATGAGAAAAAATGTGTTGATGAATGGATTTGAATACCACCTTATGATCATTGGTTCAGGTCGAGATAGCTTCGATCCACTTAGACACATAGTCTACAGTAAGGAGAATGTATTCGAAGCCATCCAATTTAAGGAAGGGTCGCATGAAATCAATCCCCCATATATCGAAGATTTGGCATACGAGAATTGACTGTAAAGGCATCATATCGCGGTGGCTCATGTTGCCCAAGGTCTGGGAACGAGTGCATGCCTTAAAGTAATCATGTGCATCCTTGAAGATCGTGGGGCAATAAAAGTCGCAGTGGAGGACATTAACTGGGGTTTTATGTTCGGAGAAGTCTCCGCCGCAGGCCTGGTCACGGCAGAAGGACAGAATGTCCTGAATTTTCGCTTCTGGGATGCATCGTCTAATGATTTGATCAGCACCTATGTGGAAGGGGTACGGGTCTTCCTAGATGTAATACTTAGCATCAGAAAGCAACTTGTCCTTCTTGGCCTTAGGCCAATCAGATAGGATCTGATGTGATGCCAAGTAGTTAACTAAATCAGTGTACTAGGGAAGTTATGCACTAATAGTCAGGAGGTGCTCATCAGGAAAGTGTTCTATGATTGGTTCGGAAGGGTCGATGATATCAGAAGGAAGGCGGGACAAGTAATCAGCTACTATGCTTTATTTTCCTGCCTTGTTGTGATTCTTGAGGTCCAGTTCTTGCAACATTAAGATCCGATGAATTAGTCAAGGTTTCATGTCCTACTTTGTGAGGAGGTGCCTCACTACGATGTGATGGGAGTATATGATAACATGGGAACCCAAAAGATAGGATTAAAATTTTTTAAGGCCAAATACTACAGTTAGCAGCTCTTTCTCAGTAACTATGTAGTTATGTTGAGCCTCGTCAAGTGTCTTGCTAGCATAGTAGATGACCATGGATTTCCCATCTACCTAAGTACCACACCAACTGCGTAGTCAGATTCATCGCACATGTTCTCAAAGGGTAGAGACCAGTCAGGGATTGCAGGATTGCTACTTGAGTAACTAGATCACGCAGGCTCTCAAATGCATGAGTGCACTCCTTGGTAATTTTGAAAGGGACATCCTTTGAGAGGAGATTAGCTAGGGGGCGCATGACTTTCGAGAAATCAGGAATGAAATGGCAATAAAAATCGACGTGCCCTAGAAAAGTGCGGATGTCCTTTATCGAGCTAGGCATGGGTAGTTTGGAAATCAAATTAACCTTAGCTCAATCAACCTGGATGCCTTTTTCAAAAATGAGGTGACCCAGGACAATTCCCTCAGGTACCATGAAGTGGCTCTTTTCCCAGGAAAGCACTAGATTCACATCGATACAATGCCTAAGGATTTGGACCAAGTGTAGGAGGCAATCATTAAAAGATTCACCAAATACCAAGAAGTCATCCGTGATGACTTTAAGGTATTCACCTACAATATCCGAGAATATGACAAGCATGCACCACTGAACAGTGGCGGGTGCATTGCAGAGACTGAATGACATCCTGCGGAAAGTGTAGATTTCGTAGGGGTAGGTGAAGGTAGTCATCTCTTGGTCCTCAGGATGGATTGCCACCTGGTTATAATCGGAGTACCCATCCAAGAAGCAAAAGAATCGATTTTCTACCAATTTTTCAAGTATCTGTTCAATAAATGGCAGTGGGAAGTGATCCATTTTCATGGAGGCATTCAATATTCGATAATCAATGTAGACTCTCCATGAGTTCGCTATACGGGTCGGTATAGTCTCTCCGGTTTTCAGTCGTAATGATGGTGAGTCCTGCCTTTTTGGGCACAACCTGGATTAGACTCACCCAAAAACTGTCGGACATCGAATAGATGTACCTGCATCTAACCACTTGATGTTCTTCTTTTTCATGACATCCAGTAGGTTCGGATTCAGTTGTCTCTACATTTCACGAGATGGTCGTGAGCCCGCTTTAGTGTAGATATGATGCATGCAATATGCGGGGCTGATGCCAGTCAGGTCATCGAGAGTCCACCAAATGGCTCTCCGATGCTGTTGGAGGACAGAAATCAAGCAGGTTTCCTGATCAGAGGTAAGGCAGGAATTGACGATCACAAGAAATGTCTAGTTTGAACCCAGGAAGACATATTTGAGATGGTTGATGGTGATCTTTCTCAACATAGTTAATTAAGTTAATTGTGCTTAATTATGTGCAGAAGAAAGTAACTTAGGTCAACTTGAATTTGTGTCTATTAAGTAGTATAGGGTCAACTTAACCTAATATTTTACATTTTATTTCTTTTATCTGGTTGAGTCCAAGTCGTTCGTTAGGAGTCATAACTTAATTAGAATTCACCATTAAAAATAAAGTACTTATGGAAGGTAAAATTATATTTACTTTAAGAACATGAATTTTTCTTAAGGATTTCAAATTAAAAGAATATGCAAAATTCCATAAGAAAACACATTTACACAAATGATCTTCTTTTACAATCAAGTAAACATGTTTATTTATTTTTACAAGAGATTAAGGCAAGAGAAAGTAATTCTAATGAAAATATACCTTATTACAATATTAAACCTATGCAAGAAATTAAACCATGAATTTCTCTTCTTGTCTTCAGCCTCTTTCTTTCTCTTCTTCTTCTTTTACTTTTCTCTCTCTCTTTCTCTTTTCTTCTTAGTTATTACAACATTAAACCCATGCAAGAAATTAAACCTTGAATTTCTCGTCTTGTCTTCAGACTCTTTCTTTCTCTTCTTCTTTTACCTTTCTCTGTCTCTCTCTTTCCTTTATACTTATTTCTTAATCTTCTTCTTAATCTTTTCCATAATCTTTCTCGAGCTCCTCCTGTACAAGTCTTCTTCTCTTTCTTTTCTTTCTTTCTTCTCTGCCTGTTATTTTTTTCTTTAGCCCTTCTCCCTATCTACCTTTCTTCTCTTTACGAGCTCTCCCTTTCTTCTCCTCTTCTTTTCCTTTGCTTCTTCTCCTTCTCTTCTGAACCTTAGCATCCTTCTGAACCGAACTAGTCTAACTCTTTGAACCAAAAATTAGGTTTTTGATTGGCGACTTGGACCGGTCGGGGATGCATAGCACCCTTCTCAGGGTGGGACCAGACTCTACTAGGACCAAGCCTGGTTTTATTTAGTTTTGATTTATTTTTGGTTCGCAAAGTCTCAAGCCGATTCAGCTTACGGCCTCCCAGGCCCCATGCACACGCCCTCACAGGCCCACACTCGCACGCCCATAGGTGCACACACACCCGGGCACGAGCACCGTACGTGCCCACACACACACCCAATGCTCATGTTCATTTCTTGCGCCATGCACTGTCGATTGATATGCCTTAAACATAAATTACTTTTATACCCAAGCAGCCGCTTCGGTTCCACCGATGTGGGATAAAGTTTCCCCCTCCCAGTCTGAACTTTAAGTGTTGATTCCAGCCGGCTCAGAGCTCCGTTCCAAGCAAATAAAAGCTTGCTGGAAAGCTCTTAAGTTCTACACGATTGGAGTATCAATTTGATACTCAGGAAAGGTTTAGCTCTTTGATTTGAAGGGCAAAGGTCCTGGGTTCACTATGGCCATTTAGACTGTAGAAATGAAGTTTTCAGCTCTAAGGTCTACAAACTGGTATTTGACCTCCAGATGAGGTGTTGAAGAGGTTTAGAAGATGGTTCTGTGGCTATTGGTGAAGGGAGTGTGCTCTAAGGAGCTTCAAGAAGGAGTAGAAATTGAAAAGCTTCTCCAGGGAGCTTCAGAATTGTAATTCAAGTTTTGAAAGGTCCTACAAACTGCTAAAGACCTAATGAATCAATTCAAACAACCTCTAGATGTTGTTAAGAATCTGTCTAGGTAGATTTTACATTAAAATCTCATCATAAACGCACTGTCCTCAGTTTGGGTTCAAAAACAACCCAAACTGACAGGAATCAATTTCTACCATAGAATCCATCAGAGCTCATCCAAATCGCATCTGAATCATTTACAAACATCCCAGCAACAGATTAGACTTTTCAATTTGTCTGTTTGAATCCAAAATCCAAGGATCAGAATCAAGATTGACCATGAAGCCTCGAATTTTGACTTTCTGAATTTAGCCATATCAAAGGAAATTAAAGCCTAAAATAACTTCTCTTCAACCACAGGAATGGATTCAGACCCTTAAAATGATTTTTCAATTAAGATTCCTAGAGTTCCAGGCCTGTCGCCTAAGCTTCTAATGTAGTTGGTTTGTCAGAATAAATCAAAGCTTATCACAGTGATTGAGTCATAGTAATGGTCTCAGGCCAAGGCACGGAAGCTTTTAGACCTTTTAAATAAAGCTTAAACCTAACTGTCAAACATCTCCAACACTACAGGAGTTGGAGAAGATGAAGATCTAATAGAAGCTCTAAGCACTAAAACCTCAAATAAATTGCCTCAGCATGATTAGTGTACTTCGAATCAATGATCTAGAGCTTCACACTAAGTTCTACAGGATGAAGAGCTCTTTTGACTTGCCGAAGCTCTGGTGAGTCTAGAAAATGGCAAAATTGTACAGATGATGTGAAATTGTGCCATTAATGATTCAAAAAGCTTCCTGAGGTCACAAGGAACCTTAGGAACATATTAATTTCATCAATTGTTCATTAAAGTGAGAATTAAATAGTGAATTCACAGTAGACAAGTTTTGAGTTTGATTAGGCTCAGGACCTGTTTTCTCACTCAATTGAGTGGTGAAAATAAGTCAAAATGTATTTGCAATGGTATAAATGAATAATTATTGATTTGAACTTCTTCTGAACCGCCATTGACAGCGAGCTCAGGAGCTAAAATTAAATTGGGCATTTAAGTTATAGAGGGTAATTACATAAATTAGAGTGAGGATTAGGGCCCTTGAGTGATGGATAAGTGGTGGAGAGCCCCAGTGGAGGTGGAATGAGCTCAACCACTGCTGCCATGGACAGTAGGAGCAGTTGGTGGAGGTGAAGGTGGTTTAGACGATTAGATGATCAATTCACTAATTAAAGATGACAGAGATGTTCATGAAAGGTTAAAGAAGGTGGTTAGTGACTTAAAATGACAAGAAATTTCTCTTGACGAGCTCAAGGAGCTAGCCAGAGTTGAGGAAGACAAATGCAAAACTAGCATTACAACTATCTATTCTACCTAACTAATTAACCTTACTAATCTACTTACCAAACCTACTGTTACCTAGATGAAGGAGGTAGGAAATCTCCGTCAATGGTCCTTAACAGAGGAGGAATTCAGAGGGTTGGTGAAAGAAGGCCGGCTGGCATTTGTGAGATGAAGTAGAGGAGCTCCTAGTCAGCGATCCATCAGAAGACTTGGCTGACTTCGATGGAGATCCAGAGAGATAAAAGATGGATGGAGGAACACAGATGAAGCAGAGGAAGGTCACCGGAGTTGAGAGAGGATAGCCTATTGGTTAGCTTAGTGAAGAAGGAGGGGGAGCTAACTTGGTGAAAATCGAGGGTGTGGAGGGGTATTTATAGGTGTCGGCAGCTAAGATGGAGGTTGAATCTGTACGAAGAAGAGGCTAGGAGTGGAGTAACCACTGGTGTCTTCTCCGACTGCAGTGAGGTTATCTCCAACCCTAAAATGGGATTGTAGCTTCATCCAAACCAGTGGATGAAAAGGAGATGGTGAGCACAAGCTCTAGGAGCTTTAAGAAGAACAAATGACGTCGAATGTGCGGTGATCAGATGGTGGATGCACCTGTTGTTGTCAGTCATCCAGAAGAAGGAAAGAAGAAGAAGAAGTTTCAGGGACTTATTTGTATTGAAAGTTGAGGACCTAAACGAAGAATAAGGACCTGATTGAAATAATATATAAGGACTAAAATGTAAACTCAGTTTTTCAAGGTTTATTTTAATTTAAATCTTTTTCAACTTGTTGTATATGATTATTATTAAGACAATTATTATATTTAGACCTTGAATTTACATTTTTGACCCTTTTAGATTAATTTATTTAATTAATTTATGTTACCTAAGTTATTACATACTTAGATATATATAATACTTATGCTAGTTAACACATTAATTTGATAAATTATTGATAATATTTCGAGTCTAATTATTAGTTAAATAATTAACAACAATAATTGGATGGTAATATAACATTTTAAACTTATTTTAAGGTCCTTTACTATTTATCCTTTATTTAATAATTAATACATATATTTACATATTTCCAGATAATTAATTAGGAAGACTAGTTAATTAGGGATAATTAAAGACCATGTGAGCTTCTCATCATACCCCAAGCCAAAGTTTTCCTAGTCCGTAGCAAAATTAACTAAAAATATGATGATTAAAAGTACTTGGGCTTAAATTAATATAAATAAGAACCAAGTATAGGAAAGCTTAGGTCAGAATTAAATTTTTTAGATTTAATATAAATATAAATAACTAATGTACAAAGCATTTTGTGAAAATTTCCTTACTTAGTCTTAAAATTCGAAACATCTTCAAAACACATTTTATTAAAAATAGAATTGCTAACAAGAATTTTATCAAAAATTAGAATATCAAAAATCACTTATTCTTTGTAACCATTCTTAACCCTTAGAAACTTAGAATTCAAAGTGTTTTAAGAAAACAAAACTTAAAAATTGGAAATTAAATTATTAACTTAAAAGCTCAATAGACTTAAATTAATCCTTTGTTTATGATATTTGATTTCTATCCATCTAAGTTTAGGCAAATTAACCATATATTCATCATTAACCAAATTTAGCGCAGTAAAACTTAGTCTACCAACCTACAGCACTAAGGACAAACTTCTAGACCAACGATGTTGTCAATCCTTCTCCTATAGGTCTCAACTGCAAATCTTCAAAACCTGATTTCTTAGGCTTCATTACCCAATACAAAGGTTCAATAGCTATGATTTTAAAACATCCGTGCTTGTGAAGAGAGTTGTCCTAAAGGCATCCAAATTTGCAAATATCCAGATCTTAAGACATCAATTTCCAATTTAGATTATTCCAATTCAAGCCTTTGGCTTGGCCTTACTGATGTTTGGGTGCTTTCTCCTCACCAATTTTCTATCCCGAGGTCAATACCTTTTGTGTATACCTCCTCTTTGGACCATTGGGTCTCTTATTCATAATTTGTATCTCCATATATTTTTTTCCTTTTTCTATAGGTTAGAACACCCATATGTAGCGAGGTGTTCTTTTATTTGATGGAAGGAAGGGTAGGATCTATTTATACCGAGATGCTTTATTTTTATGGGAAAACTGCATAAGTACCCATTTGTAGTGTGGTACTCAACTGTAGGGTGTTTTATTTTTTCATTATTTTTTATTTTTCTCTCCCTTCTCATTTTTCTTACTAACTTTATACTCCAAATCCTTTTTCTAGGTGAGTGGCACATCCTTCACACTTTCAAGAACTACCCTGCGGAAATCCTTGGACAAAAGAGGGTTTAGTATCGATCTCTTAACCTCTGTGTTTTTGCGGTCTCAGATGCCATCAAGACAATTCTATGTGTGTGATTTTTGGATGTTTAGGTTACTTAGCTCTCAAACCAGAGCTTGGACAACAAACACATTCACTCTTAGGTTCTTTAGACTTTTAGTTTCCTCCTATAGGATCTATTAAGACAAAAACTCGCCTAGTCTAGCCAATTGTCCATTAGTTGATTATGCTAACTATAGCCTGATAGACTTGAAGACTAAAGTTCTACTAGCTCTCTACTTAATTAATTTTGAATATCTGGCTTTTTTTACTTAACTTTATGTTAAAATCAAATATTCGAAAAGCAAAAGGATTAATTAATCAAATTGATTAAAAAGTTACAATTTAATTCCAAAACTTAAGTTTTAAACTTAATACACCATAGTTTCTTAATTTCAGGGTCAGAATAGAAAAAGACAAAGCTTTATGGTTCAAAGATTTTAATTCAAATAAAATATTATTTTAAGATTTCCAAATAAAAGCGTGATTTTTACAAAATGTAATAAGTAAAAATCTAAATAAGGATTTAATGCTCTTATATATATATACCATAATTTCTTAATTTTTTTTGGTTTCTGACCTAAAAGAAAGATCAAGCTCTTAATTATTGATATAAATATATTTTTTTCTTTCTTCTTTTCTTTATTCTAGATGTAAACACCCCTTTTATTATTTTTACAATTTTTCAATTTTCAAATTTTTATATTTATATATTTTTGATTTTATCTTTATAAAATTTTACAAATTTTATGAATTTTTTAAATTTGTTTCAAATTTTTATGAAATTTTTGATTTTGAAATTTTTAGAATTTTTGGTATTTAATTTTTATTTGTTTTTTTTTTTCTCTGGAAATACACTTGAAGTGAAAATTTCACTTCACACCCCCCCAAGCCAAGATTTTGCAATGTCCTCATTGTAAGAAGGGTGAAAAGGTATTACACTTCATTTAGTGTAAGATGATGGAAGGAGTCGGACAGAGGAGATCAAAGATCTCTATGCGGATGATTTTAGTTCTGACCAAAGGTCGGAGTGGACAGTTGTACTAAATGAAGGTAATCAGTGTAAGATGAAGTAAAAAATCAGAGATGTGTATAGGAAGAGTGTTGAACGTTTACGAACCTACGGTAACGTGTTTGGTTTTGGAAAACCTGTCGTTGTAGTTCGAAAGCGAAGAATTCGTGTTCAACAAATAAAATTTATACCGAAATTAAAATTCCGGGTCGAACACAGGGAGGCAGACATTTGATTTAAAAACTACGCGTTTCTTTTTATTTGTTACAGAATAATTCAATTTAGAACCATCTAATTATTTACAATAAATAGAAGAGAGAGAGAGTAATAGAGAAAGAGAATATTACACAGAGAAATCAAAATGAGATGTAGAATAAACAAGGAATTTTTGTATTGAAGAGATTGTTCATTACAACTAGAAAGCATAAAACAATTACTCTAGAAAGCATTAAAAGAATGGAGAGAGAAATGTCCTCCTCGACGATTGCTTGGAGGACCAGTAGATTAATCTAGAAAGCAGTAAATCTATACTAGAAAGCGGTAAAAAGAATAGGGAGAGAGAAATCCTCCTCGACGGTTGCTTGGAGGATGAGCCGGACGGGACGACGCCTGGACGAAGGAGAACGAAGCGGGACGAAGGAGGACGAAGCAGAAGAACGGGAATGAAGCAGCACACCGTCGTCGTCGCGGGATCCACTTCCGAAGGGAAACGAAAATTGGACTTTACTTGCGAGAAGGATCCCGGGTGTGGGACAAGCTTCTCTTGAGCTTTGGAGGGGTAGAGAGGAGAAAGAAGGGATGAAAATTTCATATGGAGGGGGTCTCCTTTTATAGTTGCAAGGAGTGAGGGCAAAATGGACATTACAAGTTGAAAATAGTAAATGAGGGGTCTTTAGTGACGGATAAATCCGTCACTAAAGCCCCTAACATGGGCGACGTGGGTGGCTCACGCGCGCCTCCTCACTTGCTCGCGCCCTCAACGGCTTCGCACGTCCGCAAAGTCTCAGCCGTCTGATCGCGAGATCGGACTGCTTAAAATCGCGCCTTCACCGCTGCTGCCCGCTCTCCTGTGCGTGCGATCGCGCGTTCACGCGCGCGGCCGTTGGATCGCGATCGTGCGGTCGATTGGAGGCGCGCCACCGCTCCAATTTCTGCGTGGCGAGGCTCGAATGCGCGTCCCTGCTTCGTATTAGAGCGGTCGACCGCTGCGCTGCGGTCGCGTTTGTGTCGAGCACCTGACTTCAGCGCGGGCGCGTCGCAGCCGTTGGATCGAGATCCAACGGCGGAGAGGAGACGGGTGCGTGGTCTTCACAAGATGTAAGCGGTCATTTGGGTGGCTTAGATGGTGCCACATGGCGCCATCTTGGCCGTCCATCTTCTGGAAGTTGTAGATGGTGCCACGGATGTCGAATTGACTCGATTTTTGTGTCGTTGGGCTGCGATCGTCGATCCAAATTCATCCGTATGATCGAATTTTTAATATGAAGTGCGGATTTACACCATCCTGGCCCTTGATTTTCTAGGGTTCCCCAGTCTCTATCTGATGCTACGGATGCCTGATTAGGGCGATCTTGGAGTCGTTCAACTCCAATCATCGCCCTGATCATATCCATACAGTTGGATCTTTAATCCGAGGCCCGATAAAATGTTTGCCCTGTCCAAGCACATAAAAGGAGACAATTAACCTCCATTTTATTCAAACTACTCTAAATGCGAGATGATGCATGTTATGAAATATTTATGTCATGAAATGCAATCCTATGCTTAAGAACATGCATAAATAGACATTTTAAGTAGTGTAAATGTGTTTACATCAAAGAGAAAAGTGTATAAAGCAGGAAATAGATTTGTACAAAATGATAAGTTTTACGCCTTCAACTAAGCATAAACCCTAGTAAAGAACTAAAGACAATATGCATGGTGAAAATAAAGGAGTTATGGAAGAATTGGTTAAAAAATAGAAAAATAGATAAGACCACTCGGTAAAAACTCATCCTGAGATTGCCTAAAATAGATCTCGCACAACCAAAATCAGATTCCTATATAAAAATCTTAAAAAGATAAGAGCGAATCTCGTGAAGATCAGATCTGATTTAGGTTGAGATGTAAAATATTAAAGATTGAGGCAATATAAGAAGTTATTCCAACAAAGTTCAGAAGATCAGCAAAGTCGATTCTGATTCTCAATAATTGGTCGATCATTTTGATACATTAAGGTTGCTAATGCGATTTTGGTGGATTATTTTAAGGAAGTACAGAGGATGGATTTTACTAGAATCAAAGGCCTAATTAATGAAATATACTTGGACTTGATGGTGCTTAGGGTTTTGCAGGTTCCTAGGATTCAGAATTGGCTGAGATGGAAGAGTACCTGGTGATGAGTAGCTCATCATGGTCTCTAATTACCCTAAATTACCTAGTCTTCCTAGTTAATTAGCTAGAAATATGCAAATATACGGGTTAATTATTAAATATGGGATAAATAGTAAAGGACATTAAAATAAGCTAAAAATGCTATATTATCATCCAATTAGTATTATTAATAATTTAATTAATAATTGTACTCAAAATATTATTAGTAATTCATCTAATTAGTGTGTTAACTAATTTAAGTATAATATATACCTAAGTAGGTAATAACTTAAGTAACATTACTTAATTAAATAAATTAATCTAGAAAGGTCAAAAATGTAAATTCAAGATCTAAATATAATAACTGTCTTATTTATATTCATATGTAAAAAGTTGAAAAAGATTTAAATTAAAATAAACCATGAAAACCTGAGTTTACATTTTAGTCTTTATATTTTATTTCAATCGTGTCCTTATTCTCCATTTCGGTCCTCAACTTTCACTATGAACAAGTCCCTGGAACTTCTTCTTCTTTCCTTCTTCAGCCTTTTGTACGGCTGACGATAGGAGGTGCATCCACCATCTAATCACCGCACATCCGACGTCATTCCTTCTTCTTCAATCTCCTGGAGCTTGTGCTCACCATCGCCTTTTAATCCATCGGTCTAGATGAAGCTTGTAACGACCCGATTCCCGAGTCCCTACGAGACACGAGAACCGGACCGACTCGACTAATCCCAAGACCTAGTCGTCCAACGAGGAAGTAACCAAAAGACAGTAAAGCAAACCACATTCAGCATGAATATAACTAACAAAACTTCCAAGAGCTCATGTCAAGAGATATGTTGTGGTGGCTACTCTAGCTATAAACATGTGAATTGGTTATTTTCCATTCAGTTGATTCACTTCTCGGGACGACCTTGCTCTGATACCATCTTGTAATGACCCGATTCCCGAGTCCCTACGAGACACGAGAACCGGACCGACTCGACTAATCCCAAGACCTAGTTGTCCAACGAGGAAGTAACCAAAAGACAGTAAAGTAAACCACATTCAGCATGAATATAACTAACAGTAAGAAAGTACATCAGTAAGGAAAGAAACTACTACAGTAGGTACCACCACAACAGTAAAACAGCATTTATCATATAACAAGAACTGCAGGTAAAGAAGGTACAGCGGAAACAAAAACTACTCACTAGAATAGAAACAAAAGAGGTACAAAAGGCTGTGGTAACTCTACTGGACCCTACTCGGCCCAGCGCCCTCTGCAGCCGCCGACCCTAGCTGCTCAACACCTGGTCCTGAAAAAGGTAACGAGTGTAACACGTCAGCAAAACGCTGAGTAGAGTGGCAAACTAACTAAAGGCAACAGTAGAGTGTACAGTAGCTGTTATGTTCTATTACTTCCTTTATTCACATCTTTCAATTTTTCTCACTATTTCATTTATTTCTCAGATCCTTTACTTGATCTCGAATGTCCCCGTGGGAACGATCTTGATTGCAGTCTTTTCCAAAAGTAGAAGTAGCACGTGGTGCTCTCCTGGCCGGGAGAGTCCCCCGTGGTGATCCTACCCTCAGTCAACCACCCCAAGGTCACTGACAGATGTAACGGTGACTACGGCACGCGCGATAAACGCACAGGTAGCTAGCCCGCACTGGCACGCGGTCAGTCGTTTCCGTTAACGGGTGCGCCCAAAGCACAGCACGGAACCAGGGCAGAGCCCTCTCAGTAACAGGGGTCCAACCCCTCCACAGTAACCAAACCGGGGCCTTGCCCCTCCACAGTCCGCGCACCCTCGCCTGACTACACTGGTTTGCCCTAGTGGGCCTAACAAGTCGGTGAAGGAGGCTAGCAGAACCTCGAGGCCCGTGGGGTAGCTAGTACTCGCCTAACACTACTAGCTCTCGGTACTACATACACGAGGGCCAACAAGTCGGTACAGAGTGGCCAGTCCTAACCCCCGGGTCCCTGGGGTGGCTAGCTCAGCTCTGCACTAAACAGGGGGACAGTCGCTCTCCTTGGTACTCCGTACTCGAGGGCCAGTTCACTTCCCCAATTCTATTCCATTCGCTTTCCAGGAGTTCTACTCCTACTTCCCCGTAGGGTTCCAGAACATCTTATGTCTTACTTTCCAGCTTCACGTTCTTACAAACCATGATCCCAATCATGTTTCTTTATTCATAACAGGCAGCTGTGAACTCAATTTACAGGCAGTTTCATATATTCCTTTCCATTTTTCCAAGACTGCATTATTATATATTCCACTAGTTTTTCCATCCTAGGATTCATGCCATATCCTAGGGTCTATCATACAATCTACTTTTCCGGCCCTAGGATTCATGCAACACCTAGGAACTATCATTCCATATATTTCTCATTCCTAGGATTCATGCAATGTCCTAGGTTCTAGTTATGGTTCCATACTTTAACAAATTTTATTAATACTTAAAGCCACTCTACCAGGTACAACGGGAGTAATGGTGGCGTGATCGGGAATCCCGCGTGCCTCTGCGACTCTCAAGACTGCAACCGAACGAGGTCGTATCACAAGGATCAAACACAAGGAGTGTCTCAAAATAGTGTATAGCTACTGTAGACGGGTAGAGGAATTACTTCTGAAAAGAACGCAACTCGAATCGCGGAAAACAGAGCTCGAACGGGCCCTAAACGAGTCGAAAAAGATGATACTGTGCAAAATCAGACGTCTGGAACTCCTTCCAGACGTCTTAAACGGTGGATCAGAGAATTACCTGTTCAGCGTGGTTTCCCAGACATCCAGAAGTCTGCGGGGACGTCTGTCCTATGACCTACAGACGTCCGTATGGACCATCGGACGTCTGGGGTATAGGACAGACGTCCCCGCAGACTTCTGGACGTCTGGGAAACCACGCTGAATAGGTAATTCTCTGATCCACCGTTTAAGACGTCTGATTTTGCACAGTATCGTCTTTTTCGACCCGTTTAGGGCCCGTTCGGGCTCCGTTTTCCGCGATTCGAGTTGCGTTCTTTTCAGAAGTAATTCCTCTACCCGTCTACAGTAGCTATACACTGTTTTGAGACACTCCTTGTGTTTGATCCTTGTGATAGGACCTTGTTCGGTTGCAGTCCTGAGAGTCGCGGAGGCACGCGGGATTCCCGATCACGCCCCCATTACTCCCGTTGTACCTGGTAGAGTGGCTTTAAGTATTAATAAAATTTGTTAAAGTATGGAACCATAACTAGAACCTAGGACATTGCATGAATCCTAGGAATGAGAAATATATGGAATGATAGTTCCTAGGTGTTGCATGAATCCTAGGGCCGGAAAAGTAGATTGTATGATAGACCCTAGGATATGGCATGAATCCTAGGATGGAAAAACTAGTGGAATATATAATAATGCAGTCTTGGAAAAATGGAAAGGAATATATGAAACTGCCTGTAAATTGAGTTCACAGCTGCCTGTTATGAATAAAGAAACATGATTGGGATCATGGTTTGTAAGAACGTGAAGCTGGAAAGTAAGACATAAGATGTTCTGGAACCCTACGGGGAAGTAGGAGTAGAACTCCTGGAAAGCGAATGGAATAGAATTGGGGAAGTGAACTGGCCCTCGAGTACGGAGTACCAAGGAGAGCGACTGTCCCCCTGTTTAGTGCAGAGCTGAGCTAGCCACCCCAGGGACCCGGGGGTTAGGACTGGCCACTCTGTACCGACTTGTTGGCCCTCGTGTACGTAGTACCGAGAGCTAGTAGTGTTAGGAGAGTACTAGCTACCCCACGGGCCTCGAGGTTCTGCTAGCCTCCTTCACCGACTTGTTAGGCCCACTAGGGCAAACCAGGGTAGTCAGGCGAGGGTGCGCGGACTGTGGAGGGGCAAGGCCCCGGTTTGGTTACTGTGGAGGGGTTGGACCCCTGTTACTGAGAGGGCTCTGCCCTGGTTCCGTGCTGTGCTTTGGGCGCACCCGTTAACGGAAACGACTGACCGTGTGCCAGTGCGGGCTAGCTACCAGTGCGTTTATCGCGCGTGCCGTAGTCACCGTTACGTCTGTCAGTGACCTTGGGGTGGTTGACTGAGGGTAGGATCACCACGGGGGACTCTCCCGGCCAGGAGAGCACCACGTGCTACTTCTACTTTTGGAAAAGACTGCAATCAAGATCGTTCCCACGAGGACATTCGAGATCAAGTAAAGGATCTGAGAAATAAATGAAATAGTGAGAAAAATTGAAAGATGTGAATAAAGGAAGTAATAGAACATAACAGCTACTGTACACTCTACTGTTGCCTTTAGTTAGTTTGCCACTCTACTCAGCGTTTTGCTGACGTGTTACACTCGTTACCTTTTTCAGGACCAGGTGTTGAGCAGCCAGGGTCGGCGGCTGCAGAGGACGCTGGGCCGAGTAGGGTCCAGTAGAGTTACCACAGCCTTTTGTACCTCTTTTGTTTCTGTTCTAGTGAGTAGTTTTTGTTTCCGCTGTACCTTCTTTACCTGCAGTTCTTGTTATATGATAAATGCTGTTTTACTGTTGTGGTGGTACCTACTGTAGTAGTTTCTTTCCTTACTGCTGTACTTTCTTACTGTTAGTTATATTCATGCTGAATGTGGTTTACTTTACTGTCTTTTGGTTACTTCCTCGTTGGACGACTAGGTCTTGGGATTAGTCGAGTCGGTCCGGTTCTCGTGTCTCGTAGGGACTCGGGAATCGGGTCGTTACAAAGCTAAAATCCCATTTTAGGGTTAGAGATAACCTCACTGATGTCAGAGAAGCTGGTGGTTACTGTACTCCTAGCCGCTTCTCCGTCTAGATTCCACCTCCATCTTAGCTACCGCCACCTATAAATACCCCTCTACTCCCTCGATTTTCACCAAGTTAGCTCCCTTCCCTCTTCTTCACTGAGCTAACCGATAGGCTATTCTCTCTAAACTCCGGCGACCTTCCTCCACTTCATCCATCTTCCTCCATCAATCTTCGATCGCTCTGGACCTCCGTCGAAGTCAGCCAAGTCTTCTAACGCATCACTGACTAAGAGCTCCTCTACTTCACCTCACAAATGCCTATCGGATTTCTTTCGCCAACTCTCTGATTTCCTACGCCGTTATGAGCCATCGTCGGAGATTTCCTATCCCCTTCATCTAGGTAACAGTAGGTTATGTAGGTAGATTAGTTAGGATAGTTACTTAAGTAGATTAGATAGTGTAATTCTAGATTTCGCACTCTTCCTCCTCAGCTCTGGTGAGCTCGTTGAGCTTGTCAGGAGCAATTTCTTGTCTTTTTAAGTCATCGTTCACCTTCTTTAACCTCTCGTGAACATTTCTATTATCTTTAATCACTAAATTGATCATCTAATCGTCTGAACCACCTCCACCTCCACCAAAGAAGAGAAAGTGGCTGAAGACAAAGAAGAGAAATAATTGGTTTAATTTCTTGCATATTATTAATTCCTTTTGAGCTTGATGTTGTAATACGGCATATGTTCATTAGAAATACTTTCTCTTGCCTTAATCTTTTGTAAATAAAAAGAAACAAACATGTTTACTTGTTCCTAAAAGAAGATCATTTGTGTAAATGTGTTTTCTTATGGAATTTTGCATATTCTTTTAATTTCAAATCCTTAAGCAAAATTCATGTTCTTAAAGTAAATTTAATTTAACTTTCCATCAATAGCTTTGATTTAATGGTGAATTATAATTAAGTTATGCCTCTCAGTGAATGACCTGGACTCAACCAGTTAAAAAAAATAAAATCTAAAATGTTAGGTTAACTTGACCCTATACTACTTAATCGACACAAATTTTAACTTTCAATCAAATGTTAGGTTATCTCAACTTGGGCTGAACTTGAATCTGCATTCTTGAAGAAATTCTTTCCTATTGGTCGCACAAATGCTCTAAGGCGAGCAATCACAACTTTCACTCAAAATCAAGGAGAACCAATTCATGAAGCGTGGGAACGTTTTCATGAATTGCAAAGGAAATGCCCACATCATGACATCCCTCGTTGGTAAGTAATGCATATCTTCTATTATGGATTGCAAGAAGGCATTCGCAATCTAGTTGATGCCTCTTGTGGAAGGAATTTTCTGAATCGCGACGCAGAATCTACTTCAAAATTATTTGAAGTGATGGCGGAGAACTCGATCAATAATGCATCCATGTCGCAATTTACGCGGGGCATGAATACAATACATCAAAATCCTCATAAGGGCATTCACGAGATCGGTAATCTGCCGAGTTCAAAGGATTGGGAAATTATTGTAGAAAAACTCGACAAAGTCGACATCAAAGCAAAGCATCTCGATGCGGTCCGAAATACTATGAAAACTCTTACACCTCTACTTGCTACGCAAAATCCCGTGCATTCACCTATTTTGCAAATTTCCATAGGGAGGGAATTTGTGAATAATCTAGATTCCAGAGATCCATCTTCCTTGGGTTTTCTATCTACTCCTGCACCAACCCAAGGAGGGATTATTGTCCCATAATCTTTCCTACCCTTTTCCCCACCCTTTCCTGTTGTGGAAAACACACCATATCTTTTTGGTTTACATGCCAACCAGGAAAACATTCCAAGATCAAATCCTTATTTTAATACCAATAATCCTAGATGGAGAAGCCACCCAAATTTCTCTTGGGCTAATCAAAATCAAAGACCAAATTATCCAAATCAGACCCACCTAAACCCATCTCCATTGCCTTCTCAGCAACCAAATGTGAGGCTAAATTCCGTGAGTATGCAGAATTACTCTGGGCCAATCAGAGATACGTAGCTCGATCAGATTTTGCGAGCTATTACAGAGAGTCAGCGAGAAAATGCTGAAGCTCTCGCTAAGATTCAAAGGCAATGTAAGGTAGAATTGGCTAATTTACAAAATGAGATAACGCATTTGGCTGAATCTTGTCAGCCAGGTACTCTTCCATCTCAGCCAATTCTGAATCCTAGGAACCTGCAAAACCCTAGGCAACATCAAGGCTAAGTACATTTCATTAATTAGGCCTTTGATTCTAATTAGAACCCGTCCTTTGTACTTCCTAAAAATAATCCACCAAACCTGCATCTGTAGCCATTATTATATCAAAATGATCCACATATTATTGAGAATCAGAATTGACTCTGCTGATCTTCTGAACTTGGTTAGAATCATTTTTTATATTGCCTCAATCTTTAATATTTTACATCTCAACCTAAATGAGATC
Organism: Thalassia testudinum; assembly: GCA_037157565.1. Taxonomy (NCBI): domain Eukaryota; kingdom Viridiplantae; phylum Streptophyta; class Magnoliopsida; order Alismatales; family Hydrocharitaceae; genus Thalassia; species Thalassia testudinum. Next base: position 11,846,567 of record JAZHRO010000072.1, read on the forward strand.
TGATCTTTCGAGATTCACTCTTATATTTTTAAGATTTTTATATAGGAATCTGATTTTGGTTCTACGAGATCTATTTTAGGCAATCTCAGGATGAGTTTTTACTGAGTGGCCTTATCTGTTTTTTTATTTTTGAACTAATTTTTCCATAACTCCTTTATTTTTACCATGCATATTCTTTTTAGGAGTTCTTTACTAGGGTTTACACCTAGCTGAAGGCGTAAAACTCAGCATTTTGTACATAGTTGTTTCCTGCTTTCTACACTTTCCTCTTCCCATACACTTTTCAGAATTCTTACTTCATCTTATACTGATTACCTTCATTTAGTCCGACTATTCACTTTGACCTTTAGTTAGAATTGAAATCGTCCGCATAGAGATCTTTGATCTCCTTTATCCGACTCCTTCCATCACCCCACACTAAATGAAGTGTAATATCTTTTCACCCTTCCTACAATGAGGACATTGTAAAATCTTAGCTTGGGAGGGTGTGAAGTGAAATTTTAACTTCATGTGTATTTGTAGAGAAAAGAAAATAAAAAACACCTTAAAGTTAAATACCCACGAAATTTAAAAAAAATAAAAATACCAAAAATTCTAAATATATCGAAAAAAAAAATATCGTAAAAATTTGAAAATGTTTGAAAAATTCATAAAAATTGGAAAATATTATAAACGTAAAAAAAAAAAATATAAATATGAAAATTTGGAAATTGAAAAATTATAACTATAATAAAAGGGCTGTTTACATCTAGAATAAAGAGAAGAAGAGGAAAGAAACATATATATTCATATTAATAATTAAGAACTTAATCTTTCTTTTTGGTTAGAAAAAAATATATAAAGAATATATAGTACATAAGAGCATTAAATCCTTATTTAGACTTTTAGTTATAACATTTTGTCAAAACACACTTTTATTTGAAAAATCTTAAAACAAGATTTTATTTGAATTAGAATCTTTAAACCTTAAAGCTTTGTTTTTTCTATTCTTACCCTGAAGTTAAGAAACTAAGGTGTATTAAGTTTAAAACTTAAATTTTGTAATTAAATTGCAACTTTTTAATCAATTAGATTAAGTAATCCTTTTGCTTTTTGAATATTTGATTTTATCATCAAGTTAACTAAAAAGGTCAGATATTCAGAATTAATTAAGTAGAGAGTTAGAATAACTTTAGTCTTCAAGTCTATTAGGCTATAGTTAGCTTAATCAACTAAAGGACATTTGGGTACACTTGGTGAGTTTTTGTCTTGACAGATCCTATAGGAGGAAACTAAAAGTTTAAAGAACCTGAAAGTGAACGGCTTTGTTGTCCAAGCACTAGTTTGAGAGCTAAGTAACCTAAACAACCAAAAATCACACACATAGAATTGTCTTGATGGCATCTGAGACTGTGAAAACACAGAGGTTAAGAGATCGATTCTAAATCCCCTTTAGTCCAAGGATTTCCACGGGGTAGTTCTTGAAAGGGTGAAGGATGTGCCACTCACGTAGAAAAAGGATTTGGAGTATAAAGTTAGTAAGAAAAATTAGAAGGGGGAGAAAAATAAAAAAAATAAAATAAAACACCCTGCAGTTAAGTACCTTACTACAAATGGGTACTTATGCAGTTTTTCCAATAAAAATAAAGCATCTCGGTATAAATAGATGCTACCCTTCCTTGCATCAAATAAAAGAACACCTCGCTACATATGGTTGTTCTAGCCTATAGAAAAAGTTGAAAAAGAATATGGAGATGAAAATTACGAATAAGAGACCTAGTGGTCCACCTGGGAAATATACACAAAAAGTGTTGACCTCAAGATATAAAACTGGTGAGGGGAAAGCAACCAAACTTAAGTAAGGCCAAGTGAAAGGCTTGAATTGGAATAATCTGGATTGAAAATTGATATCTTAAGATCTGGATTTTTGCAAATTTCGATGCCTTTAGGATAACTCTCTTCACAAGCACGGATGTTTTAAAATCATAGCTACTAAACCTTGGTATTGGGCAATGAAGCCTAAGAAATCAAGTTTTGAGGATTTGCAGTTAAGACCTAAAGGAGAAGGATTGACAAAATCGTAGGTCTTGAAGTTTGTCCTTAGTGCTGTGGGCTACTAGATTAAAGTTTTACTACTCTAAATTTGGTTAACGATGAATATGTGGTTAATTTGCTCAAATCTAGATTGATAGAAATCAAATATCTTAAACAAAGGATTAACTTAAGTCTATTGAGTTTCTGAGTTAAAATTTAGTTTCCACCTCTTAGGTTTGTTTTCTTAAAACACTTTGAATTCTGAGTTTTAAGGGTTAAGAATGGTTACAAAGAATGACTTTTGAGATTCTATATTGAGTTTCTGAGTTAAAATTTCGTTTCCACCTCTTAGGTTTGTTTTCTTAAAACACTTTGAATTCTGAGTTTTAAGGGTTAAGAATGGTTACAAAGAATGACTTTTGAGATTCTAATTCTTGATAAAATTCTTATTAACAACACTATTTTTAATAAAGTGTGTCTTGAAGATATTTTGAGTTTAAGTCTAAGTAAGGAAATTTTCACAAAATGCTCTGTATATTAGTTATTTATATTTATAAAAAATTTTTCTGAACTAAGCTTTCCTCTACTTGGTTCTTATTTATATTAATTTAAACCCAAGTGCTTCAAATCATCATATTTTTAGTTAATTTTGCTAGGGACTTGCAAAACTTTGACTTCAAGGTAGGGTTTTGTAGATTCCTAGGATTCAGAATTGGTTGAGATGGAAGAGTACCTAGTGATGAGAAGCTCATCATGGTCTCTAATTACCCCTAATTAACTAGTCTTCCTAGTTAATTGGCGAGAAATATGTAAATATATGGGTTAATTAAATAAGGGATAAATAGTAAAGGACCTTAAAATAAGTTAAAAATGCTTTATTATCATCCAATTAGTATTATTAATAATTTCATTAATAATTAGACTCAAAATATTATTAATAATTCATCTAGTTAATGTGTTAACTAATTTAAGTATAATATATACCTAAGTATGTAATAACTTATGTAACATTACTTAATTGAATAAATTAATCTAAAAAGGTCAAAAATGTAAATTTAAGGTCTAAATATAATAATTATCTTATTTACAATAATATATAAAATGTTGAAAAAGATTTAAATTAAAATAAACCTTGAAAACCTGACTTTACATTTTAGTACTTATATTTTGTTTCAATCAGGTCCTTATTCTCCATTTAGGTCCTCAACTTTCACTACGAACAAGTCCCTGGAACTTCTTCTTCTTTCCTTCTTCAGCCTTCTGGATGGATAACGACAGGAGGTGCATCCACCATCTGATCACCGCACATCCAACGTCATTCCTTCTTCAAGCTCCTGGAGCTTGTGCTCACCATCTCCTTTTCATCCACCGGTCTAGATGAAGCTGAAATCCCATTTTAGGGTTGGAGATAACCTCACCAGCGTCAGAGAAGACACGAGTGGTTACTCTACTCCAAACCACTTCTCCATCCAGATTCCACCTCCATCTCAGCTGCCACCACCTATAAATACCCCTCCACTCCCTCGATTTTCACCAAGTTATCTTCCTTCCCTCTTCTTCACTGAGCTAACCAATAGGCTACTATGTCTAAACTATGGTGACCTTCCTGCACTTCATTCATCTTCCTCCATCCATCTTCGATCGCTCTGGACCTCCGCCGAAGTCAGCCAAGTCTTCTAACGCATTGCTAACTAGGAGCTCCTCTGCTTCACCTGCCAAATGCCTGTCGGATTTATTTTGCCAACCCTCTAATTTCCTCCTTTGTTATGAGCCATCAATGGAGATCTCCAATCCCCTTTGTCCAAGTAACAGTAGGTTCGGTAAGTAGATTAGTTAGGATAGTTAGTTAGGTAGATTAGATAGTGTAATGCTAGATTTTTCACTCATCTTCCCCAGCTCTGGCAAGCACCTTGAGCTTGTCAGGAGTAATTAATTATCTTTTTAAGTCATCGTTCACCTTCTTTGGCCTCTCATGAACATTTCTATTATCTTTAATCACTAAATTGATCATTTAATTGTCTCAACCACCTCCACCTCCACCAACTACTCCTCCTGTCCATGGCAATAGTAGTTGAGCTATTTTCGCCTCCATTGGGGTCCTCCACCATTTATTCAACACCTAAGGGCCCTAATCCTCACTTTAATTTAAATAATTGCCCTATATAACTTGAACACCCAATTTGAATTAACCTCTTGAGCTCGTTGCCAATGGCGGCTCAGGACAAGTTCAAATCATTAATTATACATCTATAAATCATCACAAATGCATTTTGACTTGTTTTCTCCACTTAATTGAGTGGTAAAATAGGCCCCAAGCTTAACCAAACTCAGAACTTGTCTAATGTGAGTTCATTGTTTAATCTTCACTTTAATGAACAATTGACAGAATTAATGTGTTCCTAAGATTCCTTGTGACCTCAGGAAGCTTTTTGAATCAATAATGGCATGTTTTAATGACATCTGTGCAATTTATCTTTTTCTGGACTCAACAGATCTTCGACGAGCTTCGGCAAGTCAAAACAAGCTCTTCAGCCTGTAGAACTTCGTGTGAAGCTCCAGAACTCTTATTTGAAGTTCACTGATCATGCTGAGGCATTTTATTTGTGGTTTTAGTGTCTAGAGTTTTTGTTAGGTATTCATCTTCTCCAACTCCGGCAGAGTTGGTGATGTCTGACATTTAGGTTTAAACCTTATTTGAATGGTCTGAAAGCACTAGTGCCTCGCTCTGATACTATTCCTATAAGGCAACCACTGTGATAAGCATTAGTTTATTCTGATGAATAAGCTTCTTTAGAAGCTCAGGCGATAGCCCTGGAATGCTAGAAATCTTTAGTGAAACATCATTCTAAGGGTTTGAATCCATTCCTGTGGCTAAAGAGAAGATGATTTAGGCTTTAATTTTATCTGAAAAGGTTTAAATTAGAAAGTCAAAATTTAAAGCTTTATAGTCAACCTTCAATCTAATCCTTGGAATTTGTATTCAAACTGACAAATTGAGGAGTTCAAACTGTTGCTGAGATGTTTGTAAACAATTCAGATGAAATTCGGATGAGCTCTGATAAAATTTTTGCTAGAAATTGAATTCTATTCAGTTTCGGTTGTTTTTGAACCCAAACTAGTGATAGTAGCTGTGTGATGTGATCTAGATGAAAAATCTACCTAGATGGATTCTTAACAACCTCTAGAGGCTATTTGAAATGATTCAATAGGACTTTATCTGTCTGTTGGACCTTTTAGAACATAAATTGAAGTTCTAAAGCCCCTAGGAGAAGCTTTCAGCTTCTGCGCCTTCCTTGAAGCTCCTTAGAGCTCAGTTCCTTCACCTATAGCCATGGAATCATCTCCTAAACCTCTTCAATACCCCATCTGGAAGTCAAAAACCTTCTATGGACCTTAGAACTGAAAACTTCCACTCTGCAAACCAAAATAGCCATAGTCAACCCAAGACCTTCGCCCTTCAAATCGAAGAGCTTAACCTCCCTTGAGTATCAAATTGATACTTCAATCATGTAGAACAACTCAAGAGCTTTCCAGCAAGCTTTTATTTGCTTGGAATGGAGCTTTGAGCTAGCTGAAATTGACATTTGAAGTTTGGTCTGGGAGGGGAACTTACTCCCACATTGGTAGAACTGGAGTGGCCTCATGGGTATAAAACAAATTTGTGATAAGGGCTTCTCAGTCAACAGTGCATGGTGCAAGGAAACAAACTGAGCATTGGGTGTGTGTGTGGGCGCATGCAGTGCGCGTGCCTGGGTGTGTGTGCGCGTATGGGCATGCGAGTGTGGGCTCATGAGGGCATATGCATGGGCCTGGGAGGCCGTGAGCTGGATGGGCTCGAGACTATGCGAACTGGAAATAAACCAAAACTAAATAAAACTAGGCTTGGATTTAGTAGGGTCTGGTCACACCCTAAGAGGGGTGATGTGTATCCCCGATCGGTCTAAGCCACCAATTAAAAACCTAATTTTTGGTTTAAAGAGTTAGACCAGTTTGGTATAGAAGGTCTGAAAGGGTTCAAAAAGATAGAATGCAAAGGAAAGAAAGAGGAGAAGGAAGAGAGAGCTCATAGAGATAAAGGAAGGTTGAACAGGCACAAGGGCTAAAGAGAAAAGGCAGAGTAAGGAAGAGAAGAAAGAAGGAAAAGAAGACATGTTGTAAAAGAAAGAGCTTGAGAAAGATTAAGGAAAAAGATTAAGAAGATTAAGAAATAAGTAAAAAGAAAAGAGAAAGAAAGAGAGAAAGGTAAAAGAAGAAGAAGAAGAAGAAGAAAGAGGTTGAAGACAAAGAAGAGAAATAAATGGTTTAATTTCTTGCATATTATTAATTCCTTTTGAGCTTAATGTTGTAATAAGGCATATGTTCATTAGAAATACTTTCTCTTGCCTTAATCTCTTATAAATAAAAAGAAATAAACATGTTTACTTGTTCATAAAAGATCATTTGTGTAAATGTATTTTCCTACGGAATTTTCCATATTCTTTTAATTTGAAATCCTTAAGCAAAATTCATGTTCTTAAAGCAAATTTAATTTAACTTTCCAAGAGTAGCTTAGATTTAATGGCGAATTCTAATTAAGTTATGCCTCCCATTGAACGACCAGGACTCAACCAGTTAAAAGAAAAAAAATCTAAAATGTTAGGCTAACTTGACCCTATACAACTTAATCGACACAAATTCAAGTTGACCTAAGTTACTTTCTTTTGCACATAATTAAGCACAATTAACTTAACTAACTGTGTTAAGAAAGATGACCAACACCTGGCTGATGGGATTCAGCCAAAAGCGTGATCTGATCTCGTAAATCAGCCAATTCTACCTTACATTGCCTTTGAATCTCAGCGAGAGCTTCAGCATTTTATCGCTGACTCCTTGCAACAGCCTACAAAATTTGATCAAGCTGCTTATCTCTAATCGTCCCAGAGTAATTCTGCATACTCATGGAATTAGGCCTCACATTTGGTTGCTGAGAAGCTAATGGAGGTGGGTTTAGGTGGGTTTGATTTGGATAATTTGGTCTTTGACTTTGATTAGCCCAAGAGAAATTTGGGTGGCTTCTCCATCTAGGATTATAGGTATTAGAATAAGGATTTGATCTCGGAATGTTTCCTAGATGGCGTGTAAACCAAAAAGATATGGCGTGTTTTCTACAACCGGTAAGGGTGGGGAAAAGGGTAGGAAAGATTGTGGGACAAAGGTCCCTCCTTGGGTTGGTGCAGGAGTAGATAGAAAACCCAAGGAAGATGGATCTCTAGAATGCAAATTATTCATAAATTCCCTCCCCATGGGAATTTGTGAAACAGGTGAATGCGTGGGATTTTGCGTAGCAAGTAGAGGTGTAAGAGTTTTCATAGTATTTCGGACCTCATCAAGATGCTTTGCTAGGATGTCGACTTTGTCCAATTTTTCTGCAATAATTTCCAAATGCCTTGAACTGGATGGATTACTGATCTCGTGAATGCACTTATACGGATTTTGATGGCTGTATTCGTGCCCCGAGTAAATTAAGACATGGATGCATTATTGATTGAGTTCTCTGTCATCCCTTCAAATAATTCTGAAGTGGATTCTATGTCGCAATTGAGAAAGTTCCCTCCATAAGAGGCATCGACTAGATTGTGAATGCCTTCTTTCAATCCATAATAGAAGATATGCATTAGTTGCCAACGAGGGATGTCATGATGTGGGCATTCTTTTTGTAATTCATGAAAGTGTTCCCATGCTTCATGAATTGGTTCTCCTTGATTTTTATTGAAAGTTGCAATTGCTCACCTTAAAGCATTCATGCAACCAATAGGAAAGAATTCCTTCAAGAATGCAGATTCGAGTTCAGCCTAAGTTGAGATTGGTCTTGTAATAGTTCTATGCCAATATGCAACTTTATCATTAAGGCTAAAAGAGAACATCATCATGAGTAGGATTTTCCCATTTTGATGGGAACACCATCATGAGCCCTAACTAGCTCATTTTGACCTAGAAAAGAGAACAAAAGCTCCTACATAACTAAGTAAAGGGCCTAATTCAAGGAATAATTATTCTGAGAGGAAAGCATGAAATAAAGGGTAAAACTGTAATTTTACCATTGCAGTAAAACAAGAGGATTTCACAGGGGGTAAACATGGGTCAATTGGTTTTAACAAGATAAAAAGTGGGATGGTTCAATCAGAAAAGGGTTAATGTGCAATCTGGGAATTAAATGACATCCTATAACCCTAAAATAGACCTACTTAATTTAGCAAGGTTTTAGTTTGGACAAAAATCCACTAAACCCTCTAAAATTCATGGAAAAATATCCTTTAGGGTTTAGAACCTATTTTGACCTAAATAGGGGACCTAGTCAAACATTTTCCCTAAATTTGATTTTTGTGCAAAATGTCCAGTGAAACATGGTCAAACCTAAAATCCAACTTCACAATTGGATTCCTTAGGTCCAAGTTAGGTTTATTCCAAAATTTGGACCTAAGGGGAGTTCACCTTGACCTACTTTGTAAAATAGCCCAACATAATTACTTTTAGACCCCTAGCTTTCGAAAACCTTGCAGAGGCCCCCCTAGCTTCCTCACCATTCTTCGCAATTAGGTCCCACCTCCATTACAGCGAAGGAGTCCTACTCTAGCGAGGATTCAAGAGGGGATTTCTCCCTGATTCCTTAGAGACTACCTTTCAAATTTGAAATGGAGATTCTCTGTGGAATTCCTGATCGTGTGAAACCCATTTTGCACTCAGATTCCCACCCAATCTCTCATGCGAACGCATGAGAGATATGGGTATCTCTTGACATTTCGAATCTGGCGAGGTTGCCGTGCTTGGAAGCTTGCCTTCCAAGCACAAGGCCCTCCGCCTATGACTATAAACGATGCCCTAAGTCCTCCTGACCATCCTAAGCTTGATTTGGCCAAAGAATCCCCTAGAATTCCTCCTTTCCCCTCTCCACCCAAGTAGCCCACAAGATTCGGCTACTCTTCCTCCCTTTTCTCATCGCTCTACCACCATACCAGTGGCAGACTCTTCTCCGCCTCATTCTTCAGTGTCGTGCCATACCTGCGCCCGCGTCTTCATCCCTCTCATCGTCGTTGCCTCTTCATCTCAGGGCCTTCATCTCTGGCGATGGCAGATACGCGTCGTCCACCTGCTGCGTCCCCCATTCGTCTAACCACTCCTAAATAAGACCCCTCCCCCTACCTTCATTTTCCCCCACTTTATTTCTATTTTCGCTCCTCGACATCCACAGACCTCCCTCATCTTCATCTCCGGCGGACCAGCGGTGAAGGTGCATCCATTACTCCACAGATTCACATGCCTCGCCAACGACCATAGAAGCACCGTCACCTTCCACTGATCATCTTCCACTTCTCCATCGACCACCACATGCACCGTACCCTGCCCTCGAACAACCCCACTTTCATGGCCAAAGACCATCCTAGGCACGCACGCCTAGGTCATCCCGTGCCACGCAACCCACCGAGCCACCTTCGCTGTGACACAGTGAAGCCTTCTGAACGTTTTGACAAGGTTGTGAGGCCGTATTCATGGCTGATAGGTCTAACTGCTGCCACCATTAGAGAGGAAGTGAAGCTTGCTCGCAAGCTTGCTCCGGGTAGCCCCTCTCCAGGAAATCAAGTCCTAGGTGCATGACTTTACTCTGCGAATAGCATCAGCCATCTATCGAGGGCCAATGCACTCCGCTGTTGCAACAATTGAGTGACGTTCCTTGCAGGTGCGCATGAAGAAGTGGGTGTGACTTTTAGTCCCACCTCGGTAACTTTAGAAATGGCGAAGCTGTATAAATTATTTTTGTGTGGGCGAGGTGTGTGGGCTAAGCTCTTTTCCCCCTAACACGGAGTGAGGTCCCCTCGCCCACACACCGATCTCATTCGTGCTCACTCCTCCGTAGACCTGGCTGAGCTAGCCCGATAACCCTGCACTCCTCGCACATCACCCACGTAGGTGCACCTAGACCTGGGTGCGCTTGCCCAACCCATTTACCCAAGAAATGCTCTGGGAAAGTGAGCTTAAGAGAGGGAAGAGAGAGAGCATACGCAGGAAAGGGTAGGGGTAGGTTTTGCACTTCTGTGCAGGGAAAGGAAGAAGGAAGGGGAAGCTGGAGAAGTAAGAGGCTAAGGAAGGAAAGCTGAAGGAGAAAGAGTCCCAAGTAAAGCTAAGGCAAAGAAAGAACCAAGGTAGGAGAAGGCACAGCTAAGGAAAGAAGAGGACTTTGAAGGAGAAGCCAAAGAAGGGAAAGGAAGGAGCCGTAGAGAAGGCAAGGCTGAAGTCAGAGAAAGAAGAGCAAAGAAGCAAACATCAGAGAAAAGAACGAAGAGAAGAAAGAGAAGCTAAAGGCCAACACGCAAAGAAGAAAGGAAGAAGAGAGCTCAAGCAAAGCCAAAGAAGAAGAAGAAGCCACAGACAGGAAGATAGAGAAAGAGAAAGAAGAGTAAAGGAAGAAGACATCGAAAGAAAGAAAGAAGAAGAAGAGAAAGCCTAAGATAGAAGCATCTAATTTTTACATTGATTCATATTTTTTAAGCTTCTATAGACATTGAGACTAGTTCTATTCCTTCATTATTTGATTGAACATCTCATTTTATTACATTGAAGTTGTATTCCTAGGTTTTAAATCCCAATTTACTCCCCGTATTTGACCTCAGATTCTTAGTTTTTCGTGTAATAAATTCTTTTTTTTTTTTCAAAGCGATTTCAACCATACTACAATGCAATATTTACAAACCCGATTTCACTTTCGAGTAAATATTTTGGTGCCGTTGCCGAGGAGCAACGGCCACTTTAAAAACTTTGGTCACAACCTCTGATTCAGTACTAACTTGCTTTATTTCTTTTGTTGTGATTATTACAAGGGAAGAAAAGAAAATAGCCACACAACAACCACACTAGGAATAGGTAAATTCTTATTATCACTTTCTCTTAATCACCTCAAATCTGAAAAGGAAAATAAAGAAAAAAATCAATCTGGGGCTACCTGCTTTTCATATTTAGTAATTCAACAAAGTTGCCTACTTTTAATTTCAACACATTTTTTCTGTGCATCCATTTAAGGTAAGTTGGGCTAGCACCTTCTTGATTGAGCCCTACATACCATCTTTGTGGCAACTAAATTAAACCAAATAGAGCCAACTTAAGGATTCCAATCTAGGGTTTTCAGAGACACATCTTCTCTAGGAAAAGAATCAAAATTTTCAAAAGGAGGTGTGCCTAAGCCTTGTTTGAAGAGATTTATCCAAGAGAAACCCTAAGTAAATCAAGCTCTTAAATCACTTGAACCCTAAAAGAAAGGACCTAAAAGCTCTGATAGGGCAAAGAGGTGAAGTTGACACCTTGGGTCAACCAACCTTGAAATTAGGTCACTTTTTGCACTCAAAAAAATCTAAAGTTCAAGTGGAACGCTAAGCCCCTGATCTTAGTTAAAACTGTAGACTTAAGAGGTCAAGGTCCCCATTTGGTCTACCTGGAATCTCAGTGACAAGAAAGGTCGGGTAGGGGAAACCCTATAACTCGTGGGGATGCTCTACCATGTAGGGGTCTTTGCGGGACTCTCCTTCTCTGGCTGCCTAGGTATTTCTTAGGTGGATGGCCTTTCTGACTAAGGGGTATCATCCACCCCGAACCTCTATAGTCACTTAAAATTTTTTGGGTGTCTCGATTGGGTCTAGCACAGTTTAATCTCATATAATCCTTCGCTGCATGTTTGGTAGGAGGTCCTTAAGAACATCCTAAAGACCTCCTTTCAAAATCCACTCCTGCCAAGGGCAAGCCTCGACGCCCATGTTTGTGCAGCAACCCCACCACATAGATCTCTCTGATTCTTTAGAACCGAGCTCTCCTTTTTCCATCATGGTGCAACTAATTGAAGAAGAGAACAACCTTGAGCACCAACTTCAGCACTTAAATGATCTACTCCAAAACTTTATAAACCTGCCGCAGTGCCCTATGATGCGAGATCACTATAATCCTGCTACGGTGGCAATTGAGCCTCGAGTCCAGATCCCGACTGGAGGTCCTGATTCGGAACTCAAGCCCAACATGATTCATGCCATACGAAAATTCCATGGGCTTAACTCCGAGGATCCCTTCCAACGCATCAAACAACTCAAACATCTGGCCCAGACGTTCAGGTCAGATGTATAAAATCGGGATATTTTACACATGAAGATATTTTGTTTCTCGCTCATGGTCACGGCTGCTCAGTGGTATCAGACTCAAACATGTCCGATCAGCACATGTGTTGAACTCCAGTCCTAATTTTTGAAAAAGTTCTTCCTCGTTGGGCGGACGAATGCCTTGTGCCACTAGATCACTTACTTCACTCAACAATCGGGAGAACCTCTTCATGAGGCATGGGACCGATTCTTGGATCTCATGCGAAACTGCCCCCATCAAGGAGTTCCTAAATGAGAACAAGTCCAGTCTTTTTACCAGGGACTCTGAAGACATTCGATTGTTCATCAATGCAACCTGCGGAGGAAACATCATGGGTTAGCATGAGGACACGGTGTGAGAGATTCTTGGGAATATGTGCAAGAACTCCATCAATAATGACTCCATGGGCTTATTCGACCAGACGAATGCCTGTGCATCGACAAATCTTAGGGGAGCACATGAGATGTAGGGCCTATCCGCATCCGTCGACTTGGAGCTGATGGCCAGTCAGTTGGACAAGGTCTCTATCATAGAGAAGAAGGCGGACGAGCTGACTCAGCATCTGTAGTGAGCCACCTCTGTGCAAAACTCATTTGCACAACCACCTCTTGCGAGGGAAACTATGCAGAACATCTATCATTGATCTTCTCAGGGGATGGACCCATATCCACCCTCGCCTAGCTCTAGGACCAGAGGGACCTTTGATCCACTCTATTCTACTTGGGGGAACTCTGAACCGTGATACTCTAGATTTCCTAAAGCTCCTCAGACCTGCGAGGACCTCAACACCATCTAGAATGACCCATTCTCCAATACCTACAATCCTGCATGGCAGAATCATCCCAACTTCCTATGGGCAATAAATTCACAAAATCAATGACAACCTTATCAACCCCATCCACAAGCTCCTCGTCCATATCAGCTGCCTCAGCCTCGACCCAACCCCACCTAACAATCTGGGTCAAACCAAGCAGATCAAATGACTCTTATCCTTCAAACCCTAGCTGACATTCAGAAAATGATTGTGGTAATACAAAAGCAGCACAAGGACGAGATCACAGAGGTTCGCAATCAACTCGCCCAGATGGCAAATTCCAACCAACCTGGCACACTTCCTTCGCAACCTCTGCCGAATCCAAATAACGTGCCGACCTAGAGGCACATTATGAACCCAAATCCAGGCCATGCCCACATGATTTATTAGGCCCTTTCTGTTCCATCACTCGACAGGATGGAAGCTTCAACATCTTACGCGTGATTTCAACAACAACCACGTATTTTGCCAACCCTAAACCAATACCAAGCAAAACTAAACTTCGTAACTACCTGTAGTGGTACAGCAACTAAAGACCCACCATATCCAAACCACTCCAAGCCTGGTAGTAACCCATCCCTACGATACTTATCCAGGATACCCGTATCCCAGATCAAGAACCTAAACCTATTCTAGAGGAACCAACCAAGGTTCCATTTCCTAAGGTCTTGACCAAGGGAAAGAGGATAACCAAGCCCGTGTTTCCAGAGGAGGATTTGGTCAAACTCTTTGAATAAGTCTAGATAAACATCCCCTTGATGCATGGAATCCGCCCACGTACCGACTTACGCAAGATTTCCGAAGGATGTGTGTACACCCAAGTGTAAGCCATGAACCAAAAGTGGGAGTTCGATCATACTGTCATAGAAAGCCAGCTCTGTAATCTTGAGCAAACTCTCACCTAAGGCTAAAGACCCAGGTACCCCCCTGATCTCATGTACAATTGGTGATACCCAATTCGACAAAGCCTTATTAGATCTAGGTGCCTCCATAAACTTTGATTGGCCCATATTTGTGGGCTATTTAAGTACCTAAATGTCTAGACATTAAGTTAATTTTAACATTTACATAGCATACATTAGGATGTAAATAAATTAATTCATATTTTAAGCTTTAGTGCATAATTCATGCATTTATAATTAACCTAGGGTTGCATACATTTAATTAGTTAATTAGTTAGGTGCACTATTTTAATTAACATAGAAGTTAACTAGTTATGTATAAATAACCCTAATTATTTTATTCTTTTTCTTCTCCTTTGCAGGTAACTCCTCCGTCTTCGCCTCCTCCTGTGCTTCACATTGATTCTATGGTGTTTTGAAATTCAAATCTTTGTAGTCGTGGCTACAAAAGATAAGGAGGGACTGCCATTCAAAGGGAGGCCACCACCCATTTCACCACCATGCAGCATTCCACTACCGTGGGCCTCCACGGCCAAGCTCCATCATACTGTGGGCCAGTGGGGTGACAGACCATCGCACCAAGAGGATGGACTTGACCACCACCGTGCATGAGCTCCTTGAAGATCGCCTACTGTGAGTGCATCTACTAATGCATGACTTGTTACCACCATCATCAACCATCACCAGCATCCCCCTCCATCTTCTTCCCCATTCTCTGTTTTTCCTCCACACCATCAAAAAGAACCCAAAAAACTCCCCACACCCACTGTAGCACAAAGAGTTGCAACTCCTCCTGCCTGCATCTCAACCATGCCAAGCAAGCCTACCTTCCATGCGCCCTCACCTCAGCCATTGCACATGGCAGCACCTGCACACCCTCAGCCAGCGCATATGGCAGTGCCCTGCTCCATCAGACCACCCTCTCATGCCCTTGCAGCCTGTGGAGTACCCTCCAGTAGCACCTGCAATCCCCCAGTGCCCCTGCTTCAGACCTCCTCGCGCCTCCATTCACCCCAGCAGCTGACGCCATCAGACTCCACCGCACGCCCTTGCCTAACGCGCGTTCTCTAGTGCGCCCTCGCCTCGTGCCTGTGGTCGCCACGCCTTCACCTCCACCCACCTCTGCTGCAGCACCCACACGTCACCCACTGCAGCACCTGCAACCGCACGGTCACAAGGCCCAGCGTGCCCAAGCGGCCTGCAGAGCACCTGCGTGCCCACGTGGCCATGCATCTGCATGCCTACAATGCCCCCAGCACCCACGTGCCATGCCTCCTTGCACCTGCAGCTCGCGTGGCCAGCAGCAGCAACCTCCACCGCCGCCGCTTCTCTCCTCCGTTCAGTTGACTCCGGCCATCTCGCAACTTGCCGTCGCCACCATTGTGGAGCCCTTACTCCAACCAATCTATGCCCAGAAGAGTTCCTCGAACAATCATCTCTGCCATGCGTGAGGAGACACGTGGAATCCTCTGTTTATGGTGGAATCAATAATTACATTTCATGCCATTGCCACAAAATGAATTTTTATTTATGATTATTTTATTGTGGTGAATTTATGCCTTAGTGCTTATGCTTCTAGATAATTTTTAAACCTTATTTTTCATCTCAATGTGCATTGAATTTAATTTTGAATGACATCTTCATTTGCATGCAAGTGAATAGTACATGGCATACTCTTGCACATGTATAATTTTCTGACGTAAACATTACATTCACACCCCTTGACTTCTCCATAAATTTAATGTTTACCTTCAGAGTAATACAGGCATTGTTTGATCTGGCGAATAGTTTAGTGAACTTGATTTTGACCTAATTGCAAGTTTAACTAAGTCATTGCCTCCCTGTGGACACGACCTACTCTTCTATGAGTGGTTTAATTTTAATTTTAATTATTTTGTTAAGCGATTCTCCACCACTTTGATCCTATAATGACAAATCATCTTAATACATTATTTGAAAGTGAAAATCGACTTACCAAGTGGTGCCGTTGCCGGGGAGGCAACAGATGCCATAATTTCACCTGATTTTTATTTCTGATTATTTCTCATTGCATAGTGAGCTGACCATTTATCTTTTTTTCTGTGCAAGGAATTTGAGAAAGGAATTTGAGAGAGGTGATAGGCACATCTGGGAGAAGACGTCGACCTTGAGCAACGCCTACACATGGGGAAGATGAAGGAGACCTGGATCCTGCCTCCATAGGAGATTCTTTGTTTCATAAGTTTTATTTCTGTTTTCTTGCCCCTGTAGCAATTGGGGCTGATTTTTGGGAGCCTATTCCCTTTTCTTTAGATTTAGTTTTTTAATTTATTTTGTGGATTGTTTACCCTTAATTTGCTTGTGCATAAGTAGCTAAAAAAACTAAAAGAACAAAAAACATGAGCTACCTACTAGAAGCTTCCTGCCCTTAGGTCGAATCATTTAGTACTGAATGAGCAGCATCTAGATCTAATTGTTGTCTTGCATATTGCACGAATAATGCTGGAATCAGGTATGTATTTCTAATTTCACATTTCTACCTATCATGCAAATGCATTTGAATTAATTTTAGACAACATAATTTGTCTTGAAGCTATCTAACAAGTGGTCACATATATTGTTGAAAAAGGACTAATTAAAGGAGGGACATTTAAAAACCAAGGATTTGATTTTCAAACTTGGCGTGCAATTCAAAATTCAAAATCTTTTGCAGTGTATGCACACTTATATCTCTTGCACCACAGCACACTTTTATACACTCCTTAGGTTTCGAAATACTAGGATAAGAGCCCTTCTACTGTTTGATTCTGAAGTGTTTAGAACTTGAGATCAAAGGTTTTGTAACTCCAAAGAGGGGGATACCCTATCACGAATTTTTGGGGGTAGTTAAGAAGCACTGCAAAAGCACAGCTTCAAAGGAAAGCTTAGGCCTACTTGCATCCCTTGATCTTCCGTCTTTGGAGTTGCTCTACCATTTGAGATTTAGGGAAGAACACCTAAGCTCCGACTAGGTCTTCTTAGGCAATCTGTAGGCCGACAATAAGCATGTAAATTGATTGAACAAATTGTATTGTCACTTGCAATCTAACTTAAATCAAAAGCCTAAATTGGGAAAGACCTAAAATGTCCTTTTTGAATTGTGTTTTGCTTGGGGAATTTTGATTGAGGTGTGAGTTAGAATGGACCACATTGATTTTCATCCTTTCACATCTTGCCCACACCCTTACCCCCACTCTACACTCTTTGATCCCATATGCCGAGATGGTCCATCCTTTGATGGACATAATGACAATCATTGGGATCCGTTTTACTCCTATTGTAGAAGTATTGGCCTGGTTAAGCCCCAAATCAGTGTGTAGAACCTAGGAGCGGGATTTGCTTTGCCCAATATCCCACACACCATAGAAATACCCAACCCACCCTCCCTGAATAATTAAAATGGTTGGACAGACACTCCTGGGTACTATAAGCCTGAGCCTGACTTCTCTCCTGATAGAAATGACCTCTCCTCGAAGATGGAAATACAAAAAATGCAAGATGAAATGATTGAATTGTTAGGAGAATCTTCAAGAGCGGGCCAACAAGAAAGAGATGAAATTTGAGAACCAATCTACCCCATTGAGGATGACGTACACCCTCTACGCTAGATGAATCTCCCATGGGAGAGCAACACTTTAAGTTGGAGGGAAATTTTGGGGATTATGTAAGGGAGAATTGCTACTTTTCGAGGATCGATTTTGAAACCTCCCCACTAGATGACACTTCCTTGAGAGATCCACACCTTATGTCGGAGGAAGATACATATGAAAGTAGCTATGCATTTGATGAATAAAGGTGGCAACTCGAGGAAGATGATGATAAGTTTGAGTATCCACCTGAACTATATTGGAGTTTAAAGAAGGGAATGATGGTACCATTGGAAGACCTCGACCCAGATGATAGTATTTTTGTGACATTTGATGAAGTGGGACGAAGTCAAGTTGTTAATCCTGCCCTCCCTTCTGATCACGAGATGGAACTCAAGCCCACCCTTACGGAACCTAACCGTCAAGAAATTCACCTATCTGAGGAGTCCGATGTTACCAGTGTAAACCATTTACCTCAAATAGAGTACCCTAGGGGATCTGCTAAGATTTTAGATGATTCTAGACCTTGGGTATATGATGAATTATATGATGAGAAGAAGGATAAATTATATGTCATTCAAGATTCGAAGTGACACTAAGAGCGATTATGTCTTATTCAAAGAGTTAGCCCATGAGGTTGTCACAAATTTGACCAAATTAGGTTTCCTTAGCACACCCATCGATGATATTTGTCCTCATGATGAAATGATGGAAAATTTGGAAGCAACTTCTAAGATTTATGTGGATTCACATATAGACTTTGGGGAAGATTTGAGTAAAGAACAAGAACCCAGAGATGACATTGATAGGATAATCCCTAGATCTGTTGCTTCCAACCTGCCTTCATTTGTTTCGAAGTCACCCTCTGATTCGCTTATGTCTGAAGGTGAAATTTTGACTCCTAATGAAGTGCAGGAAGATACTTGTGATAGTGCAAGGAATGCTAGGGATGCAATTAAGGATTTGGAAAGATTGTTAGTGATGAACACCGAGCTGATTAAACCCAACCTAGATATTATGGCCATCCTGCAACCTCGAAACTTGGACACCCTAGACGATCCTTGGCTCAGAGATATGCTCACTTTTGTTCTGACTATGGGGATTAACAGGCCAATATTTCTTGTAATGGAGTATCGAGTATGGATTGAGGATTTCTTTAGTCAGTCCATTACCCTAGGGGTTTATCTCTGCACCATTACTTCCCCATCTCTATTGGAGGATCCTTGTCATCCTCCCCCTACCCCTTTAGAGGTTGTTATGCTAGTTTATCCTTTAGAACCTCCTCTCGTGACCTAGGAAAATTTCATTCCCATCTTAGTTGGGCGAGCATTTGCTATTGGGATTCATTATCAGCTTGCCAACATCCTAGGTTACCTGTTTTCTATGCCAGCATTACTTTGCTCAGTTTTAGGGCCTATTTCTGCGATCCTTGAACCTGATTTACAGGCTCTTTGGCTACTCGGCTGCTTGCAAATTAACGGCATCACATCTCTGACCCAGGTAATATCCTTCTTTGCAATGGGGACATTGCAGATTTTAGTCACGGGGGGGTGTACTTGGGGATATACATAGCATTTATACATAATGCATTCATGCATTTAGTTAAAGCATACGCATCGCATACATTTGCATTAAAAAAGGAAAGAGAGAACAAAGAGAAAAATATTTTATAATTATTAAACTTAACTGGTTGGTCCCTACATTGTTAAGTAGACTAGAACTCTAGGTTAGACTAAGTTGATTCTAGGGTCGAATTGTAGAAGCAAAGCGAGCTACTAGCTTTAGACCTTTAGGGTCCTTTGTGGACATAAGAACTTAAGTAGGAGTTAAGTTGCAGACCATTCCTCAGGAGGTTGAGGAAGGAAAGCTAGGGATTGAGTTAAAAGGTGGGGTAGTACGTGAAGTCTTGTTCTACCTTTTGGTTTACGGGTCCTTGTAACCCAAGCATCCAAATTTCACACACTTGGTCGTATGTAAGTAAGTGATCACCTTAATTCCTTTCTTGAAGGAAATTTGGTTCTCTTAGTTTTGACTTAGGAGAGGCTTGAAAACACAATTTGATTGGAAGAGTTCCTACCGTAGGAGAGGTGGAGTATATACACACCTTGAGATGGGATGATAACATATTACCTCCTCGATGCTTGTCTCTTATGATATCCATCCTACTGGGGGCATGTAAGTGCATTGTGCGGTTCAGGTACCATGGGCGACCCTATCACGAAGTGCCGATTGCCACAAGCCCGAATTTGCATAAGAAATCTGTGGGCGATACTATCCTGAAGTGTCGATTGCCAGAAGTTCTTGGGGTCGCTATGGATGGTGCTATCTCAAAGCATTGAAAGCCAGGCACCCTTCGAGGTACGGTGATGGGGACAATGAATCTGACACAAACCGTGTTGATAGTTGATCCGAGGTTAGACTTAGAGGAATCAAACAAAAAAAATATATATATATTATTCAAAAAAAAAAAATCCTTTTTCCTTTCTAGGTTGGCAATCATAACAACCTCAAATAACTCAGACCAATGCACATGCACAGATGCTTTAATCTTAGGGATCAATAAACCTTAGGGTAGAGTTAGAAATCAGGGAAACTTGTGCCTACAACTCGTCTTTAGCCGACCTAGTCTGTAACTTAGCAACTACTTGGGAACCTTAGTTCTAAAGTCTAAACTTAATATGTTTCTAAAGGAAGACCGATTGGGTTGGCTAGTCTACTTGGAGTGCTAGGTTTTGCTTGGATTTGCTAGGGACTAGCAAAATCTAGGCATGGGGGTATTTGATTAGACCATATTTGTGCGCTATTTAAGTATCTAAATGTCAAGACATTAAGTTAATTTTAACATTTACATAGCATACATTAGGATGTAAATAAATTAGTTCATATTTTTATCTTAAGTGCATAATTCATGCAATTAGAATTAACCAAGGGTTACATACATTTAACTAGTTAATTAATTAGGTGCACTATTTTAACTAACATAGAAGATAAGGGGTTATGTATAAATAACCCTAATTATTTTATTCTTTTTCTTTTTCCTCACCTTTGTAGGTAACTCCTCCGTCTCCGCCTCCTCCTGCACATCACATTGATTCTACGATGTTTTGAAATTCAAAACTTTGTAGGCGTGGCTAGAAAAGAGGAGGCGCTGCCATTGAATGGGAGGCCACCACCCATTCCACCACCGTGCAGCATTCCACCACCGTGGGCCTCCATAGCCAAGCTCAGTCATACTGTGGGATGGTGGGGTGACAGACCACTGCACCAAGAGGTTAGACTTGACCACCACCATGCACGAGCTCCTTGAAGCTCGCCTACTGTGAGTGCATCTACTGATGCACGACTTGTTACCACCGTCATCAACCATCACTAGCATCCCCCTCCATCTTCTTCCCTATTCTCTGTTTTTCCTCCACACCGCCAAAATGAACCCAAAAACCTCACCACACTTGCTGCAGTACAAAGAGCTAAAACTCCTCTTGCCCGCACCTGAACCCTACCAAGCGCGCCTGCCCTCCGCGCACCCTAACCTCAGCCAGCGCACATGGCAGCACTTGCACACCCTCGCCCACGCGCCAGCAGCCCCCTGCTCCATCAGACCACACCCGCGCACCCTTGCAGCCTGCAGATCACCCTCCAGCAATGCCTGCAATCCCCCAGCACCCCACTTCAGACCTCAACATGCCTCCCTTCACCGTAGCAGCCGGTGCCATCAGACTCCACCGCACGCCCTTGCCTAGCACGCGTTCTCCTGCACACCCTCCCCTCGTGCCTGCAGTCCCCACGCCTTCACCACCACCCGCCCGCGCAGTAGCGCCAGCGCGTTGCCCACTACAGCACCTGCAATCGCACGGCCACAAGATCCCGCTCGCCCAAGCGGCCTGCAGAGCGCCCGTGTGCCCATGCGTCCATGCCTTTGCATGCATGCAGCGCCCACAGCACCCCCGCACCACTCCTCCTCGCACTTGCAGCACGCATGGACAACAGTAGCAACCTCCACCACCGTCGCTTCTCTCTTCCATCTGGCAGACTTCAGCCTTCTCGCAACTTGCCGTTGCCACTGTTGCAGAGCCCTCGCTCCGGCCAATCTTTGCCCAGAAGAGTTCCTCTAACAATCCTCTATCCCATGCGTGAGGAGGAGAGAGGTAGAATCCTCTGTTTATGGTGGAATTAATAATTACATTTCATGCCATTGCCACAAAATGAATATTTATTTATGATTATTTTATTATGGTGAATTTATGCCTTAATGCTCATGCTTCTAGGTAATTGTTAAACCTTATTATTCATCTCTATGTGCATTGAATTTAATTTTGAATGACATCTTCATATTCATGCAAGTGAATAGTACATGGCATACTCTTCCACATGTATAACTTTCTGATGTAAAAATTACATTCACACCCCTTGACTTCTCCATAGATTTAAGGTTTACTTTTAGAGCAATACAGGCATTGTTTGATCTGCCGAATAGTTTAGCGAACTTAATTTTGACCTAATTGCGAGTTTAACTAAGTCATTGCCACCCTGTGGACATGACCTACTCTTCTATGAGTGGTTTAATTTTAATTTTAATTATTTTGTTAAGCGATTTTCCACCACTTTGATCCTACAATGACAAATCATCTTAATACATTATTCGAAAGCGAAAATCGACTTATCAAAGCTCATACCTACATCCCTCCTTGACCATCTTGAAGAATTCAAGCTTAAACCGATAGAGGTGACGTTGCAGTTAGCCAATCGATCCATCAAGTCACCTAAAGGAATACTCGGGGATGTCATTGTTAGGGTACGGGATTTGTACTTCCCGGTGGATTTTATAGTCCTAGATATGGATGCACCTAAGAACCCAAGGGATACACCGATTATACTAAGGAGACCTTTTCTGGCCACTACTAGGGCCAATGTAAACTGAGAAGAGGGCCAAATAGAACTAAAATTCGGGAACCAAAAGCTAAAGATGGACATCTTTAAGGCCTAACAAGGGATTAATTGCGGTGTTATGGAATAAATATGTGATATGAAAGCTGTGGTTGATGAATCACATATCGAGGACAACTTGATTATTCTAGATCAACCACTAGAAGATCAAAACCCGCAAACAGAGGAGTCTGAACCTGATCTAAAAGCATCCATAACTCCTTCCCTTGTTCCTGACACACACCTTGCATCGCCCGCTGCTGCTGATAATCCAGTCCTAGAACTCAAGACTCTTCCCGACCATCTAAAATACATCTTTTTGGGTTCCAATCAGACATTTCCTATGATTATCAACCCTAAACTCACACCCGACTAGGAATCCTGTCTGATTACTATTCTCTAGCAACATCGTATAGCCATTGGATGCTCTCTCGATGACTTGACTGGCATAAGTCCCTCTTATTTCACACACCGAATCTACACCGAAGAGGGCACACGACCTTTGCGAGAAATGTACAGACATTTGAACCCTAATCTGCAGGAGGTCGTGAAAAAGGAGATCACTAAGTGGTTAGATGCAGGGATCATCTACCCGATCTCCGACGGTTGGTGGGTGAGTCCAATCCAGGTTATGCCTGAGAAGGCAGGACTCACCATTATTACGACTGGAACCGGAGAGGTCATATGACTCATGTGGCAAACAAGTGGAGAGTCTACATTGATTATAAAAGACTCAATTCCTCCAAGAAGAAGGATCATTTCTCACTACCGTTTATTAATCAGATTCTCGAGAAACTGGCAGGAAATAAGTTCTTCTGCTTTCTTGATGGGTAATCCGATTATAACCAAGTGGCAATCCATCCTGAGGACCAAGAAAAGAGCACTTTCACCAACCCTTTCAAGACATACGCATTCCGAAGGATGTCATTCGGTCTCTACAATGCACCCGCGACTTTTCATCAATGCATGCTTGCCATATTCTTAGATATGATAGGTGATTATGTGGAAGTCTTCATAGATGACTTTTCAATATTTGGAGCATCATTTGACAATTTCCTTTAGCACTTGGTCCACATCCTCAGGCAGTGCATTGACGTGAATCTCGTTCTTTCCTGGGAAAAGTGCCCTTTCATGGTGCCTGAAGGAATTGTCCTGGGACATATGATTTCAGAGAAAGGCATCCAAGTCGATCAAGCCAAGGTGAACTTGATTTCCAAACTCCCTATGCCTAGCCCAATCAGGGACATTCGATATTTTCTGGGGCACATCGATTTTTACCGTCGATTTATCCTTGATTTTTCAAAAATCACATGCTCCCTGACCACTCTTCTCTCCAAGGACGTACCTTTCGAAATCTCCAAGGAATGCACTCAAGCATTTGAAATCCTCCAAGACCGAGTTACCCAAGCCCCGATCCTACAGTCCCCTGATTGGTCTTTAACCTTTGAGATCATGTGTGATGCACCTGATTTTGCTGTAGGAGAGGTATTGGGGTAGAAAATTGATGGGAAACCCATGGTCAATTACTACTCTATCAAAAAACTTGACGAGGCTCAACGTAACTGCATAGTTACTGAGAAAGAGCTGCTAGCCATGCTATTTGCCCAAGAAAATTTAGATCTTATCTCCTGGGTTCCCGTGTTGTCATCTACTCGGAACACATAGCTATGAGGCATCTCCTTTCAAAGAAGGACGTGAAACCTCGATTAATATGCTGGATCTTGTTGTTGCCAGAATTTGACCTTGAGATTTACGACAAAGCGGGAAAATAGAATGTGCTAGCTGATCACTTGTCCCACCTTCCTTCTGAGATCATTGATCCTTCTGGACCCATCATGGAACATTTTCCTGATGAGCACCTTCTGACTATCAATACAAGGCTTCCATGGTTTCCTGACATAGTAAACTACTTGGCATCACATCAAATCCCATTCGATTGGTTGAAGGCCAAGAAGGACAAATTGCTTTCCGATGCAAGTACTACTTTTGGGAAGACCTGTATCTTTTCTGCCTTGGTGATGATCAAATAATTAGATGGTGTGTCGCGGAAGCTGAAATCAAAGACATACTCTCTTTCTGCCATGACCAGGCATGCGGTGGACACTTTTCAGGACATAAAACTACAGCAAAAGTCCACCAGTGTGACTTTTACTGGTCCACAATTTTCAAGGACACATACAGTCACGGTAAGGCATGTACCCATAGCCAGACCCTGGGCAACATGAGCCATTGTTATATGATGCCCTTACAGCCGATTCTAGTATGCGAAATCTTCGACATTTGGGGGATTGATTTTATGGGACCCATCCCTATCTCGGACGGCTTCAAGTATATTTTACTCACCATTGACTATGTGTCCAAATGGATCGAAGCCTTTCCGACCCAAACCAATGATCATAAAGTTGTTATCAAATTCATTCACCAGAACATCTTCTCACGGTTCAAGATTCCACATGCAATAATTTTCGATGGAGGGATCCATTTCACAAATTCTCAGTTCAAGTCACTGATTACCAGATACGGGGTGTCACACCGAATCTCTACTCCTTACCACCCACAAACTAGTGGTCTAGCTGAGCTATCAAATCAGGAGATCAAGAAAATCGTCCATGTTACTGTTTGACCTGACAGGAAGGATTGGTCATCCTGGCTTCTGGAAGCTTTATGGGCTTATAGGGTTGACCACAAGACCCAATTAGGTATGTCACCCTTCAGACTGCTGTATGGGAAGGCATGTCACCTCCTCGTCAAATTGGAGCATAAAGCGTATTGGGCAGTTTAGAACTGTAATCTAAATCTTTCTAAGGCTAGAACCCATAGAAAACTTCAAATGAGCGGGATCGATGAATTACACCATGACATGTATTAGAACTCATGAATTTACAAAGAGCGAGTTAAAGCCTTTCACGATAAGCACATATCTAGAAAGATCTTTCATGCTGGTCAAAAGGTCCTACTCTTTGATGCCAAACTCAAATTGTTCCCAGGAAAACTAAGATCTAAATGGATTGGACCCTACTTAGTCCGATGAATCTTTGGAAATGGATCCATTGAAATCAGTCCACTCAGCCTTGATTCCAAACCCTTAGTTGTGAACATTCAGAGACTCAAATCATTTATTGACGTGACCGATAAAAATTTGGCTGAGATATCCTTTATCCTCCATTCTCCCTGAACTCATTGCACCAAGTCGATGGCGTAAAACTCAGCACTTAACGGGAGGCAACCCATCATTCTTAAGGAACCCAAAACCTTTCTTGACATGTCAATGCTGAATTCATATTGCACTTTAGGGTTCATCCATTAGAATAGTCGACTCCACCTTAGGTACTCGTACCCGAGTCTAGAAATCATTCGCAATAGTCATCTTGACTATATGCTCGCCCAAAATCAGTTCTAATGATTGAACTAAGCTGGATTTGAACCCACCTAATTTATAATGGGGACATTGCAAATCATAGGCATGGGGTGCTATGAAAGTGCAAAACTTCATGAAAACTCATCTCACAAGAAAAGGTTTCACAAAAAAATCACATATCACAAAAAACATCAAGAAATGAAAAAATCTTGAAAAAGAACAAAAAAAATTAAGGGGGGAGGAGAGAAAGATTTTTTAGGCCATACAAAACATGAGGAGGAAAAGACCAAAACGACAAAAAGGAGCACAAAATAAAAAGGAAAAAAAAAGAGACAGTCATTAGTAAGAGATTAAGGGATTAACCGAAGTTCTAGACCACATCAAGGAAAAGAGGAAAATAGGAAAAAAGTGCTAATGAGACACAAAAAGAGATTAGTAGGAATGCTAATCTTAGGCCTTTTTGGTTAAACTCTTAGGCTTAAAAATTCAAGTACTCGCTAAGATCTGGATAATCCTCAAGAGGTTGGGGAAAATGTGAAGCTTAAGTCTTAGGTCTAAGGCTTAAGGAGTATTCGGCCACGCTAACAAACCTTCGATTTGCTGGACTCGATAACCTAAGCACCCCAAACCACACACAGTCTGGTTCAGTGCGCATAACTCTCAAAATCACGTAAAAAGCGTTTAAATGTTCTGAAAAAAAAAGTTGCCGAGATTAGGAGCAGTCGATCAATACAAGTTGATTTGGATGAGTTCCCAGCACAAAGAGGCAGGAAATTCCCCTCGAAGATGCGTAACAACATATTGTCTCCTTGGTGCTTGTCTCCTAGGATACTTACATATCCTCTTGGGGGCCCGTAAGTACCCTGCTGGTTTAGATACCATGGGTGGCATTATCACGAAATGTCGATTGCCAAGGTCTGGATTTGGCTATAGAAAGCCATGGGTGGATTATTTCGAAATATCGAAAGCCAGGGTTCTGGTGGTTGCCATGGGCGATGCTATCACGGAGCATCGATTGCCAGGGACCTTTGAGGATTGATGATGGGGATGAGGAATCTGATACAGAGCATGTTGAGAAGCCAATCCGAAGCTAGAAATAAAAAGAAAAGAGAGATAAAACTCTCCAAACAAATAAATCATCTGTCTGTCCCTTACAAAGATGCACTGCAAACTAAACTGAGGCTAAAATATGTCTCAAGCATGGGTCCTTTAACCGCGAAGTCCAACGAACCTTAGGATAGTTCCTGCGAGCCTTAAAAACCTTCGTGGAGGATCGAGGCTAGAGCTGGTTAGGTCCAGATCTTGATTGGTACTTGAGTACCACTAGGCCTACTATCGGCATTTTAACCTAATCACAAAGAAAAAGAAAAAGCACTTATAATAAATTGTGGCAGAAACTCATGGTCTTGAACAGATGTTAAAATCATGAAATTTTGCTAATGGAATAGCAAAGGCTAGGCATGGGGGTATGATGGTGTTACGAACGCGTGTCCCAGACGTCTTCTAAGACGTCTGGGAGGTGGCCCAGACGTCGGACCAGACGTCTGGGATCACATCCAGACATCTGACCAGATGTTTGGGATCATTTCTGGACGTCTGGAAATTAGTTATTTTTGACATGCGTGGGTCGTTTGCGTGCATGAGCGCGCAGATCGCATATTCGCTTATTCTTCTCTCTGCGGCTGCAGACGTCGCTGCCGTGCTCCCTCTCTCTCCTCCTGGCGTGGCCTTAAAAAGACCACGCCTCCCCTCGCTTCCGTCGCCTCCACCCCTTTCCTCTTCTTTTTCCAGTGAGCGAGTGCGAGAGGGGGTGCGGGGTTGCTGCGGCGGCAATGGCCGCAGTGAGTGCGGAGGGGGTGCTGCGTACGAAAGCGGTGCTTAGCCGTGAGGTCGAGCTCGCCGGGGCTGCCAGGGCTGGCCGACGGGGAGCATAGCGGGCGCAGAACGACGCGGGAGGCCTGCTGCTGCTCGAGCAGCAGGCGCACGAGGTGCGACGTGGGCGGCGTCGCGAGCGGAGGGCGAGTCGCGCCCTGGTTCTGGAAAAATTTCCAGAATCAGACGTCTGTGCTTATAGCCAGACGGCGAGGTCGACGTCTGGAAGACTGTACAAACGTCTGAAAGGTGAGTTTTCCATGTTCTTCTTCCTTCTTGTCGACTGACCGTACTGAGGGAGGGAGATGGGTGTGCGCAGGCTTGGTGATTCGCCATCCAACATGAATCAGACGTCTGGCTATAGTACCAGACGGTGGGAGTGACCTCCAGACGTCCGGGGTGACCATCGAACGATTGGGAAGTAGGCCAGACATCCTCGCAGGCTTCTGGACATCTGAGAAACCACGCAGAACAAGGTAATTCTCTGATCCACTTTTTAAGACGTCTGGAATAACTTCCAGACGTCTGATTTTGCACAGTTTCGTCGTTTTCGACCTGTTTAGGGCCCGTTCGGGTTCCGTTTTCCGCGATTCGAGTTTTATTCTTTTCGGAATTAATTCCTCTACCCGTCTACAATAGCTATACACTATTTTGAGACACTCCTTGTGTTTGATCCTTGTGACAGGACCCCGTTCTGTTGCAGTCTCAGGGGTCGCGGAGGCACGCGGGATTCCCGATCACGCCCCCATTACTCCCGTTGTACCTGGTAGAGTGGCTTAAAGTTATTAATAAAATCTGTTAAATTATGGAACCATAAATAGAACCTAGGACATTGCATGAATCCTAGGAATGAGAAATAGATGGAATGATAGCTCCTAGGTGTTGCATGAATCCTAGGGCTGGAAAACTAGATTATATGATAGATCCTAGGATATGGCATGAATCCTAGGATGGGAAAACTAGTGGAATGTATAATACTGCAGTCTTGGAAAATGGAAAGAGATATAAAGCTGCCTGTAATTTGAATTAACAGCTGCCTGTTGAGAATAAATAACGTGGTTGAGAACATGGATTGTAAGAATGTGAAACTGGAAAGTGAAACCTGGATGTTTGAGTAAAAAGGATGGAACCCTACGGGGGAATTAGGAGTGGAACTCCTGGAAAGAGAAAGGACTGGAACTGAGATGTACTTGTGTACTGTCTCTTGGGTACGTACTACCAAGGGAAGTACCTGTACCTGTTTAGTGCAGAGTGGGGCCAGCCACCCCAGGGACCTGGGGTTAGGATCGGCCGCTCTGTACCGACTTGCTGGCCCTCGTGTATGTAGTATGGAGGAGAGCTATTAGTGTAGGGAGGTACTAGCTACCCCACGGGCCCCGGGGTTCTGCTAGCCTCCCACACCGACTTGTTAGGCCCACTGGGGCAAACCAGGGTAGTCAGGCGAGGGTGCGCGGACTGTGGAGGGGCAAGGCCCCGGTTTGGTTATTATGGAGGGGTTGGACCCCTATTACTGAGAGGGCTCTGCCTTGGACTGGTTCCGTGCTGTGCTTTGGGCGCACCCGTTAACAGAAACAACTGACCGCGTGCCAGTACGGGTTAGCTACCTGTGCATTTATCGCACGTGCCGTAGTCACCGTTACATCTGCCAGTGACCTTAGGGTGGTTGACTGAGGGTAGGATCACCACGGGGGACTCCCCCGGGCAGGAGAGCACCACGTGCTACTTCTACTTTTTGGAAAAGATTGCAATCAAGATCGTTCCCACGAGGAACATTCGAGATCAAGAAAAGGATCCGAGGAATAAATGAAATAGTGAGACAATTGAAGATGTGAATAAAGAAAGTAATCGAACATAACAGCTACTGTACACTCTACTGTTGTCTTTAGTTTAGTTGCCACTCTACTCAGCGTTTTGCTGACGTGTTACACTCGTTACCTTTCTCAGGACCAGGTGTTGAGCAGCCAGGGTCAGCGGCTGCAGAGGATGCTGGGCCGAGTACGGTCCAGTAGTGTTACCACTGTCTCTTGTACCTCTTTTTGTTTTGTTGTAGTGAGTAGTTCTTGTTTCCGCTGTACTTTCCTTACCTGCTGTTCAATTATATTATGAATGTTGTTCTACTGTTGTGGTGGTACATACTGTGGTAGTTTCTTTCCTTACTGCTGTACTTTCTTACTGTTAGTTATATTCATGCTGAATTTGGTTTATTTTACTGCTCTTTTGGTTACTTCCTCGTTGGATGACTAGGTCTTCGGATTAGTTGAGTCGGTCCAGTTCTCGTGTCTCGTAGGGACTCGGGAACCGGGTCGTTACAGATGGGAACACCATCATGAGCCCTAACTAGCTCATTTTCACCTAGAAAAGAGAACAAAAGCTCCTACATAACCAAGTAAGGGGCATAACTCAAGGAATAACTATTCTTAGAGGAAGCAAGAAACAAAGGGTAAAACTGCAATTTTACCATTGCAGTACAACAACAAGATTTCTCAATGGGTAAACATGGGTCAATTGGTCATAATAATATAAAAAGTGGGATGATACAATCAGAAATGGTTAATGTATAATCTGGGAATTAAATGACATCCTATAACCCTAAAACTGACCCACTTAATTTAGCAAGGTTCTAGTCAGGATAAACAAAATTCGTGGAAAATATCCTCTAGGGTTTAGAACCTTCAATTTGGTCATTAGAACCTATTTTGACCTAAATAAGGGACCTAGTCAAACATTTGCCCGAAATTAGGTTTTTGTGCAAAATGTCCATTCAAACGTAATTAAACCTAAAATCCAACTTTGCCATTGGATTCCTTAGGTCCAAATTAGGTTTATACCAAAATTTGGACCTAAGGGGAGTTCACCTTGGCCTACTTTGCAAAATAGACCAACCTAATTACTTTTAGACCCCTAGCTTTCAAAAGCATTGTAGAGACCCCCCTAGCTTCCTCGGCAATCTTTGCAATTAGGCCTTCCGCCATTACAGCGGAGGAGTCCTACTCCGGCGAGTATTCAAGAGGGGATTTCTCCTTGATTCCTCAGAGACTTCCTCTCAAATTTGAAAGGGAGATTCTCTGAGGAATTCCTGATCGTGTGAACCCCATTTTGCGCTCAGATTCCCGCACAATCTCTCATGCAAATGCATGAGAGATATGGGCATGTCTTGACCTTCCAAGTCCGACGAGGTTGCCATGCTTGGAAGCTTGCCTTCCAAGCACAAGGCTCTCCACCCGCGACTATAAAAGATGCCCCAAGTCTTCACGACCATCCCAAGCTTGATTTGGCCAAAGAATCCCCTAGAATTCCTCCTTTCCCCTCTCCGACCAAGTTGCCTGCAAGCTCTGGCAACTCTTCCGCCCTCTTCTCATCGCTCTACTACCATATCTGTGGTAGAGTCTTCTCCACCTCGTTCTTCCGTGTCGTGCCATACCTACGTCCGTGCCTTCATCCCTCTCATCGTCACCGCTCTTCATCTCAGGGCCCTCATCTCTAGCGACGGTAGATACGTGCCGTCCGCCCGCTGCATCCCACCTTTGTCCATCCACTCTCAGATAAGACTGCTCTCCCTACTCTTCACTTTCCCCCACCTTATTTCTACTTCACACCTCGATAGCCACAGACCTCCCTCATCTTCTTCATCTCCGGCAGACCACCGGCGAAGGTGTATCCATCACTCCACTGATTGCACAACAAAAATACACCTACAATTGTGCCATCTTGTGCTATTTCCTAGCATTTCCAGTGCATATTAGGTATCCATAGTCGCATTTGTAAAAATAAATGCATGCATGCATTTATTTGAGAGGGGAGGAGAGTAAATAAAATGGCCGTGAAATTAACATTTTCCTCAAGTGCTGCTTTGCAAATTCACTATCTTTATTTTTAATTTTATTTGTCTTTGAATTTCTTTACGCAGCTGCAAGGAATGGCCTCTTCTTCACGCCATGTCTTGCTCAGCTTGCCTTGCACAGCCACTCCTTGCCAGCCATGCACAGCCGCATGCACAGCCATGCACAGCTAGGGCATGGCTGTGCATGCCTTCTTCCTCTTTAAATAGGCTCGGCTTGCTTCTTTGCAAAGGAAGCCTGGTCCACACCAAAAACACAGAAGCTTCCCTCCTTCCAGGCAGTCTCCTCCCTGGCAACAGCGCTAGAAAAGATGTATGGTCGGGCCTGGATAGGTTGTGTTAATACATTGACTTTATCGTTGTAATGAGTATAGTGGTTAACCAAAATCGAGCCTAACCATCTCTTTTACAAAATTTTCTTTTTACCTAGCCTACTTGATTTTATCTTGGTCACTTTTAGGCCTAGGGTCGAACTCAGGGAAGTGGGATTAGAAGTGAAGAAGTTTCTTCGCCTTTCCTATAATGAAACTCTTCCGTTCGTTTATTGTGTTCTTGGAGTTTTTCTATTTAAGATTTTTTTCTGATAATTTTTGTCCTTGAGGTACACCCTCAAAATCAGGTTCTTAGCTTTGAGCCAAATTAGGGTTCCAAAATAGGTCTTGCTATTCGCAAGACTGAGTACCTGCAAGTCAAGGATTATCTTTTCTCTTTTGTATATATTTTTTTATCTTTTACTGGCAAGAAAGAGAAGTAGAAATAAAGTAAATATAGTATATATATATATGTATAAATTATATATGCATAAAGGGGTGGGGGTGGAGGTGGAGATGGCATGTAGCACGGTGTCGAGTTGGTCGTCGTCTAGGAAGACACAACCAATAGGACGAGGTGCTGCGTGGAATGTAGCATGGATGGGTGGAAGATGTGTGCAAAAATCCACGCACCCACACACCTCGCCAATGACCACAGAAGCACTGCAACCTTCCGCTGATCATCTTCCACCTCTTCGTCGAGCACCACATGTGCCCTCCACTGCTCCCGAACAACCCCACTTTCATGGCCACAGACTGACCTAGGCACGTACGCTTAGGCCATCCTGTGCCACGCCACCCATCGAGCCTCCTTCGCCGTGACATGGCGAATCCTTCTAAATGTTTTGATAGGGCCGTGAGGCTCTATTCATGGTTGACAGATCTGACTGCAGCTGCCATTGGAGATGAAGCGAAGCATGCTCACAAGCTTGCTCCAGGTAGCCCCACTCAAGGAAATCAAGTCCCAAGTGCGTGGCTTTACTCCGCAAACTGCATTAGTCATCTATCGAGGGCCAATGCACTCCACTGCTGCAGCAATTGAGCGATGTTCCCTGCAGGCACGCGCGAAGAAGTAGGTGGGACTTTTAGTCCCACCTTGGTAACTTTAGAAGCGGCGAAGCGATATAAATTATTTTTGTCTTCTACGCTCTTTTCCTCCTAACACGAGGTGATGTCCCCTCACCCAGACACCTACCTTGTCCGTGCTCACTCCTTCGCAGACCTAGTTGACCTAACCTGATAACCCTACACTCCTCGCGCATCACCCATGCCGGTGCACCTGGAGTCAGGTGCACTTGCCCGACCTGTTTACCCGAGAATGGCTCTGGGAGAGCGAACCTAAGAGAGAGAGGAGAGAGAGCGTATGCGGGGGAGGATAGGGGTAGGTTTTCACTTTTGTGCGGAGAAAGGAAGTTGGAAGAGGAAGTTGAGGAAGGAAGAGGCTAAGGAAGGAAAGATGAAGGTGAAAGACTTGCAGGGAAAGTTAATGCAAAGAAAGAAGCAAGGCAGGAGAAGTCACAGTTGAAGAAAGAAGAGGACTCTGAAGGAGAAGCCAAAGTAGGGAAAGGAAGGAGCCACAGAGAATGTAGGGTTGTAGTCAGACAAAGAAGAGCAAAGAAGTAGACATTAGACAACAGAAAGAAGAGAGGAAAGAGAAGCTAAAGGCTTGCACGCAAAGAAGAAAGGAAGAAGAGAGCTCAAGCAAAGCCAAAGAAGAAGAAGAAGCCACAGATAGGAACATAGAGAAAGAGAAAGAAGGGTAAAGAAGGAAGAAGACATCAGAAGAAACAAAGAAGAAGAAGGGAAAGCCTAAGATAGAGGCATCTGATTTTTACATTGATTCATATTTTTTAAGCTTCTATATACATTGAGACTAGTTCTATTGCTTCATAATTTGATTAAACATCTCATTTTATTACATTGAAGTTGTATTCTTAGTTTCCAAATCCCAATTTGTTCCCTGTGTTCGACCTCAGATTCTTAGTTTTTTGAGTAATAAATTCATATTTGTTTTTCAAAACGATTTCAACTATACTGCAATGCAATATTTACAAACTCGATTTCGCTTTCGAATAAACAAGGTCCAAGAGTTTGAGATAGATTTTTAAGATCTTCAATATGTTGGAATTGATCCTGGGAGGCAAACCCGTGAAACGGTGGGCTTAGACCTATAATATTTGGCTTTAATTCTGGGTCATTTTCCACAATGGGAATCCAAACATTAGGCTCTACTTGTGCATTAGATGGATTATAGTAGCCACTGAGTAGAGGCCTAGGACTAGGAATCGGTAAATCGGGAAGGCAAAAACCAACCTCAGGTTTAGGTGGAGGATAGGTTTGAAGGTTCTGTAAATTATTTAAAGCAGCTGTTAAGAGATTGATTTGGCAATTTTGTTCAAGCATTCTAAGGTTTTGGTTTAGGAGCACCTCATGAATGTCAAAAGGCGGCATCTCCCCCTGACCAGAAGAAGAAGGGATCTTGGGATTCTAATTTTGCAATTGATCCATAGAAACAAATGAATTAGATGGGAATTTAAATGGTTGCTTAGCTGCAACTGGCTTAGGAGCACCTGTCAAAGGTGTTACAAGAGGCAGATTCAAGGATTGCCTCTCGTGCATAAAATGAAAAGAATGTGCAAAGGCACACTCACAGCACCAAAAAATCAGTGGCAACAAAACTCGCAAAACAGCGCAAAAAAGTAGGTTTTTCTCTTCTTTCAAAAGAAAGAGGAGAGTCCTAGAATACGCAAAACAAGTATAATATCAGTATCAAAATATGCATCCTAAACCTGTGTCTACGCAAGTACGTATCCTTGAAGCTCAAAGGTCTAAGGTCTAGGATCGAGACCGCTCACTACTGGCTCCCTGGGGCTCTAGTAGTGAGATAGACTTGTTGATCTTCCACCAAAGCCACTAGAGGTGCAAAGAGGAGTGATAGAAAATTTAGACTTGTGTGACTCTAGTGATCGCGTTGTGTGATAACATGCAACAAACGATATCAATAAAACCGCATTCACTCTACAATCAGATTTAAGTCACAATTGTTATTATCCTCCTTTTCTTACTTAGTCTTTTAAAAAATATGATAGAAAGAAATAAAGTGACCACCTTTTAAGTATTTTTAAAGAATATGTGGTCATGATATTATCTCCAGGACAGGGATCCACATAGTTTTTTTCGTGTGTTTTCCCACTGATGCGAGAAAAACAGTAGAAATTTCCCGAGTCAGATTGTAAAGCAACTAGCAGATAAATGCACTCCTAAGAGTGTATGCCTAAAACATGCTACTGGTAGTCAGAAAGTATGCATTTTTTGTATTTTTTAATTTCTTTAATAACTAAATGCAACAATAAAACTAAACTAGAGACTAAGGAAAGAATACTTACAATGGTATGTATAGTGAAAAATAAGATAAAAAAAGAAAACCTGCCTTCTTTAATGAGAATACCCGCAGACGTAAACCTGAAAGGAAGATAGAAAACAAAAACAAAACTAATTAATACAGAGCACTAAAAATAGTAATAATGGCGAATATAATTACAGTTACCTCCCCAGCAATGGCACCATTAAAATGATGGTCATCTTTCTCAACATAGTTAATTAAGTTAATTGTACCTATTTAGGTGCAGAAGAAAGTAACTTAGCTCAACTTGAATTTGTATCGATTAAGTAGTATAGGGTCAAGTTGACCTAACATTTTAGATTTTATTTCTTTTAACTGGTTGAGTCCAGGTCATTCGCAGGGAGGCATAACTTAATTAGAATTTACCATTAAATCTGAGCCACTTATGGAAGGTATAATTAAATTTACTTTAAGAACAAGAATTTTGCATAAGGATTTCAAATTAATAGAATATGCAAAATTCTATAAGAAAACACATTTAGACAAATGATCTTCTTTTACAATCAAGTAAACATGTTTATTTATTTTTACAAGACATTAAGGCAAGAAAAAGTAATTCTAATGAAAAAATGCCTTATTACAACATTAAACCTATGCAAGAAATTAAACCATGAATTTCTCTTCTTGTCTTCAGCCTCTTTCTCTTACCTTTCTCTCTCTCTTTCTCTTTCCTTTTTACTTATTTCTTAATCTTCTTAATCTTTTCCTTAATCTTTCTCGAGCACCTCTTGTAAAAGTCTTCTTCTCTTTCTTTTCGTTCTTTCTTTTCTGCTTGTTATTTTTTTCTTTAGCCCTTTTGCCTGTCTACCGTTCTTCTCTTTACGAGCTCTCCCTTTCTTCTCCTCTTCCTTTCCTTTGCTTCTTCTCCTTCTCTTCTAAACCTTAGCATCCTTCTAAACTGAACCGGCCTAACTCTTTGAACCAAAAATTAGGTTTTTGATTGGCGGCTTGGACCGGTCGGGGATACACAGCACCCTTCTCATGGTGGGACCAGACCCTACTAGCTCCAAGCCTGGTTTTATTTAGTTTTGATTTATTTCCAGTTTGCATAGTCTCGATCCCATCCGGCTAACGACCTCCTAGGCCCCATGCACACGCTTTCACAGGCCCACACTCGCACGCGCATAGGCACACACACACTCGAGCACGGGTAGCGCATGTGCCCACACACACACCCAATGCTCATATTCATTTCTTGCAGCGTGCGCTGTCGACTGATATGCCTTAAACACAAATTAGTTTTATACCCAAGTGGTTGCTTCAGTTCCACCGATGAGGGACTAAGTTTCCCCCTCCCAGTCCGAACTTCAGATGTTGATTCCTGCTAGCTGAGAGCTCCATTCCAAGCAAATAAAAGCTTGCCAGAAAGCTCTTAGGTTGTTCTACATGATTGGAGTATCAAGTTGATACTCACAAAAGGTTTAGCTCTTCGATTTCAAAGGCGAAGGTCCTGGGTTCACTACGGCCATTTAGACTGTAGAAATGAAGTTTTCAACTCTAAGGTCTACAGACAAGTATTTGACCTCCAGATGAGGTGTTGAAGAGGTTTAGAAGATGATTCGACGGCTGTTGGTGAAGGAAGTGAGCTCTAAGGAGCTTCAGGAAGGAGTAGAAGCTGAAAAGCTTCTCCATGGAGCTTCAGAACTGTAATTCAAGTTCTGAAAGGTCCTACAGATGGCTAAAGACCTAATGAATCAATTCAAACAACCTCTAGAGGTTGTTAAGAATCTATCTAGGTAGATTTTCCATTAAAATCTCATCATAAACCCACTATTGTCAGTTTGGGTTCAAAAATAACCCAAACTGACAGGAATCAACTTCTACCATAGAATCCATCAGAGCTCATCCAAAATCTAATCGAATCATTTACAGACATCCCAGGAACTGATTGGACTCTTCAATTTGTCTGTTTGAATCCAAAATCCAAGGATCCGACTCAAGGTTGACCATGAAGCCTTGAATTTTGACTTTTTGAATTTAGCCATTTCCAAGGAAATTAAAGCCTAAAATAACTTCTCTTTAACCACAGGAATGGATTCAGAGCCTTAAAATGATGTTTCAATTAGATTCCTAGAGTTCTGGGCCTGTCGCCTGAGCTTCTAAAGGAGTTTATTTGTCAGAATAAATTAAAGCTTATCATAGTGATTGACTCATAGTAATGGTCTCAGGGCAAGGCACTGAAAGTTTTAGACCATTTAAATAAGTTTTAAACCTAACTGTCAGACATCTCCAACTCTACCAGAGTTGGAGAAGATGAAGATCTAATAGAAGCTCCAAGCATTGAAACCTCAAATAAATTGCCTCAACTTGATTAGTGTGCTTCAAATCAATGATCTGGAGCTTCACACTAAGTTATACAGACTGAAGAGCTCTTTTGACTTGCTAGAGATTACCGGGGCTCCGGTGAGTCCAGAAAAGGGAAAAATTGTACAGATGATGTGAAATTATGCCATTAATGATTCAAAAAGCTTCCTGAGGTCACAAGGAACCTCAGGAACACATTAATTTCGTCAATTGTTCATTAAAGTGAGAATTAATCAGTGAATTCATAGTAGACAAGTTTTGAGTTTAATTAGGCTCAAGACCTATTTTCCCACTCAATTGTGTGGAGAAAACAAGTCAAAATGTATTTGCGATGGTATATATATGGATAATTAATGATTTGAACTTCTCCTGAGCCGCCATTGACAGTGAGCCCAAGAGCTTAAATTAAAATGGACATTTAAGTTATAGAGGTTAATTACTTAAATTAGAGTGAGGATTAGGGCCCCTGAGTGATGGATAAGTGGTGGAGAGCCCCAGTGGAGGTGGAATGAGCTCAACCACTGCTGCCATGGACAGCAGGAGCAGTTGGGTGAGGTGAAGGTGGTTTAGACGATTAGATGATGAATTCAGTGATTAAAGATGATAGAGATGTTCATGAAAGGTTAAAGAAGGTGGTCGGTGACTTAAAAAGACAAGAAATTGCTCTTGACGAACTCAAGGAGCCCACCAGAGCTGAGGAAGATGAATGCGAAACTAGCATTACAACTATCTATTCTACCTAACTAATTAACCTAACTAATCTACTTACCTAACCTACTATTACTTGGATGAAGGAGATAGGAAATCTCTGTCGATGGTCCTTAACGAAGAAGGAAATCAGAGGGTTGGCGAAAGAAGTTCGGAGAGCGTTTGTGAGGTGAAGTAGAGGACCTCCTAGTCAGCGACGCTTCAGAAGACTTAGATGACTTCAGCGGAGATCTAGAGTGATAAAAGATGGATGGAGGAAGACGGATGAAGCGAAGGAAGGTTGTCAAAGTTTAAAGATAATAGCCTATCGGTTAGCTCAGTGAAGAAGAAGGAAAGGGAGCTAACTTGGTGAAAATCGAGGCTGTGGAGGGGTATTTCTAGGTGGCAGCAGTTGAGATGGATGTTGAATCTGGATAGAGAAGAGGCTAGGAGTGGAGTAACCACTAGCGTCTTCTCCGACGTCGGTGAGGTTATCTCCAACCCTAAAATGGGATTGTAGCTTCATCCAGACAGGTGGATGAAAAGGACATGGTGAGCATAAGCTCCAGGAGCTTGAAGATAAAGGAATGACGTCGGATGTGTGGTGATCAGACGGTGGATGCACCTCCTATCATCAGCCTTCCAGAAGAAGGAAAGAAGAAGTTTTAGGGACTTATTTGTAATGAAAGTTGAGGACCTAAATGAGGAATAAGGACCCAATTGAAATAAAATATAAGGACTAAATTGTAAACTCAGGTTTTCAAGGTTTATTTTTTTCAACTTTTTATATATGATTATAAATAAGACTATTATTATATTTAGACCTTGAATTTACATTTTTGACCATTTTAGATTAATTTATTTAATTAATAAATGTTACGTTATTGCATACTTAGGTATATATTATACTTAAGCTAGTTAACACATTAATTACATAAATTATTGATAATATTTCGAGTCCAATTATTAATCAAATTATTAATAATAATATTGGATGATAATATAGAATTTTTAAATTATTTTAATGCCTTTCACTATTTATCCCTTATTTAACAATTAACCCATATATTTACATATTTCAAGCTCATTCACTAGGAAACTAGTTAATAAGGGGTAATTTGAGACCATGATGAGCTTCTTGTCAATGGTCAGCGAGGGGTTCCAACCCCATGACTGGATTTTTAGTAGCAGCAAGTGGTTTATGGTAAGGCTCAGGAGCATGGGTAGGAGCTAAAGGTATCTCTAGGTCTGGTTCGAGCTACTCTAAGTGTGGGGTTTGATCCTCTTGTGGTTGATCATCAGAGACAGGCAGGTTTTCCTCAACACATGGGTCATCAACCACGAACTAAATGTCATAAATTTATTCGATAACCCCAAAATTAATTCATCCTTGGGCCATAAAGAGATTAATTTTTAGTGCTCTACTCCCAAATTTTAACTCAATTTGGCCCACCTCACAATTGATGTTGGCCCTGGCTATGGCCGAAAAAAAGGTCTCCCTAAAATGATTGGTGTGTTCTTCGTGTTCTCAGGAGCATCCATGTCTAAGACTATAAAATCCGTGGGGAAGTAAAAATATGAACCCTAACTATGACATCCTCAAGAATTCCTTTTGGTCACTTAACAGATCGATTAACCAACTACAATAACACCTTTGTCGGCTTGAGCTCAATTTCTTCAAGGTGGTCAACTAGGGAAGTGAGTATAAGTTTATGGAGGCTCCTAGATCCAACAATGCATTGTCAAATTGAATATCACCGATTGTACAGGAGATTAGAGGGGTACCAGGATCTTTTGCCTTAGGCGAGAGTTTACTTAAAATAATGGAGCTGGCTTGCTTCGACAATACAATCGGGTTCCTGCCTTTGGTTCGTGACTTCCGCTTTGGTGTACATATATCTTTAAGGAATCTCGCGTAAGTCGATACATGGCATATTACATCCATCAAGGGGATGTTTATTTAGACCTACTCAAAGAGCTTGAGCAGGTCCTCCCCAAGAGCCATAGGTTTAGTTTTCTTCTTTCCCTTGGTCAAGGCCTCAGGAAATGGAACCTTAGTTGGTTCCTCTAGAATTAGCTTAGGCTCTTTATCAAGGATGGGCATGTCCTGGATAACTAATCTAGGGTTAGGGTCTACAGTCTCAAGTGAGTTGTGGCTAGGAAAAGGTGGGTCCTATGTTGCTTTGCCACTATGAGTAGTGATGGAATTTAATCCTACCTGATTCTGGTTTGGGCTAGGGAGGATAGGTGTCTGCTATTGAAATCCAGAATAAGAGGTTGAAGGACTTGTCCTATCGAGGGATGTAGCAAAATGGGCCTGATAGATAAAGTGGGCTTGGCCTTGATTTGGATTCATAACCGCCTCGGGTTTGGCATGTTATTTGAATTCAGAAGAGGCTGAGAAGGGAGTGCACCAAGCTAGCAAGCACTTGTTAGCTGGGCCAATTGATTGCACAGCTCAGAGATCTATGCTTTATGTTGTTTTGGCATGTCAACCAAGGTCTGGAGAATCAAAGATGTCTGATCTTCCTTAGGTGGTCCAGATTGTAAATTTTGATTGGGCCTTGGTTGAGTGGGTTGATAGGGATGTGGGTTTTGTGGTTGGGGTTGGAATTGAGGACTTGGATTTGGGTTATTTCCCGAACATGCAATGTTTGGATAATTACACCATCTAGGGTTGTAGGTATTAGAGAAGGGATTGTTCTTGATGGTTTGGAGATCCTCACAGGTCTGAGGAACCTGAGAATAATCAGGGTACGAGGGTTCAGAGTTCCCCCAATTGTGGTTGGTTGCCCCAAAGTTACCTCTGAAATCGTAATCAGGCAGGGGTGAATACACATCCAACCTTGGAGAGTGGTAGATATTGTGTGCAGCTTCCCTACTTGAGGGCCAGTGTGCATATGTGCCTTATGGTGTAGAGGTGATCTTGTGTAGATGTCGAGTGATGTCATCGACATTCTTCCTGATGATGGAAACCTTATCCAATTGACTAGCTACCAACTCCAAGTCAACGGATGCGGAAAGGCCTTGAGATTCATGTACCCCCTGATTGTTTGTCAATGCACGAGTGGACGTACGGTCGTACGCACCCAGTGACTCATTATTTAGGGAGTTCTCTCACATGTTCATGAGAATTCCCTAAATCTCATCTTCATGCTGACCATAATGCTGCCACCATAGGTTGCATTGACAAAAAGCCTGATGTCATCACGGAGCCCAAGGTCAAAGGATTGGACTTGTTCCCACCTCGGGACTCTATGATGTGGGCATATGCGCTTGAGATCCAGAAAATGATCCCATGCCTCGTGTATAGATCTACTACTCCTTGGGAGATATGCGAGATTTGGTGCTGCATAGCATTTGTTCGACCAATGGGATAGAATTTTTGTAGGAAGGTGGCTTGAAGTTCTTCCCATGTGTTGACCACTTGTGGATAAGTTTGAAACTAGTAGGCAACTTTGTCGACCAGAGAGAAGAAGATCTTTAAGAGCTAGCCGTCTCGATTCTACATGTCTACCCTAATGGTGTGGGCTAGATGCTTCAGATTCTTGATGTGTTCAGAAGGATCCTCGGAGTTCAAGCCATGGAATTTTAGAGTCATGTGAAGCATACGAGGTTTGAGCTCCACCTTGGGTCCTCCTGCAAGGATATTGATTCATGGTTCAATCTCCACTACCGCGGGATTGTACTGATCTCGCATTTGAGGATGCGGAGGTGGGTTGATGAAGGCATTGATCTGATCTCTAAAATCAAAGAATTGTTGTGGTTCAAAGTTAGGTTGTTTTGGCTTATCCACAATTGTGATTGGAGGTTTGGGCTTAGAATCAAAGGAAATGTCAATATGATTAGGTTGTTGCACAAGCATGAAGGTCGAGGCATGGCCTCGATGAGAGTGAATAACTAATGGAGGCCTCAAGGGTGGTCTTAAGGACTTCCTCCCAAGCATGCACCGATGGAGAAGATGAGGGATAGAGTATTAGATGGACCCAATCGAGTCACCCAAAAATTTTTGGATGACTATAGAGGTTCGGGGCGAATAATACCCCTAGATTAAAAAGTTGTCCACCTGAGAATTACCTGGGCAGCTAGGATGGTAGAGTCCCACAAAGATCCCTACATGGTAGAGCGTCCCCACGGGATACAGGGTTTCCCCCACCTGACCTTCCTTGTCACCGAGGGTCCAGGTAGACCAGGATGGATAACATGACCTCTTAAGTCTACCAATTTTAAGTTTAGATGAGGTGCTTATGATTCCACTTGAACTTTAAGATATTTTTGTGCAAGGTGACCTAATTTGAAGATTGGTTGACACTACAAGTTGGGTTAACTTTACCTGATTTGTCCTTGATTATTAGGTCCTAGCTTTTTAACATTCAAGTAGATATTTAGAGCTTGATTTTAACGTTTTCTTGATTAGTCCAATTCAAGCATAGCTTGGGACACACAAAAGTTGGGAGAATATATTCTAGATTAAGCAAGCGGAGTCCTCAACCCTCGAATAGAAATCCTATTTTGGCTCCGATTGATCCATTTAGTTCCATACAAATTTAGTACCTAGGGCTCAAGTAAGAAGGTGATAGCACTAGACACCTTAAACCCTAAGTAGGTGTAGAAATCAGGGTTAGGATTTGTCTACAAAAGAATCAAATTAGACAA
The DNA here is from genome assembly GCA_037157565.1 of Thalassia testudinum. Taxonomy (NCBI): domain Eukaryota; kingdom Viridiplantae; phylum Streptophyta; class Magnoliopsida; order Alismatales; family Hydrocharitaceae; genus Thalassia; species Thalassia testudinum. The sequence continues at coordinate 11,889,405 of JAZHRO010000072.1, forward strand.
CTTGTGAGGATTGATTCTAAGAATGAAAAGCAAGTTGTCCCTAATTTGATTTTCTTCCTTTTTTATCTCTTCTCAGAATTAGGGGCATTTAAGGAAAAAGGGAATGGAATTTACATGCCCTTGGAGTGTTTGGTGCATGGCTGACTCTCCTCGATTGGATTCCTACACAGATCACAACAACAGAGATAGAGTAAGTATCAAATCAGAAATCGCAATCAAGACATCAAATTGAGCGTTGCTCCCAAGCAACGGTGCCAAAATGTTGCTTGCTCTGAATCAGGGTTTTAAAAGTTATATGCTATAGTATAGTTAATAAATCACGAATAACACCTAAAATTTATAGCTTGAAAGAAATTCGAGGTCAAACGCACGGAGCAAGTAGCAATTTAACACTCAAGATTGCAATTCCAAGCACAATATAGTAATATAATGGAAATCTCAAGCACAAATAATATAAATATAGAGGCATTATTCAATGTAGGCAAAAAGATTAGGGTAAAATGATGATTTGAATCACCAAATTATCCTATTACAATTATACTAAATAATGCAATAGCACTAATCAACCAAATGCCACGTAAATTGAGTGCACAGTTCACTCCCTGTCAAAGATCAGACAGCTGGAACTTCAGTTAGACGACTTAACCATCCAGATGCTACAGTGCCAAGAGGGAACTCTTCTTCTTGGCTTCTTCTTCCTTTCCTTTCTCCTACCTTAGGTTCTTTTCTTCTCTCTTTACTCTTCACGCACAAAGGACGAAACTAATGGATTTTTGTTAGGTATTGGGGGCGTTCAAGAGCAAAACCCCCCTTTCCCCACTCTCGCTTCTCTCCTTTCCTTGTCTTCTCAGACTCGGGTGTATAAGTGGGTCGGTAATCGGATAATCGGGTCAGGGTCCAGGTTCTTGGGCAGTGGTCAAGGACGAGGGTGCATAGGGTGTGCGGGGGACCTCACCCCCCAGTGTCGAGGCAGTAAAGCCCTAGCACCTTTTCCATTTATATGCGGTTGGGGCTCTATTGCTTGCCGATGTGGCACTAAAATCCCACCATTATTCTTCGCACAAGACAGTGAAAGATGCAACTGTTTCCTTCATCAAATTGTCTTAGAGGACTTGTTCAAAGGCATGAATTGATCAATGGGAAAACTTCTTGGGCTGAATCCATGTTACCTGGAGTGAGTTCTTGGGAACTGTGTTGCAAGAACATGTGCTGGAGGTCTGTTGAAGTAACTACGTCAATGGCGACCGGTGAGGAGTACCTGAAAATCAAATGAAGGGCCTCACAACCGTGTTAAAGGATTTCAAAAGCGTCACTGGGTGACGACGAGTGTAGTGCAAGTGTTTAGGTGTGGTGGCATGGTCAGGAACCTTTAGGCGAAGGCTGTGAGTGCGGGTGAAGGCGTGTGTGTTCGGTGGCACTATAGGGGATCAGTAGCCCTCGATGAGTGAGGGCTTTTGATCGTTGTGATGAGGCAGAGGTGTGGAGTGTGGGAGCGACGTGTTTGTGTGTGTGTGGAAGCTGCTAGGGCTTGGTGGAGGTTTGCCGGCGATGTTGAAGATGAAGTCGCGAGAGGTGATGTGGTGGTCGAGTCGTAGTGACGAAGATGAAGTTGTGAAGTAGTAGAGCTAGGGAGTTTATCTGAGTTGGTAGCAAACAAGGAGGAGGAGGAGCAACACCAGGTCTAGTATGGTCGGCGTCGGAGATGAAGGGAGCTCCGGTGGGAGAGAATGGTGACGACAAAGGGGGAGGAAGCGCCTCGAGGGTATGTCGAGGTGCGAAAGAAGCTGGGGAGTCGTGACCAGTCGGCTATAGTCCATGACAGCTGGTAAAGAAGCTTAGAGGAAGGGGCCATCGGAGTGAGAAGGAGCGAGCCGAGGAGGAGAGGAAATAGGGCTAGATTTGGCTCAATTTCTTGCTAAGGAGGTGAGGAATGCCATGGGGATCTTTTATAGGCTTAGGAGAGCTTGAAGAGTAGGAAACAAGCTTCAAAGCTTGCTTAGGATTCAAGAAGAATCCCACTGATTTCCTGGGTTCGCACGCAAGAATCAGTGGATTTTAGGAATTAGAATCGATCCTAATTGGTTTTCCTCTGTGTGAGCATAATCCCACCAAATTTGGTGGCCTTTGATTGCCATTTGCATGAGATTTGAGTTGGTCAAAGCCTACCTGGTGGCCATTTGACCTCCAATGTTGACAAGGACCGATTTGATGAGAAGATTAAGAAGTTTGGGGGGTTTTTGTAATAATTTCAAAAATTGTGGGGTTATTTGAGAGAATAAGAGTCAAACTTGGACTCATATGCAATCTAGGTCGAAATAATCTTAGATTGGATCCAAATTTTGATACAAACCTAATTTTGACCCAAGGAATTTAACAGTGAAATCAAATTTAGGTTTTTACTAGGTTTGATTGGGTAAATTATGTAGAATCCCAAATTAGGGCAACCTTCTGTCTACGACTTTGTTTTAGGTAAAAATGGGTTCCGATGGTCAAATCAATGATACCAAATCATATAGACTACTTTTTCATGAATTTTAGAGGGTTTAGGTTAATTAAATCCTGACTATAACCTCAGTAAATTAAGCAAGTCTATTTCTAGGGTTTCAGATGTCCATTAATTCTTGAAATGCATGAAAACCCATTTCTGTCTACATGGACACACTTATTAGACATTAATTACCATATGACCTTTAATAAACCCCTAAAATACCTTATGGTTATTCTATATTTGTGAAATGCGGTTAAAATTGCAGAAATAACTTTAGTTTCTTATCTTCTAAAAATAGAACATTATGCTTATACGACCCTCTGATGGTTATGTAGGAGCTTTTATTAACTTTATCAGACCAAATTGAGCTCATTATGGCTCATGATGGTGTTTCCATCAATATCCTTCTTGATTGTAGATCAGGTTAGGTTGATCATCAAAGGATGAAGATCTATAATCAATGTAGGTGTGAGAAGGGTAACAATCATATTCTTGTTTTCCAGGGTTAGACCCTGGACACTGAGGAATGGATTCATATCCCCAATCAAAGTTATCTTGGCTAGTGGATGGGTAATCATAAGTCGAGTCGGGATAGTAATCATCTTGAGGATAAGTAGTGGTAGGAGGGTAGGATTGGAATTGTGTGTAGCATGTGCAAGCATACATGGTGATGTAGGAGGGGAAATAGAATAGAGAAAGGTTCCCTACAATACAATCAACGAAACCTGTCCTTAGGTGGGTAACTTAAAGACCTACAGACTCCCAGGACCCGTCTTGAGATGATAGAAATGATTTGGTCTACTTCTATGTGGTCAATCCAACCAGTTAGGAGGAGTTGGGGAGATGGTTCTTCCTTTGGCTTACACCTCCGGTTCCTTTGATACCCCCCAACCGTGGTCATTTGACGTGACTCCCCTTGCTAGACATCAGATGGACCAATAGAAGCAGATTAATCGAAAGAAATCTCAATAAGAACCCAAAGAGTGAGTTAATCCTTAAGGCCAACATCTACTCAATTTTAATTAGCCTTGGGATGATTGTGCTCTTGGAATGTGATGGGCCCTTTAGATTGGTTGTGCCCATATTGATCAATTCAAATGTGTGTGTGTGCATAACTAGGGTTTTCAAACAAGGTTATTTGATGATTTGCTTTTAGGGTTTAACCTTGTTTAGTAGCTTTTAGGGTTTAATCTTTGGTGTATTCAATCAAGTTTAAGAGAACACTCCAAGTTTTGCAAGCACTGGTGATGATATATTTCTTTAAAAATTAGAAATAATGTGGAGTGCCTGGTTCAGCCCTAAAAATCAACCCTATGTGGCAAGCTACTTAATGCATCAGTTTTAGATTGAGTGGTGCGGCCCAAATAGTTCAAGCAATTGGCCTGTTGCACGACTTGATTAAGGCACACAAAAATGTTCAACTTAATCAAATTTCTACTCACTTATCTATGTGTTGAGTTAAGGTGTACCAGATCCACAGGTTAGATTCCGATTAAGTGGTAGAATCAATGTGATTGTTCACCTTATGTCTAGAACTTTGTGGGTGTTTAAGTTGTGTCACTTTTAGCTTAATCCCACAAGAAGAGAAGAGTAATTTTTTTTTGTATTTTTAGTTTATATGGATGGGTGAGGCAAGGTGAAGTTACAATGAATTTATTAAAACACCTAAGTTGATTTGAGTTTGAGTTATTAGGTGATGGAATGGAATTTAAGGTGCAGGTGATGGGTATACACTTACAAAACCTTTTAACCACACTTTACTCCAATCTATTCTACTTTGGCTCACATTGGAAGGGTACCTGTAATCACAGAAAGAAATGAGCAAAGTGAGCTAAAAAGTTAAGTAAGATGAAAAACGTAGAAAAACCAAAATGCATTGCCTCCCTGGCAGCGACACCACATTGATGAGCGTATTTCATGAGTAAAATTAGGGTTTCAGAGAACCCATTGTCATAGTGACAAAAATCGCTGCAAGGTAAAATTTATAATTGAAACTTGAGGTAAGTCCTGAGTCTAAGACGGGGAGTTAAACGTTTGGTTTTGAAATATGCACTTTCGATTTTATTTGTTCTTGTTGTTTTGTCTTTTAAGATTTTTTTTGAATTTTTATGAAGCAAGAGATCAGATTAATTGTTATCTATTCCACTCTACACTAAGAAAATAAGAGAGAGAGAGGGAGAGAGAAACATTTCTTAAAATCGAAAAATGTATATTACAACAAATTGAAATTACACTAGAAAGCAATAAAAGATAGAATGGGTTGAGAAGAATCCTCCTTTATAGTCGCTTGGAGGACGACTCGCTCTTACCGCACTTGGATGAAGGTGGTGGGAAGTTGGAGGAAAGAGAACGGCGATGGAGGGAGGAGGATGAGGTAGGACATTGTCGCGACGGGGATCTCTTCCCAAAGTGGTGAGAGGACGGCCACGGGATGCTCCATGAAGGGGGATGAGAGGTGGGAAAAATATTTGATTTTCTACTCTGGAGGAGCATCCTGGGCTTGGGATCAGCTCTCTCCAGAGCCTTAGAGGTGGTGAGGGAGAGAAAGGAAGAGATGAAGAAGAATAGGAGGGGTAGGGGTCTATTTCTAGTGGAGGAAAGGATCCATTTCGTACCTAGAACATTTAGTGACTGCCATAAACTTCTCTGATGATGCGTCGTAAGCATCACTAATGCTCCAGCTCACATGCCTCACATGCAGAGCTCGTGTGTGATCTCCATTCACCCGTGTTGCACGCGCCCACTGCTGCTCGCTGCCTCCTCGTGCTGTGCTGCCTTCGCATGCTGCGCTACCTTCGAGCACCCACTACTGCACGCTGTACTATTGGGCATGCCAGTGCATTTCACGTGTGCGATGGTGTAGGAGCACCCATGGGCAGCCAGGATAATGCCATGTTGTGCACTCTGGGCTATCTATCTTTTTTCCTTTGATGGGGTTGCTACAGAAGTCGAATTAAGTTGATTTTCGCACTGTTTGGTTGCGATCATAGACCCAAATCCATCCATGCAGTCGGATTTGTTGTTTGAAGCTCGAAACTATCACCTAGTCTCTTGGCCATTGATCTTCCTCAGACTGCATAAGGTGCTACGAGACTCCGATCAAGACGATTTTGGAGGTGTTCGACTCCAATTGTCATCCTGATCTGAACCCTACGGTCGAATCATTAATCCAAGGCTTCAAATTAAATCTCCTCTCCTGGGCATAAAAGGATGCAATTAACCTAAAATTTAAATGACTACTCTAAATGTAGAATGTTACATTTTATGCAATATTTATAACATGGAATGCATATGCAAGCTTAAGGACATGCACAAATTGGCAGTTTATCCTAATTAAATGTGTCCTCATTAGGTATGTCCAATCAAATCGAATCACTTCAAATCTGATTTCAATCAAATCATGTAAATTAGGAATCTTTCGCCTTGATTGATATTACTAGACAAATAAGGCAAAACTGGATCCTAATTTCATTTTTTTCCTTTTTAATCCTCCAAAGATAAAAGCTGATTTATGGGAGAGAGAAAAGTGATTACCTTCCCCAGGTGTGGTTCCTCGTGCGGCTGATCTTAAGTGCTTATTCCACCTCGTAACAATGCAACAAAATAGATATAACAAGTTAGAATCCAAATCAGAATGTGGTGAATTGCGCGTTGCACAATGGCACCAAAGTGCTAATGCATTCTCATCGAGTTTTAGAAATGCATTGTAGTATAGTCAACGAAAATGAATCGACATTTAAAATTTATAATGCTCGAAATCAAAAGAGTTCCCAGGTCACCCCACGGAGCAAATTGTGCAATTCAACCAATAATTAATTGAATAAAAAATGAGCACAACAATCTGATTCAAAATTGAATAAAATATGCAATGTATTATTCTCTCAAAATAGAGATAAATTCAAGTTTCCGTAGAGTGAGAATTAACTAAATGCAAGGCTAAAAATTTGTTTCAACTTAAGCACCACAAGCCTTAATACTTAGCCATTTTCAAGCCTTGTTAGATGTCTCCAAGAGGACCACAGATGTCTTAAAGTTAGGAATTCGACATCTATGGTTCAACTCAAGTGAAGTTGACAAGTCTGCCCAAGACCAAAACCCACCCCTTTTCATTCAAACTAAACCCCTTTCTTTCTCCTTAGACCCAATTCATGCATGGGGGCCCACACTCACATGGCGTGGGTGAGTGTGGCACATGCATGACTTGTACATGGGGACCCGACCCCCAATGACTAGGGAGATCAGGTAAGGAGTGCATAAGGTTATTAACAAAAGTTAAAACTAAAATCCTATGATGTGAGACAAATGTTCAGGACCTTTTTATTACTGCAGCTGCGTAGATGATTGAGGTTCAATCGAAGCTACCATTGTTCTTCAAATTAAGGTCCAAATGACACCTTAATGTTGTTTCACGTCGATTGGAGTTGATGGCGTGGTAGATGATCGCTGAATGATGGCTGCCGGAGGTGAAGAAGACGATGATGACGATTATGACCTGTAAGCATGAAAATGGCCTTGCAACCTCAATTAGATATCTGGGAAGCTCTGCCATGGTGAGGGGGATCTAGTGGTGGGGTTATTGGGTGATTGAAGCCATGCGGTGGCCAGATAGTGAAGGTAGTGGTGGTTGCCGGTGACCATGGTCGGAGAAGATGAAGGAGAGGGTGTAGCATGCAATAGTGTTAGGCAAAATATTCATGAGGGTGAGGAGGATCTTTCGCCTAAGTTAATTGGGTGTGTGGAGGATAGAGGCAGGTCAACGGTGAAGGTGACCGTAGAGGTGGTTGCCGGTGTCGAAGGAGGAGAGGGAGATTAGGTCTAAAAATCTACCTAAGTGTAATTGGGAGGATAAGGAGGCGAAGCCCTAGGTTAATTTTGACAGATGAAGTGAGGAGAGTGTTATCGGTGTTGGCGGTAGGCAACATCTAACGAGGAGGGAACCAAAGTCGAGGAAGGCAAATTATAGGTTGAAGCTTCACACGAAGCTTCGTGGGACGAAGATGAAGAGGAAACCTCTGCCCATTGTACGTGGTAGAGGCCGAGGAGGTGGGACAGTGAAGCCCTAAGGTATGTCGATTTGATAGTCGGTGAAGAAGAGAAGGTGGTTTGACGGTCAAACGGGTACCATGTTAACTCGAAGATGTTGAGACCATTATATAGATGATGTTCCCTTCTTAATTGAGTCAAAAGATGCACCTTTGGTATGTGCTTTGGTAGTGACTTTGGCTCAAAGCTCTCAGGCTTGTCGGCATTGAAATCAACCAAGATTAAGCTTGAGAAGGTGCTCATTGGATCAGGGATCTTCTGATTGTTAATCCCACCAAGTTTGGTGGGATTTGACAAGGATTTTGGTGTCCAAATCCTCGTCCAAAAATTGCACATGATGGGTTTAGGACATTGTAGTTGTCGCCTTTGAGTTGGAGATGAAGGTGATGGCGACAGAGGCTAGAATGCAAGGATCATCAAAAGTTAAGGACCTGAATGCAAAAGTTAGGGGTAGTTTTGTGATAATCAGGAACTTAGGGGCTAGAATGTAGACTTGGTCAAGATGGACTCTGATTAGGCTCAAATATTGCGATTAACCCAATTTTGATCCAAGGAATCTAATTGTGACTTTAAATTTGGGTTTTGACCATGTTTGACTAAAAAAATTACAAAGAAGCCCAAAATAGAATAAATTCCCACCTAAGTCTCTATTTTGGTCAAAACAGGTTCCGATGGTCAAAGCTACAGCTCGAAACCTCTTAGCATATTTCTTAATGATTTTTAGGAGGTTTAGATTGTATTTATTTTCAGTAGAACACATTCAATTTATGTAAGGCTTTTAATAGGGTTTTCATGTAATAAATTAGTCCTTAAAATACATAAAACCTTGATTCAGTCAACTCAGGCAAACTTTTGGGGAAATTAAGCTTATTTGACGATGGATTATGCCCTGATTAGTGCCTTAATTAATTTTCATTTGTGATTAGGTGTTAAAATAACATAATTAACTTGTTTTCTCTTCTTCTTAAATTCAATAAGCTAGATTATGACCATTCTTAGGTCTAAAGTCTGTAATTTAACATGTTTCTAAGGGAAGATCGATTGGGTTGGCGACTCTACTTGGAGAGAAGGGTTATTGCTTGAGTTTGTTAGGGACTAGCAAAAACTAAGCATGGGGGCATTTGATGAGCCCTTATTTGTGGGTTAATTAGTTACTTAAATGCCTACACTTTAGATTAATAATAATATATAAATAGCATGAGCAAAAATGTAAATATTGTAGTTCCTATGTATTTGCTTTCATGCATTATATTCATATCTAAATACATTTCGAACTTATTTAGAGTAGCATACATTATCTTAGTATATAAATTAGTTTACATGCATCACACATTATGTGCATTATTTAGTTAGAAATACGAATTAGTTTTTTTCAAGGGTTTATGCATAAATTACACAACACTTCATGGCATGATTAGCTGGCCACCATTGAAGACCATTGAAGGCACGGAAGAAGCGGATCTCGACATCACCCCTCCATTTCCATTCTACTGCGACGACCATAAGAGGAGTTGCTACTGTGATGGAGGGAGGCCACCATCCCACCCCTTTCACTACCATGTAGAGAATTCAAACTCACATCCTCTCATCACCACTGGCCTCAACCACGGTAGAGCTTCGCCATCGTGGGCATTCAGGGTGATAGCCTGCACCACCATCATAGAGCTTCACACTACAACCTCATCGTGCTTCATTTGAAACAACACCATCACCACCACCTTTCCAAATCATCGTCTTCCTCATGCTTCACCTACAACATAAAAAACAAACCCAACATCCACAAACCAATAGCCACACCACCTCTTGCCTCCTTCCGCCCAACTCTCCTCGCCGTATACGCAACATCATCTCCGTGCACCGTACCCTCACCTAGTAGGTGCTCTGCTCCATGCTTTCCCTTCCATGCGTAGCTAGCAATGCACCCACATGCACCTACAATAGGCCAACAGCGTGCTCCCACGCATGGCCAGCAACTCCCCTCGGTGCACCTCCGCCCGTGCACGTGACTCTTCATGTGCGCACATTAGAAGCAGCCACCGTGCGTGGCCCTTATCAGCAGCCAATGTGTGAAGCAACTCCAACAGCTACAGCAACCACTGTCGGAACCCACAACCAACGTCGCTCCATCTGGCCATCGGTAGCTGCTATTCGACCTACTTGGACCACCACCACCAAACCCTTGCTCCAATTTACCTCCAGCGAGCTTCTTGCATCTAGCCTCTCCTTCTCTGATGCAAGGGAAGCAATCCAAGGAAATCCCCTTTTTCTTTTTTAATTAAAATTTTTATTCAAATACCATTGCCCTAGGTTATTTTTAATTAAATAATATTTTATGTGGCTCATTTGCATGGAATCTCTTCCCCTTTTGCATAAATGCTTATTTGAAGCTTGAGCTTTATTGTCATCTCATTTGAAAGTGGTTTTGCCTTCAATTCTTGAAGATTTCTTTGGTGAACATTCTATTCCACCCATGTGTGAGTTTTTATCGGCATAAGCCTCCCTATGGAGATGACCTACTCCATCTGTGAGTGGTTTAATTTAATTTGTTTTGATCATGCATTTTGCCACTCCACATTCAATTTTTATACTACAATGCAATCTTAGATCACATTTTTCAAACATCATTTTAACAACTAATTAAATGGCATCGTTGCCGTGGAGGCAACGAGCTTGTTAAACTCTCATTTATTTATTTGTTCGCATTATATTTGAGTCACATTTCAATTCAATTATCTGTTTGGTGTGAGGTACGTGTATCTCGAGATGAGTTATTGCACCAACCTCAACGACGCTGAGGTGGATCTTGTTTCCACTATTCGGATGACATTGGGAGCTTCAATTCTGACGGTAGGAACTCAATGCATTGTGGTGGACCTTGTCTCGACCACTGAAGGAAGACATCTGAAGTGACCATTTTCATCATCATCGATTTTTTTTTTCAGTAGAAAGAATTTAGGTTTTAGAACTTTATTTTTCTTTATTTTCTTGCACATTCATTTAGTTTGAGACCCTTATTCTAGGGTACATTTTAGGGGTTTGTTCCTTGACCTTATTTTTGGGCCATGTTGGGTAATTTTTCGGAAGCATGTTCCACTTTCTTTTGATCTAGGTTTTCATTTTATTATATGGTTGTTTATCCTTTACATTGTTCATGTATAAGTAGGTAAAAAAAATTTTAAAAAAAGAGAAGCACGAGCTAACTGCTAGAAGCTACCTACCCTAGGGACGACCATTTAGGATTGTATGAGCAGCATCTAGACTTTATTTTCTACATTGCGTGCATTCTCGCATCGTTGATTACTAGAAGCAAGGTACGCATCCTCTTACTTTGCATCCATATCCTGATCATGCATTTGCATTTGGACTTAAGTCCTAGACCCCAAAGTTTATCTTGAAATGACGTAATAAGTGGTCACATGAAATTTTCGAAAAGGTCTAATTACTGGAGGAACACATTAGGACCCAAGGAGCTGATTTGAGACATTATGCTGCGATTCAAAGTTAAATTTTTTTTTTCAGTGAATACGCACGTGTATGACTTTTTTTTGCACTGAAGCACGCACTCTAGACACTCCTATGTTGGAACCTCTATGAAAGAGCCTTCGATTGCTACACACTGACGTGATCCAAACTATAATTCAAAAGTGATGTTGCCTCCAAACCTTGTGGATTGAGGGTAGTTAAGAAGCACTGCAAAAGCATCACTTCAAAAGAAGGGCTTGACCCTACTTGCATCACTCTTTATCGTGTTTGGAAGTGACTAAACTTCTGGTTTTTAGGGAGGATCTCTAAAGTTCCAGTTAAGTCATTATTAAGGCAGTCTTTATTGGTTTGGATTGGGAAATTTGTATTGTCACCTACAATTTGGACTAAAGTCAAAAGCATAAATCTGTAAAGACCTAATAAGTCCTTTTGAATTGTGTTTTTAGTGCATGCTTGGTAGGCGATTGGTCGAGCATGTTTCTTGTGTTAGAAATCAAGGTTACAAGTAACCTGTCGTTGTAGTTGCAAAACACGTTGACCAGATAAAATTTATACCAAAACACCAAGGGAGTCCCAGGTTGAACACAGGGAAGCGACATTTACTTTACTTGAAAACCACGCTTCGTTTTGTTTCTTTTTGGTATTTTGGGGTTTTGTCATTTTCTTCGTATTTTTGAAATAAAAGGAAACAATCAAATGTATCACAAGATAGAGATGTGGAACAAATATGATATATATTACTTCCAATGTCAATTACAAGAAACTATTAAAGCATATAAAGAGAGGGAGGTGCGAGGAAATCTCCCGAATCGGTTGTTTGGCCAGACAACGGCACCTGGCGGAAGCTCGAATGAAGGAGGTGAGGAGCGGGAAGACAGAGGTGAGATGCTGGAGGACGTCGGGCTAAGGTAAGCTCAGCGTAGCTCTAGGATGGAGGTGAGAAGATAGAGTTGATCTGCTACTAGAATTGAGGTGGAAGGATAGCTCCTAGGGAACCTATGAAGGGAGATGGGAAGTTGGAGGAGTATTTGGTGGGGTAGAGGTCCATAACAGTAATAAGCGCCTTGGGAGCTTGAGAACAAGCTCTAATGGAGCGTTGGTAGGCTTGCTAGAGCTTGGAAGTAGGTGGGAGTAGAGTAGGTAAAGATGGCTTGGAAGGGAGGGGGTGTAGGTCCTTTTATAGTGGAGGAGAAGAGGTAAAAATAGGTATGGGACCATTAGTGACATCTAGGCCATCGTTGGAAACGTCGCTGTAGGCAGCTCATGCCCACTGGCACCCAAAGCTGGCTCTGCTGGCATGCGATGAATTACCGACGGCTGTAAGCATCGCTCTAAGTCTAGCTCATGCGTCGTTGTAGGTCCAGCTCACGTCGCGCTCCTACCTTGTCCCATGCGCGTGCGCCCAGGCACTGGCGCTACATTGTGCTGCACTGGGTGCATGTACACCTGCACACCTGCGTGTGCACCTGCACTGCTGCACGCGTGCGGTGCTACGTGCTTGTGCTAGTGGCCTAGGCTGCACCATGTGGCATTGTTTGGGTCATCCATCTTCTTCTTGTTGTAGGGGCTGCTACAGAGGTCGAATTGAGTCGATTTTCATGCCATTAGGCTACGATCGTTGACCTGAATCCATCCACGTGGTCGGATTTATCATTTGAAGCTCCAAATTAAGTCTCCTAGTCCCTTGGCCATTGATCTTCCTCGAACTGCATATGGTGCTATGGGACACTGATTGAGGAGATTTCAGAGGCGTTGGACTCTGATCGTCGTCTTGATCAGATCCGTACGGTTGAATCGTCAATCCGAGGCTCCAAAATAAATATCCTTCTCTCCTACCCACAAAAAGGATGCAATTAACCTAAATTATATACAACTACTCTAAATGCAGAATGATGCATGCTATGCAATATTTATAACATGAAATGCAAATCTAAGCCTAAGAACATGCATGAATAGGCATTTTACCCTCAATAAATGTGTTCACATCAGCGATCTCTTAGGAGACAACTTGTGTTTGATCCAGAACCAGAAAAAATCCTAAGAAGAAACTACCCAAGGGAAGAAATGTCAAAGGAGCCTTAAGGAATATTTCATTCTGACTAATCACCCTGTCTCTGCACTATGTAGACCTGATGGGGGCAATCTCTATGAGATCAAACGAAATTCCATATCCTTGCTACCCTCATTTTATGGTACTGCTAGGGAAGACCCCTACAGGCATATAGAGGAATTCACCGAGGTCAGTTCCACGATAAATCTATAAGGCATTACTAATGATGCCCAAATGTAGACCCTCTTTCCATTCTTCCTCAAGGACAAGGCCAACTATTGGTTTCATACCATAGATGGTATTAACACTTGGGATGCCTTGAAGGGGTTTCTGAAGAAGTACTTCCCCATGAGCAAAAATAATCACTTTCAGAGGGAAATTATGAGTTTTACTCAAAAGGATGGGGAAGTTTTCCATGATGTGTGGGAGCACTTTAATGACCTTTTGTGACTTTACCTGCATCACCAGGTGCCCAAGTGGCAACTGGTTGAAAGGTTATACACCAGGTTTAGTGATTCGTATAGGCAGACTGTAGATTGGGCTTGTGTAGGAACCTTTCTGTCTAAGACTGAGGATGAGGCTTGGAACCTGTTTGATACTTTGAGTAAGAATTCTATTCACTTGAATTCTGCCTACTTGGATAGAAAACCCACGCTCATGAAAAGAAAGATGGAGGCAAATGAGGCTAGGGACACCCAGAATTTAGCCTACCAAATCCAATTGCTGAATCAAAGCATCGAAAGGCTTATGTCAAGCCTGGGCCAATTCACGTCTACTACCTCCACATCCCAAGCTTCAGAATGCTCCATTTGCCAAGGCAATACGCAAGCCATTGTGGATTGACACTTGGCCTTCCACTTCCCTGAGCTTGTATAGGCAAACCTGAATGTCGCCCAAGGGTTCCGTCCCAAACCTCATAGTGACCCTTTTTCCAACACTTATAGCTAGGGATGGAGGAACCACCCAAACTTTTCTTTGAGATAAGGGAATGTCTTAAATTCAGGGAATTATAAACAACAACACTTTCAAAAGCAACAAATGAACCAACCTCAGCCCTTTGCCCAACCAAAGACCTCTGAGATGGATGCATTAAAGGAAATATTTATAACTATTCATGAAAGTCAAAGTGCCATCATCCAATCTTATGACAAGGTTATACACGAAATGAAATCACAGATAGGAAACCTTGTAGAGACAGTTAGACAAAGGGAGACTGGGAAGCTTCTCAGTGCTACTAATGAGAATCCTAAATGAAAAGAGATCGTTTTTAGGGAGCATACCAAGGTGGTGAGTATTCTGAGTAGTAGGAAAGAAATTTCCAAACCTGATGCTCCTATAGTCCTGCCTTCTGAAATCCCATTCACCGTAACATTTGCCCCTACCGGAGAAGAGTTGCCTAACTCTCCTCCACTTGAAACCACCTCACTGGAAGAGGTTGTCCTCACTCTACCCCTTACTCGACATGATAACCCTTCCACCTAGAGATCGAGAGTGCCCTTTCCAAAGTGCTTATACACCTTTGGGTAGACTTTTGCTGGCTCATCTGGAGTCAAAGATAGGATGGACGAAATCATGGAGACTTTCAAGCAAGTGCAGATTAACCTACCTTTGCTTGAGGCTATTAGGCAGATTCCTTCCTATGCCCACTATCTAAAGGACCTGTGCACGAAAAAGCGGTAATCTAGGAAATAGGTCTAAACAAAAGTTGTCCTTCCGATTCTATTAGCACAATAGTTCAACATGGTACACCGCTGAAACTTAAAGACCTAAGAGTCCCGTACATCTCGATGGTCATTGGTGACCTACATATAGATGAGGCTCTACTTGATCTGGGTGTGGGGTAAACATCCTCCAGAGCTACATGTATGAACAACTTGGAGGAGGCAATCTAAAGCCTAGCCCAATAATCCTCCAAGTTGTAGACCGATCACTGAAGACACCTCAGGGAATGCTGGAAGATGTCCTTGTAAGAGTGGAGGACTTCTTCCCCATTGACTTTTTAGTTTTGGACGTCGACCCTACCAACAAGCCAACCAAGTCATCCATCATTTTGGGCCATCCCTTCCTTGAAATTTCACATGATTGGATCAAGTGCAATACTGGGGCATTAAAAAATGGGCTTTGGGAATAGAAAAATCTAGCTTAATGTGTTTTGATGCTTATAAACATGTTGGGCTTGAGGATTATTCCAAGTTAAGGTGGTAGATGACCTGATTAGAGAGACAACCCCTGCAATTTTATATGATTACCCCCTTTAGCATGTCCCGCTAAATGAGCATTCCTATCTCTTCAAGGAATGTGAAGGGGATACACTAGAACTTGAGTTGCTTGGTGTTTCTACTGAGTCTCTTTCCCCATGATTTCTACCCAAACTAGATCCGCTACCTGAGATGGGGAAATCTATTATGAAACCCTCAACCATACAGGCCCCCGACCTTGAGCTGAAACCCCTCTCGGACACTCTCAACTATGTCTGATCGGATTTTTGCATGATTTATAAAATTAGGGTTTTAATTGTTTCAACACACGAAAATTGATTTGCTTTTAAGATTATAACCTAGATAGTGGAGTTTCTAAGGTTGTCCAAGGAGGCAAATTCTTGCAATAGTCAATCTCTTACTTGAAAATAGAAATCAACTTTCTTTTTGTATTTTTGAATATATAATTTTTGTTTGGATTTTAAATAACAGCAAATACCCGAAGCTAATGGTGGGAAAAAGACTAATCCTATTCTAGCAACTAGGTGGCGAGAATGACCTCTTCCCAAGCTCACCCTAGTAAAGTGAAGGACAAGGATAATTGGGAATAGGGTGTGAAAGTGCTAATACAAAACTAAAGTAAAGAAGAAGATGCACCAATTTAGAAAAGCAACTTTATAGAAAATGGATTTTTCTTTTACAACTGTAGAGGAAAGCTTTTACTACTAAATTAAAATTGAAAATAAGAATGAAACAAAAGTCATGGATGATGATGGTGAAGAGGATGAAGCCCTTGCTCCAACTGCGATTGCTCCTATAGTTGAAAAGAGATCCTCCTTCTCCTTCTCCTTGAATCCAAGGTATGGTCTCATCCTGGCAAGCCCAAGAGGGGGCATGCCTTAGCTCCTCCAAGGCGGATGCTCTCCACCTCAATTCTCCCCTCCAAGGGTGGGCGTGCACCACCCTAACTTCTCCTCCAATGCCTGACCATCCTCATTGATGTACAGAACCTCATCCTTTTGTTGTGACACAAGGAGAAGAGTGGAGAGGAAGAAGACCCCAAGGAGGCAAGGGGTAGCCTACTTAATCTTCTTCCTTCCTTCTTCTTCGTGGCAATGAGTTACAAGTGGGCTAAAGGTTGAGTTAACACTAATGAACGATGAAGATTAAGGGGTGGTTAGGAGGGTTTTTACTAACATGGAGATGGGGGTTGGAGTGGAGATGAAGTGTAAGGCAAAGATGGCTTGATGGAAGGTGGTTAAGGATTCTAGGGTGGAGAGAGGTTGGCACCACCTTAAAGGATGTGGTGGTGGAGAGACACCATAGGTTGGTGCCAACCATGGAGTGATGCCATGGTTTTGATGCTAATTACGGGGTCTTCTAGAAGGTAGGTATGTAGATGGTGGATAAACATTGTGGGGGTAGGTGTACGGTGGAGAATGATGGGATTTTGGAGGGAAAAGGATGGAGCCAAAAGGAGGTGGTTATGGCAGTTTTGGCACCACCTTCTAGGTTGATTTTGGTGGTAGAAATGGGGTGAAGAGATGTGGTTGAGTTGGCGCCAAGTAGGGTAGCCTAGGTGGAGCTTAGGTGGACTTGAAGTGGAGGCTTATGAAGGTGGAGTTAGGGTTAGGAAAGGTGGATGAATGGGCATGGGAGCTAAGGTGTAGCTAAGCTAGCTTAGCTAGTAGATGAGTAAGGTAGGGAGTAGAAGGAGTTAGGGTTTTGAGGGGAGGAGTTGAAGGAGAATTGTTTGGAGCTGCATAAGAGCTGGTGGTTGCTAAAGAAAATAGCAAGGAGCTATTTTAGTTGGCTTGGCTTTCTAGTTCTTTGCTAGCTGCTAAGCCAAGCTAAAGCAAGTTGGCTTATGCTAAGGTATGCTAAGGTGAGTTGGCTCTAATCTTCCCAGGGATGACCTAGCTAGCTAGAGTAGCTAAGGCAGCTTAGCTCAACTAAGTTGAGCAAAGTGGAGTCCCCAGGAGCTGGACTTGAGCTGGCCTGAGTGAGGTGAAGTAATCTTCAGCTGGCTTGAGTTGAGTAGAGTTGGAGGTAGTTGGACCTGAGCTAAGGTGGACTCCTGTCAACTCAGTTGAGCTAGATAGAGTTCCCAGTGAACTGATGGGAGCTCAGATGAGCTAGACTGAAGTAAGTTGAGTTGGATCTGAGCTGACTTGAGCAATAGTGAGCTAAAATTAGCTATCTTGAGCCACCATTCAATTAAAATGAGCTGAATGGAGCTGGGATGTTCCAACCCTAGTTCAAGTGAGCTAGTATCCAGCTATGATGAGCTGGATTATGCTGAGTTCTAGCTGGTTTGGGCTTCTCCTTCACTAGTTTCCTTCCTGAGTGCTAGGTTTCTGGGGATCTGACAATCTGTTTATCCTTAACACTCACAAAAACACATTAAAAAGACAACGAAATGTGTGATGCATGCTTAACCTAATTTATGCCTAATGTATCCCAAAACCCATTTGCAGAGTTAAAATCCCAAGAGCTAGATTTGATTTGATGCATAAGAATGATGACTAATGTAAACATGTTTACACTACTTAAGATGTCTATTTATGCATGTTCTTAAGCATAGGATTGCATTGCATGCTATAAATATTGCATAACATGCATCATCTTGCAGTTAGAGTAGTTTGAATAAAATGGCAGTTAATTATCTCCTTTTATGCTCATGGATAGGGCAAACCTTTTATCAGGCCCTCGGATCGAAGATCCAACCGTACAGATGTGATCAGGGCGACGATTGGAGTTCAACGACTCCAAGATCGCCCTAATCAGGCATCTGTAGCATCAGTTAGTGATCGAGGAACCCTAGAAGATCACGGGCCAGGATGGTGTGAATCCACACTTCAAATGACAAATCTAACCACACAGATGGATTTGGATCGACGATCGCAGCCTAACTGCGTGAAAATCGACTCAATCTGGCAACCGTGGCACCATCTACATCATCTAGAAGATTGCCGGCCAAGATGGTGCCACGTGGTGCCCTCTCAGCTGTCCAACCATTCCTCAGGTCACCGCTGCCTCTCCAAAGAAAATCCAACACGCGATATGGGCCATTGGATCTTGATCCAACGGCCATGAGCACGCGCCTCTTAAAACTTCTCCGCGACCATCTCTTCTCCGTAGCGCAGCGGGTGAACGCCCTAATGTGAAGCGCAGGCGCACGTTCGATCTGCACCGAGCTAGAATTAGAGCAGAGGCACACACCCGATCCACCGCTGCAATTGAGCGGCTGTGGGCGCTCGATAGCACCCATGCGCTATTACACTCCAAGCCACATGCAGAATCACATGGTAGCAGGCATGCAAAGGAGGCAGGCGGTAGTGCGATCTAAGCCATCCAATCTCGCAATCGGATGGTTGAGATCAGCTGGATGTGCGCGTGCATTGAGCGCACGACAGGCGAAGAAGCGCATGCGTGCTGCCCACGTTCGAACCGTTAGCGATAGTTTATCCGTCACTAAAGGTCTTGAATTAATGTTTTTAGAGTTTTAATGACCAAATTGCCCCCACTCCTTGCAACTATAAAAGGAGACCCCCTCCACACAAAATTCTCATCCCTTCCTTCTCTTCTCTCCCTCTCCAAAGCTCAAGAGAAGCTTGTCCCACACCCGGGATGCTTCCCGCGAGATAAAGTCAATTTTTCGTCCCCTTTCGGAAGCAGATCCCACGACGACGACGACGTGCTGCCCCATTCCCATTCTTCCACTTCGTCCTCCTTCATCCTGGTCCATCATCCTTCATCCAGGCGTCGTCCCGTCCGACTCATCCTCCAAGCGACCGTTGAGGAGGATATTTCTCTCTCCATTCTTTTAATGCTTTCTAGAGTAGATTTACTGCTTTCTAGTGTAATCCTTTTCCCACTTTCTAGTGTAATGAACAATCGTTCTGATGATGAAATTCCATGTTTATTCTACATCTCATTTTGGTTTTTGTTTGTAATATTCTCTCTCTCTCTTATTCTCTTTCTCTCTCTCTTCTATTTATTGTAAATAGTTAGATAGTTCTAATCAATTGAGTTACTTCGTGACAAATAAAACAAACATTCATTTTTAAATCAAACATCCGCCTCCCTGTATTCGACCCGGGATTTCCATTTCGGTATAAATTTTATTTGTTGAACACAAGTTGTTCGCATTCATACTACGACGATAGGTTTTCAAAATCGAACACGTTAGCGTAGCAACTCGCACGTTCAACATTTTGGCACTGTTGCAGGGGAGGCGAAGCTCTTTGATTTTTTCTTTGCATTTTTACGACTTACGAATCATTTACCTCACTTCTCTCCTTTCTTATTGTGATTGCAGGTACTCTTTCGAGACAAGCAAAAGTGGTAGATTGGAGTAAAGTGTTGTGGAAGGTTCTGTGAGTTATCCCCCACCTCCTACCCATTAGATTTCATTTCACCACATAATAACACAAACATCAATCAACCTAGGTGTTCTTATAAACTCTAAGGTTAGATTGTTTGTTGTTTGACACCCACACCCGCCCCAACCTCCCAATTAAAAAAAAGAAAAATAAAAAAACAAATCTTATAGTGGTACACAACCAAATATGATTTTCAAACTCAACCGGTAAACCAATCTTCGGAGCCGGTACACACATTCAAACACATAATTGAGTAGAAATCAGATTAGGTAATTGCTTGTGTGCCTAATTAAGTGGTGCAACAAGCTAATTGTTTGAGTTGATTGGATCGCGCCACTTCAATTAAAATCAACTCATCAAGTAGCTGCCACTTACGTTCAACTTTTAGGGATTTACCAGGCACTCCACATTCTTTTAAGCTTGAAAGGAAAACATCTTCACCTGTGCTTTCAAAACCTGGTGTGCAACAAAACTTGTTTGAAAACACCTAAAGTTGAATCCTAAAAGCTACTAAGCAAGATTTGAACCCTAAAATTCACCGCATCAAAAATAATCTTGATTGAAAACCACTGGTTGTGCACGCACACACAAATCAATCAATCATTAAGGGCACAACCCATATAAAGGACCCATCACATTCCAAAGCACATTCAAACCTAGCCCTAAATAAAGCAAAGTAGACGTTGACCTTAAGGATTCGACTTGCTCTTCAGAGCGCAGAATGAGATTATTTTCGATTAGTCAGTTTCTACTATTCAATCTGATGTCTAGCTAGGGGAGCAAAATCAAACGATCGTGGCTGGGGGGTGCGCTAAGAACGAGAGGCACAAGCTGAAGGAAGAACCTTCTCCCTAGTCCCTCCTTCTAACTGTTTGGATTGAATAGAAAAAAGTAGATCAAATTGTTTCTCTATCTCAAGACTGGTTTTAAGAGTCTGTAGGTCTGTAGGCTAGCCCACTTAAGGACAGGTTTCATTGTTTGTATTGCGGGGTACCTTTCTTCCTCCCATTTCACATGAATCCTTTCACATATTACATGCATTCCCACTCTTTCCCTCCTCTTTTGAATTATCCTCAACATGACGATTATTCTGGCTCGTACTGTAATCAACAATCAGTTACTTGGGATAACTCAGATTGGGGATACAGTTCCAGACCTCCATGTTTAGGGTCTAACCCTAAACACTATGATAGTGATTTCTATCATTCTCAGAGCCACATCGATTATAGATCGCCACCCTTTCATGAACAACCTAATACGATCTACAATCAAGAAGGATACACTGATTCGTACCCATCCTATGATTACACTGCCTTTAGGTCATCACCACCTTTTGAACATTCTAAAATGACCTATTATAAGGAAGGGTATAATAAATCTCAATTCGTTAATTCCCCTGCATTGACCCCAAACCTGCCCAACCCTTAATCAACTCATTTGGTTCAGGGTAAACAAGTTCAAGATAAGGTTCTTGCTAACTTGAGGAATATCATACAAACTTTAGAAGTTTAGTCAATACCTTGTATTGAGAGATTGGAGCCCCTGATTGAAATGATTGATGATTTCAATAAGTATTTGTTGGATTGGATCCAGGATGTTAAGGATAAGAACCTGGGTGAGTTTTTACTTGGGAAATTAGCGAAATTAAGGATGAGATTTGTGGTTACTTTAGTTCAGTCGTGGGATGATTCCCAAGATGAACTCCCTTCAGGAAAGCTAATTTCAGAATTCGTTCAGGCACCTGTTGTCGGGGACACGTGTTACGAGGCTAACCAGATTGAATTAAAGCAACCAATTAAGGTAGATCTGATTTCTTCACCTGAGATCCCTAAGCCAGGGTACGAAGAAACATGTCCCATGGACCAAAAAGTGATGGATGATTTTGAGACATATATTAATATGGATTTCGATTTCTTTGATTCTAATGGTGAGGATTCGATTTGCAAAGTCTCACTTGAGTTTACGAACATGATTTTTTTGAGATGATTGGGCCTGAGGAATCTGAAAGATCATTTGATAGCCCAATAACTGAGGAAACTGATTTTATTAGGGCTCACATTATGGATCCAGAATCGCATTTTCTGGAGGATTCAATTCAATGCCCTGATTATTAGTTACACCCCATTGAGCTTATCGATGATTCTATTTCTGAGATAATTAGACCTAAGTAAATTTTGATTCAACCACATCTTTTAGACTTGGAAATTTCAGATGGGGTGATTAATATGCAAGAGGTCCCGAAATTTAACATTCTGAATGAGGAGGATTGAAGCTGGGAAGTTCTGATCTGTGAAGCTACCTCCGAAGGAAGTAGAAGACTGAGTCGAAGGGTTCCTATTAAACTGAAACCATCAAACCAGGACTCTTACGACATTTTTTCTGAGGATGTCATACCCAAGCACACATTCAATGATTATCCTTTTGAGTTTGAATTCTCTGTAACTCGACTTTTTGGTCTTGGGTTGCATCCTCATAAATCGTAGGCCCAACCCCGCTTCCATACTGATTTTAGGTTTTGGGTAATTTTTATCCAGAACCTAAGATATTCTCGATTATGGGGTATGAGTCTACATCACAATTTTGTCCACATTTGTGGACATCTACTGACAGGTTAGAGGATTCTTATGTTTATTCTGATTCTGACCTGCACCTATGAATTCTTTATTTCTCTTCTTTGTATAGTGCGCCTAGCTGAAGGTATTGAATTTAGGACCTATATAGTTCTTTTCAGCTTTCATCTCAGAGCTGACCTGACATTCACGCAATTCAGGTGCTTTCTACGCTATTCCACTCTATTTTATGTCTTTTTAATACAATGAGGACATTGCATTAGATAGGCATGGGGGGTGGATATTCATCTCTGAATTTATTAGTCAGCTCCGTAGATTTGTTTTATTTTCTTTTATTTAAAAAAAAATTTATCGAATTAGGAAAGATAACTTGGTTTAAGAAAATTTTCATTCATAGGAAATAATACAGTATGATTTGAACACAAAGACCCTTCAGGTTGTTTGACTTAATCAGCTCGTGTATCCACTAAAATGTGGATTTGTTTTTCGAGTCCTCGCCAACCTAAATTCTATTTTTATTGGAGTAAATAAGTGTGGGTGGTAAGTACACGACTTATCAACCCACCGTCTGATTTGAGAGAACTTTGAGTTTCTAGCATCTACACACTTTCTTTGCGCTGACTCATTATTCGACGATTCTAACGGAAACTAGGTAGCTAATGAACCTTCTAGAGTGATATGGCTGGCAAGTTATCGTAAGTAACAACCCATAGGAAGGTTTTCCAAAGCCCAGTCATTGGACCTTTCTCTTTTTGCTGCCTTTAGGTAAATCTTATAAAAGGGAAGCCACCTACTTAAAAAAAAAAAAGAAAAGGAGAAAAGAAAAAAAAAAGCCACACTTCACCTCACGAGTATGGCTGGCAAGTTGTCGGTGGTAACAGCTTATTAACCGATTGTCCAGAACCCAGCTCAATAAATGCATTGAAAATTCCCAAAACACTTAGGAAGAAGCGGAGAAGTACAATAAACCGGGGAGATATAAACTGGATTCACCCTTGTGTTGACCCCGTAAAAAATAAAAGTAGGGAGAAAGATACCTGTTGTAAAGATACACCTTTAGGCATAATTCCTTTTTAGGTCACCTAGAGGCGTAGAAATCCGAAGTCCGTTTTAATTGCCAGTAACCGAGTCTATCACATTCACAATAGGATGCTTAGAACTTAGGGTTCTCATCAAATCTTGGGTGAGTTGAATGGTTGTAGCAAGCCACTCTTATACCCTAAAACTTGAAAATCCAAAAAAGATTAGAAAAGAGAAAAAAAGAGAAAAAGAAACTTTTCTTTGAATAAGGCGAGGGCTTGAGATGGTCTGCATTTTGGTAGATACTCGAGCACTGTTGTGTCTTTGAAAGTTCAAATCCTAAGCAGACATTTTCTTAATGATTGAAAATAACTCAAGCTCAAATAATCCGACCTGATTCTTTTATAAATAGCATATAGTTTTTGCTATGGACTAGCAAAAGATAGGCATGGGGGTATGATGTAAACATGTTTGCACTACTTAAGATGTCTATTTATGCATGTTCTTAAGCATTGGATTGCAATGCATGCTATAAATATTGCATAACATGCATCATCTTGCATTTAGAGTAGTTTGAATAAAATGGGGGTTAATTGTTTCCTTTTATGTTCATGGACTGGGTAAACCTTTTATCAGGGCCTCGAATCGAAGATCCAACCGTACAGATGTGATCAGGGCGACGATTGGAGTTCAACAACTCCAAGATCGCCCTAACCAAGCATTTGTAGCATCGGTTAGTGACTGAGGAACCCTAGAAGATCAAGGGCCAAGATGGTGTGAATCCACACTTCAAATGACAAATCCGACCGCACAGATGGATTCTGATCGACGATCGCAGCCTAACGGTGTGAAAATTGACTCAATCCGACAACTGTGGCACTATCTACATCATCCAGAAGATGGACAGCCAAGATGGCACCACGCAGTGCCATCTCAACCGTCCAACCGGCCCTCTGGATCACTGCTGCCTCTCCAAAAGAAATCCAATGCGTGATCTAGGCCGTTGGATCTTGATCCAGCGAACATGAGCGCGCACCGCTTAAAACGTCTCTGTGACCATCACTCCTCTATAGCACAGCAGGTGAACGCCCTAACGCGAAGCGTAGGCGCGCGTTCGATTAGCGCCATGCTGGAATTGGAGCGGAGGTGCACACGCGATCGATCGCTCAATCGCGATTGAGCGGCTGCGGGCGGTTGATAGCGCCCACGTGCTATTGCACACCGTGCCTCACGCAGAATCGCACTCGGGCGGGCGCGTAAAAGAGGTGGGCGGAAGTGCGATCTCAGCAGTCCGATCTCGCAGTTGAACGACTGAGATCGGCTGGACGTGCGCATGCGTAGAGCGTGCGACAAGCGAAGAGGCGCGCGCGTGCCGCCCACTACACCCACGTTCGGACCTTTAGCGACAGTTTTATCCATCACTAAAGGTCCTGAATTAATGTTTCTAGAGTTGTAATGACCAAATTGCCCCCACTCCTTGCAACTATAAAATGAGACCCCGTCCACACAAAATTCTCATTCCTTCCTTCTCTTCTCTCCCTCTCCAAAGTCAAGAGAAGCTTGTCCCACACCTGGGATGCTTCTTGCGAGATAAAGTCAATTTTTCATCCCCTTTCGAAAGCGGATCCCGTGGCGACGATGACGTGCTGCCCCATTCCCGTTCTTCCGCTTTGTCCTCCTTCGTCTTGCTCCATCCTCCTTTGTCCAGGCATCTTCCCGTCCGACTCATCCTCCAAGCGACTGTCAGGCAGGATATTTCTCTCTCCATTCTTTTAATGCTTTCTAGAGTAGATTTACTGCTTTCTAGTGCAATCATTTTCCCGCATTCTAGTGTAATGTACAATCGTTCTAATGATGAAATTCCATATTTATTCTACATCTCGTTTTGGTTTTTATTTGTAATATTCCCTCTCTCGCTTTTCTCTCTCTCTTCTCTTTATTGTAAATAGTTAGATAGTTCTAATCAATTGAATTACTTCATGACAAATAAAACAAACGTGCGTTTTTAAATCAAATGTCCGCCTCCCTGTGTTTGACCTGGGATTTCCATTTCGATATAAATTTCTTTTCTTGAGCACGAGTTCTTCGCTTTCATACTACGACAACAAGCTTTGAAAATCGAACATGTTAGCGTAGAAACTTGCATGTTCAACAATGACAAACTGATGTTTATCACACCCCCATGCTTGTCTTTTGCTAGTCTCTTAGCAAAACTTTAATTTCTACATAATAGAATTTTGGGGGAATATAATTTTTTCAACTTTTGGGAAGAAAGAGATTACAGGACGTTGGTTGATCCAAATACAGGAGGTATGAGATTTATCAAAGATAAATAATAGGATTGCTTTCGGATCCAAAAATTAAACAAATCAGGATCAATATATTCTCCAAAGAATTCATAGATTAACCCTTTGTTAATTTAGATGTCTCAAAATTTTTGTATATAGGATTTTTCTTGCTCTTGAATCTGATTTGCAACTTGCAATAACCTTTAAAACCTTGTGTTGGTGCTTGTGAAAAGCCAACATTTATAAGGGTGTGTTTTCGGTTTGAAACTTTTTTTCCCCACATGCTTATTTTTGGCTTAGTCTTACAACAGATGTGTCGGGATCATCATTCCTGTTAGCAATCCTCGAGGGGGCTCTAGTGCCTATACTTCGAGATAGCACTGTCCATGACACCACCTAGGAGCTTACAACCCCAAAACACAATGCGGTGCAAAGGGGTGCTACAAGCAAACTCAAGCTCTTGCTCCGACACTACAGGTAGAGCACCGTCCAAGACACTTGACCTACAAAAATGTTTTTTAATGCTTCGTCTAAAGATATGAAATATAGATATAGAGCAGCACTGTGGCAGTAACATGTGGACATCGCATCCTCAAAGGTGGCATTTCCCTCCTTCTCATTAGTGGGAACTAAAACCAATGATATGCTTTAGACTTTTTCTAAGGACAAACTAGGGGGTTTCTTTAATTTTTAGTTGTTTTTAGGAGTTGGCTTGTGTGTAAATTTTGACACAAGAAAATTTGTATGAGATGCAAGTTTTTGAATCGGAAACTAAGCCACATACTTTCAATGTTACAAAAGGGGATCAAGTCACCTGAACTATCATGAGTTCAAGTGGAATTTTAGAGAAGGATATTTGAACTAGTCTAAAGGTACAGTAATAAATTCTAATAATTATATCTGTATCATTAACCTAAGTTTGTTAAAGATAAAATCCTATTGTACCGCAAAGTGAGTTTTCAACTTTATTCCCGATTTCAAAAGTTTCCACAAAAAGATTTCAACATTTTTTATTTTTTTGGGTATGCAAGTAGAAAATAAAATGAGAAAATTACATGTTTTTAGGTTTTGAAAATCCTAATTTGATCGTCAAAATTTAAAAACACCCCCCATGCTTAAGATGTTGCATGTCTGCATGCTATGGGAAGGAGAAAAGATTACCTTAGTGAAGGCAGTCAAAAATAGGATGATCAAAGCCACTGAAAGAAATAAAAAAAGGAAAGTGAGAAAAAAAATGATGGGTTACATCCCATCCAGTGCTACCTTTTACGCCATTCAGCTGGGTGTGATGTGCATCAATGATCACTGGTGGATGGGTCGGTTAAATCGAATGATTCTAACGTAAGATTCAGGGTATAGTCAAAATAGGGCTTTAAATGCTGGCTGTTGACTTGAAAACTAGTATTAGTTTTTGGATCGAAAAGGTCAATAGCACCGTAAGGATATGTTTTGAGGACAATAAATGGGTTGGTCCAATTGGATTTTAGTTTGCCAGGAAAAATACGCAATCATGAATCAAAAACACAAACATGTTGATTTACGTCAAAATGCTTCCAAACAATGTATTTTTCATGAAATTTCTTTGTTCGGTCTTTAGAAATCCTTGTGTTTTCGTAAGAAAAATTGCATAATTCTTCCAATTCAGTCAATTATAATTTCTTGTGAATGCCGACGCCAGATAAATCCATATTTAATTATTTTATTTCGCAGAAGGCCCTATGTTCAAGTTCTACAAGGAGATGGCATGCCTTCCCAAAAATCAAATGGAAAGGAGACATGCCAAGTGAGCTTTTAAAAGTGGTACAGTAGGCCTATAAAGGACAGTCCAATTTGTTGGACTAGACTTTACGATCAGGCCTAACTATCTTTTTTAAAATATTTTTTATTTTCGTATTAGAAACTTCTGCTTGGCCTTTTGTTTGAGGGTGGTAGGGAGTGGAAATTTTGTGATTAACTGCATAGTTATAAAGAAGGTGATGGAATTATGAGTGAGTGAAGTATGATCTTCTGTCACTATTAATGGCCTTAGGAATGCCGAATCTTGAGAAAATGTTTTTCTTTATGAATTCGACAACCACGTGGTGATCATTGGTGTCGGTGGGTATTGCTTTAATCCATTTAGATACATAGTCAACTGCGACTAGTATATACAAATACCCACCAGAGTTGATGAATAGTCCCATGAAGTCGATTCAAAAATTTCAACCTCTAAATTGGATTAGGGACATCATATCCTTCTGAGTCATGTTGCTAATGCTTCGGCAACGCATAGAGGACTGAACAATAGAATGAGCATCTTTGTGCAAGTTGGGACAAAAGAATCCAGAATTAAGTAACTTAGTTGTAGTTTTCTTGCCCCAAAAATGTTTGCCACAGGCCATTGAGGGACAATATGTCAAAATATGATTGCTTTCTGATTCTGGGACACATCGTCAAATGATTGGTCGACACAAAACCAGAAAGGTTTGGCTCCTCCCAGAAATTGTATTTAATATCAGTAAACAACTTATCCCTTTTGGTTTTTGGCCAATCAGAGGGATTTGTTCTGTTGCTATATAGTTTGCAATGGGTGCAAACCAAGGGAGATTATTGGCAGCTAGGATGCTTTCATTAGGGAATTGATCAGGGGGGGTCAACATGTCATTCGTCATCAGACGAAAGAGGTGGTCGGCCACTACATTTTGTGATCCTATCTTAACCTTGATTTCTATGTCAGAGTCCTAGAGCAGCAGGATACAATGAATAAGGTGAGGTTTCGCATCTTTTTTGGTCAGCAAATATTTAATTGCTGAGTGATCAATATACACGGTGACATGTGACCCCAAGAGATAAGATTGAAAATTTTCTAGGGTAAAGGCAATGGCAAGAAGTTTTTTTTCAGTAACCGTGTAATTTCATTGTGCACCATCAAGGGTTTTGCTAGCATAATAGATCACAATGGGCTTCTTGTCGACTCTTTGCATTAGAATGGCCCTCACAGCAAAATTAGAGGCATCGGTCATGAGTTCAAAGGGATAATTCTAGTTAGGTCCCTGTAAAATTGGTGCCTCTGTAACATCCTTCTTCAACCTTAGAAAACTCTCCAGGCATTGGGCATTGAAATCAAACGACTGGTCTTTGGTAAGTAATTGACTTAAGGGCTTGGAGATTTGTGAAAAATCTTTGATGAAATGGTGGCAGAAACCCACATGCCATAAAAAAGAGCAGATCTGTTTCATAGTAGTGGGTAGTGGGAGCTTAGAGATTACGTCAATTTTTGCTCGATCTACTACAATTCCTCTTTTGGAAATAACATGGCCCAGGATAATACCTTCCTAGACCATGAAATGACTTTTTCCCAATTGAGGATGAGATTAGCTTCTATGCATTTTTGGAGGGTTCTTTCAAGATTCTAGAGACAAAGGTCAAAAGAATCTCCAAAAACAAAGAAGTCATCCATGAAGACTTCTAGACATTCACCTACTAGGTTTGAAAATATTGCAAGCATACATCGTTGAAAAGTAGCAGGTGCATTGCAAAGACTAAAGGGCATTCTTCGAAAAGCAAAGGTTTGAAATGGGTAGGTGAATGTAGTTTTGTCTTGGTCCTCATGATGGATCGCTACTTGATTATAGCCAGAATAACCATCAAGAAAATAATAGTATTCACGTCCAGCTAACCGCTCTAGGATTTGATCAATAAAGGGCAAGAGAAAATGGTCATTCTTGGTGGCGATGTTCAATTTTCTATAATCGATGCACACATGCCAAGAAGATGGCTATAGTTTCCCCATGTTCATTTGTGACAACTATTAGTCTAGCATTGTTAGGAACAACTTGAGTGGAACTAACTTAGGAGCTGTCAGAAATGGGGTAGATGATATCAACATCAAGCCACTTTATGATCTCACTTTTTACCACCTCCTGCATAGTAGGGTTCAGGCATCTTTGTGGTTCGTGGGAGGGACGAGAATCATCCTCTAGATACATGCGATGGGTGCAATAGGATGGATGAATATGCCTAAGCTTAGAAAGGGTCTAGCCAATAGACTTTCTATTTTTGCTTAAAACCTGCAAAAGTTTTTCTTGAGAGCCAAGAAGTCCAAAGTTGACGATCCAGGGCATGGTCTGATTCGGTCCTAGGAAAACATATCTAAAGGAGTTGGGCAAATGTTTTAACTCCAGTTGAGGGCTTGGATCCAAAAGAATTTCTACTTTAGAATTTAGAGGTGAAGTGAGAGTGAAGGGGTCAGTTGGAGTGTTAGCTGAAGAATGTGTGGATAGGGTGGGAGGGTGGGATGAAGTGGATTGTTTAGGAACTATGTTAATGTCAAAACAGGAACCCATGTGTGAAATCCGCATTGTTTCCTCCACTATTTTTTGAATTTCTGAATCTGAGTCATCAAAGAAATTTGGTTCTTGGAATCGCCTAGAAGCTTGGAAAATATCTAGGGTAACAAATTCACTACCACACATGATCTTCATATCGCTAGAATCACAATCAATATTAGCATGGGCTGTAGCTAACAATGGTCTTCCAAGAATTATAGGGGCAAACTTTAAAGCTTCTGGTAAATCTATATCCAGGACTAAAAAGTCTATAGCAAATACATAATTTTTTACCTTGACAAGGACATCCTTAACAATTTCCCATGGTTTGATTGTAGATCGGTCTACTAAATGAAGAGTAACCTCAACAGGCTTTAATTCTCTGATTTTAAATTCCCCAAAAGCCACCGTTGGGGTAAGATTAATTGAGGCACTAAGATCCAATACGGCATGGTCAAAAGAGGTGTCATTAATGACTACTTGAATTAGGGGTGTGCCTAGATCTTTTCTCTTAAGAGGCAGTTTTCTCTGCACAACTGAGCTAACTATCTCTGGAAGTATCACCTTTCCTAGATATTAAGCCTACCTTTTGGGAGTACAAAAATCATTCAAAAATTTGGCATAGGCAGGGATATATTTTATGGCATCGAGGAGAGGGATATTAATTTCTACTTGCCAAAAGAGATCCATTAATTCCTTATCAATGGGCTCGGATTTCTTTTCGTTGGTGTGTGAAGAGTGAAGGGCTTGTTAGAAAGGTATTGGGTTTCTCTGTTTTGCATTTTTAGGTTCCTGAACAGGGTTAGAGGAAGAGGGAGAAGAGCTAATATGCTTATCATTGAAGCAGGTTTCTTTAGCAGCCAAGGGATCTAGAGTGGTTTTTCCATTCCTCAAAGTTACTGCCTTTGCAGCATGGTCATTTCTAGGAGGAGGATGGGAAGCCTGGCTGTGATTGAAACACAGGGGATGTTGAGGTGCTAGGTGAATTGGCTGACTAGGATATCCACCTTGAAATTCATTCCATTTATTATTATGATTGGGCATGGGTTGGGATGGCAGATTGCCAGTAGGTCTTTGATTCGGAGTAACCTTAGCTTGATACTATAAGTTGGTTATCATGTGGGTTACTTCCGTCGTTTGATTTTGCATACCCTACAGAGTCTTCAAGACCTAGGTATTAATATCCTCCTGGGATGGTCTAGGTTGATATGTAGGTTGCCCATAATTGCTAAATTGATTTTGTTTGGGAAACAGAATCGGATTTGGAGCTTTCCAAGGGTGATTCGGGATGGTCCTCCAGTTTTGACTGTAGGTGTTGGAGGGGTTTGTAAATTGCTCCTAGAGAGCATAAATATTTTTAGCGGTGGGATCAAGAATATTCTAATTCAGGTAATCAAAATTCGTAGTCATATCTTGTGTAAAATTAGCAGAAAACCACTAACTAGCATGTCTGGCATCAATGTTGTGCAGGTTCTCTTTTGAGAAGTGTTAACATGGTGAAACAGAGTTTAAAATGAAGCATTGTAATATAGTTGAAATTGCTTTGAAAAAAAATAGATTTTTTTTACTCAAATAGGTTCTAAGGTCGAACACAGGGAGTAAGATGGATTTCAGAAATCAAGATCACAATTTAAAGTAAAAGAAGTTGCAATAATAACAATATCAATGTGCAAAAAGATGGGAGTAAAATGGTGATTTAAGTCACCAAATACTCCTACAATAATAGCGAAGGAACTCAATGTATATGTATGAAATGAAAGGTAAATCTGTCGTCTGATTTGGAAATCAGACGGCTTAAAGTTTGATATTCTGCTTTGTGCTACAACACTTCTTTTCTTCTACTCTTTCTTTCTCTAATTCTTCCTTTCTTCTGCAGTCTATTCCTCTTTAGACCTGCCTCTTCTTCTTTCTCTGCTTTCTTAGCTACGACCTTCTCTTCTCTAAGTCTTCTTGTCTGGCCCTTTAGCTCAGACCTTCACCTATTCTTCTCTAACTCTTCTGCCTTTAGCTCTGCGATTGTCCTCTTTTGCTTCTCTTCCATCTCTGGATTTTCTCCTATAAATCCAACTAAGTGTCTACCAGACTTCATTGTGGCAAAAACCCCCCTTCCCCCGCATAACTCTCCTTCTCTCTTTCTCTCTTAGCATCCACTCTCCCAGAGCCACGAGTAATTGGGTTATCGAATTCAGGCACGTACTTGGGTCCATGCCCACTAGCGTGCAATGGTGAGTGAGGAATGCAGGTCGAGTTATCGAGTCGAACCAGGTCCATGGGTACGTGTCGCGAATGAGGCTGGGTAAGCGAGTGAGAGGGACCTCACCCCATGAATTGAGGAGAACAACTACTAAAACAAAATCAATTTACTCGCCTCAGTGCACTTTGCAGCCTACGATGTGGGACTATCTATGCCCTCTTCTTCGCACGTCTGCAGCAGGGGGTCTTCTCCTCAATTGCCTCAGCTGCTAGGCTAGCGTCTTCAATTAACTGCTGGGATGTGTTCGCAGGAGGCTTCCGCGTGACCTGTAGCTGAGACCTAGGATGGAAGCACTTGGAGCAAGCTTCAAGTAAGCTCGAAGCTTGCTGCTTCCATGGTTGCAAGGTCCGGTACCTGAAAACACTGAAATGGCCTTTCGACCACGTCAGAATGCTCAAGGAGTATCGTCGGACAACGGTGAGCGCGATGAGGGTGTTTGTTTGGTGTGTGGATGTCTGAGAGTGCATGGCGAGGTCGAACTACATGCGTTTAAGTGAGTGGGGTGGTGAATAAAGAGAGGGGAAATGAGCGGAGACGTGTCGCAGATGTTTTGAGGTGGTCGGTGAGGGATTTGGTGGTCTGCGGAGCTGGAATGGTCTCACCGGAGGGGATGGCTAGAAATGGAGACGATGAAGTTGTGGAGAAGTGTCGATGGTCAGATTTGAAAAATAATGAGAGGAGAAGAAAGTAGGGGAGATAAGGAGCTTCGCTAGGAGGTAGGTGGACGAAGTGTGGCAGAGATGGTGTCGGATGTGGTGTTGCCGATGCTGGAAATGAAAGTGGTTTCGATGAGGGAGAAATAGCGAAGACGAATGGGAACGGGTGTCTGCTGGTACGACGAGACACAGAGAGGAATAGGGAGGATAAATTCACCACTGGTATGGCTGACAGATGACAAGGATAGGTAGAAAAGGATGCCAGACATTGAGGAGCCTTCGGCCATGAAAGAGAGAGGAATTTGAGAGGGATCTCGACCAATTTCGAGCATGAAGAATTCAGGGAGATCTGGTGGTTCTTTTATAGGGATCCAGAGGCAAGGAATGCTTGGAAATCAAGCTTTCCAATCTTAGAACCCTTGCAGGAATTGGTTGTTTCTTGATACCCAAATCTCTTATGCATTCGCATGAGAGATTGGGAAAGATTTGGAGCACAAGGACAAGTTCAAATTGAAGAGGATTCCTCAAAGAATCTCCCTTCCAATTTTGGAAGAGATTGAATGAATAGAGGAGTTCTCTTCAATCAAAGGTCGCCAGAGAAGGCTTTCTCGGTGATAATGGTGGAGGGACCGAATTGTTAAGACAATGAAGAAGTTAGTGGGCTGAATGCAAGGGTTTTTGAAAGTTGGGGTATAAATGTAATTAGATAGGACCATTTTGCAAATTAGGTCAAGACATGCTCATTTTGGGTACAAATTTTTTTACAAACCTAATTTGGAGCTAAGAAATCCAATGGTGAAGTTGGCCTTTGGTTTTGACCATGTTTGACTAGGTAATTTATGGAAAAACCTGAATTAGGGCAAATATCTCTCTAAGACTCCATTTTGGGTGAGGATGGATTCTGATGGTTAAATTGAAGGTGC
Source organism: Thalassia testudinum (assembly GCA_037157565.1). Classification (NCBI taxonomy): domain Eukaryota; kingdom Viridiplantae; phylum Streptophyta; class Magnoliopsida; order Alismatales; family Hydrocharitaceae; genus Thalassia; species Thalassia testudinum. The sequence goes on from JAZHRO010000072.1 coordinate 11,923,070, forward strand.
TAAATCCTAGAGAATATTTTTCTATGAATTTTAGAAGGTTTAGGTGAATTTTATCCTTACCAGAACCTTGGTTAATTAAGTGGGTCTATTTTGGGGTTTCAAAAGTCATTTAAATCTTAAAACATACGCAAACCCTTTTTTGTCTAATCTAGCCCACTTCTTACCTTTTCGAACCTTTTGACCATTATTCAACCCTTGAGAAAACTTGTGGTTGTACTGCATTCATGATAAACTGGTAAAATTGTAATTTTAACCCTAATTTCCTATTTTTCTCTTAGAATGGTTATACAGTGAGTTATGATTCTCTGGCAGTTATGTATGAGCATTTAGTGACTTAATTAGGTCAAAATAAGCTAGTTATGGCTCTTGATGGTATCCCCATCATACCCTCATGCCTAGCTTTGCTAGTCCCTTAGCAAAATTTTAAGGTATTAACTTTGATTCTAGACCGTAAAATCCTTTGATGCTTAAAACTTTGTTGTGTGCTTCCTTTGTAGATTAGGTTAGAATGCTAATAGTAGGCCAGAGATACTTAAGTACCGACCAAGATCCGAACCTGACTAGCTTCAGCCTTAGTCTGCCATGAAGGTTTCTAAGGACCACAGTAACTAACTTAAGGTTCGTTGAACTTCGTGGTTAAAGCACTCGTGCTTCTAACGTGTTTTAGCCTCGGTTCAGTTTGCAGTGCATTTTTGTAAGAGATAGATAGAGGAATTTTTCTTTGTTTTTAGAGAGTTTTCTCTATCTTTTCCTTTTATTTCTAACTTTGGATTGGCTTTACAATATGGTCTATATCAGATTCCTAGTCCCCATCATCAATCCTCACAGGGTCCTTGGCAATCGATGCTTCGAGATAGCACCGCCCATGGCAATCCTCAAAACCCTGGCTTTCGAGATTTCAAGATAATCCCACCCATGGCATTCTGTAGCTAGATCCAGGCCCTGGTAATCGACATTTTGGGATAATGCCACCCATGGAATCCGAACCAGCATAGGGTGCCTACATGCCCCCGGTAGGATATGTAGATATGCTAGGAGATAAGCACTGAGGAGATGATATGTTATTGCACGTCTTCGAGGGGAATTTCCCACCTCTCCGCACCGGGAACTCATCCAAATCAACTTGTGTTGATTAGCTGCTCCTAATCTAGGTGACTTTTTCATAAAAGTTTAAATGCATTTGCGTGATTTTGATACCTAGATGCACTAAACCAGACTGTGTGTGGATTGGGGTGCTTAGGTTACCGAGTCTCGCAAACTAGAGGTTAGTTAACTAGGTTGAATAATCCCTAAGCCTTAGACTTAATACTTATGCTTCGCATTTTCCCCAAACTCTTCAGGACTATCTAGATCTTAGTAGGTACTTGAATTTTTAAGCCTAGGATTATATCCCAAAAGGCCTAAAATCAGCATTCCTACTATTGCCTTCTCTATTTCATTAGCACTTTTTATCCTTTTTCCTTTTGATATGGTCTAGAACTATGTCAATTCCTTAATCTTTCACTAATGACTCGCTCTTTTTCTTTTCTTTTCAAATTGTGCTCCCTTTTAACATTTTTAACTCCTCCCCTTTTTCTCCTCAAAGTCTGATATGCCATCAAAATTTTCTTTCCTCTCATATTCTTGTTCTTTTTTAAGAATTTTTTATTTTTTTGGTATTTTTGGAATATGTGATTTCTTTGATGAAATGCTTTCTTGTGAAATGATTTTCACGGCGTTTTGCACTTTATTATCCCCCCATGGCTAAAATTTGCAATGTCCTCATTGCAAATTAGGTGGGTTCGAGTTCAGCTAAGATCATTCATTAGAACAAGCGTTGGGTGGGTGAATGGGTTGGGATGACTATTGCGGACGATTTCAAGCTCTGCTGCAGGTACTAGAGGTGGAGTCAGTTGTTCTAATGGATGAACCCTAAAGTGCAATATGAGTTCAGCATAGGATGTGTCAAGAAAGGTTTCAGATTTTTCAAAGTGATGGGTTGCCTCCAGTTAAGCACTGAGTTTTACACCATCAGCCGGGTGCAATGAGCTCAGGGAGAATGGAGGGTAAAAGATGTCTTAGCCAAATTTGTATCGGTAAGTTCAGTGAATGGTTTGAGTCTCTGACCGTTCACAAGAAAAGGTACTGAATCGTGGCTGAGTTGACTGATTTCGATGGCTTCATTTTCAAAGATTCGTCAGACAAGGTAAGGTCCAATACATTTTGATCTAAGTTTTCCTGGGAACAATTTCAGTTTGGCATCAAAGAGTAGGACTTTTAGACCAAGGACAAACATCTTTCTGGATATGTGCTTGTCATGAAAGGCCTTAACCCACTCTTCATAAATTCGTGAGTTCTCATACGCATCATGACGTAAATCATCGATCTCGCTCATTTGAAGCTTTCTGTGGGTTCTTACCTTAGAAAGATTGAGATTGCAGTGCCGTATTGCCCAATAGGCTTTGTGCTCCAATTCCATGGGGAGGTGACATGCCTTCCCGTAGACTAATATGAAGGGAGACATGACTAATTGGGTTTTGTGGGCGGTCCTATAAGCCCACAGAGCTTCTGGAAGTCAGGACAACTAATCTTTCCTGTCAGGTCGATCAGTGACTTGGAGGATTTTCTTGATCTACTGATTCGATAGCTCAGCTAGACCGTTGTTTTCGGGGTGATAAGGAGTAGAGATTCTATGTGACACCCCATATTTGGTCATCAGTGATCTGAACTGAGCATTAGTGAAATGGGTCCCTCCATCAGAGATTATGGCACATGGAATCCCGAACCGAGAAAAGATGTTCTTACGAGTAAATTTGATGACCACCTTATGATCGTTAGGTCAGGTCAGAATGGCTTCAATCCAATTAGACATGTAGTTAACAGCGAATAGAATGTACTCGAAGCCATCCAAAATAGGAAAGGGTCCCATAAAATCTATCCCCCAGACATCGAAGATTTCACATACGAGAATCGGCTGTAAGGGCATCATATCTTGGTGGCTCATGTTGCCTAAGGTCTAGCAATGAGTGCATGCCTTACAAAGATTGTATGCATCTTTGAAAATAGTGGGCCAATAAAAGCCACACTGGAGGACTTTTGCTATGGTTTTTTGACCAGAGAAGTGTCCACCGCATGCCTGGTCGTGGTAGAAGGGCAAGCTGTCCTGAATTTCGACTTTCGAGACACATCGTCGGATGATTTGATCAACACCAATGTGAAGGAGATACGGGTCTTCCCAAAAGTAGTACTTGTCATCGGAAAGTAATTTGTCTTTCCTGGCCTTCGACCAATCGAATGGGATCTAATGTGATGCCAGGTAGTTTACTAGATCAGCAAACCATAGAAGCCCTGTACTGATAGTCAGGAGGTGCTCATCGAGAAAATGTTCCATAATGGGATCAAAAGGGTCAATCATGTCAGAAGGAAGGTCTGACAAGTGATCAGCTACCACATTCTGTTTTCCTACTTTGTCGTGAATCTTAAGTTCAAACTCTTGCAACAGCAAGATCCAGCAGATTAGTCGAGGTTTCGCATCCTTCTTCACAAGGAGATCCCTCAAAGCTATATGATCAGAGTAAATGATAACATGGGAACCCAGAAGATATGATCTAAACATTTCCTGGGCAAATACTATGCCTAACAGCTCTTTCTCAGTAAACGTGTAGTTACGTTGAGCCTCATCGAGTGTCTTGCTAGCATAATAGATGACCACAAATTTGCTGCCTATTTTCGACCCAAGTACCACGCCTATAGCATAATCAGATGCATTGTACATGATTTCAAAATGTTGAGACCAGTCAGGGGACTGTAGGATCGGAGATTGGGTAACTTGATCACATAGGATCTCAAATGCTTGAGTGCACTCCTTGGAGATTTCAAAAGGGACTTCCTTAGATAGCAGATTAGTGAGGGGTGTGCGATCTTTGAGAAGTCTGGAATGCATCGATGGTAAAAATTGGCTTGCCCAAGGAAGGATGGAATGTCTTTGACCGAACTAGGCATACGGAGTTTGCAAATCAGATTTACCTTGGCTCAATCAACCTGGATGCCTTTCTTAGAGACGAGATGTCCTAGAATAGTTCCCTCAGGAACCATGAAGTGGCTCTTTTCCCAAGAAAGAATAAATTCATGTCAATGCACCACCTGAGGATCTGGACCAAGTGCAGAAGGCAATCATCAAATGATTCACAAAAGACTGAGAAGTCATCCATGATGACTTCCATATATTCACCTACCATATCTACGAGTATGGCAAGCATGCACCGCTGAAAAGTAACGGGTGTAATGCAGAGATTGAAAGACATCCTTCGGAACACGTACATCCCGAAGGGCAGGTGAAAGTGGTCTTCCCTTGGTCCTCAGGATGGATTGCCACTTGGTTATAGCAGGAGTACACATCCAAAAAGTAGAAGAATCTATTTCCCACTAGTTTTTTGAGGATCTGATCAATAAACGGTAGTGGGAAATGATCCTTCTTCATGGAGGTATTGAGTCTTCTTAATCAATGTAGACTCTCCACAAATTTGCTACACGGGTCGGTATGATTTCTCTGGTCTAAGTCGTGATCACAATGAGTCCTACATTCTTAGGCACAATCTAGATTGGACTTACCCATCGACTGTCGGAGATCGTGTACATGATCACTGCATCTAACCACTTAATGATCTCCTTTTTCATGAACTCCTGCAAATTAGGATTCGGACGTCTACATTTCATGAGAAGGTCGTGTGCCCTCTTCAGTATAGATGCTTTGTGTGCAGTAAGAGGGGTTAATGCCAGTCAAATCATCGAGAGTCCATCCAATGGCTCTTCGATGTTGCTGGAGAATAGAAATTACACGGGATTTCTGATTAGGTGTGAATCTGGAGTTAATAATCACAGGAAACGTCTGATTGGAACCTAAAATGACATACTTTAGTTGATCGGGAAGAGGCTTTAGTTCCAAAACAGGGTTATCAGTGATAAACACAAGTCTATCATCATTCTTCTACACTAAAACAAACCTAGCTCTTAGGATTTTACTCCGCAAATGGGTTTTTGGGCTGCATTTAGGCATAACTAGGTTAGGCATGCATTGCATTTTCTTTTGTTGCTTTAATGTTTTTTGTGAGTGTTAGGGATGAATAGATATAAAGATCCCTAAAACCCTAGCACTCAAGAAGGCAATTAGTGAAGAAGGAGCTCAGTCTAGCTGGAACTCAACTTGATCCAGTTCACTACAGCTAGAACTAAGCTCACGTGCACTAGGGTTAGCTCATCCCAGCACCATTCAGCTAATCTTAGCTGAATAGCAGCTCAGGAGAGCTCATCTTAGCTCACCCTCTCTCAGGTTAGCTTAGATCCAGCTCAACTTAGCTGAGTCTAGCTCATCTCAGCTCCCACTAGTCCACTGGGAGCTCTAGCTAGCTCAGCTTAGTTGACTGGAGTTCACCCCAGCTTAGATCCAGCTACATCCAGCTCCACACAACTCCAGCCAGCTGAAGAAGAACTCATCCCAGCTCAGGAAGCTCAAGTCCAGCTCCCGGGGACCCAGCTTAGCTCAAGCTAATTGAGCTAAGCTACCTTAGCAGTCTCAACCAGCTCAATCCTCCCTGGGAGCACCAGACCCAGCTCACCTCAGCTCCATTCAACAGAAGCCAGCTCACTTTATCTTGTCTTAGTAGCTAGCAAAGAACTAGCAAGCTAAGCCAGCGAGAGTAGACCCATGTTGACCTCTTCAGCAGCTGCCTGCTCTACTTTAGCTCCAGATTCTTTAGAACCAGCTCCTCCCTCGAAACCATACCTCCAACACCTCCTCCTTTACTCCTCCATTAGCTAAGCTAGCTTATCTTAGTGTGGCTTAGCTTAGCTTAGCATAGCTATGCTCCAATTTCCTTGGATTGTACCACCCAAAAAACCTACCTAACAACTCCACCAACTAGCTCCATCTAAGCTCCACATAAGCTAAACCTACTTGCGCCCACCTAGCCTACCCACCACCTTCAAAGGGCACCTACAACTGGCACCAAAACCACCCTAACTACCCCCTTGTTGGCACCACTTTTCCCTCCAAAAATCCCCTTCATCTCCACCATACATCTCCCCTTAAACCCATCTCGACCCTCCACATAATCCCACCTTCTAGAAACCTCAAAGTTGGCGCCAACCCATGGCACCTCTCCATGGTTTGCACCACTTTTAGGTGCCTCTTGACCAACCCTAACTACCCCCCTTACACCCCCTAGGTGGCGACAATAACCCTTAACCCTAGGATCATCTAACCACCTCCATCCTTCCATCTTAGCCCTCCATTTCAAGTGGCACCTTAACCCCTCATCCTACCCTATAAAAAGACCACTACCCACCACCATTCAAGGTATCCTTGGCTAGCAAGTTGACTCTCATATTCTACCTAGAAGCCCATGCCCAAGAGAGAAGAAGAAGAAAAAGATTAGGGGGATATTCTGTCCACTTGGTGCCTTCCCCTCTTCCCTTCTCTCTTGAGTCGCGCCAGCCAAAGGAGAAGCCAGGCAAGGAAGATCTTTGGAGGAGATCTTGAAGGTGGTCCACACCACATTAGAGGAGCTTTTGAGGGTGGTGGACATCCACCGTTGGAGAAAAGCTTAGGGCACACCCCCTTAGGGCTTGCTTTAGAGGACATCAATTTGGTGGAGCTTTTAAAGGCAAAGAGTTGGAGCACTTCTTTTCAAGCCCAAGAGCTACTAGGCTTGGAGCAAGGTGCCTCCCCTCTTCATCAATTTTTAAAGGATTAGTGTTTCTTTACTTTGTACTTATAATTCTAGTTGTAGAAGCTTTCATCTACTAGGGTTTTTGTACAACACTTTCTCATTAATCAAGTTACCTTCTTGCTTTTTTAATTGCTTTATTTTTAGCATTCTTCACTCCCTCTCCCTAATTATTCTAGGCCTCCAGTTGCCTAGAGTGAGTGTAGGGAGAGGCTCTACTTTCCACTTTAGAAGTAGTGTATTGAGTTAAGTGTAAGTCACTTTCTCGCCAACAATTTAACATGTTGCCTTAATTTCAAAAACATAAAATTCAGATATTGAAAAGGACCAAAAAGAAAGTTGAGATCTATTTTGTAAGCAAGAGAATTAATTTTGCAAACATATTTCCTCCTTGAATGACCCTAGATACCCCACTATCTAGGAATACAAATGTAAAAGCAAAAGCGGATTTACGCATTGCAATGACACTAAATTGCCTAATTAACAAACCACGTATTTTCGCGATCACTTTTTGGCGCCGTTGTCGCGGTGGCACGGCTTTGCTTAATTTTGTTTTCTCTTGCTTGAAGTGGATCTCATCCCCTTCTCTTTCTTTTTCTCTAGTGTGTGCAGGAACTACAGTGGGAAAGCGGGAATTGAGAAGCAAAAGCTCAAAGTTCCTTTTCTTCCCACGATTTCAGGTTGGTTCCCCATTTCTTGTCACATTTAGGCTAAAAGACTACCAAAAAAAATATTAAACTTGTCTTTCAGGACCCTAAACACTTTAATTAAGTGGAGTGGTGCCCATAAAATTCCATTGTTTGCTTGTATGCTTCACTAAACACCACTCCAATCCTAGTGTTGGTGTTCTGTTTTTAAGGTTCATATTTCTGTCCAGACTTGAAAAGTCAATCCCTAAGACCACAGGCCTCCTAAAATCATAAAATTACATACAATTATTCCAAATTAAGTTTGGAACATCTGTTCCAAATTTTCTATTAATTGGATTTGTATTTATTTTTAAAAAATTCATGGACTGCAGAGGGGTCACACCCTCCAATCTTCCTATTTTGCTACAGTCCACGAAGTTTTGGAATTTTTATACTCATACAATTTTTGTGAAATTTAGCTTGCTGGAATCCTTGTGAACTTTTACACAATATATAAAATCATCAAAATTTTCTGAGGTCGGTGGTAGTACCAAAAAGTCCAAACTACCCACAGGTATCATTTCTGGACGTTGACATCAGTAGAAGGAAAATTTTAAAATAATTATCAAAAAAATTCATAAAATCATAAAAAAATATTTTCTAGAATCCTTGTTTGATTCTCCTCAAATTAGTGGTATTGTTTGAATTGTTTGGACCACTACTTAATACAGAAAGCCTAAAAATAACTCATTGGTAGTTAAATTTCTGTCTTAGGACCAATTGGATTAGGGTTTCTTTTTTCATTTTTAGAAACAAACAACAAAAGGAAACATATCTTCACCCATACAACTTGATTTCCTCTTGTTTGTGGAATCTCAAACTTGTTTGAAAACTTAAAAAGAAAACCCTGAAAATACACTAAGTTTAATCTAATCCTAAAAGACAGAAATACAATAATTGTGTGACTACTTGCTTTCGATTGGAGCCACTCTCCAATTCCTGCACACGCAAAAAAAAAATTGAAATAATAGGGCAACAAGACAATTAACACCCTCCACATTCCGTGTGCATTGTAGTACCCTAGATCTAACTAAAATCCGTAGCAACTTGATCCCTAAGGCTTCATCAATTTAGTCTTGCTATATAGGTCTTAAGTTTTCTTTAGTTAATACCAATTCTGTCATCTATATCTGGTGTTCAGGCTAAGGGGCCATGTCAACCGAATAGGCGCGGGTTTGTATAAGCACCTGGGGTTTTCCCTTGGAAACTTTTGAGCCCAAACCTCCCCTTAAGCAACTTGGCTAGATTTGTTGATAGAACGGGTATTCACTATTGATTACTTATTTCCTATGTAGACCAACTCTTAGGTTTATTTTTAGGGAGTCATACTTAAGTTACATCTAGCTTTGGTTGTTTGATTTGCACACTTTCTCTTATCTCTTTGTCTTCTCCTCCCATCCCGTTCTTCTATTTTATGCACGAGCAACGGTCGCAAAATCTGCACCTGGAGGACCATTTGATTTCGCCCCCCACGCAAAAAGACCACTTTTTCTGTCTTCTTATCCTTCTAGAAAAAAATGGAAAATCAACAAAATGGGTCCACTAACCCTTCCACTTCCACCTCTAACCTTGCCCCTAACCCCACTACTAACCCCAATTCTAACCCTACCACCCAAAACCCACCCACATTTAACTTCCCACACTTGGAGCTCCTTAATCTTGAATTGCCCCAAGCACAACATCAAGACCCCTTGCCTGATCTTTTATAATTTATGGCTGATAAATTAAATTCCAATCAACAAACATTGACTATGAACATCCAAAACCTAGCCAATCAAAGGCCAAACCCACCACCCCATCAGTATCTGTTATTCCTCTAAAAGATTTTTATAATCCATCTTATTATGAGGAACGACCAGGGGTGGTCATACCAGAGGGGGACTTCGAGATCAAGCCTGCAATACTGAACCTAATTAAAGACTTTCATGGCCTTCCTAGGGAAGACCCTTTCAGCCACCTTGAAGAGCTGACTCTTCTTGCACAAACAACCCATTCTCAAAATGTGCAAGAAGACATATGGCTGATGCAGCCTTTTCCATTATCTCTTAACGATAAGGCCGCTTATTGGTTCAGGACCATTGGCCGACCCATCACAACTTGGCCTTAGCTCAAGAGTGCCTTCCTCAAAAAATTCTTTCCCATAGGTCGTACCAATTCCCTACGAAGATCTATTACGACCTTTCACCAAAAGTCTGGTAAGTCTTTCCAAGATTCTTGGGAAAGATTTCAAGATCTCTTAAGAAGTTGCCCGCACCACGAGATTCCTTTATGGTAGCTCGTGCAAATCTTCTATCATGGATTAGAAGATCAAATCCGACATTTTGTCGATGCCTCGTGTGGCGACAACTTCTTAAATAAAGATGTTGAAAGTGCCTATGACCTTTTTGAAAAAATGAGTGAAAACTCATTTAATCAAGCTTCCATGAACACATTTTGTAGAACTCAAAACCCGCAGTTCGGTGTTAATGAAGTAGGCACTCAATCTATCCCTGTCACCCAAGACGATCTTCAAATGATCGCTCAAAAACTTGACCAGATGCATAATAATCAAAAGAAAATTGAGGAAAGACTAGCCACATCAACCCAAGCTCCACATAGTCCACATCTAACCCAACCTAACTTTCCACGAAGAGAAAATTTGCATAATCTCAACACTACTCCTGCTGATTATTACCAATATTCTGAGGTTGCCCATGATTCACTGGGAATTACAACTATCTAGATCTTAACCCCACTCAAAATATTTCTTCCATCCAGGAGCCCTTTAAAAATTCTTCCAATTGGAGAAATTACCCGAACTACTCCTAGAATAATCAGGTCCCTTAACAACCATATCATTTTAATGGGTATGGGTCGAATCCAACCTTCCATCTTGGGCCATCCCAACAAGACATCAATGCCTAGATGATGCGAACCCTACAGGAAATGCAAACAAAAATGATGGAAGTAACCCGCACCATCACAAATCTGAACAACCAGATTGGGGTTACTCCCTCGCAAAGACCTGCAGGACATCTTCCATCCCAACCCATGCCCCACCCTAATCACCAAAGGAACCAATATGCGGGCAGAAATCCACACTACCCAAATCAACGTCCTACTAATCGACCACCTCAGCAGCCTCCCAGGTTTCCGTAACCACAGGTCCCCCCACCTCCTCCAAATAATAGTCCAACTGCACATGCAGTTACATTGAGGAGTGGGAAAATCACCACTGATCCCGAGCCTTCACACAAACCTGGTGAAATACCTGTGTAAATTGACTCCCCACCTCCCCATCAAGAAGAAAAAGAAATACAAAAATCTCAAGACAGGATTCCGATCCCTTTCCCACAAGCTCTCCACCCCACCACCAACAAAAAAAAGAAATCTGAGCCCACCACAGAAGAACTCATGGATCTCTTTAGACAAGTTCAAATCAATATTCCTCTCCTAGATGCCATCAAATATATACCTGCCTATGCCAAATTTTTGAGGGAGATCAATACTCCTAAAAGGCAGGCCAAAAATCTTGCATAGGTGCATCTTTCGGAGAAAGTAAGCTCTGTCATACAGAGCAAGCTACCTCCTAAGATGAAAGATCCGGGGATGCCTTTAATCTCAGTAATTATTGATGATACTATATTTAATCATGCCCTCCTTGATCTTGGTGCCTCAGTTAATATTATTTTCACGATTTTATTTGGAGAATTTCAGATCGGTGAATTAAAACCCGTCGAGGTTACCCTACAATTAGTCGACTGATTTACAATCAAACCTCGTGGGATTGTCGAGGATGTTTTGGTCGAGGTCTAGAATTGTGTCTTCCCTGTAGACTTTCTGGTTCTTGACATTGAGGTGCCTGAATCATTCCTGGACTCCCCAATAATCCTTGGATGCCTTTTTCTGGCCACTGCAAAGGCAAATATCAATTGCCACATAGGCAAAATGGATATCACTTTCGCCGGCCAAATTATCACTTTAGATATTTTCAAATCCTCCAGGAGATTCTGTGATGATAACTTTTTTGAGTACTCAGATATGGAAATTTCCAATATGGTGGAGGAGACAATGTTGATAGATACCCTTACCGACAATAATTTTTTTGTGGATTCTGATTTCAAATCAATGGTCGGTAAAATTTGTGATCTGGAGAATTGTCTTGACCATAAATCCATTCCTGATGCACCCCCTGATCACCCTAACCCACCCACTATTCACGCACCTAAATTTTCCACACTAAATTCACCCAAACCTCACCATCCCTTCCCTGACTCCTTTCTTACGGACCTGCCACCAACCCTGCCTGAGTTTGGCATCCAACCTGATTTAAAACCATGGCCAAACTCGAGCTACACTTATCATTTTCCATCCATCTTTGATCCCAATATTGCTTCTAATCAATTATCTAGGGATATAGAAGAAGACACCTTTTTTGCGGGCATCCAAGTGTCCAACTATTTACAGGATTTTCCGTCTTCCGTGCATACCTTCATGGCTGACTGAATGGCGTAAAAGATAGCACTGGATGGGAGGTAACCCATCATTTTCTTCCTACTTTCCTTTTTCTTTTCTTCTTTTTCCAGGTTTTGATCATCCTAAACTCGATCGTTCTTCACTAAGGTGATCCCTTTTCCCTCCTAATGCATGAGGACATGACATATCTTAAGCATGGAGGGGGTGTTTTTAAAATTTGACGATCGAATTAGGATTTTCAAAACCTAAAAACATGCATTTTTCTTTACTTATTTTATTTTCCTGCTTGCATACCCAAAAAAAATATTTTTTGAGGAAAAATTTTGAAATCGGGACTATGGTCGAAAAATTCACTTTTGGTACAATGGGATTTAATCTTTAACAAACTAGGGAAGAGGATGTGGATCTGATCATTAGAATTTCACGGTCTATTTTAGACTAAATCAAATATCCTTCTCTAAAAATTTCACCTGAACTCATGATAGTTCAGGTGACTTGATCATATTTTGTAATGTGAAAAGTATTTGGCTTAGTTTCTGATTCAAAAACTTGCATGTCTTGAGAAACTTCTTGTGTCAATTTTCACGCACAAGCCAACACTTAAAAATAACTAAAATTTCAAAAACTCCCATGTTTGGACTTAGTAAAAGTTTAAAATAGATCATTGGTTTGAGTTCCCACTGCCTAGAAGGAGGAAAATGCCTCCTTTGACGATGCGATGCCAACATGTTACCGCCTTGGTGCTGCTCCATATCTATATTCCATATCTTTAGACGGAGCATTAAAGTGCATTTTAGCAGCTCAAGTGTCCTGGACGGTTGATGTAAACACATTTACACTACTTAAAATGTCTATTTATGCATGTTCTTAAGCATAGGATTGCATTTCATGATATAAATATTGCATAACATGCATCATCTCGCATTTAGAGTAGTTTGAATAAAATGGAGGTTAATTGTTTCCTTTTATGCACTTTAACAGGGCAAACATTTTATCGGGGCCTCGGATCAAAGAACCAACCGTATGGATATGATCAGGTCGACGATTGGAGTTCAACGACTCCAAGATCGCCCTAATCAAGCATCCCTAGCATCAGATAGAGACCAGGGAACCCTAGAAAATCAAGGGTTAGGATGGTGTAAATACGCACTTCAGATGACAAATCCGACCGCACGGATGAATTCGGATCGACGATTGCAGCCCAACGACACAAAAATCGTGTCAATCCGACATCCGTGGCACCATCTACAACTTCCAGAAGATGGACGGCCAAGATGGCGCCATGTGGCGCCATCTCAGCAGCCCAAATGGTCGCTTGCATCTCGTGAAGACCACGCACGCGCCCGAGCTGAAGTCAGGCGCTCGACACAAACGCGACCGCAGCGCAGCGGTCGAGCGCTCTAACGCGAAGCAGGGACGCGCGTTCGAGCCTTGCCACGCAAAAATTGGAGCGGTGGCGAGCCTCCAATCGACCGCACGATCGCGATCTAATGGCCGCACGCGCTCGATAGCGCCGACGCACGATTGGACGCGCGCGTGAACGCGCGATCGCACACACAGGCGGGCGGGCAGCAGCGGTGAAGGCGCGATTTTAAGCCGTCCGATCTCGCGATCGGACGGCTGAGACTTCGTGGACGTGCGAAGCCGTTGAGGGCACGAGCAAGCGAGGAGGCGCGCGCGAGCCGCCCACGTCGCCCACGTTAGGTGCTTTAGTGACGGATATATCCGTCACTAAAGACCCGTCATTTACTATTTTCAACTTGTAATGTCCATTTTGCCCTCACTCCTTGAAACTATAAAAGGAGACCCCCTCCATATGAAATTTTCATCCCTTCTTTCTCCTCTCTACCCCTCCAAAGCTCAAGAGAAGCTTGTCCCACACTCGGGATGCTTCTCGCGAGATAAAGTCCAATTTTCGTTCCCCTTCGGAAGTGGATCCCGCGACGACGACGGCGTGCTGCTTCGTTCCCGTTCTTCTGCTTCATCCTCCTTCGTCCCTTTTCGTTCTCCTTCGTCCAGGCATCGTCCCGTCCGGCTCGTCCTCCAAGCAACCGTCGAGGAGGATTTCTCTCTCCCTATTCTTTTTTCTGCTTTCTAGTATAGATTTACTGCTTTCTAGATTAATCTACTCGTCCTCCAAGCAATCGTCGAGGAGGACATTTCTCTCTCCATTCTTTTAATGCTTTCTAGAGTAAATTTATCGCTTTCTAGTTGTAATGAACAATCTCTTCAATACAAAAATTCCTTGTTTATTCTGCATCTCATTTAGATTTCTCTGTGTAATATTCTCTTTCTCTCTTACCCTCTCTCTCTCTTCTATTTATTGTAAATAATTAGATGGTTCTAAATTGAATTATTCTGTAACAAATAAAAAGAAACGCATAGTTTTTAAATCAAACGTCTGCCTCCCTGTATTCGACCCAGAATTTTGTTTGTTGAACACGAATTCTTCGCTTTCGAACTACAACGACAGGTTTTCCAAAACCGAACACGTTAGCGTAGGTTCGTAAACGTTCAACATTTTGGCGCCGTTGCCGGGGAGGCAACGATCTTTGATTTCTCTTTGCGTTTTGTAACTTACAAATCATTTACCTCACTTTTCTCCTTTCTTATTGTAATTACAGGTACTCTTTCGAGGCAGGCAAAAGTGGTAGATTGGAGTAGAAGGTTTTGTGAGTTACCCCCCACCTCCCACCCATTAGATTTCATTTCATCACATAATAACTCAAACATCAATCAACCTAGGTGTTTTTATAAACTCTAAGGTTAGATTGTTTGTTGTTTGACACCCATACTCACCCCAACCCCCACATTAAAAAGAAAAAAAAAAAATCTCTCAGAGGTACACAACCTCATCTGATTTTTAAACTCAACCGGTAAACCAATCTTAGGAGCCGGTACACACATCTAAACACATAATTGAGTAGAAATCATATTAGGTAATCATTTGTGTTCCTAATTAAGTGGTGCAACAGGCCAATTGTTTGAGTTGATTGGGCTGCACCACTTCAAATAAAATCAACTCATCAAGTAGCTGCCAATTAGGTTCAACTCCTAGGGATTTACTAGGCACTCCACATTCTTTTTAAACTTTAAAGGAAAACATCTTCACCTGTGCTTGCAAGAACTTGGTGTGCTAATGAAACTTGATTGAAAACACCTAAAGTTGAATCCTAAAAGCTACTAAGCAAGATTTGAACCTTAAAATTGACCACATCAAAAACAATCTTGCTTGAAACCACTGGTTGTGCACTCACACACGAATCAATCAATCATTAAGGGCACAACCCATTTAAAGGGCCCATCACATTCCATTGCACATTCAAACCTAGCCCTAAATAAAATAGAGTAGACGTTGGCGTTAAGGATTGGACTCGCTCTTCAGAACTCAGAACGAGATTATTTTTGATTAGTCTGTTTCTACTGTTCAATCTGATGTCTAGCTAGGGGAGCAAAGTCAAACGATCGCGGCTGGGGGGTACACTAGGAACCGGAGGTGTAAGCCGAAGGAAGAACCTTCTCCCCAGTCCCTCCTTCTAACTGGTCGGATTGAACAGACGGAAGTAGATCAAATCGTTCCTTTATCTCAAGATGGGTTTTAAGAGTCTGTAGGTCTTTAGGCTAACCTATTTAAGGATAGGTTTGATTGTTTGTATTGGAGGGCACCTTTCTTCCTCCCGTGTATCATGAATCCTTCCACATATTTCACGCATTCCCGCTCTTTCCCTCCTGGTGTAAATTATCCTCAACGTGACGATTATCCCAACTCGTATTGTAATCCACCATCAGTTAGTTGGGATAATTCGGATTGGGGATACAATTCCGGACCCCCGTGTTTAGGGTCTAACACTGAATACTTTGATTCTGATTTTTATCCTTCTCAGAGCTACATCGATTATAGATCGTCCTCCTTTCATGAACAGCATAATACGATCTACAATCAAGAAGGATACACCGATCCTTACCCATCCTCTGATTTCAATGCCTTTAGGTCATCACCATCTTTTCAACAATCTGAAATGACCTATTATCAGGAAGGGTATAACGAATCTCAATTCGTTAATTCCCCTGCATTGAGCCCAAACCCGCCCAACCCTGTACCAACTCATTTGGTTCAAGTTAACCAGGTTCAGGATAAGGTTCTGGCTAACTTGAGGAATATCATTCAATCTTTAGAAGTTCAGCCAATACCTTGCATTGAGAGATTGGAGCCCCTGATTGAAATGATTGATGATTTAAACAAGTCTTTGTTGGATTGGCTCCAGGATGTTAAGGATAAGAACCTGGGTGAGTTTCTACTTGGGAAATTAGCAAAATTGAGGATGAGATTCGTGGTTGCTTTGATTCAATCTTGGAATAATTCCCAGGATGAACCCTCTTTAGGAAAGCTAATGATAGAACCCGCTCAGGCACCTTTGGGGGGGGACACGTGTTACGAGGCTGACCAGATTGAATTAAAGCAACCAATTAAAGATGATCTGATTTCTTCACCTGAGATCCCTGAGTCGGGTTACGAGGAAATGTGTGTCTCCTTGGAACACAAAGTGACAAATGATTTTGGGACATACATTGATACAGATCCTGATGGTGAAGATTCAAGTTGCGAAGTCTCACGCGAGTTTTCTAAACATGATTTCTGTGAGACGATTGGGCCTGAGGAATATGATAGATCAATTGATAGCCCAATAACTGAGAACACTGATCTTATTAGGGCACACATTACGGATCCAGAATCGCATTTTCTGGAAGAATCAATTCAATGCCCTGATTATCAGTTACACCCTGTTGAGCTTATTGATAATTCTAATTCTGAGATAATTAGACCCAAGTCAATTTTGATTTTGCCACATCATTAAGACTTGGAGATTTCAGACGGGGTGATGAATGTACAAGAGGTCCTAGAATTTGATATGCTGAATGAGGAGGATAGGAGCTGGGAAGTGTTGATTTGGGAAATTAATTTTGGATGAAATGGAAGATTGAGTCGAAGGGTTCCTTTTAAGCTGAAACCATCAAATCAGAACCCTTACGACAATTGTTTCGAGGATGTTCAACTCAAGCACACATTCAACGATTATCCTTTTGAGCTTCAATTCTCTATAACCCGACTTTTTGGTCTTGGGTTGCAACCTCATAAATCGCAGGTCCGACCCCGCTTGCATTAAAATTTTAGTTTTTGGGTAATTTTTATCCAGAACCTAAGATATTCTCGATTATGGGGGATGGGTCTGCACCACAATCTAGTCCACATCTGTGGACCGCTGTTGATAGGTCGGAGGATTCTTCTGTTTATATTAATTCTAACCTACACTTGTGAATTCTTCATTTCTTTTCTTTGTATAGTGTGCCTAGCTGAAGGCACTAAACTCAGCACTTATACAGTTCTTTTTCATTTTCATCTTGGAGCAGACCTGATATTCATGCAATTCAGGTGCTTTCTTCGCTTTTCCACTCTATTTTATATCTTTTTAATACAATGAGGACATTGTAATAGATAGGCATGGGGGGGTGGATATTTATCTCTGAATTCATTCGTCAGCTCCGTAGATTTGTTTTATTTTAAAAAAAAAAAATTGAAATTAGGAAAGAGAATTTGGGTTTAAGAAAATTTTCAATCTTAGGAAAAACTATATTAAGATCTGAACACAAAGACCCTTCAGGTCGTTGAACTTAATCAGCCCGTGTATCCACTAAAATGTGGATTTGTTTTTCGAGTTCTCGCCAACTTGAATTTTATTTTAATTGGAGTAAATAAGTTTGGGTGATAAGTACACGACTTATCAACCTGCCCTCTGATTTGAGGGAATTTCGAGTCTTAAGCATCTACACACTTTCTTTGCACTGACTCGTTGTTCGACAATTTTTACGGAAATTGGATAGCTAATGAACCTTCTAGGGTGATATGGCTGGCAAGTTATCGTGGGTAACAGCCCATAGGTAGGTTGTCCAGAGCCTAGTCACTGAACCTTTCTCTTTTTGCTGCCTTTAGGTAAATCTTAGACCAGGGAAGCCACCTACTTAAAAAAAAAGAAAAAAAAATCGAAAATGAGAAAAGAACAAAAACAAATAAGCCACACTTCGCCGCATGAGTATGGCTGGCAAGTTGTCGGTGGTAACAGCTCATCGACCGGTTATCCAGAACCCAGCTTAGAAAATGCACTAAAAATTCCCAAAACACTTAGGAAGAAGCAGAGAAGTAGAATAAATCAGGGAGATATACACTGGATTCACCCTTGTGTTGACCCCGTTAAAAAAGTAAAAGTAGGGAGAAAGCTACAGGTTGTAAAGATACACCTTTAGGCAAAATTCTTTTTGAGGTCACCTAGAGGCGTAGAAATCCGAAGTCCGTTCTAATTGCCGGTCAGCGAGTTTATCACAATCACAATAAGATGCTTAAAACTTAGGGTTCTCATCAAATCTTGGGTGAGTTGAATGGTCGTAGAATGCCACTCCTGAACCCTAAAATTTGAAAATAAAAAAAAATTAGAAAAGAGTAAAAAGAGAAAAAGAAATTTTTCTTTGAATAAGGCGAGGACTTGAGGCGGTCTGCATTTTGGCTGATACCCGGGCACTGTTGTGTCTTTGAAAGTTTAGTTCCTAAGTAGACAATTTCTTAATGATTGAAAATAACTCAGGTTCAAATAATCTAACCTAATTCTTTTATAAATAGCATATAGTTTTTGCTAGGGACTAGCAAAAGATAGGCATGGGGGTATGATGCAAACACATTTACACTACTTAAAATGTCTATTTATGCAAGTTCTTAAGCATAGGATTGCATTTCATGATATAAATATTGTATAACATGCATCATCTCGCATTTAGAGTAGTTTAAATAAAATGGAGGTTAATTGTCTCCTTTTATGTGCTTGGATAGGGAAAACATTTTATCGGAACCTCGGATCAAAGATCCAACCGTATGGATATGATCAGGGCGACGATTGGAGTTCAACGACTCCAAGATCGCCCTAATCAGGCATCCGTAGCATCAAATAGAGATCGGGGAACCCTAGAAAATCAAGGGCCAGGATGGTGTAAATCCGCACTTTAGATGACAAATCCGACCGTACGGATGAATTCGGATCGACGATCGCAGCCCAACGACACAAAAATCGAGTCAATCTGACATCCGTGGCACCATCTACAACTTCCAGAAGATGGACGGCCAAGATGACGCCACGTGGCGCATCTCAGCTGCCCAAATCGCCACTTGCATCTTGTGAAGACCACGGACCCGCCTCCTCTCCACCGTTGGATCTCGATCCAACGGCTGCGACGCGCCTGCACTGAAGTCAGGAGCTCGACACAAACGCGACCGCAGCGCAGCGGTCGAGCGCTCTAACGAGAAGTAGGGATGCGCGTTCAAGCCTCGCCACGCAGAAATTGGAGCAGTGGCGCGCCTCCAATCGACCGCACGATCGCGATCCAACAGCCGCGCGCGCCCGATAGCGCGACGCGCGATTGGACGCGCGCATGAACGCGCGATCGCACGCACAGGCGGGCGGGCGGCAACGGTGAAGGCGCGATTTTAAGCCGTCCGATCTCGCGATCGGACGGCTGAGACTTCGCGGACGTGCGAAGCCGTAGAGGGCACGAGCAAGCGAGGAGGCGCGCACGAGCCGCCCACGTCGCCCACGTTAGGGGCTTTAGTGACGGATTTATCCATCACTAAAGACCCCTTATTTACTATTTTCAACTTGTAATGTCCATTTTTCCCTCACTCCTTGCAACTATAAAAGGAGACCCCCTCCATAAGAAATTTTCATCCCTTCTTTCTCCTCTCTACCCCTCCAAAGCTCAAGAGAAGCTTGTCCCACACCTGGGATGCTTCTCGCGAGATAAAGTCCAATTTTTGTTCCCCTTCAGAAGTGGATCCCGCGACGACGACGGCGTGCTGCTTCGTTCCCGTTCTTCTGCTTCGTCCTCCTTCGTCCCTCTTCGTTCTCCTTTGTCCAGGCGTCGTCCTATCCGGCTCATCCTCCAAGCAACCGTCGAGGAGGATTTCTCTCTCCCTATTCTTTTTACCGCTTTCTAGTATAGATTTACTGCTTTCTAGATTAATCTACTCATCCTCCAAGAAATCGTCGAGGTGGAAATTTCTCTCTCCATTCTTTTAATGCTTTCTAGAGTAAATTTATCGCTTTCTAGAGTAACTATTTTATGCTTTCTAGTTGTAATGAACAATCTCTTCAATACAAAAATTCCTTGTTTATTCTACATCTCATTTTGATTTCTCTGTGTAATATTCTTTTTCTCTCTTACTCTCTCTCTCTTCTATTTATTGTAAATAATTAGATGGTTCTAAATTGAATTATTCTGTAACAAATAAAAAGAAACGCGTAGTTTTTAAGTTAAACGTCTGCCTCCCTGTGTTCGACCCGGAATTTTAATTTCGGTATAAATTTTATTTGTTGAACATGAATTCTTCGCTTTCGAACTACAGCGATAGGTTTTCCAAAATCGAACACGTTAGCGTAGGTTCGTAAACGTTCAACAACGGTGCTCTGCCTATAGTGTCAGAGCAAGAGCTTGAGTTTGCTTGGAGCGGCCCTTTACAATGCATTGTGTTTTGGGGTTGTGAGCTCCTGGGTGGTGTCATGGATAGTGCTATCCTAAAGTACTACCGCCAGAGCCCCCTCGAGGATTAGTAACGGGAATGGTGATCCCGACACATCTCTTATAGGACTGAGTTAAAAATAAGCATTTGGGAGAAAAAAAAAAGAGGCAAAAAAAAAAAAAATTAATTAATTAACACACCCCTATAAATGTTGGCTTTTTCACAAGCACGGACACAAGGTTTCAAAGGATTTTGCAAGTTGTGAATTAGATTCATGAGCCAGAGAAATCCTAAAAACAAAAATTTCCAGTCATCTGAATTAACAAGGGGTTAATTTGTGAATTTTCTGCAGGATATATTGATCCCATTTTGTCTAATGGTTGGATCCAAAAACAAATCCTGATGTTTATCTTTAACAAATCCCGTGCCTCCTGTGTTTAGATCAACCAAGGTCCCTTAATCTTTTTCTCCTCAAAAGTCAAAAAGAATTAGATTTCCCAAAAATTCCATTTTCCAAACAAATTGAAGTTTTGCTAAGAGACAAGAAAAAGATAAGCATGGGGGTGTGATAAACACAAGTTTATCATCATTCTTATCCACTAAAACAAACCTAGCTCTTAGGATTTTACTCCGCAAATGGGTTTCTGGGCTGCATTTTGGCATAACTAGGTTAGGCTTGCATTGCATTTCCTTTCATTGTTTTAATGTGTTTTTGGGAGTGTTAGGGATGAACAGATATACAAATCCCTAAAACCTTAGCACTCAAGAAGGTAATTGGTGAAGAAGGAGCTCAGTCTAGGTGGAACTCAGCTTGATCCAATTCACCACAGCTGGAACCTAGCTCATGTGGACTAGGGTTAGCTCATCCCAACTCCATTCAGCTAATCTCAGCTGAATGGCAGCTCAAGAGATCTCATCTTAGCTCACCCTAGCTCAGGTCAGCTTAGATCCAGCTCAACTTAGCTGAGTGTAGCTCATCTCAACTCCCACTAGTCCACAGGGAGCTCTAGGTAGCTCAGCAGAGTTGACTGGAGTTCACCCCAGCTCAGATCCAGCTACATCCAGCTCCACTCTACTCCAGCCAGCTAAAGAAGAACTCATCCTAGCTTAGGAAGCTCAAGTCCAGCTCTCGGGGACCCATCTTAGCTCAAGATAATTGAGCTATGCTACCATAGCTGTCTCAAACAACTCAATCCTCCTCGGGAGCACCAGACCTAGCTCACCACATCTCCATTGAACAGAAACCAGCTCACTTTAGCTTTGCTTAGTAGCTAGCAAAGAACTAGCAAGCAAAGCCAGCTAGAGTAGGCCCATGCTGACCTCTTCAGCAGCCGCCTGCTCCACTTCACCTCCAGATTTTTCAGAACCAGCTCCTCCCTCCAAACCCTAGCTCCAACATCTCCTCTACTCCTCCATTAGCTGAGCTAGCTTATCTTAGCTATGCTCCAAATTCCTTGTCTTGTACCAACCAAAAACCCTACCTAACAACTCCACCAACTAGCCCCACCTAAGCTCCACATAAGCTAAACCTACATGTGCCCACCTAGCCTACCCATCACCTTCAAAAGACACCTACAAGTGGCACCAAAACCACCCTAACTGCCCCCTTGTTGGAGCCACCTTTCCCTCCAAAAATCCCCTTCATCTCCACCACACATCTTCCCTTAAACCCATCTCCACCGTCCACATAATCCCACCTTCTAGAAACCTCAAAGTTGGCACCAACCCATGGCACCTCTCCATGGCTGGCGCCACTTTTAGGTGCCTCTTGACCAACCCTAACTGCCCCCCTTAGACCCCTTAGGTGGCGCCAATAACCCTTAACCCTAGGATCATCTAACCACCTCCATCCTTCCATCTTCGCCCTCCATTTCAAGAGGCACCTTAACCCCTCATCCTACCCTATAAAAAGACCACTACCCACCACCATTCAAGGTATCCTTAGCTAGCAAATTCACTCTCATATTCTAGCTAGAAGTCCATGCCTAAGAGAGAAGAAGAAGAAGAAGATTAAGGGGTTATTCTGTCCCCATGGTGCCTTCCCCTCTTCCCTTCTCTCTTGAGTCACGCTAGCCAAAGGAGAAGCCAAGGAAGGAAGATCTTTGGAGGAGATCTTGAAGGTGGTCCACACCACCTTAGAGGAGCTTTTGAGGGTGGTGACATCCACCCTTGGAGAAAAGCTTAGGGCATGCCCCCTTAGGGCTTGCCTTGGAGGACATCAATTTGGTGGAGCTTTCAGAGACAAAGAGTTGGAGCACTTCTTTTCAAGCCTAGGAGCTACTAGGCTTGGAGCAAGGAGCCTCGCCTCTTCATCAATTTTTAAAGGATCAGTACTTCTTTGCTTTGTACTTATAATTCTAGTTGTAAATGCTTTCCTCTACTAGGGTTTTTGTACAACACTTTCTCATTAATCAAGTTGCCATCTTTAGTAGCATTTTTAATTACTTTATTTTTAGCATTCTTCACTCCCACTCCCTAATTATTCTAGGCCTCCACTTGCCTAGAGTGAGCTTAGGGAGAGGCTCTACTTGCCACTTTAGAAGTAGTGTATTGAGTTAAGTGTAAGTCACTTTCTCGCCAACAATTTCGCATGTCGCCTTAATTTCGAAAACATAAAAATGATATATTGAAAAAACCAAAAAGAAAGTTGAGATCTATTTTGTAAGCAAGAGAATTAATTTTGCAAACATATTGCCTCCTTGGACAACCCAAGATACCCCACTATCTAGGAATATAAATTTAAAAGCGAAAGCGGATTTACGCATTACAATGACACTAAATTGCCTAATTAACAGACCGCGTATTTTGGCGATCAATCAGCAATAGCAGGTGGTTCAAGGTGGGTGTCAGGAGCAAGGGAAGGAGTTATGGGTCTGTCTAGGTTGAGTTCAAACTCCTCTAATTGCAGGTTTTGATCCTCTTGTGGTTGATTAGAAGTAGTCAGGTTTTCCTCGATATACCGATCGTCAACCACAACATGGATATCACATACTTGTTCTATAGCCTAGCAATTAATCCCCTGTTGGGCCTTAAAGATGTCGAACTTTAGTGTCTGGTTCACAAATTTTAGTTAAATTTGGCCCTCATCACAATTTATGTTAGCCCTAGAAGTGGCTAGAAAGGGTCTCCCTAGTATGATTGGTGTGTTTTTCAGATTCTTTGGAGCATCCATATCCAAGACTACAAAAACCATCGGGAAATAGAAATCTCAAACCGTAACAATGACATCCTCGAGAACTCCTTTAGGTGACTTAATAGATCGATCTGCCAACCGTAATGTCACCTCTGTTGGTTTTAGCTCAGATTCCTCAAGATGGTCAAGTAGGGATGTAGGTAATAGGTTTATGGAGGCTCCTAGGTCCAATAATGCCCTATCAAATTGGATATCACCAATTGTACAGGAAATCAGGGGAGTACCTGGGTCTTTTGCCTTAGGTAGGAGCCTACTCAAAATGATAGAGCTGACTTACTCCGACAATAAGATTGGGTTCCCACTTTTGGTTTGCGGCTTACGCTTAGGTGTACACACATCTTTCAGAAATCGTGCGTAAATCGGTACATGGCAAACTGCATCCATCAAGGGGATGTTTATATGGACATGTTCAAAGAGCTTGACCAGGTCCTCTTCAGGTGCCACGGGTTTGGTTGTCCTCTTTCCCTTGGTTAAGGCCTCGGGGAATGAAACCTTAGATGGTTCCTCTGGAAGTGGTCTAGGTTCTTTATCAGGGGCAGGAGTATCTTGGATGACTATCCTAGGGTTTAGGCTAGCACTACCATGCTGTAAGTGGCTTGGGTAAGGTGGGTCCTATCTTGCTTTGCCACTATGGGTTGTAAAAGAATTTAGTCTTGCTTGGTTCTAGTTAGGTGTAGGTAAAATAGGTGGCTACTACTGAAATCCTGAGTATGATGTCGAAGCTTCCAACTCGTCGGGTGATGGAGCGGAAGGGTCCTGATAAACCATGTGGGCTTGGCCAGGATTTGGGTTCATAACGCGCCTCTAGTTCGACATGTTATTGGGACTAGGTAGAGGCTGCGAAGGAAGTGTACCAGGTTGGTAGGAAGTTGCCATCTGGGCGAGTTGATTGCGAACCTTTGTGATCTCGTCTCTGTGCTATTTCTGCATAGCTGCATTTATCTTTTGAATGTCAGGCAGAGTCTAAAGGATAAGAGTCATTTGATCTCCTTAAGTTGGCCCAGATTGATAGGTGGCGTTGGGCCGAGGCTAAGGCGGTTGATATGGATGAGAAACTTGTGGACGGGGTTGATATAGTGGTCTCTGATCCAGATTGTTTCTAGCCCACGTGAAATTTTGATGATTTCACCATCCAGGGTTATAGACATTAGAAAATGGGTTGTTCTGGATGACGTTGAGGTCCTCGCATGTTTGAGGAACCTCAGAAAAGTCATAGTATGAGGGTTTAGAGTTCCCCCAACTAGAATTGGCAAGTCCGGAGCTTCCTCTGTCCCTAGAGTCAGACGGGGGTGGATACGGGTCTAACCCTTGAGAAGATAGGTGGTAGATGTTATGCACAGCTTCCCACCCAGAGGACGGCTGTGCGAATGGGTTTTGTGTAGAGGTGGCTTGCTACAGATGTCGAGTTAGCTCATCCACCTTCCTTTCGATAATCAAGACCTTGTCCAAACTACTGGCCATCAGTTCCAAGTCGACAGAAGAGGACAGGCCCTACATCTCATGTGCTCCCCTTGGATTCAACGATGCGTGGGCATTCATCCGGTCGAATTTGCCCATCGAGTAATTATTGATGGAGTTCTCACACATATTCTAGAGAATCTCCCACACAATGTCTCCTTGTTGACCCATGATATTTCCTCTACAAGTTGCATTGACAAATAATCTGATATCTTCACGAAGTCCCTGGTAAAAAGATCGGACTTGTTCCCATTTCAAAACTCCGTGATGGGGGCACTTTCGCATGAGATCTAGGAAATGATCCTACGCTTTGTGAAGTGGCTCTCCAAGCTGTTGTGTGAAGTGTGTGATCTGGTGTCGTAAAGCATTCGTCCGACCAAATGGGAGGAACTTTTTCAGAAATTCGAATTGTAGTTCAACACATGTGTTGATTGGACGCGTTTGAGTCCGATACTAGTGACCTGCTTTGTCCATGAAAGAGAAGGAGAACATTTTCATGAGAAGAATATTCCGTTATGAAGATCTGACTCAAAGGTCTGGGCAGGATGCTTGAGTTGTTTAATGTGCTGGAAAGGATCCTCAAAATTGAGCCCTTGAAATTTTGGAATAGCACGAATCATGTTGGGCTTGAGTTCAGTATCAGGACCTCCAGCTAGGATTTGGACTCGAGGTTTGATCACCATTGCAGCAGGATTGTAATGATCTCGCATCATAAGGTGCCGTGGTGGATTCACGAACGCTTGGAATAGATAATTAGGGAAATGAAACCGATTCTCAAGGTTGTCTTCTTCTACGGGTTGTGCCATGACGATGGATGAAGGAGAATTAGGCTCAGATGAATCAGAAGAGATGTCTATGTGATGGGGTTGTTGCACAAACAAGGAAGTCAAGGCCTGGCCTCGATGAGAGTGAATAACTAGTGGAGGCCTCAAGGGTAGTCTTAAGGACCTCCTACCAAACATGCACCGATAGACTGGATGAGAATATAATGTGATGGACCCAATCAAGACACCCAAAAATTTATGATGACCATAGAGGTTCTAGCCGAATGATACCCCTTAGTCAAAAAGCCATCCACCTGTGAATTACCAAGGTAGCCAGAGAGGGAGAGTCCTGTGAAGACCCCTACATGGTAGAGTGCCCCCATGGGTTTCAGGGTCTCCCCCGCCCGACCTCTCTTGTCACTGATGTTCTAGGTAGACCACAATGGGGACTTGACATCTTAAGTCCACCAATTTTATTAAGAGCAAGGGTGCATAGGATTTCACTTGAACTTTTAAGATGTATTGAGCGCAAAAGTGACCTATTTTAAAAATTGGTTGACCCAACAAGATAGGTCAACTTCACCTATTTGTCCTTTAAGAAATTTTAGGTCCCTCTTTTAGGATTCAACTGAGATTAAGAGCCTGATTTTAGGGTTTTCTTGAATAAATCAATTCAATCAAGGCTTAGGCACACATTGTTTGGGAAAGATTAGTTCTTGATTATGTAAATGTGTCTCTAAAACATTAACTTGGAATCCTTACTTGGCTCTTGTCCAATTTAGTTCCTCTAAATGTGGTATCTAGGGCTCAAACAAGACTGCGATAGCCGTAGTTACCTTAAATGGGTGCACAAATCAGGTTTTGTTGTTTAAATCAAATCAGGCAACTTGATGAATTATCTAAGAATGGAAAGCAAGTAGCCTTAATTGATTTTTTCCTTTTTAACCTTTTCAGAATGAGGGGCTTAAGAGAGAGTGGTTAGAATTTACTTGCCGCTGGTCTGTTTGTTGTGTAGTTGATCTTCCTTGAATGTGTCTTCTCCCTGAAACAACCACCGCAAAAGAGATATAGCAAGTTAGAATCTGAATCAGGAATTGCAATCAAGTGTTTTAAATTTCCCTTTGCTCCCTGGCAACGGCGCCAAAACATTAATGCGATGAAATCGAGTTTAAAATGAGGCGTTGTAATATAGTCGAAATCACGTTGAAAACAAATAGACTTTTATTACTCGAATAATTTCCGAGGTGGAACACACGGAATAAGATGGAATAAAAAAATCAAGATCACAATTTAAAGTAAAAGAATTTTCAATAATAGCAACATAAATGTGCAAAAAGGTGGGAGAAAAATGGTGATTTAAATCACCAAATACTCCAACAATAATAGCTGAGGAACTCAATGTATATGTATGAAATGAAAGCTAAATCTATCATCTGATTTGGAAATCAGACGGCTTAAAGTCTGATATTCTTCATTGTGCTATAGCTCTTCTTCTTTTCTTCTACTCTTTCTTTCTCTGATCCTTCCTTTCTTCTGCAGCCTATTCCTCTTCAGACCTGCCTCTTTTCCTTTCTCTACTTTCTTAGGTACGACCTTCTCTTCTTCTCTAAGCCTTCTTCTTCTCTGGCCCTTTAGCTCAGGCCTTCACCTCTTCCTCTCTAACTCTTCTGCCTTTAGCTCTTCGATTCTCCTCTTCTTCCTCTCTTCTTCCTTCTCTGGCTTTCCTCTTCTGGATCTAGCTAAGTGTCAGCCAGAATTCCTTATTGCAAAAACCCCCCTTCAACCGCGTAACTCTCCTTCTCTCTTTCTCTTTTAGGATCCACTTTCCCAGAGCCATGGGTAATCGAGTTATTGGATTCAGGCGTGTACCCGGGTCTAGGCTCATCGGCATGCGGTGGTGAGTGAGGAGTGTAGGTCGAGTTATTGGGTCGAACCAGGTCCACGAGTACGTTTCGCGGACAAGGCCAAGTGAGCAGGTGAGAGGGACCTCACCTCATGAGCTGAGGCGAACATCTACTAACACGAAATCAATTTATTCGCCTCAATGCTCTTTGCAACTGACAACGTGGGACTATCTGCGCACCTCTTCTTTGCATGTATGCAGCATGGGTTCTTCTCCCTAATTGCCTCAACTACTGGGCTCGTGTCTTCAAATAACTGCTGGGATGTGTTCGCAGGAGGCTTCTGTGTGACCTGGAGCTGAGAGTTGGGGCATAAGCGCTTGGAACAAGCTTCAAGCAAGCTCGAAGCTTGCAACTTCTATGATGGCAAGGTTCGGTACCTGAGAAGCCTGAAATGGCCTTTCGGCCACATCAGAATGCTCAAAGAGTATTGCTGGACAACGACAAGTGCGATGAGGACGTTTGTGTGGCGTGCGGATGTCTGTGAGTGCGTGGCGAGGTCGAACAGCGTGCGTGAGTATCTGTGTTTGGGGGAGTGCATGAGTGAGTGGAGTGATGAATAAAGAGAGGGGAAATGAGCGGAGAGGTGAGGCTGATGTTTTGAGGCGGTCGGCGAGGGATTTCGTGGTCTGCGGAGGTCGAATGATCTTACCGAAGGGGATGGCTGGAGATGGAGATGATGAAGTTGCGGAGAGGCGTCGATGGTTGGATTTGGAAAATAAAGAGTGGAGAAGAAAGTAGGGGAGACAAGGAGCTTAGCTAGGAAGTAGGTGGACGAAGTTGTGCAGAGATGGCATCAGATGTGGTGTTGCCGACGTCGAAGACGAAAGTTGTTTCGGTGGGGGAGAAAGGGAGAGGATGAATGGGAACAGGCGTCTACTAGTTCGGTGAGATGCGAAGAGAAATAAGGAGGATAAATCTGCCATTGGTATGGTGGACGGATGATGAGGAGATGCAGAAAAGGTCACCGGACATCGAAGAACCTTCAGTCGTGAAAGAGAGGAATTTTAGAGGGATCTCGACCAATTTCGAGCATGAAGAATTCAGGCAGTTCTGGTGGTTCTTTCATAGGGATCTAGAGGCAAAGAAAGCTTGGAAATCAAGCTTTCCATGCTCTGATACCCTCACCAGAATTGGGTGTTTCTTGAGCACATGGATGGGTTTAGATTGAAGAGGATTCCTCAAAGAATCTCCCTTCCAATTTTGGAAGGGATTGATTGAATAGAGTTCTCTGCAATCAAAGGTCGCTAGAGAAGGATTTCTCTGCGAAAATGGCAGAGGGACCTAAATGTGAAGATGACAAAGAAGTTAGGGGCTGAATGTAAGGGTTTTTCAAAGTTGGGGGTATAAATGTAATTAGACAAGACCATTTTGCAAACTAGGTCAAGAAAAGCTCATTTTGGGTCAAAATTTTGGTATAAACCTAATTTGAACCTTAGAAATCCAATGGTGAAGTTGGATTTTGGTTTTGGCCATGTTTGACTGGGTAATTTATGCAAGAACCTAAATTAAGGTAAATATCTGTCTGAGACTCTATTTTAGGTCAAGATGGGTTATTATGGTAAAATTGAAGGTACTAAACACTAGAGAATATTTTTCTATGAATTTTAAAGGATTTATATGAATTTTATCATGACCAGAACTTTGGTTAATGAAGTGGGTCTGTTTTTAGGGTTACAAAAGTCATTTAATTCTTAAAACATATGTAAACCCTTTTTTGTCTGACCTAACCCACTTGTTACCTTTTTAGGACCTTTTGACCTTTATTCATCCCTTGAGAAAACCCATGGTTGTACTGCATTCATGATAAGCAGGTAAAATTGCAGTTTTAAACCAAGTTTCTTATTTTTCTCTCAGAATGATTATACAGTGAGTTATGATTCTCTGTGGTTATGTAGGAGCATTTATTGACTAAATTGGGTCAGAATGAGCTATTTATGGCTCATGATGGTGTTCCCATCAGGAAGTTGTGGAGAATTAAAGTGTCGAGAGCTAAGGTGTGGAGCTTGTTTGTGTGTGAGCTTTTCTTTCATGTTTTTCTGATGTATTTGCATCTGGTCCAGTCGTTGAACTATCATGTGTAGATCATCTTGAGTGACAGGAACAGAGGTTGATTTAGAGTCAATTTCATTGACTCTGAGTCTTGGGCTGTGAGTTTTACCGAAAGTGTTCATTGAAGTCATATTAAATGAGTTTTCACTCATTTCTTCAAAAAGGAGGTCGGCACTTTTGACATCTTTATTAAGGAAATTGCCCCCACATGAGGCATCCACGAATCTCTTTAATTGATCTTCTAATCCGTGATAGAAGATTTGCACTAACTACCATTGCAGAATTTCATGGTGGGGACAACTTCTTAGAAGTTCTTGGAATCTTTCCCAAGAATCCTGGAGGTGTTCACCATTTTTTTCTTGAAAGGTCATTATGGATGTTCTTAATGCATTAGTGTGACTGATTAGAAAAATTCTTTTAAGAAAAGAGCTCCTTAATTGGGGCCAGGTGGTGATAGGGTGCCCAACCATTGTAAGCTAATGTGAAGCTTTATCTTTTAAAGAAAGAGGGAGAAGTCTCATTAACCACATGTCTTCCTGCATGATGATGTTAGATTTGCACGCAGAAAGGTTCAGAGTTTGGAAAACCCATCATCGTAGTTCGATTCTTGAGGAAATCCGACGATCAGATAAAATTTATAACCAAAACTCGAAAAGTGAGTTGCGGGATGATCATGAGGAGGCGAACATTTGGTTTCTAAAAATCTACATTTCGCTTTTTATTTATTTTTGTCATTTTTGTCTTTTCTAACTTTTTGGGTAATTTTAATAGTGCAAGAGATTAGGTTGATGAATTCTAGCTAATCTACTTGCAAAATATAAAGGAAAGAGGGAGAGAGAGAGAGGAACAATCATCTATTTGTGAATAAATGTTTGTTACAAGTACGAAAGTAGAAAAATCACACTATGAAAGTAAAAAAAGATAGAAAGAGGTGAGAGAATCCCCCTTGACGGTCGCTTGGCAGATGACTCGCTTTAATGTCGCCCGGAGGAAGGTGGTGAGGAGAGGGGACAAACGGGGACAGAGTCGGAGGATAGAGGACGAGGCAGGATGGCACCGCTACGAGGATCTTCTTCATGAGGGGTGGTGAGAAGACGGCCACGGGATGCTCCATGAGTGGGGATGAGGGGAGGGAAAACTATTTGGTTTTCTACTCTAGAGGAGCATCCCGGACTTGGGACAAGCTCTCTCTAGAGAATTGGAGAGGGTGAGAGGAAGAAACAAAGAGATGGTTTGGAATGGATGGGGGTAGGCCTTTTTATAGTGGATGAGGAGAGACAAAATCGGCCATGGTCAATTAGTGACTGTTGTAATCATCGCTGAAGATTTGCCCAACTGTCACTAAAGATCCACACTTTTCAATTCCTTTGTTGGCATGTGCATGGCACATGCCATTAGTGACAGCTACAAGCGTTACTAAAGGCTCACCCAACTATCACAAAAGATCCGCACCCTTCGATTCCTTTACTGGCGTGTGCATAGTGAAGGCCATTAGTGACAGTGACAAGTGTCACTAATTGCTCGCCCAACTGTCGCGGAAGATCCACACCCTTCAATTCCTTTGCTAGCACTATGCTCAATTGGCCAATTAGAGGTGCTACCGGGATTCGAACCTGCGCCCCTCCGTTGAGAGCCCATGCCTCCACCATTGAGCCAAATCGTCTGGATGGTCGCTGGCGAAACGGTGGCAGCAACAAGCTTTTCTTAAGTCGTTGTAGTACAGATAGTTATTGCAATCATTTGCTAATATTTGTTACTCGAAAAATACAGTTCTCCCGAGGTCGAACTCAGGGAGCAAGTCATATTCTAGAGATATACATGTTCTATTACAAAAATAAAGAGAGAGAGAGAGAGATGAAAGTTTGGCTTCTTCTTCTCTTCTTTCCTCCTCTTTGTCTTCTCTCCTCGTTGGCTTTTCTTCTTCGTGTTCTTCCTCTATTTCTTGGTTGGACGATCCTGCCTTTTTCTTCTTTTTATTTTCTTTGTTTCTTCTTTTCTTGCTTCAGATCTTCCTCCCATGCTCTTCTTCTTCTTTTCTTCTTGCTTCTCTTCTTCTTCTGCTTTCTGTTTCTTCACTTGGCTGCTCTGTGTTCCTCTCTTTCCTCTGCCTCGCCTTCCTTCTTCTTCTTTGCTTTCTCCTGCCTTCAGGACGTCGTCTGATTTCTCAGTCAGACGACTTAAACCGCTTGTTACTACAGTGTCTCACTTAGCTTCCTTCTTCTTCACCTGTGCCTGCACGCTCAAGAGTTCAGAGTCAGAGGGAAAAAACCAACTCTACCCCCCTCCCCCGCACGTCTCTTTCTCTCTGAGTTCGCTCTTAGGACAACTCTCCCAGAGCAACTGGGTAATCAGGTACGAGTCGCGCCCAGGTCCAGGCCCAGGCCCACCGGCGTGCGGTGGTGGCGAGGAGTGCAGGTCGGGTTAATCGGGTCGGGCTAGGTCCGCGGAGCGTGATCACGGACAAGGTCGGGTCGGGTGAGAGGGACCTCACCCCGTGGTCAGGAGGCAAACAGCATAAGGCACTTTTTGCCTTTATGCGCCCGCGCGCCTCTGAAAAGTTCCGAGGTGGGACTAAATGTCCCACCCCAATTGAGCGCCCGCAGCGGAGGGAGCAGCGGGCGATCGTGGCTTCACGCGAGGCCTTCACCCCAACTGCAAGCCTAGGACGCTTCGCGGAGACGCCCTGCGCAACCTGGGAGTCGAACCTGGATGAAGGTGTGCCTGCACCTACAGGTGAAGGAGCTCTGCCTGCTCAGTAATAACGACGGCGGGCGAGTCACCTGGTCACAGAAGAACGGACTCTCGACCAAATCAGACAGGCGGGGGACCTTCGCCGTGGCACGGCGAAGGTGGTCAGAGGGTCTGTAGGGGGCGTGGTGGAGCAAACAGGTCACCCAAGGTCAAACTGCGAGCGAAGAAGTGGGTGTGTTCGGTGGGTCTGCAGAGGGCGTTTGGTGGGCAGTGGAAGGGCGGAGGAGGATCAGGGTGAGGAGGCGGAGGTTATGCACAGGTCGGCGAGCCGTGTGGGGTGCTGGAGCGATGGGAATGGTTCGCCGGAGTTTGGCCGGAGGTGGAGAAGGTGAGGGTGATCGGTGGGAAATAGGTGGCTACAGTAAGGGTTTTCAGTATAGAAAAGAAAGAGGGGAGGAAGAGGTGAAGTTCTACCTGCTAAGCTGGAAGAGGAGGGGTTGATGCAGGCGACAGTTGTATCGACTGTCGCCGGAGAAGAAATTGCCCAGAGGAAGGGGCGGCGGCAAGGAGAGGGCCGGAGAGGCGTCAGCTGGGTGCGGCGTGATGCGGAAAGATCGAGGGAAGGTAACCCTGCTGCTGGTAGTGCGGCAGGGCGACGAGGAGGAGGAGAGGCCGCCGGAGCAAGGGGGCGTCTGTCGGAGTGGGAAGGGAGGAATTTAGGGGGGTGTCTCCGTCAGATCCGAGCTTCCGAAAGCGGCAGACGATGGTGGCTTTTATAGAGGCGAAATCAGAGAGGAGGGCGGAGGGAGACGACGTGCCTCCCTCGCCGGAGGATGGCTGGATCGCGACCCGTACCTTCCGCGCGTTTGCGCGGAAGGTGTGGGCGATGGCAGAGATCGTGGAGGTGTCCCTGCGACAGCGAACGTCGCAGGGAACACCCCGTTGTCTTGGCAGGGGGCCGCCCTCACCCTGCGCGGCGCCATGCCTCGCCGGAGTATGGCGCTGCTCATGGTTTTGCAGGGAGGACCCAAATGCAAAAAATGATGAAGAATTAGGGGCCAAAATGCGAGGGTTTCAAAAGTTGAGGGTCAAAAAGTAATTGATGAGGACCAAAATGAAAAGTTGGTCAAGAAGGTTTCTTCTTAGGCCCAAGTTTTTATACATGACTAATTAGGACCTAAGGATTCTGATGGTGAATTTTATTTCTAGATTAAAGCTTGTTTGACCCATTAATTTACGCAAAAACCCAAATTAAGTTGTTAATTAGGCATGGTTCTCAATGTAGGTCAAAATGGGTTCCTAAGGCCAAATTGAAAGTCCTAAACCCTAGAGATTATTTTTATATGAATTTTAGAGGGTTTAGTTGATTTTTTCCTTACCTTGAACCACGTGAATTGAAGTGGGTTTATTTTTAGGGTTACAGGCTGTCATTTAATTCCTTGGAGTTGCTGTAGCCCTTATTGAGTAATTTCATCTCACTTTTCTTCTTATTAGGTTGTTTTGACCAATGTTTGGACCCTGAGTTACCCTATTTTCAGATCGAATTGGTGAAATTGCATTTTTACCCCTCAGTTTATGTTTTCTTTGCAAACTCAGAATCTCTCTGAGCCAAGCCTTTCTACGGTTATGTAGGAGCTTTTATTCTCTGTATTAGGTCAAAATGAGCTAGTTATGGCTCATGATGAGGTTCTCATCATACCCCCATGCCTAGCTTTTGCTAGTCCCTTAGCAAAAACTTAAGGTTTCAACCCTTGTTCTAGACCATGAAGTTCTTTAATAGCTTTAGATAAGTGCTTTTTCATTTAAACTTAGACTAGGTTAGAATGCTGACCATAGGCTTAAAAGGTACTCTAGTACCAATCAAGATCCAAATCTGCCTAGCCTCAGCCTCAGTCCTTAGCGAAGGTTTTTAAGACCCACAAGAACTAACCTAAGGTTTATCGGACTTTGTAGTTAAAGCACCTGTGCTTGAAATGATTTTAACCCTGGTTCAGTTCGCAGTGCATTTGATAAGAGAGATAGAAAGTTTTTCTGTTTGGGGAGTTTTCTCTCTCTTTTTCTTTTTAGTTCTAGCCTAGGATTGGCTTTTCAACACGGTCTGTATCAAATTCATTGCTCCCATCATCAATCCTCAAGGCTTCCTGGCGATCGATGCTTCGAGATAGCACCACCCATGGTAACCCCCAGAACCCTGGCTACTGAGATTTTGAGATAATCCCATCCATGGAATCTGAACCAGCAGGGTGCTTACATGCCCCTAGTAGGATATGTGGATATCCTAGGAGACAAGCACCGAGGAAATGATATTTTGTTACGCATCTTTGAGGGGATTTCCCGCCTCTCTGCGCTGGGAACTCATCCAAATCAACTTGTGTTGATCGGCCGCTCCTACTCTAGGTGTACTTTTCAGAAAATTTTTTTTTTGACGCGTCTGCGTGATATTGATTTTTACACTTGCTGAACCAGGTTGTGTGTGAGGTTGGGGTGCTTAGGTTACTGAGTCCCCTTAAACCAAAAGTTAGTTAGCGAGGTCAAATACTCCCTAAGCCTTGGACCTAGTACTCAAGCTTTTCATTTTCCTCAACCTCTTGAGGATTGTCTAGATCTTAATGGGTACTAAGAGTCTATCAAGAATGCCTAAGGTTTGCGTTCTTACTAATCTTACCAAGCACTTTTCATTTCATTTCTTGAAAAAAATGGTCTAGACTAAGGTTAATTCCTTAGCTTCTTACTAATGACTATTACTCTTTTCTTTCATCTTTTTGTGCTCCTTTTCATTTTGTTTCTTTTCCTTCTCCTCAAAATTTCCTTTCTCCTCTTATTCTTTTTATTTTGAAAAATTTCTAATTTTTATGGTGTTTCTGGCATATGTGAATTTTTTGTTTACAACCTTTTTTTTTTCTACAAGTTTTGCACTTATACCCCCCCATGCCTAAGAATTGCAATGTCCTCATTGTGATTTAGGGGTTTTTATTTAGTTAATTTATTCCTTAAGGGAGATATTTTTGTGAGTGAATGGATCGGGATGAATTCTGCAGACGATTTCTAATCTCAGATGCAAGCATCTGAGGTGGAGTCGGCTGTCTTAAAGGGTGAACCTTAAGTGCACAATGGTGTCAGAAAAAAGGTTTTAGATTTTCAAGAAATGATGGGCTGCCTCCCGTTAAGCGCTGAGTTTTACGCCGTCGGCCGGGCACAGTATGTTCAAGGGGAATGGAGGGTGAGGGATGATTCAGCCGAATCAGTAGAAGTTACATCAATGAACGGTTTCAGTCTCTGACCGTTCACGATGAAAGGTTTTGAATCATGGCTGAGTGGACTGATTTCAATGGCTCCATTTCCAAAAACCTGTTGGACTAAATATGGTCTGACCAACTTGGACCTCAGTTTCCCCGGGAAAAGTTTGAGTCGGGCATCAAAGAGTAGGACCTTTTGACCAGGATGAAAGATCTTTCTCGAGATGTGCTTGTCGTGGATGGCTTTAACCCGCTCCTTGTAGATTCGCGAGTTCTCGTACGCGTCTAGGCGTAATTCATCGATCTCGCTGATTTGGAGTTTTCTGTGGGTTCCAGCCTTGGAAAGATCTAGATTACAGTTCCGTACTACCCAATAGGCTTTATGCTCCAGTTCTACGGGAAGGTGACATGCCTTTCCGTACACCAGTATAAAGGGAGACATGCCCAATTGGGTCTTGTGGGCAGTCCTATAGGCCCACAATGCTTCCGAAAGTCGGGATGACCAGTCCTTCCTGTCAGGCCGAACAGTGACTTGCAGGATTTTCTTGATCTCCCAATTTGATAGCTCAGCTAGACCATTTGTTTGGGGGTGGTAAGGAGAAGAGATTCGATGAGACACCACAAATTTGGCCATCAGTGACCTAAACTGAGCATTTGTAAAAAGGGCCCCCCCATCAGAGATAATAGCACGGGGAATCCCGAACCTTGAGAAAATGTTTTGATGTATGAACTTAAGAAGAATCTTGTGATTGCAGGTTCGGGTCGGTATGGCTTCGATCCATTTGGACACGTAGTCCACCGCAAGCAGAATATACTCGAAACCATCCGAAATAGGAAAGGGGCCCATAAAATCAATCCCCCAAACATCGAAGATTTCGCATACGAGAATTGGCTGCAAAGGCATCATGTCACGATGGTTCATGTTACCCAAAGTCTGGCAACGACTACATGCCTTGCAGTGACTGTATGCGTCTTTGAAAAGTGTAGGCCAGCAGAAGCCACACTGGAGGACTTTGGATGCGGTTTTATGCCCTGAGAAATGGCCACCGCATGCCTGGTCATGGCAGAAAGATAGGATATCGCTGATTTCCTCTTCCGGAACGCATCTATGAATAATTTGATCAGCACCTATGCGGAAAAGGTACGGGTCTTCCCAAATGTAATACTTGGAATGAGAACGCAATTTGTCTTTCTTGGCCTTCGGCCAATCAGACGGTGTCTGATGAGATGCCAAGTAGTTTACTATATCAGCAAACCATGGAAGTTTAATACCAACAGAATGCAGGTGCTCATCAGGAAAATGTTCCGTGATGGGTCCAGAAGGGTCGATAATCTCATAAGGAAGACGGGACAGATGGTCGGCTACCACATTCTGCCTCCCACCTTGTCACGAATCTCAAGATTGAATTCTTGCAACAGCAAGATCCAACGGATTAGTCGGGGCTTCGCGTCCTTCTTAGTAAGGAGATGCCTTACAGCCGTGTGATCCGAGTAAATGATGACATGGGAACCCAGAAGATACGATCGGAATTTTTCAAGGGCAAATACTACGGCTAGCAGCTCTTTCTCCGTAATCGTGTAGTTACGCTGAGCCTCGTCAAGTGTCTTGCTAGCGTAGTAGATGACCACGGGTTTCCCGTCAGCTTTCTGCCCCAGGACCGCTCCTACAGCGAAGTCAGACGCATCGCACATGATCTCAAAGGGTTGAGACCAGTCAGGGGATTGTAGGATAGGTGCCTGGGTGACTCGGTCACGCAGGTTTTCAAAGGCTAGCGTGCATTCCTTGGAGATTTCAAAAGGTACATCCTTAGAGAGAAGAGAAGTCAAGGGGTGCATGATTTACGAGAAATCTAGAATGAAACGGCAGTAAAAACCAACGTGCCCTAAAAAGGAACGGATGTCCCTGATTGAGCTAGGTACGGGAAGGCGAGAAATCAGATCAACCTTAGCTCGATCCTCGTGGATGCCTTTTTCCGAAATTGAGTGTCCCAGGACAATTCCCTCAAGCACCATGAAATGGCTCTTTTACCAGGAAAGAACCAAGTTCACCTCAATGCATCGCCTGAGTATCTCGACCAAGTGTTGGAGGCAATCATCAAAAGATTCTCCAAAGACTGAAAAGTCATCCATGAAGACTTCCAGGAAATCACCTACCATATCTGAGAATATGACAAGCATGCATCGCTGAAAAGTAGCGGGTGCATTGCAAAGACCGAAAGGCATCCTTCGGAAAGCATACGTTCCGAAGGGGCAGGTAAATGTGGTCTTTTCTTGGTCCTCAGGATGGATTGCCACCTGGTTTTAACCGGAGTACCCGTCAAGGAAGCAGAAGAACCTATTTCCCGCTAGTTTCTCGAGAATTTGATCAATGAAGGGTAGTGGGAAATGGTCCTTCTTTGTGTAGGAATTGAGTCGGCGGTAAT
Source organism: Thalassia testudinum (assembly GCA_037157565.1). Taxonomy (NCBI): domain Eukaryota; kingdom Viridiplantae; phylum Streptophyta; class Magnoliopsida; order Alismatales; family Hydrocharitaceae; genus Thalassia; species Thalassia testudinum. The sequence goes on from JAZHRO010000072.1 coordinate 11,961,193, forward strand.
CTATATAGACTCTCCACGCATTGGCTAATCGGGTAGGAATGATTTCTCCTGTTTCAATCGCTATGGTGGTGAGTCCTGCCTTCTTAGGCACAACCTGAATTGGGCTCACCCAACGACTATCGGAGATCGGGTAGATGATCCCGGCATCTAACCACTTAATGATCTCCTTTTTCACGACCTCCTGCAGATTAGGGTTCAAACGTCTCTACATTTCACGAGAAGGTCGTGTGCCCTCTTCTGAAGAGATATGATGAGTACAATAAGAGGGGCTTATTCCAGTCAAATCATCGAGAGTCCACCCGATGGCTCTGCGATGTTGCTGGAGAATAGTAATCAGACGGGATTCCTGTTCGGAATTGAGGGTGGAATTTATAATCACAGGAAGGGTCTGATTGGAACCCAAAAAGATGTATTTCAAGTGAGCAGGAAGAGGCTTTAACTCGAGGATAGGGTTATCAGCAGCAGCGGGTGGTTCAGTGTAGATGTGAGGTTCAAGGGTAGGAGTTACTGGGTTGTGTATGTCTGGATTCGACTCCTTTGTTTGCGGGTCAAGATCTTTCTGTGATTGATGAGGCATAATCGAGTCATTCTGGAGGTGTGACTCATCAACCAAAATCCTAATGTCACAAATCTGTTCGATGACACCGCAATTAATTCCTTGTTGGGCCTTAAATATATCAATTTTTAAGGTTTGATCTCCAAATTTAAGCTCTATTTGGCCCTCCTCACAGCTGATGTTGGCTCTAGCAGTAGCCAAGAAAGGTCTCCCTAGAATGATTGGTGTATCCCTAGGGTTTTTAGGTGCATCCATATCTAAGACTATAAAGTCCACTGGGAAATAGAAATCCCACACTCTTACGATAACATCCTTGAGAATCCCTTTTGGTGACTTTATAGATCGATCTGCTAATTGTAATGTCACCTCGGTTGGTTTTAGCTCAGATTCTTCTAGATGGTCAAGTAAGGATGTGGGTATTAGGTTTATGGATGCACCTAAGTCTAGCAAAGCTCTATCAAATTGGGTAGCACCTATCTTGCAGGAAATCAGGGGAGTACCAGGATCTTTTGCCTTGGGTGGGAGTTTACTGAGGATTACAGAGCTGGCTTGCTCTGACAGAACAATTGGGCTCCCACCTTTGGTTCGCAGCTTACGCTGGGGTGTACACACATTCTTTAAAAATCGTGCGTAAGCTGCTATGTGGCGGATTGCATCCATCAAGGGGATGTTTACGTGGACCTGCTCAAAGAGCTTGACCAGGTCATCCTCAGGTGCCACGGGCTTGGTGGTCTTCTTTCCCTTGGTCAAGGCCTCGGGAAACGGGATCTTGGTTGGTTCTTCTAGGATAGGTCCTGGTTGTGGGTCTGGGATAGGGGTGGGGACGTCCTGGATTACTATCCTAGGCTTGGGATCACTACCAGGCCTGGAGTGGTTCGGATGAGGTGGGTCATGGGTTTCCTTACCACTACGGGTCGTTACGGAATTAAGTCCTGCCTGGTTCTGGTTGGGATTGGGTAAGATAGCTTGCTGCTGGTAACCTGCAAAGGAAGTGAGGGCCTTTATCCCGTCGGGTGAAGGAACAGAGGGGGCCTGATAAATCATATGGGCATGGCCCGGGTTTGGGTTCATAACGCGCCGCTAGGTTGGCACGTTATTAGGATTAGGCAGAGGTTGGGAAGGAAGAGTACCTGGCTGGCGAGAGTTTGCCAACTGGGTCAATTGGTTTCGGACCTCTGTAAGTTCGTCCTTGTGTTGTTTTTGGATAGCCGCATTCGTTCTTTGAATGTCAGCCAGGGTCTGAAGGATAAGGGACATTTGATCTTGATTTGACCCAGATGGGTAGGTAGGGTTGGGCCGAGGCGGCTGGTAAGGAAGAGGAGGTTGTGGGCGGGGTTGGAAGGATGGTCTTTGGGTTTGGGAATTTCCCGCCCAATGAAAGTTAGGATGGTTACGCCATCCAAGATTATAGGTGTTGGAGAACGGGTTGTTCTAGATGGCGTTGAGGTCCTCGCAGGTCTGAGGAACCTCCAGAGAGTTAGAGAAAGAGGGAATGGAATTTCCCTGGCAGGTGTAGAAGGAATCGGAAGGACCTCCGGGCAAAGGTTCGGATGATGGGTCCATCCTAGGAGAAGATCGATGGAGAATGTTTTGCACAGTTTCCCTTGTGGAAGGAGGCTGTGCGAAAGGGTTATGCACAGAGGTGGCTCGCTGCAGATGCTGAGTCAGCTCATCCACCTTCTTTTCGATAATCGAGACCTTGTCCAATCGACTGGCCATTAACTCCAAGTCGACTGATGCAGATAGGCCCTGCGTCTCGTGTGCTCCCCTGAGATTCGTTGCTGCGCGGGTATTCGTCCTGTCGAATAATCCCATGGAGTCATTGTTGATGGAGTTCTCGCACATGTTTTCGAGAATCTCCCACACGGTGTCTTCATGTTGACCCATGATATTTCCTCCGCAGGTTGCATTGACGAAAAGACGGATGTCCTCACAGAGTCCCTGGTAAAAAGATTGGACTTGTTCCCATTTAGGAACTCCGTGATGGGGGCACTTTCTCATGAGATCCTGAAAGCGATCCCATGCCTCATGGAGAGGTTCCCCTGTTTGTTGGGTGAAGTGTGTAATCTGATGGCCCAAGGCGTTGGTCCGTCCAACAGGGAAGAACTTTTTCAGGAACTCGGACTGAAGTTCTTCCCAATTGTTGATCGGCCTAGTCTGAGTTTGATACCAATGGGAGGCCTTGCCCATAAGAGAAAAGGAGAACATCTTCATGAGAAGAATATCCCGATTTTGTGCATCTGACCTGAAAGTTTGGGCTAGATGCTTAAGCTGTTTGATGTGCTGGAAGGGAACTTCAGAATTAAGCCCATGGAATTTAGGTATAGCATGAATCATATTGGGCTTTAATTTAGAATCAGGTCCTCCTGTTGGGATTCTGATTCGAGGCTCAACGGCCACCGCAGCAGGATTGTAGTGGTCCCGCATCATGGGGCGCTGCGGTGGGTGCACAAAGTTTTGGAAGAGGTCATTGAGCCACTGGAGCTGGTGCTCCAGATTATTTTCTTCCTCAGCTGGATGAGCCATGATGGGGGAAGAAGAAGAACTTGGTTCTGAATCAGAAGAGGGAATAATGTGAGGGGGTTGCTACACAAACACGGGCGTCAAGGCTTGGCCTTGACGAGAGTGAATTTCTAAAGGAGGTCTTAAGGGTGGTCTTAAGGACCTCCTTCCGTACATGCACTGTTGGAAGAGATGAGTTTAGAAGGTGCTGGACCCAATCAAGACACCCAAAAATGTGTTGGGTGACTATAGAGGTGTGGGGCAGATGGACCGCTTCGTCAGAAAGATCGACCACCTGAGAATTACCTGGGCAGCCAGAGAGGGAGAGTCCCGCGAAGACCCCTACACGGTAGAGCGTCCCCACTGGTTACAGGGTTTCCCCCACCCGACCTCTCCTGTCACTGCGGTTCCAGGTGGACCAGAATGGGGATCTTGACCTCTTAAGTCTACCAATTTTAGTTCAAGAGCAAGGTGCTTAGGGTTCCACTTGAACTTTAGTCTTTTAAGTGCAAAGAGTGACCTAATTTGAAGGTTAGTTGACCCAAATGGTCAACTTTACCTGCCAGTTTTGCTTATTAGGTCTTGTCTTTTAGGGTTCAAGTGTTTAAAGAGCCAATCTTATTTTAGGGTTTCTTTGGATAGGTATTTTCAATCAATGGTTTAGGCACACTTTTTTTTTGGATTTTCTCCATTCTTGATTTAAGTAGTGTGTCTCTAAAACCCTAATGTTGAATCTTATGTTGGCTCTATTTGGTCCAGTTAGTTCTTTGTTGGGTAATTAGGGCTCAAGCAAGAATGTGTTAGCCCTTAAATACCCTTGATAGTGTGCAGGAATAATGGGTTGAAAACATGCAACTTTTTATGGTTTACTAAGTATAGAAGACAGGTTAGCCCTATATTGCTTGTTCTTGTCTTTTCTTCCTCTTCAGAATTTAGGGGTTGAGAGGATAGAAAATTACCTGTCCTCGGAGTGGTTGTCGTGCGGTTGCTTGTCTTCTTGATTTCCTGTAGCTGCACAAAAGAGAGGAGATTATTAGAACTAAAAAAAAAGAATGTTTACCTCTAGAATAGCCGTTGCTCCCCGGCAACGGCGCCAACTGGCGAAACGGTGGCAGCAACTAGCGTTTCTTAAGTCGTTGTAGTACAGATAGTTATTGCCATCATTTGCTAATATTTGTTACTCGGAAAATACAGTTCTCCCGAGGTCGAACTCAGGGAGCAAGTCGTATTCTAGAGATATACATGTTCTATTACAAAAATAAAGAGAGAGAGAGAGATGAAAGTTTGGCTTCTTCTTTTCTTCTTTCTTCCTCTTTGTCTTCTCTCCTCGTTGGCTTTTTTTCTTCGTGTTCTTCCTCTATTTCTTGGTTGGACGATCCTATCTTTTTCTTCTTTTTATTTTCTTTGTTTCTTCTTTTCTTGCTTCAGATCTTCCTCCCGTGCTCTTCTTCTTCTTTTCTTCTTGCTTCTCTTCTTCTTCTGCTTTCTGTTTCTTCACTTGGCTGCTCTGTGTTCCTCTCTTTCCTCTGCCTCGCCTTCCTTCTTCTTCTTTGCTTTCTCCTGCCTTCAGGACGTCGTCTGATTTCTCAATCAGACGACTTAAACCGCTTGTTGCTATAGTGTCTCCCTTAGCTTCCTTCTTCTTCACCTGTGCCTGCACGCTCAAGAGCTCAGAGTCAGAGGGCAAAAACCTACTCTACCCGCCTCCCTTGCATGTCTCTTTCTCTCTGAGTTCGCTCGTAGGACAGCTCCCCCAGAGCAACCGGGTAATCGGGTACGAGTCGCGCCCGGGTCCAGGCCCACCGGCGTGCGGTGGTGGGCGAGGAGTGCAAGTCGGGTTAATCGGGTCGGGCCAGGTCCGCGGAGCGTGATCACGGACAAGGCCGGGTCGGGTGAGAGGGACCTCACCCCGTGGTCAGGAGGCAAACAGCATAAGGCACTTTTTGCCTTTATGCGCCCACGCGCCTCTGAAAAGTTCCGAGGTGGGACTAAATGTCCCACCCCAATTGAGCGCCCGCAGCGGAGGGAGCAGCGGGCGATCGTGGCTTCACGCGGGGCCTTCGCCCCAACTGCAAGCCTGGGACGCTTCGCGGAGACGCCCCGCGCAACCTGGGAGTCGAACCTAGGCGAAGGTGTGCCTGCACCTGCAGGTGAAGGAGCTCTGCCTGCTCAGTAATGACGACGGCGGGCGAGTCACCTGGTCACAGAAGAACGGCCTCTCAGCCAAATCAGACAGGCGGAGGACCTTCGCCGTGGCACGGCGAAGGTGGTCAGAGGGTCTGCAGGGGGCGTGGTGGAGCAAACAGGTCGCCCTAGGTCAAACTACGAGCGAAGAAGTGGGTGTGTTTGATGGGTCTGCAGAGGGCGTTTGGTGGGCAGTGGGAGGGCGGAGGAGGATCAGGGTGAGGAGGCGGAGGTTATGCATAGGTCGGCGAGCCGTGTGGGGTGCTGGAGCGATGGGAGTGGTTCGCCGGAGTTTGGCCGGAGGTGGAGAAGGTGAGGGTGATCGGTGGGAAATAGGTGGCAACAGTAAGGGTTTTCAATATAGAAAAGAAAGAGGGGAGGAAGAGGAGAAGTTCTACCTGCTAAGCTGGACGAGGAGGGGTTGACGCAGGCGACAGTCGTATCGACTGTCGCCGGAGAAGAAATTACGCAGAGGAAGGGGAGGCGGCGAGGAGAGGGTCAGAGAGGCGTCCGCTAGGTGCGGCATGACGCGGAAAGATCGAGGGAAGGTAACCCTGCTGCTGGTAGTGCGGCGGGGCGACGAGGAGGAGGAGGAGAGGCCGCTGGAGCAAGGGGGCGTCTGTCGGAAGGGAGGAATTTAGGGGGGTGTGCCCGTCAGATCCAAGCTACCGAAAGCGGCAGACGGTGGTGGCTTTTATAGAGGCGAAATCAGAGAGGAGGGCGGAGGGAGACGACATGCCTCCCTCGCCGGAGGATGGCCGGATCGCGACCCATACCTTCCACGCGTTCGCACGGAAGGTGTGGGCGATGGCAGAGATTGTGGAGGTGTCCCTACGACAGCGGATGTCGCAGGGAACACCCCGTTGTCTTGGCAGGGGGTCGCCCTCACCCTGCGCGGCGCCATGCCTCTCCAGAGTATGGCGCTGCTCAGGGTTTTGCAGGGAGGACCCAAATGCAAAAAACGATGAAGAATTAGCGGCCAAAATGCGAGGGTTTCAAAAGTTGAGGGTCAAAAAGTAATGGATGAGGACCAAAATGAAAAGTTGGTCAAGAAGGTTTCTTCTTAGGCCCAGATTTTTATACATGACGAATTAGGACCTAAGGATTCTGATGGTGAATTTTATTTCTACATTAAACCTTGTTTGACCAGTTAATTTATGCAAAAACCCAAATTAAGTTGTTAATTGGGCATGGTTCTCAATGTAGGTCAAAATGGGTTCTTAAGGCCAAATTCAAAGTCCTAAACCATAGAGATTATTTTTATATGAATTTTAGAGGGTTTAGTTGATTTTTACCTTGCCTTGAACCACGTGAATTGAAGTGGGTTTATTTTTAGGGTTATAGGCTGTCATTTAATTCCTTGGAGTTGCTGTAGCCCTTATTGAGTCATTTCATCCCACTTTTCTTCTTATTAGGTTGTTTTGACCTATGTTTGGACCATGAGTTACCCTATTTTCAGATCAGATTGGTGAAATTGCATTTTTACCCCTCAGTTTACGTTTTCTTTGCAAACTCAGAATCGCTCTGAGCCAAGCCTTTCTACGGTTATGTAGGAGCTTTTATTCTCTGTATTAGGTCAAAATGAGCTAGTTATGGCTCATGATGAGGTTCTCATCAGTCGCGCGGACGTCTTAAGGAACGTGGTGGGTGAGAGCTCTCAATCATTGGTTGTCTAAGAAATGATGATGAAGATGATGAGGGGGCACCTCCCAATTGCTGGTGGCCGATGTTGGGCACCTTGGATGGCGCCATGTGGCAACATTTTGGTCGTCTGTCTTATTTTTATAGAGGGTGCTACGGAGCTCTAATCAAGATGATTCTTGCATTGCCGGACTGTGATCGTCGCTCCGGATCCATCCATACGATTGGATTTTTCATTCGAAACCAGTATGGATATTGCATCGCCCCGTGGTCGTTGATCTTCCTCAGACTTCATATGATGCTTGGGACACCGATCTAGATAATTTCGGATGTGTTAAACTCCAATCGTCATCATGATTAGATCCGTACGGTTTGATAGTCCATCCGAGGCCTTGAAATAAATCTTCTTCCCTCCTAACCATAAAGTGGACCTAATTAACCTAAAATATATACAACTACTCTAAATACAGAATGATGTATGCTATGCAATATTTATAACATGAAATGAAGATCTAAGCCTAGGAACATCCATGATTATGCATTTTACCCTAAATGGATGTATCTACATCATACCCCCTTACCTATCTTTTGGTAGTCCCTAGAAAAATTAAACTACATGCTATGTATAAAAACAAAATTAGGACTCGATCGCTTAGGCCTAAGTTGTTTTCTAGGAATAGAAAATTTCAACTAAGGTCCTAAACTACAATGACTCAACAATACCCAAGTGTCTGCCAGAATGTAGACCGCCCTAGTCCTCATCTCATTTGAAAAGGGAAGATACATTTTTCTTGCTTTTTCTTCTTTTCTAATTCTTTTGGACTTTTGGAGTTTGAGAGTTTCCGGATAACTTTTTATGGCTACGCGAGCGACCCAAGACTCGAAAAGGACTCTAAATGCTAAGCATTTAGTGAAAAGAGTAAAGACTGATTAGGCGACCATTAAAACAGACTTCGGGTTTCTACAACCCTAGGCGACCTTGCCTAGAGGTTTATCGTTTCGAATGGTAGCTTTCTCCCTACTTCTTTTATTTATGGGGTCAACATAAGGGCGAACCCATTATATATCTTTCCGATTTATTCTACTTCCCCACTTCTTCCTTATGTGTTTTGGGAATTATTGTACGTTTTTGTTAGCTGGGCTTTGGACAACTAACCAATGGGTTGTTACCCATGGCAACTTGCCAGCCATAGTCGTGTGGTGAAGTGTGGTTTAATTTGTTTATGTTTTTATTTTTTACTTTTTCTATTTCTTTCTCTTTTTTTTTTTTGTGATCAAGTAGGTGGCTTCCCTGATATAAGAGTTTCCTGAAGGCAGTACGAAGAAAATGTTCTTATAGCTAGGCTCCAGACAACCAGTTAATGAGCTGTTACCACCGACAACTTGCCAACCATAATACCCTAGATTGTTCATTAGCTGCCCAATTTTTGAAGAAACAGCTAAAAAGTGAGTCATTGCGAATAGTGTGTCGATGCTTAGACTAAAAATACCCTTAAATCAGAGTGTGAGTTGATAAGTCATGTACTTATCATCCTAATTTATTTACTAGATTAAAAATGGATTTGAATTGCTGAGGAGTCGAGACTAAGTCCACATTGGAGTGGACACCCAGGCTAATTAAGCTCGAAGACTTGAAGAGTTTAAGTATTCAGGTCTTTTTCTATCATTTCCTAAAGTTAATAAGTTTTAAATGCCTAAGTTCTCTTTTTCCTAATTTCTTTATTTTTATCTTTTGGAATTTTCATTTTTTTTTTTTAAGAAAATGAAAAAATTCTACGAAGTTAACAAAATGATTTTAGGAATTAATTATCCAACCCCCATGCCTAAATGATGCAATGTCATTGTAAAAATAAAGACATGAAAAGACAGAGTAAGTAGAATATCACTTGAATAACATGAAAATCCAGTCAGCTCTGGAGAGAACGTGGAATATAAACACGTGTTAAATTTAATGCCTTCAACTACGCATAACATACATACGACGAGGAAATTGAGAATTCACAAGTGTAGGTCAGAATGAAAATCAAAAGATTAATCCTCAGACCTACCAACAAAATATGTCCACGGACATGGACTAGATTATGGTGCAGACTCATGCCCCAGGGTCAACTGGTTCTAAGGTTCTGGATGAAAATAACGCAGAATAGAAGATTATTGTGCTTACAGGGCCAGGCCTACGATGTTGTGGTGTGCAACCCAAGAACAAAGTGTCGGACAATGGGTAAGGATGGTTCAATAGGTGGGGATGTCCACTTAACATTCAGCTCAGAAAGATAATCAGTTATTTCGAGCTTGGGTTGCATGTGAAAGATATCATAAGGGTCCTGGTAGAAAGTAGGTAGTTTTAGGTCAACATGAACCCTCAATTCGAAACCTGTTTTCCCCTCAGAATTAACCTCCCAAAATTTCATTTCAACATTTCTATCCTCCAACATCAAGTGTTCAGTTTCCGGGACCTCTAGCATATCATTCACCCTATATGATTTACCCAAGTTCAAAAATCAAGGATGAAACAAAATTAACTTGGGTATAATGATCTCAAAAGTATGATCATTCGGCCCTTTAGGGTATGGTTGAAGGTTCGGGCTACTGATTGGATCATCTATTATATTAGGATCAGTATACTCCATGTCAGCCCCAATCGGATCACAATCTTGAATAATTGAGCTATCAAATGGTTCATCTTGCTCCTTAAGCACATTACTATCACTAAAATCATTCTCATTAAGCTCAAGTGAGACTTCACTAAGAGATTCCTCACCCTCAGAATCAAAGAATTCATGATCCTCATTTATATATGTCAAAAAATCATATGTCATTCCATGGTCCATGGAGACATTTTTCATCATTCCTTGGCCCTGGGATATCAGGTGAGAAACTTGGATCATCCTCAATGGGTTGCTGTAGCCCAACCTGGTCATCCCCGATCTCAGAACATGTATCCCTCCTGACTGGCCCTTAAGCAGGTTTAGACATTGGCTCTCCTGAAGGGGGTTCATCTTGAGAATCAACCCAAGATTGGACTAAGGCAACCACAAATTTCATCCTCAACCTTAATAATTTCCCAAGAAGAAACTCACCCAGGTCCCTATCCTTAACATTTTGGAGTAAATCCAATACAGAACTATTAAGTTCATCAATCATTTTCATCATTGGCTCCAATGCGTCAGTTCATGGTGTTGGCTAAGCTTCTAAAGATTGTATAGTGTTCCTCAAATTAACCAACACCCTATCCTAGATTTGGTTCACCTGAATCGATTGGTTTAGTTTAGGGTTGGGTGGGTTCGGGTTAAATCTAGGGGAGTCAAGATATTGAGGTTCTCGGGTCCCTCCCTGATAGTAGGTCATTTCAGGTTGTTTAAAGGGTGGTGGCAACCTATATTTAGTGGAATACTTGGGTAAGTAGGTGTTCTAATTGTTATATCATTCTGGATTGTAGATTAGGTTGGTTTTGTGATCAAAGGATGAAGATCTGTAATCATTGCAGCTCTGGGAAGGATAGTAATCATAGTCTTGTTGTCTAGGGTTAGGCCCTGGACACTAAGGTCTGGATTCATATCCCCAATCAAAGTTGTCCTGGCTAGGAGATGGGTAGTCATAAGTCAAGTCAGGATAGTAATCATCTTGGGGATAAGTGTTGGTATGAGGGTAGGATAGGAAATGAGTGTAAGATGTGGAAGGAATCATGGTAGAATAGGAGGGAAATCAGAAGAGAGAAAGGAGCCCTGCAATACAAGCAATCAACCCTATGCTTAGATGGGTTAGCCTAAAGATCCACAGACTCCCAGGACCCGTCTTCAGATTATAAATGATTTGGTCTACTTCTATCGAATCAATCCAACTAGTTAGAGGGAGGGGCTGGGGAGAAGGTTCTTCCTTTGGCTTGCATGTCCGATTCCTAGTATACCCCCTAGCCACGGTCGTTTGACACTACTCCCCTAGCTAGACATCAGATGGACCAGCAGAAGCAGATTAATCAAAAAAAAAATCTTTATCTGAGCCTTGAAGAGAGAATCAATACTTAAGGCCAACGACTACTCAGTTTTAATTAGGATTGGGATGATTGTGCTCTTGTAATGTGATGGACCCTTTAGATGGGTTGTGCCATTAATGTTCAATTCAAATGCATGTGTGCGCACAACCAGCATTTCTAAACATGGTTATTTGATGATGTGTCTTTTAGGATTTACCTTGTTTAGTAGCTTTTAGGGTTTAATCTTAGGTGTTTTCAATCAAGTTCAAGAGAACACTGAAACTTTTGAAAGCACTGGTGATGATATATTCCTTTATAAATTTAAAAAAAATAATGTGGAGTGCTTGGTTTAGCACTAAAGATTAACCCTAAATGGTAAGCTACTGATGAGCGACTTTTTCCTTCAGTGGTGTGGCCTAAACAGCTCAATCAATTGCCTTGTTTCACCACTTAGTTAAGGCACACAGATGTTTAACCTATTCAGATTTCTACTCACTTATGTGTATTGGGTCCACAAGTCAGATCCCGGTTAAGTGGTAGAATTAAAGTGATCGTGTGCCTTAGGATGAAAATTTGTGGGTGCTAAGTGTGTCTCTTTTAACTAAAATCCCACAACTGAAGAGTTTTTTTTTATTTTCTAATATATGCGGGTGGGTGAGGTGAGGCGAAGTGACAATCAAACAATCAAATCTACCCTAGGCTTTATGCAAGCACCTAAGTTGATTTAAGTTTGAGTTATTAGGTTGTGGAATGGAAATCAAGTGGGTGGGTGTGGGGGGGGGATAACCTGCAAATGTCTCAACCAAAACTTTATTCCAATCTACCACCTTCAGCTCCTCGATCTAGTTCCTGCAAGAATAAAAATTGCAGAAGAAAGATCGGTGATGGGAATACCATCATGAGCCATAACTAGCTCAATTTTATTTGATTAAGTGGATAAAAGCTCCTACATATCCATCAGAAGGTCTTAAGGGCACAAACAATTGATTTGAGAAGAAGATAAGAATATAGGGTTATTTCTGCAAATTTACCATCCTATAACAAAAATAGAATAACCGCTAGTTTTCTCAGGGGTTGAACAAAGGTCAAATGTGCTTTAGAGTCTATTAAGAATGTTCTTACAGAACGAAACGGGTTTTCATACATTATAGGAATTAATGGACGTCTAAAAGCTTAAAAATGGACCCGCTTAACTAACTAAGGTTTCGGTCAGGATAAAATTCTCCTAAACCCTCTAAAAATCATAAAAAAATATTCTCTAGAGTTTCATAGCTTCAAGTTGACCATTAGAACCCGTCTTGACCTAAAATAGAGCCACATATAGACTTTTACCCTAATTTAGGTTTTCGCATAAATTACCTAGTCAAACGAGGATAAAACCAAAATCCATCTTCACTATTGGATTCTTTAGGACCAAATTAGTTCTATACCAAAATTTTGTCCCAATCTGAGATTGTCTCGACCTAGTTTGTAATTTTGTCCTAGTTTGATTTTCTTTATCTCGTATGGCCCCTCAGCTTTTGTATTTCTTACAAAAAGGCCCCCAACTTCTTTGTATTATTCACAAAAAGGCCCCCGACACACAAAAATCCTATTCCTACAACTCTGACAAGCTTCATTTTGCAAGATCTCCTTGATTTCTTGACGAATCCTTCTCAGATTTGAAAGGGGAATTCGTCAAGAAACTAACTTCCTTTTTTGCCAAATCTGAAGTCTGAAAAGTCACCCAAATCCTCATGCTAATCCTTCAAAGGAGTGAGTCTCCTATTTCGATGACCTTGCAAGCTTCAACCGACCCCTTGCTACCAACATAAAGACTCCCAAGGCCTGACCATCGTCCCTAAGCTCAATTTCGACCAGATCTACCCTAATTTCTTCCAGCTAATCCGGCCGAAAGGCTTCTCGAGCTCCGATGACTTTCCTTGCCTCTCCTCATTGTCTAACCACAATACCGATGGTAGATACTCCTTCATCGTCTTCCTTTGCATCGAGCAGCACTAACCAGCACCTCTATCTCCTTTGTCCACGTTGTCCAACCCCCACCAGAGCTATCTTCATCTCTGACACCAGCCAAAGCATAACCGATGACAACTCTGATCCCTGTCATCTACTACCTATCACTACCTCGCTTCGACTTCTGCACCACCCTCCATGACTTCATCTTCCACCAAGATGATGTACCACCGGCGAGTTCCAGCAGCCACCACAAGCCACCTATGTCGCTGCTTCCACTCTCTGCTCCTCCGCCTCAACCTCAGGAGCAAATGCCCAAACATAGTTAGGTCGATTGCTCCTCCAAACCCTCTGTCGAGCTCACGCTCCTCAGTCTACCCTCCGCGAGGTCGACAGGCCTCATTGGCCACCTTGATGCCATGTTTCACACACTCACGCTCTCGCCGTTCGACGGCAAAGCTTCTGAACTTATTTGATAGGGCCGAGAGGCCGTATTCCTTTATTTCAGCTTCGACAGGAGCTTCGCTGTCACCTTTGAAGTTCTCTGACATGTCATGAGTTCTCCGGTTGCATTCGCTCCAGGCTCTCATTCCAGGCTACACAGATTCATCCCACGTACGTGTCCAGGTCCTCAATTAAGGATCCCAGTAGCAGCACCACCTCCCATTGGACGAAGGACCTTCTCCCAGAATGCGAGGAATCGATGTGGGAACATAGTCCCACATCGAAGAGCAGTAGACCACCAGTAGTAGATATACTGATTTCGTGTTGATAGCTCATTGATGTAAACATGTTTACACTACATAAGATGTCTATTCATGCATGTTCTTAAGCATAGAATTGCATTGCATACTATAAATATTGCATAACATGCATCATCTTGCATCTAGATTAGTTTGAATAAAATGGAGGTTAATTGTCTACATTTATATTCATGGACAGGGAAAAATTTTTATCGAGGCCTTGGATCGAAGATCCAACCGTACAAATTTGATCAGGGCGACGATTGGAGTTCAACGACTCCAAGACTGCCCTAATCAAACATCAGTAGCATCAGATAGAGATCAGGGAACCCTAGAGATCAAGGGTCGAGATGGTGGGAATCCGCACTTCAAATGACAAATCCGACTGCACGAATGGATTCGGATCGACAATCGTAGCCTAACAAAGCGAAAATCGACTCAATCCGACAATCGTGCCATGTACAACATCTAGAAGATGGATGGCCAAGATGGCACCACGTGGCACCATCTCGACTGCCCAACCAACCACCCTCAACTTCTGAAGCAGCTAGCACGCATGAATCTTCACTGTTTGATTAAGATCCAATAGCGGAGATTGCATCCCAACCGACGTGCCCATCCTCTGAAGCCACACCTAAAGAGCCACCTTAACCATTTGATCTCAATCCAACGATCCTGATCATGCACACATGAATTCATCTCCACGACACAAACGCAGCTAGCGCAGCGGGTGAACACGTTTACGCGACGTAGTGGTGTGTGTTCGATTCCTCACGAGCGGCTGCTGGGGCACGGACGAGCGGGCTTTATGACCTTTCGATCGTGATCTAGCGGCTGCGGGCGCTCGATAGCACCCGCGCGCTATTGCATGCTCGCACCTCAAGTGAGATCGCACGCGGCGAGCGCACGATGAGGAGACAGGTGAGGGTGCATCTCAGCTGTTCAATCTCGTGATCGAATGGTCGAGAATCGAAGGACGTGAGCATGTGTTGCATGCGTGGGACATGAGTGGGCGCTGCACGTCGCCCATGATGGGGCTTTAGCGACGGTTTTATCTATCACTAAGGACCCCTGATTTAATGTTTTAAGATTGAAAAGAGCAAATTGGCCTCATTCCTTGCAACTATAAAAGGAGACCTCCTCCATACGAAATCTTCATCCCTTCCTTCTCTTCTCTCCCTCTCCAAAGCTCAAGAAAAGCCTGTCCCACACCCGGGATGCTTCTTAAGAGATAAAGTCATTTTCATCACGCTTTCAGAAGCGAATCCCGCGACAACGACAACGAGCTACCCCATTCCCGTTCCACCTGCTTCATCCTCCATCCTGCTCCATTCCCCGACCCGTCTGACTCGTCCTCCAAGCGACCGTCGAAGAGGAGAATTCTCTCTCCATTCTTTTTAATGATTTCTAGAGTAGATTTACTATTTTCTAGTGTAATCGGTTTCTGCTTTCTAGTCGTAATGTTTAGTGTAACGAACAATCTCTTTGATAATGAATTCCATGTTCATTCTACATCTCTTTTTGATTTTTGTTTGTAATATTCTCTCTCTCATTCTCTCTCTCTTATATTTAGTGCAAATAGATATATAGTTTCTAGTCAATTATTTTACTTCATGACAAATAAAACAAACTCGTATTTTTAAATCAAACGTCCGCCTCCCTAAGTTCGACCTGGGATTTCTATACCAGTATAAATTTAATTTGTTGAACATGAGTTCTTCACTTTGAAACTACAACGACAGGTTTTTCAAAACCAAACACATTAGCGTAGCAACTCGTACCTTCAACATTTTGGTGCCATTACCGGGGAGGCGACGCTCTTTGTTTTTTTTTCGTCTTTTCCATCTTACGAATCATTTACCTCACTTCTCTCCTTTCTTATTGTGATTGCAGGTACTCTTTTAAGACGAGCAAAAGCGGTAGATTGCAACAAAGTGCTATTGAAGGTTCTATAAGTTATTCCCCACCTCCCACCCATTAGTTTTCATTCCACAACGTAATAACACAAACATAAATCAACCTAGGTGTTCTTATAAACTTTAAGGTCAGTTTTATTTGTTTGTTTGACACCTACACCCACCCCAATCTCCACATTTAAAAAGAAAAAAAAAAATCTCACAGAGGTACACAACCTCATCTGATTTTCAAACTCAACCGGTAAACCGATCTTTGGAACCGGTACACACACCCAAATACATAATTGAGTGGAAATCAGATTAGGTAATCACTTGTGTGCCTAATTAAGTGTTGCAACAAGCCAATTGTTTGAGTTGATTGGGCCGCACCACTTCAATTAAAATCAACTCATCAAGTAGCTGCCGATTAGGTTCAATTCTTAGGGATTTACGAGGCACTCCACATTCTTTTATGTTTTAAAGCAAAACATCTTCACCTGTGCTTTGAAAACCTACTGTGCCAACAAAACTTGTTTGAAAACACCTAAAGTTGAATCCTAAAAGCTACTAAGCAAGATTTGAACCCTAAAATTCACTGCATCAAAAATAATCTTGCTTGAAAAACACTAGTTGTGCACACACACACACACATCAATCAATCATTAAGGGCACAACCCAGATAAAGGGCCCATCACATTCCAAAGCACATTGAAACCTAGCCCTAAATAAAATAGGGCAGATGTTGGCCTTAAGGATTTGACTTGCTACTCGAAGCCCAGAACAAGATTATTTTCAGTTAGTCTCTTTCTACGGTTCAATCTGATGTCTAGATAGGGGAGTAGAATCAAACGATCGTGGCTGGGGGGTACACTAGGAACCGAAGGTGCAAGACGAAGGAAGAACCTTCTCCCCGGTCCCTCCTCCTAACTGGTTGGATTGAACAGACGGAAATAGATCAAATCATTTCTTTATCTCAAGACGGGTTCTGGGAGTCTGTCGGTCTTTAGGCTAGCCCACTTAAGGATAGGTTTGACTACTTGTATTGTAGGGCACCTTTCTTCCTCCCGTCTATCATGAATTCTTCCACATTTTATATGCATTCCTACTCGTTCCCTTTTGTTTTGAATTATCCTCAACATGGCGATTATATCGAATCATACTGTAATCAACCATCAGTTAGTTGGGATAACTCAGATTGGGGATACAGTTCTAGACCTCCGTGTTTAGGGTCTAACCCTAAACACTATGATTGTGATTTCTATCCTTCTCAGAGCCACATCTATTATAGATCATCACCCTTTCATGGACAACCTAATATGATCTACAATTAAGAAGGATACACTGATCCTTACCCATCCTCTGAATACATTACCTTTAGGTCATCACCACCTTTTGAACAATCTGAAATGACCAATTATCAGGAAGGGTATAACGAATCTTAATTCATTAATTCCCCTGCATTGATCACAAACCAACCCAACCCTGAACCAACTCATTTGGTTTAGGGTAACCAGGTTCAAGATAAGGTTCTGGCTAACTTGGTTAACAAGGGCTGACAGGCCAAATGGCAGCTTGGACAATTTGGGTATTGGGTTTCAAATGATGGTTCAGTCTCTGTAGTTGAATGAATATCCTTCCTCGGGCGTGAAATTTACTTGGCACAGTGGGAATGGGCTGGCTTCTAGGCTAGATAGATTCTTCGGGAATGTGGATACCTTATTAGATTTCAATTGTCGAATGTGAGTTGAGCCGACCCTTTTATGATCATACCCCGTTGGTATGGGACAGTGGGGAAGAAAACCAGGTTGGATCCTAATTCCAAATGAAACGCTCGTGGCTGTATGAACCGGGTTTTTACCAGATGATCAACTCTTGGTGGAGAGCTAAAGAGGTCTAGGGATCTGCCACTTCCAGGCTATCATCCAATTTGGCTGGTTTGCGCATGATCTTGAAAGAGTATGGATCTACTATTGGTTTGCTGAGGGGACAGAGGAGAAGGGAAGCTCTGAGTAGAATTCAGGAGCTGGACTCGAAGGAAGAAGTTGACCAGTTATCTGAAGATGAGTTGGCAAAAAGAAAAATGTGGCAGGGTGTGGTTCTTGATGTAGACCAAAAATAAGAAATCGATTGGAGGGAGAGATCCAGGCAGCTATGGCTTAAGGAAAGGGATGCCAATGCAAAGTTTTTTCATCTTGCAACTAGTTCTCGGAGACGTGCTAATTTTATTTCCTCTGTTCTATGTGGTGGACATAGGTCCTCTTCGGACAAGGAGATTAAATCTGAAGCCATCAAATATTTTAGAGAGGCATCTCGGGCATCTAAGAGGGGGAATTGGAGAATGGCAGGAAATGAGGGTCCTAGGGTGTCGAGTGAACAGGCTGAGCACTTGATGGCACCTATTACTGAACAAGAGACCTTGCAAGAAATCAGTGAATTGAATGTGGAAGGCTCTCTGGGCCCTGATGGAGTACATGTTTTCTTTTACAAGGATATGTGGGGTGTGGTGGGTAAGGAGGTGATGGATGTTATCAGAGAATTTGAGGTGGGGAATGCAGGTTTTGAGTGGATTAACAAGTTTTACCTATTTCTTTTGCCTAAATTAATGGGAACAGAGAACTTTTCTGAGTTCAGGCCGATTTCCCTCTCAAACTCCATCTACCTTATCATCAGCAAGACCTTGGCTAATAGGTTGGGAGTTGTCTTACAGGATCTTATTCATCCATTGCAGGCTGCCTTCTTGCCCAACAGATCTCTTCAAGAATCCTTCATTTTGGCTCAGGGAATGGTTAATGAATGGCATCGAAGGAAGTGCAAGGCATTCATGTGGAAAGTGGATATCCAGAAGGCCTATGATTTGATCTCTTGGTCGTATCTGTGGGAGATATTTAGAAGAAGAGGATTTCCACCTCTTTGGATCTAATGGATGAAATGATGTATCACTACAGCTTCTTTTTTGCCTTTGATCAATGGAAAGCCATGTGGAGAATGGATCCAACCTCAGTAGGGGGTTAGACAAGGATGCCCCCTACCCCCTTTGATCTTCAACCTTGCAATGGACCAGCTTGCAAGGTATGCTTGCAAATTGGTTGAGGTGGGAATTATTAAAGGGTACTCACTGTCTAACAGGGGAAACCTGGCCCCCCTTTTATAGTATGCAGATGACACGGTGTTTTTTATTGAAGGATCCAGGTTTGAGGCACATGCTCTGGGGCTACTGGTAAAGATTTTTGGTGACATTTCAGGTTTATGTCTGAACAAGGATAAATCAATTTTGATTTGCTTTGGCATGAATGAACAGGAGCAGAGGGAGTTGGAGGGTGTTTTGGGGTCACCCCGTGCTAAATTTCTACTGAGATACCTTGGTCTACATCTTAGAGCCACAAAACTGAAAAAATCAAATTGGAATGTTCTTTTTGAGAGGGTGTTTGGAAAGCTGAAGGGCTGGAGTAGTAGATTGCTATCCAAAGGTGGAAGATTAATCCTACTCAATTCAGTCATAACAACCATACCAATTTTCTACTTCAGCATTTTTAAGGCCCCTAAATGTATTTGGAAGAGATTGGATACTATGAGGAAGAGATTCTTCTGGAAGGGTGCAGATCATGAGGGTGGATTCATGCAGCCCATCAGAGGGAATTGTATCTGCAGACCTAAGGAGATTGGGGGGTTGGGAATTAAAGCTCTTAAAGAATTCAATGAAGCCTTGTAGCTGAAATGGGCCATCAAGATTCTGGATGGCAAGGAGGGGCTGCTGGAGGACCTGATCAGGGATTGCTATGGTGGATATAATAGCAGTTTGCAAAGGCTTCAGCCGAAGAAACCTTTTCCCTTTTGGCGTTCAGTGATTTCTGCAGTCACCAGCTATTGGCATCTGCTACAACCCAAGCTCGGAGATGGCAGAGGCTTCAGCTTATGGAATGAGCGATGGTCTGACTTGGGCCTACTGAAAGAGGCCTATCCGAGGGTGTATGATGCTGCTGCAGATAAGGAAGCCACAGTTAGTAGTCTGTGATCTCAAGAAGAAGGATGCTGGCAGATGGAAGGACTACAACAGTGTAAGCTAGGTACTCATCTGTGGGAGGAGAGGCAGGAAAAGATGGCAAGTCTACAGCAGATGGAACTTGTGAGTAATGAGACAGATACTTACTGCTGGCAGGGTAGTTTTTCAGTGAAGCAAGCATATGAGAAAGTTATTAGAGCCAATAGTGAGGTGGAATGGGACCCTATTGACAGAAAGATTTGGCTCCTAAAAGTTCCTCTAAAGGCTCAGATATTCCTGTGGCTATGCAGACGTGAAGGGTTGATTGATGAGTCCATTTTAATGGACTAATATTATGCCTAAGTAACTTTAATTATCTCTTTTAGGTTTGTTAATAACTATATTAAGTTGTAGAATATTTGCATGCATCGTGATTTAGGTTTGCATCTATTCTATAACTTAATAAGTGCTTTTTATGTGCAGGAAAAATAAGTGGCAAAAGAATGAGGAGGAAAGGGTAAATTACCCTTTCAAATAACCGATGGCTGCTCTATTCCCTTTCCATCGGCCACACTCAACAGCCGTTGGCCTGAAGAATGTCTCACCAACAGCCTCCTGCCAAAATTAGAAAAGGGATTTGAATATCCCTTGAGTGGTGCATGCGGGGAGAGAAAGGAGAAGAGCATCGGCATCTTCCACCTTGAGGGGAACTGCTTCCAAGCGTGCACTGTGGACCAAACTCTTCATCTTCCCCCTGTGCCTGCTCCTTCTCCACCTTGCATGCCCACAGGCGCATGCCTTCCTCCAGCGCACCAAGCTTGCACTTGCACAGCGCCTCTCCACAGCCTGCAACCACTGCCCACCGTGCCATCACACCTCCAGCCAATTCTCTGCGCCAGGCCTGCACCCACTCCAGCACCACATAGTGCTCCCTCCAGTCGTTCCCGTAGGCGCTGCATGCAGAGCGCACCTCCTTGCGCACCCCTCTCCAGCACCGCAGGCGCACCACTCACCCTCCTCTAGCTGGACCTGCAGGCGTTAGCCCTACCTCACCGCGCGCCCGCAACTTCCAGCACCTGCAGGTCCGCCTCCCTTCAGCGCATCCTCCTTGCGCACCCCTACTACAGGCGTGCCTCCATCATCCCCACAGGCAGTGCACAAGCACTCACCAGCGCTCCCATCCAATGCTGCAAGCGCTCGCGCCATCCCCACTGCCTTGCCAGATCCGCACCCTCGCCACTAGACAGCTGCAGATGCGCACAAGCGCGAACTAGCATGCAGCCACCCACCAACAGGTCGCCTTGCAGCAGCCTCTCTTCCTTCTTCTCCAACAAGCCAACGGTCCTCCTTTGCCCGTCAGCCACCGCTGGCCACCTCTTGCCATTCTGCCACCGCCATCGTGATCCCCATGGGCCGGTCAATCTTCCTCCATAGCAGCTCCATCGCCGATGCTTCATCTCTCACGAGAGGAGGAAATAGAGTGAAAGCTCTATTTTCCTTGCAATTAGTTATTACATTTTCTGCCATTGCGAACACCTAATTTTTGATTTAATAATATTTTATTATGGAAAATTTGCGAATGCACACTCATACTTTCTGATAATTGCAAGTTATAGTTATTCACCTATTTCATGATTGATTTTGGGATTAACATGTGCACCAATTTTCTCCAGTAGATGTCAATTGAAAATTACATAAAATCACCATATGTTTATTAAAGATTTCAGTGAGATAAAATTGCGCATATACCCTTATATTTTTCAGTTATTATGAATCTTCCTTCCATCGCATTTTGTGTCAGATTTGACTGGGGATTTTGCACTTAGCCAAAAGAATACGAAATAATCGAGAGTTTATTGCATAATTACCTCCCTGTGGACACGACCCGCTCTTCTTTGTGTTGTTATTCTTATTTTTGATTAGTCAATCTTTCCACCACTTGAATACAACAACGCAAAGAGGAAAATTGACTCTTTCAAATTGGCGTCGTTGCCTGGGAGGCAACAGACGCAATAGATTCACGTTATTATTTTTTTGAATATTATAAGTTACGTAATCATCGAATCATTTTTATTATTGTGCGAGGAATCTGACACGGCGATGAGGCGCAGCAGAGCAACGACATTGAACCTGAACAACGCGCACGATGGAGACGATCTGTTTTGTGGACCTTGACGCCACCTGGAGGCCAGAAATAGGAACATGTGGGCCTTGATCCCACGCACATAGGCTTACGGAGAAGCCTATTTCTGATTTAGTCAGTAGGTTTTAGTTAGATTTAGTTAAATGGACATTAGAATTTAACTTCTGTCTTTTGGACCCTTATCGGGTATTTTTGGGAACGTGTTCCTAGTGCCACTTTATTTCTTATCACTCTTATATGAGGGAGCATATTTTCGGGAGCGTGTTCCCATTTATTTAGATTATAGGATTATTTGAACTATTTTGAACTGCATTTCGGTTAGTTAGTTAGATTAGGTCTGTTTGTTATTATTATATAAAAAAAAAATCGAATTGCCTGCTAGAAGCTGCATATCTATAAGACGACCATCTAGGACTGAATGAGCAGCATCTAGTTTATTGCATTGCATTCATTATTGCACAAAGAAAGCTGGAGTAAGGTACGTCTTCCCTTGAGCATTAATTACCTGTCATGCATTTGCATAGAATTTAAATCTAAGACCACTAAAGTGCTTGAATCAAATTAATTCAGTGGTCACTTTAAAAATTGGGACTGCTAAGAGGTTGGACTTTAAAATCTGTGACTGAAAATTGTGTCCAAAAGGATCCTGTTTGCGGAATTGCAAAAATCAAAACACGATCGTATGCTTGCACACTTGAGACACTGTGCACCTCACACATAAGGTCAGTAGATAAATTTCTACCTCTCCTCTTTTGCACCACAAGGGAAGTTAGCCGGAAATCAACAAGCCTATCCACCAAGTTACTTCAGTTCCTCATGTGTGGGCTCGATTCGATACTTCCATCCCTTGCATGTAGGTTATAGGCACCAGAGAAGGTTGGCCTAGGAAGCGTAATTTTTTGCAAAACTTGTTTAGCCACCAAGTAAACATATAACTCTAAGACCTACAATCTTCTAAAAATAGATCCCTTTGAATTTGTGTTTGCTTTGACAATAGAACTCTCTTGGAAGTTTTCTGCTTATATTATGAAATTTTGCTAAATCCTAAGAGAGTTAAAATTGTTCTGCATAAAGAAATGGATTACTCTTACTCCTATCATTCAGATTACCAGAGTCAGTACTTCCCATCTTTTAATCAGGATCCCATGCCCCGAGCGTATCCATCCTTTGATGGGTACATTGGCAATTCATGGGATCATTATTATCCTGGGAGTACTGGCTCGATAGCTCCCACTTTTGAGCAGAACGTAAGAGCGGGATTTCCCAACCCTAAAATCCCTACTTCCATGCATGCACCCAACCCTCCCACCCTTCATGATTTTCCGTATCGAGGTTGGACCGATACCCTTAGGCAACCAGAGCCTAAAATTGACTACCCTCCCCAACCTAATAATAGTAGCCTCTCCACTTTTATGATAGAAATGCAAAAACAACAAAAGGAAATGATGGAATCAATGGGAGAGATGTTGAGGAATAGTCAACAGTTAAATGAACAAATAAGACAACTTAGCTACATGCTTCCCAATAATCCTAATCCCTACCCAATAGACCATGTTCATGAAAATAATTCTAAGGAACCTAATGACAATAGGGATCCAATTTTATGTAGCTATCACTTAGACTCTCCCAATGAGACATGGCCACTAGAGGACAACGATCATAGTGATTATGCACCTGAACTACATTGCAGTCAAAAGCAAGGGAGGATGGCACCTCTTGAGGACCTTGACCCCAATAACAGTATTCTCCTTACCTCTACCAACCCAAGTCAAAGTTATATTGTTCCTGTCACTTCCCCTCTTGATTATTTGGTGGAATCCCATTCTACTTTTAGTGAGCCTACTCCTGACCCTCCACTTAGGGAATCAACACCTACTATTCAATATCCTGAGGATTGAAATGCACCCAATGAAGGTGACCCTAAGGGAATAGAGGATGATCAATTCTGGTCTCAGGGATATGAAGAGTCTAATTCAGAAAATGAGGATGCCCCAATAGAGGAACCTGGACTGAAAATCTGGAATGAACCACAAGGGAATTATTTTGAGGATTTACCTCCAGAAGATAGAAATAATATGATTAAATACAGATTCCTTCTTTCTTTTGAGTCATCCTCCATCAAAACTGGAGTTGATATTAGAGTAGGACAAACAAAATAATGAGAAGTCTATGGGAGACTCTCGAGAAGAAAACACATCAATTGAGGATTTATACCCGGAGAAGAATGGCGGATTCAATGATATAGGCTTCCTCCAAAATATTATGACTGATCCTCCTTTAGAAATAATTGATGGTACTGATCCAACTCCTAATGAATCACATATACACCCCGAAAAATATTTGAGTGAACCAAACGAATCTGGGGATGAGCTGAATGATAATGATTCTTACATTTTGAGCCTGCCATCAAAAAGTTGTAATTTGGAGTCTACCCATGATTCAAATATGACACCGATCATTAATGCTAGGCAGGATAACTTGAAGTTGTCTACAACTGTTAGGGAGTGTACACAATCTGAATCATTGTTGGAATTGGACCTAACACCAACTATGCCCTCATTGGACTTAACCATTACCTTCCAACACTACAAGTAACCCTTATACTCCCTAACTGATCCTTGGCTCAGATCTCTGCTCATGTACATTCTTTATAGAGAATATATCAGGCCAGTACATCCTAGAGTAGAATGGTGAGTGTGGATTGATGCATGTACTTTAACTCTCACCACTGAAGGGTTTGAACTAATTATGTGTATATCTTTGAAAACCCATCCTGCTCTGGAGGATCCTTGTTATCCTCCACTTATTCCATTTCAGGAGGTCCCTTTTCATATTACATTTATTATTCCTAGACCTCCTAAGGTAGCCAACAAGATTTTTTGTTTTCATTTCCTCTGGCGAGCATTTGGAATTACATTGCATCATCAGCTCGCCAACATCCGTGGTTACCTGTTTCTAGGCCTGCGATGTTACGCATATTCTTAGGGCCTAACCTTTTTTGTTTGGAACCAGACTTATAGGCTCCTTCTTAGTCTGGCTGCTAACAGAAAATGCAGCATCTGTTGGGAGGCAACCCAGCAGACTGTGTCAGGTGATGTTTTTCCTTTCTCCTCCTATTTTAATTTTGCAATGGGGACATTGTAGGATTTAGGCACGGAGGAGTCCATTTACATTTTAGGAAGTATTCAAGCATTTAGGTTAGTATAAAAAAAAAATCCTCTTTTCTTGAGCTTAATGGGTTAGTCCCTAGCAAAATACCTTTGTTATTGGAGGTTTTTCTTCCGGAATTATTTGTTAAGTTTGGAATCCAATACATTTCTTTCACGTGCATGTAAACTGGGTAATGGATCCTTGATGAAAACCAATAATCATTTTAGTCCACCGAACCCTTGGACAGTTCATAGGGAGTCAAGCATACAATCTTCTAGTAGATCCACCTCATATTTGTGAGAAGTAGAGAAATTACTGGTGCACTAAGTCTAGTGCAAGGAGTCTTAAGTTTTGGATAATGAGATGATGATACTTCAGAGTTAGGCGTAGTTTTCACTCTCTGTGCCTCTATGCATATTTTGTGTGAATTCATGAGAGTCACCAAATAAGGCAGATACACAAAGATTGAGTCTTAATAAAGCTCTAACTATGATGGATGGTTATGATCGTCCTTCATAGAGTCCTCGGCTGAAGGAGGGTAATAGTGTCAAAGGTCAGAAATATGCCTGTCCAATCCATTTCTTCCCGGTGCTGAGAATAGGCACTTCCACCACTAAGCCACACAACTTCCTCTTGACCATCATCATCCCTAATAATGCCTCGTAAATAAAAGTCCGTATCGTGTTGTGTTGATTGAAAAAGAAACAGAAACAAGAAGAAATAAAAAAAAGGGAAGAGAGAAAAGAAGAAGAAAAAGAAGAAATAGTTATATTACAAAAAAAAAATGTCCAAGTTTATGATGTAACACTGTTTCTGAGCCAACAGAACACCTATCACGTTCCACCAAATATGACCCATACCTACCTTCTAGTATTTCTGATTGCCTGAATACTGGTTGAGGACTCTAAATTAGTTGTAGAGTTATTAGGACTTTAATTGACGTGTGGATGCCATGTGAGGCCACTAAAGAGTGAGTACAATTTCTAAATTAGGCGAGATTCGTGATCTCAGAAAGAAAGAAAAGAGGGATTGCCCAGGAACATCAAGAAAGCACAATTGTGTAGCCTCTCCCAGAGTTGACTTGTCTAATAGTCTAGAGATCTAGAGTCTGCAGTACTAGACTATATGTAGCACCAGATGAGTGTGTGCCACCAAATACAAATCCATTCAACTCGATATCTCCTACCTAAGCTAAACATCGGGGTCAATTTACAGATTATCATCTACTTTATCCCCGAGGGAAGTAGTTGCCTATCCCGACGCAATATTTACCAATGGTGAAGTACAAACTTCTAATGCGAATTGGTTCTTCCACTTGGATCTGTTACCTAGGCTATCAGCACTTCACATTTGTCTGGATTTCCAAAGTTTTGAAGTAAGAAAAGAAGAAATCTTTTGATTACTTCTATTATTTTTCATTTTTGCTAGGGACTAGCAAATCTTAGGCATGGGGG
This sequence comes from Thalassia testudinum, assembly GCA_037157565.1. Lineage (NCBI taxonomy): Eukaryota > Viridiplantae > Streptophyta > Magnoliopsida > Alismatales > Hydrocharitaceae > Thalassia > Thalassia testudinum. Next base: position 11,987,366 of record JAZHRO010000072.1, read on the forward strand.
TATTTGATGAGTACATTTTAATGGACTAATATTACGCCTAAGTAACTTTAATTATATCTTTTAGGTTTGTTAATAACTATATTAAGTTATAGAATGTTTGCATGCAACATGATTTAGGTTTACATCTATTCTATAACTTAATATGTGCATTTTATGTCTAGGAAAAATAAGTGGCAAAAGAATGAGGAAAGGATAAATTACCCTTTCAAATAACTGGCGGCTGCTCTTTTCCCTTTCCGTCATCCACACTCAATAGCCGCTGGCCTAAAGAATGTCTCCCCAACAGCCTCTTGCCAAAATTAGAAAAGGGATTAGAAAATCCCTTGATTGGCGCATGCGGGGAGAGAGAGGAGTTAAAAAGCACATGGAGAAAGGAGAAGAGCATCGGCATCTTCCCCCTTGCAGGGAATTGCTTCCCAGCGTGCACTATGGATGAGATTCTTCATCTTTCCCCTAGGACTGCTCCATCTCCACCTTGCGCGCTCACAGGCGTGTGCCTTCCTCCAGTGCACCAAGCCTACACCTGCACAGTGCCTCTCAGCTTCATGCAAACACCGCCCACCGCACAATCACACCTCCAGCCAAGTCTCTACGCCAGGCCTGCACTTGCTCCAACAACACCCAGTGCTCCCTCCAGCAGCGCCCGCAGGCGCTGCGTGTAGAGTGCACATCCTTGTACGCCCCTCTCAAGCACCGCAGGTGCAGTGCTCACCACCCTCCAGTTAGACCTGCAAGCGCTAGCTCTGCCTCACTGCGCGCCTGCACCTTCCAGCACCCACAGGTTCGCCTCCCTTCAGCGCATCCTCCTTGCGCACTGCTACTGTAGGCGCGCCTCCATCGTCCCCACAGGCACTGCACAAGTGCGCACCAGTTCACCCCTCCAATGGTGCAGGCGCTCGTGCCATCCCCACTACCTTGCCAGATCCACACCCTCGCCACCAGACTGCTGCAGACGCGCACAGGCGCACACCAGTGCGTAGCCACCTGCCAACAGGCCACCCTGCAGCAGCCTCGCTTCCTTCTTCTTCAATAGGCCAGCGGTCCTCCTCTGCTAGTCGGCCGCCGCCAGCCACCTCTCGCCATTCTGCCACCGCCATCGTGATCCCCATGCGCCTGTCAATCTTCCACCATAGAAGTTGCATTGCCAGTGCTTCATCTCTCCGCGAGGAGGAAAGAGAGTGAAAGCTTTGTTTTCCTTGCAGTTAGCTATTTCATTTGCTGCCATTGCGAACACCTAATTTTTGATTTATGAATTTTTTATTGTGGAAAAATTGCAAATGCACACTCATACTTTCTGATAATTGTAAGTTATTGTTATTCACCTGTTTCATGACTGATTTTGGGATTAACATGTGCACCAATTTTGTCTAGTATATGTCAATTGAAAATTACATAAAATCATCATATATTTATCTAAAATTTCAGTGAGAAAAAATTACACATATACCCTCATATTTTTTAGTTATTATGAATCTTCCTTCCATCCCATTTTGTGTCGAATTTGACTAGGGATTTTACACCTAACGAAAAGAATACGAAATAATCGAGAGTTTATTGCATAATTGCCTCCCTGTGGACACGACCCGCTCTTCAATGAGTGGTTATTTTTATTTTTGATTAGTCGATTTTTCCACCACTTAAATACTACAACGCAAAGTGGAAAATCGACTCTTTCATTGATCACTAGCGATCTGAGACATAGAAGGATGGGGACTATTCTAAATGCCTGCCCACTTTGTGGGTTTCATTCTGATAGTGCATCACATATTTTCTCCTCCTGTTTGATCACAGATAAGATTTGGAGTTGGTTTGTTTAGAACCCCTCCCCTCCTGGGATTCGGTATGGCAGAGGTTCATCACTCCTGGTCGACCCTTGGGGGCTATGGCAGCTATTTTATGGTGGTGTGGAGGGCGCGTAATGATAAGCTTTTTTAGGAGAGATCAGTGAGATGTGAGAATATTGTAAAGGAGTGCTGGTCTCCTATATATAGTTGGGCTTCTTACATGTAATTCTTTTTTTTGATATGGAATATGCTACCCTACAGATTGCTATCGACTCATGATAGCAATCCTTAATGTTTAGGAAAAAAAATCTTGAGGAATATCGTACAATCTTTAGAAGTTCAGCCAATACCTTCCATTGAAAGATTGGAGCCCCTGGTTGAAATGATTGATGATTTGAACAAGTATTTGTTGGATTTGCTCCAGGATGTTAAGGATAAGAACCTGGGTGAGTTTCTACTTGGGAAGTTAGCAAAATTGAGGATGAAATTTGTGGTTGCTTTGGTTCAAACATGGGATGATTCCCAAGATGAACCCCCTTCAGGAGAGCCAAGGTCAGAACCCACTCAAGCACCTGTTTGAGGGGACACATGTTACGAGGTGACCAGATTGAATTAGAGCAACCAACTAAGGATGATATAATTTCTTTACCTGAGATCCCTGAGCCAAGGTACGAGGAAACGTTTGTCTCGTTGGATCAGAAAGTGACAGATGATTTTGGGACATACATTAATACGGATCTTGATTTCTTTGATTCTGATGGTGAAGATTCAATTTGCGAAGTCTCACGCGAGTTTACAGAATATGATTTCTATGAGACGATTAGGCCTGAGGAATCTAATAGATAATTTAATTGCCCAATAACTGAGGAAACTGATCTTATTGGGGCTCACATTACGGATCTAGAATCGCATTTTATGGAGAATTCAATCAAATGCCATGATTGTTAGTTACACTCCATTGAGCTTAGATATTCTCGATTATGGGGTATGGGTCTGCACTACAATCAGGTCCACATCTGCAGGCATCTGCTGGTAGGTCAGAGGTTTCATCTTTTTATTATGATTCTGACCTACACTTGTGAATTCTTTATTTCTCTTCTTTATATAGTGTTCCTAGCTGCAAGCACTAAATTCAGCATGTATATAGTTCTTTTTAGTTTTTATCTTGGAGCAGACCCGACATTCACGAAATTCAGGTGCTTTCTACACTATTCCACCCTATTTTAAGTCTTTTTAATACAATGAGGATATTGCATTAGATAGGCATGGGGGGCAGATTTATTTTATTTTCTTTTATTTATTAAAAAAAAATTCTCGAATTAGGAAAGAGAACTTGGGTTTAAGAAAATTTTCAATCTTAGGGAATACTACATTATGATCTGAACACAAAGACCCTTCAGGTCATTGGACTTAATTGGATTGTGTATCTATTAAAATGTGGATTTGTTTTTCGAGTCCTCACCAATCTTAGTTGGAGTAAATAAGTTTGGGTGATAAGTACACGACTTATCAATCCACCCTCTGATTTGAGGGAACTTTGAGTTTTAAGCATCTACACACTTTCTTTGCACTGACTCGTTGTTCGACGATTTTAACGGAAATTTGGTAGCTAATGAACCTTCTAGGGTGATATGGCCGGCAAGTTATCATGGGTAATAGCCCATAGGTAGGTTGTCCAGAGCCCAGTCACTGGACCCTTCTTCTTTTGCTGCCTTTAGGTAAATCTTAGACTAGGGAAGCCACCTACTCAAAAAAAAAAAATAGAAAAAGAAAGTCAAAAATAAAAGAAAAGAAAAAGAAAAGGAGAAAACAAAAGAAAATAAAAGAAATAAGCCACATTTCGCCGCACAAGTATGGCTGGCAAGTTGTCGGTGGTAACAACTCATCGACCGGTTGTCGAGAACCCAACCCAATAAATACACCGCAAAATCCCAAAACACTTAGGAAGAAGTGGAAAAGTAGAATAAACCAGTGAGATATACACTGGATTCACCCTTGTGTTCACCCCGTAAAAATAAAAGTAGGGAGAAAGCTACCGATTGTAAAGATACACCTTTAGGTAGAATTCTATTTTTAAGGTCACCTAGAGGCATAGAAATTCGAAGTCTGTTTTTACTGCTGGTCAACGAGTCTATCACATTCACAATAAGATGTTTAGAACTTAGGGTTCTCATCAAACTTAGGTGAGTTGAATGGCTGTAGAAAGTCACTCTTAAACCCTAAAAATCAAAAATCCAAAACAATTAGAAAAGAAGAAAAAAAAGAGAAAAAGAAAATTTTCTTTGAATAAGGTGAGGGCTTGAGGCGATCTGCATTTTGGCAGATACTCGGGCACTATTGTGTCTTTGAAAGTTCAGATCATAAGTAGACATTTTCTTAATGATTGAAAATAACTCATGCCCAAATAATCTAACCTAATTCTTTTATAAATAGCATATAGTTTTTGCTAGGGACTAGCAAAAGATAGGCATGGGGGTGTGATGTAAGCATGTTTACACTACATAAGATGTCTATTTATGCATGTTCTTAAGCATAGAATTGCATTGCATACTATAAATATTGCATAACATGCATCATCTTGCATTTAGATTAGTTTGAATAAAATGGAGGTTAATTATCTCCTTTTATGTTCATGGACAGGGCAAAATTTTTACCGGGGCCTCGGATCGAAGATCCAACCATACGGATTTGATTAGGGTGACGATTGGAGTTCAATGACTCCAAGATCGCCCTAATCTGACATCAGTAGCATCAGATAGAGACTGGGGAACCCTAGAAGATTAAGGGCCGAGATGGTGGGAATCCACACTTAAAATGACAAATCCGACCGCATGGATGGATTTGGATAGACAATCATAGCCTAACGACGTGAAAATCAACTCAATCTGACAATCGTGGCACCATCTACATCATCCAAAAGAAGGACGGCTACAATGGCACCACATGGCACCATCTCAGCAACCCAACCGACCACCCTCAACTTCTGAAGCAACTAGCACCCATGAATCCCACCGTTGGATTAAGATCCATCGGCTGAGATTGCATCCCAACCGACGAGCCCTTCCTCTGAAGCTGCACCTGAAGAGCAGCCTTGACTGTTGGATCCTAATGTAACGGTCCTGATCGCTAGCTCACGAATTCATCTCTGCGACACAAATGCCGCTGTAGCGCACCAGGTGAACACGTTTACGCGACGCAGTGGCCCACATTCGATTCATCTCAAGCGGCTGCTGGGGTGAGGGCAAGGGGGCTTTGTTGCTACTTGATCGCGATCGAGCGACTGCAAGCGCTCGATAGCATCCATGCACTATTGCACTCTCATGCCTCATGCGAGATCGCACACGGCGAGCGCACTATTAGGAGGAGGGCAAGGGCACATCTCAACCGTTCGATCTTGTGATCGAATGATGTGAGCATGCATTGTATGCGTGGGAGGCAAGCGGGCGACACACGTCGCCCACGATGGGGTTTTAGCAACAATTTTATCCGTCACTAAAGCCCCTGATTTAATGTTTTAAAATTAAAAATACTAAATTGCCCTCATTCCTTGCAACTATAAAAGGAGACCTCCATACGAAATCTTCATCCCTTCCTTCTCTTCTCTCCCTCTCCAAAGCTCAAGAGAAGCTTGTCCCACACCCAGGATGCTTCTCAAGAGATAAAGTCAAATTTTCATCCCCCTTTCAGAAATGGATCCCACAACGACGACGATGTGCTGCCCCGTTCCCATTCTTCCCGTTTCATCTTGCTTTGTCCTTCTCCGTTCCCCGTCTTCTAGGCATCGTCTCGTTTGGCTCGTCCTCCAAGCGACCATCGTGGAGGATAATTCTCTCTACGTTCTTTTTAATGCTTTCTAGAGTAGATTTACTACTTTCCATTGTAATCGTTTTCTGCTTGTTAGTTGTAATGCCTAGTGTAACGAACAATCTCTTTGATAATGAATTCCATGTTCATTCTACATCTCTTTCTGGTTTTTGTTTGTAATATTCTCTCTCTATCTTCTTTTTAGTGTAAATAGATAGATAGTTTCTAATCAATTAATTTACTTCATGACCAATAAAACAAACGTGTATTTTTAAATCAAACATCCGCCTCCCTGAGTTCGATCCAGGATTTCTATTCCGATATAAATTTTATTTGTTGAACATGACTTCCTCGCTTTGAAACTACAATGACAGGTTTTTCAAAACCAAACACGTTAGCGTAGCAACTCGTAGCTTCAACACTCATCGCCTCAAGTAATACACAGGGGGGTGAGGTCCCCTGCCACCCCTTCATCTGCCTTACCTATGACACACACCACGTGAGCCTAGCTCCGACACAACCAGCCTAATCAATGCATACCTCGACTACGACCCACACATATTGCCTTGGACCCAGGTATGTGCTCGTTCTGAATACCCGATCACCTGTTATTGTGGGAGGCTTTGGGAGAGTGGAACCCAGAGAGAGAAAGAGAGAGAGAGAGAGCATAGGGACAGGGCGTTTACTCTCACTGACACCTATGTGACACTTAGCCGTGAGAAGAGAAGGAGAGCGGCTGAAGTAGAGTAGAGAAAGAAAGGAGAAGGAAGAGCCAAAGAGAAGAAACAGAGTTCTAAAGAAGAAAAACTGCAATGAACTAAAGAGAAGAGACCCTTGTGTCCCTTGGAAGCACTGTAGCAACCGGCAGTTTAAGTTGTCTAATACAAACCTTCGTCGTCTGATTGCATACATTTAAGGCTTTATTTCGTTGATTGATACTGTCGTGATATTTATTATTATTGTAAGGGATAATTGGTGATTTAAATCACCATTTTACCCTAATCTTTTTGCTTCATTGACATTTGCCTTATCATATATATCATTCTTGCTTGGATTTATTGTTATACATTGATAGAATCACAATCTTGAGAGTTAATTGTTACTTGCTCCCTGTGTTTGTCCTCGAACTTTCATTCATGTTATAAATCTTATCTATTTTCAAGCAATTTCGACCTATACTACGTCGTAGCTTTTATAACTTTGATTTTGCTCGTTAACATTTTGGCATCGTTGCCAGAAAGCAACGTGGAATTCGATCTCTTAATTGCAATATCTGATTTGATACTAGCTTGCTCTATCACTTTTGACTATGATCCATTTTAGGGATTCATTTGAGGAAGATCAGTCGCACATTAGAACACTCTAGGGGCAGGTAAACTCCATCCAATTTTCCCTAAGCCCCTGATTCTGAAAAAGCTAAAAGAAGAAATAAATAAATTAGGTTCAACTTGCATTCTATTCTTAGATTAATCATCAAGTTGCCTAATTTGATACATTCTATTTAGAGAACATCCAAAGCTTGATTTGTGCACCTACTAAGGATTTAAGGTATCTGGGGCTATCATCTTCTTGCTTGAGCCTTATGTACCACATTTGGACTAATTGAATTGGACCAATCAGAGCCAATTAGGGTTTCCAGTTTAGGGTTTCAGAGACACACTTGCTTAATCAAGAATTAATCACCCCAAACAATGTGCCTAAGCCTTGATTGAATTGATCTATTCAAGCAAACCCTGAAATCAGGCTCTTAATTTCATTTGAACACTAAAAGAGGGACATAAATTTCTCAAAGGACAACCAGGTGAATTTGACCAACCTTGTTGGGTTAACCAATCTTCAAATTAGGTCTCCTTGCACAAAAACATCTTAAAGTTCGAGTGAAATCGTAAACACCTTTTCTCTTAACTTAAAATTGGTAGACTTAAGAGGTCAAGTCTGCATTCTGGTCTACTTGCACTCCCAATAACAAGAAAGGTCGATTGGGGGAAACCCTGTAACCCGTTGGGATGCTCTACCATGTAAGGGTCTTCATGGGACTCTCCCTTTCTGGCTGCCCTAGTAATTCTCAAGTGGATGACTTTCTTACTTAGGGGTATCATCCGCCTCGAACCTCTATAGTCATCCAAAATTTTTTGGGTGTCTTGATTGGGTCCATCACCTGCTATCCCTTATCTACTCCATTGGTGCATGTTCGAGAGGAGGTCCTTAATACCACACTTGAAACCTCCATTAGTCATTCATTCTCGTCGAGGTCGAGCCTTGACTTCTGTGCTTGAGCAAGAACCTGATCACATTGACATATCTTCTGATTCTGAACGTACTTCCCCCTTATTAGCTATGTATCACCAAGAAGATCAACCTAACCTTCAGCAACAATTCCATGATTTCCGCAATCAAATCAATGTCATCATCAACCCACCATCGCATCCTCAAATGCGAGATCATTATAATCTTACAGTGGTGGACATCGAACCCCAAGTCAACATTCCCTCGGGAGGACCCAAGGTGGATCTCAAGCCTAGCATGCTTCATATGACCCCAAAATTTCATGTCTTGAACTCTGAGGTTCCTTTCTGGCACACCAATAACCTAAAACACCTGGCCCACACTTTCAGGGCAGATGTACAGAATCAGGACGGATTACACTTAAAACTCTTCTCATTCTCCCTGGCTAAGAAAGCTGCTCACTGGTTTCAAACTCAACCACACACAATCAACACATGTTGGGAACTTCAAACCGCCTTCCTGCAAAAATTCTACCCCATTGGTCGAACAAATATGATGCGGCACCAAATCATGCACTTCTCCAATGGAGTGGGAGAATCTCTACATGCGGCATGAGATCGTTTTCTGGATCTTATGCGTAAGTGTCTCCATTACGGAGTTGAGAAGTGGGAACAAGTCTAATCCTTTTACCACAAACTCTGTGAAGTCATCATGCTCTTTGTTAATGCAACCTATGGTGGTGGCATCATGGGTGAACATGAGGACATGATCTGGGAGATTCTTGAGAACATGTGTGAGAACTCCCTGAATAATGAGTCATTGGGTGCATACGATTAGACATCCACCAGTGCATTCACGAACAATCTGGGGGTACATGAATACCCAGGCCTTTTCGCATTCGTTGATCTAGACTTGGTAGCCAATCAATTGGATAAGGTCTCCATTATCGAAAAGAAGGTGGACGACATCACTCGTCATCTACACAAATCCACCTCTGCACCTCAAAGCACATACACGCACCCATCCATGGGAAGGGAGGCTGCGCTCATCTACCACTCCCCAGGGATGGATGCATATCCATCCTCGTCTGATTATGGCTTCGAAGGCAACTCCAAGTTAGCCCACCACAGTTGGATGAACTCTGAACCCCCGTACCCTGATTATCTCGGAGCTCCTCAGACCTGTGAGGATCTCCACTCCATCTAGAATAATCCTTTCTCCAACACCTTCAACCCTGGATGGCGGAATCATCATAACTTTGCATGGTCGAGAAATAATCCGAATCTTAGATCCCAATTCCAACCTAGACCACAAAACCAACGACCATATCAACCCACTCAACCAAGGCCCAATCAAAATTTCCAATCTGGACCACCTATTGAAGATCAGACATCTTTGATTCTCCACACCTTGGTTGACATGCAAAAACAGCACAAAGAAGAGATCTCTGAGCTGTGTAATCAATTGGCCCAGCTGGGAAGTGCTCGCTAGCTTGGTGCACTCCCTTCGCAGACTCTTCCAAACCCGAATAACATGCCAAACTAGAGGCACGTTATGAACCTAAATCTGGGCCAAGATCACTTAGTTTATCAGGCCCCTTCTGCTCCATCACCTGACGGGATGGATGCTTCAACTTCATACACGGGATTTTAGTAGTAGACACCTATTTTGCCTAATCCAAACAAAAATCTGGTAGGATTAAATTTCGCCACCACCCGTACTGGCAAAGTAGCACAAGACCTACCTTTTCCTAGCCATGACATGGCTAAGACTGTAGACCCTAACCCTAGATTGGTCATCTAGGAAACACCCATCCTTGATAAAGGGCCTAAGCCAATTCTAGAGGAACCATCTAAGGTTCCATTTCCTGAGGCCTTGACTAAGGGAAAGAAGACAACCAAACATGTGGCACCTGAGGAGGACCTGGTAAAGCACTTTGATCAAGTCCATATAAACAACCCCTTGATGGATGCGATTCGCCATGTACCAGCCTACGCACGATTCTTGAAAGATGTGTGTACACCCAAGCATAAGCTGCGAACCAAAGGCGGGAACCTGATCATACTACCGGAGAAAGCCAGCTCCATCATTTTGAGCAAACTCCTGCCTAAGGTAAAGGACCCAGGCACCCCTCTAATCTCTTGTGCTATCGGTGATATACAGTTTGACCAAGCCTATTGAACCTAGGAGCATCCATCAATTTGATACCCACATCACTACTAGACCACTTTGAGGAATTTGAGCTTAAACCGATAGAGATGACTTTGCATTTAGTCGATCGATCTATTAAGTCAGCAAAAGGAATTCTCAAGGATGTCATATTTTGGGTACAGGATTTCTAATTTCTCGTGGATTTCATCGTCTTGGACATGGATGCTCCGGAGAACTTGCAAAATACACCGATCATATTAGAAAGACCCTTTCTGACCACAGCTAGGGCCAATATTAATTATGAGGAGGGCCAAATTGAGTTAAAATTTGGGAGAAAGATACTGAAGATTGACATCTTTAAGGCCCAACAAGGAATTAATTACAGAGTTATCGAACAAATTTGCGATGTCAAGGCAGTGCTTCACGACCCATGTATCGAGGAAAACCTGATTATTTCCAATCAATCACAAGAATATCAAAACCCGCAACAAGAGGAGCCTAAACCTAACCTAAACACCCCCATAGCTCCCTCCTTTGCTCCCGACACCCACCATGAACCACCTGCTGCTACTGATAATCCTGTTAAGGAATTGAAACCCCTCCTTGACCTTCTCAAATACGTCTTTTTGGGTTCCAATTAGACATTTCCTATGATTATCAACTCCCAACTCATATTTGATCAAGAAACACGCTTGCTTATTGTCCTCTAGCAGCATCAAAGAGCCATTGGATGCACTCTCGATGATCTGACTCGCATCAGCCCCTCAAATTGCACACGTCACATCTATACTGAAGAGGACTCATGACCATCCTGTGAAATGTAGAGACGCCTGAATCTGAACCTACAAGATGTCTTAAAAAAAGAGACCAACAAGTGGTTAGATATAGGGATCATCTACCCGATCTCCAACAACCGGTGGGTGAGTCCATTCCAAGTTGTGCCTAAGAAGGTAGGACTCACCATGATCACGATTAAAACCAGAGAAACCATACCGATCCGTATAGTGAACTTGTGGAAAGTCTGCATTGATTACAGAAGACTCAATGCCCCCATGAAGAAGGATCATTTCCCATTACCATTCATTTATCAAATCCTTAAGAAACTAGTGGGAAATTAATTCTTCTATTTCTTGGATGGGTACTCCAGTTATAACCAGGTTGCAATCCATCCCAAGGGCCAAGAGAAGACTTCCTTCACTTGTCCCTTCAAGACAAACACATTTTGAAGGATGCCATTCGGTCTCTGCAATGCACCCGCTACTTTTCAGCGGTGCATGCCTGCCATATTCTAAGATATCGTAGGTGAATACCTTGAGGTCTTCATGGATGACACTCAATATTTGGGGAATCGATTGATGATTGCCTCCTGCAATTGGTCCAAATCCTTAGGAAATGCATTGACATGAATTTGGTTCTTTCTTAGGAAAAGAGCCATTTCATGGTACATAAGGGAATTGTCCTGGGACATCTCATCTCTGATAAAGGCATCTAGGTTGATCGAGCCAAGGAGAATCTAATTTCCAGGCTCCTTATGCCAAGCTCAGTTAAGGACATTCGATCATTTCTAGGGCATGCCTGTTTTACCATCGATTCATTCCTACTTTCTTGAAAATCATGTGCCCCCTGACTAATCTTCTCTCAAAGGATGTCCCCTTTGAAATCACTGAGTGCACTCATGCATTTTAGATCCTACATGATCGAGTTACCCAAGCACCTATCCTATAGTCCCCTGATTGGTCTCAACTCTTTGAGATCATGCGTAATGCATCTAATTATGCTATGGGTGCGGTACTTGTGTAGAAAATAGATGGGAAACCCGTGGTCACCTGCTACACTAGCAAGACACATGACGAGGCTCAGCGTAACTACACAGTAACTGAGAAAGAGCTACTAGTGTAGCATTTGCCCTGGAAAAATTGAGATCGTATCTTTTGGGTTCCCATATTATCATATACTCGGATCACACTGCAATGAGGCACCTCCTTGCAAAGAAGGATGTGAAACCTCAACTAATCTGCTGGATCTTACTATTGCAAGAATTCGATTTCGAGATTCGCGATAAGGCGGGAAAGTAGAACATGGTAGCTAGCCACTTGTCCCACCTTCCCTCTGACATTATTGACCCTTCTGGACCCATCACAAAGCACTTTCCTGATGAGCACCTCCTGATTATTAGTGTAGGACTTCCTTAGTTCGCTGATTTGGTGAACTACTTGGCGTCACGTCAGATCCCGTCCGATTGGCTGGAGGTCGAGAATGACAAGTTGCTTTTCGATGGCAAGTACTTAATCTAGGAAGACCAGTACCTCTTCCGCATTGGTGCGGATCAGATCATTTGAAGGTGCATTCCAAAAGTGGAAATTCAGGACATTTTATTCCTTTGCCATGACCAGGCCTACGGTGGATACTTCTCTGGACATAAAATTGTAGCAAAAGTCCTCCAATGTGTTTTTACTGGCCCACGATTTTCAAGAATGCATACGATCATTGTAAGCCATGCACTCCTTGCTAGACCTTGGGCAACATGAGTCACCGTGATATGATGCCTTTATAGCCAATTCTCAAATGTGAAATCTTCGATATTTAGGAGATTGATTTCATGGGACCCCTCTCTTGGGCAGCTTCGAGTACATTATTCTCACTGTTGACTACGTGTCCAAATGGATCGAAGCCATCCTGACCCAAACCAACGATCATAAGGTGGTAATCAAATACATTCACCATAACATCTTTTCATGGTTCTGTATCCCACGTTCCGTTATCTCTGATGGAGGCACCCATTTCACGAACACTCAGTTTAGATAACTGATGACAAAGCATCGGGTGTAGCACTAAATCTCTACTCCTTATGACCCCCAAACCAACGGTTTAGCTGAGCTATCGAATCAGGAGATCAAGAAAATCCTTCAGGTCACTTTTCGACCTGATAGGAAAGATTGGTCATCCCAACTTCTGGAAGCCTTGTGGGCTTATAAGGCAGCCCACAAGACCCAATAAGGCATGGCTCCCTTCAAATTAGTGTACAGGAATGCGTGTCACCTCCCCGTTGAGTTGGACCACAAAGCCTATTGGGCAGTACGGAAGTGTAATCTTGATCTTTCTAAGGCAGGAACCCATAGACAACTTCAAATGAGCGAGATCGATGAACTATGCAATGACGTGCACGAGAACTCACAAATTTACAAAGAGCGAGTTAAGGCATTTTAGGACAAGCACATATCCAGAAAGATCTTTCACCCTTGTCGGAAAGTCTTACTCTTTGATGCCAAACTAAAACTCTTCCCAGGCAAACTCAGATCAAAATGGATTGGACCATATCTTATCTAACGGATTTTGAAATGGAGCCATTGAAATCAGTCAGCCCAGCCTTGATCTGAACCTTGAGTTATCTTTTGATCTCCATTCACTCTGAGCATATTGCACCCGATTGATGGCATTAAACTCAACGCTTAATAGGAGGCAACCCGTCATCATTTTGAAAATTCCCGAAACCCTTCTTGATATATCTCGTATCCAACTCATATTGCACATTAGGGTTTGTCCATTAGAACAATTGACTTCACCTCTGGTACCCATACAAGTGCTTGAAATCGTACGCAACAATCACTCCGACCTATCCACCCACCTAAACCTGTCCTAATGTACGATCTAAGCTGAATTCGAACTCACCTAATTTACAATGAGGACATTGCAAATCGTAGGCATGGGGGGTATTAAAGTACAAAATGCTATGAGAATCACTTCACAAGAAAGGGTTTCATAAAAAAATTACATATCATTAAGAAAAGGAGGTCTAGGAAAAAGAAGAGCCATTTTTGAAAAGGAGGGAAGAGAATTGAAATGAAAAGAAAGGTGCACAAAGAAAAAGAAAATTGAGTCCCTTAGAAACAATTTGGAGCCAACCCACCTTCTGGGTTGGATCAAATGATGAACTAAGTCCTGAATGGCTGAAACTTAGGGGATTAGTGGCGAATACCAACCTTAGGCCTCTTGGGCTTGTATTGGATTTAAACATTCACGTACTTGTCAAGATCCAGATTAACACACAAGAGGTTGGGGAAAATGAAAAGCTTACGTATTAGGTCTAAGGCTTAGGGAGTATTCGGCACCGTTAAATAACCTTTGGTTTACGGGACTCAATAACTTAAGGACCCTAAATCACACACAGATTTGTTCAGTGCCCTATAAAGATAAAACCATGCCAAAATGCATTTAATCTGTTCTGAAAATGGTCCTAAGATTTAGATTAGGAGGGGCTCGAAAACACAAGTTGATTTTGACAAGCTCCCTACGCAGAGAGGCGGGAAATTCCCTTTAAAGATGTGCAATAGCATACTGTCTCCTCGGTGCTTGTCTCCTAGGATATCTAAATATTTTACTGGGGGCATGTAAGCACCTTGTGTTGGTTCAGATGCCATGGGTGACATTATCACAAACTATCGATTGGCAGGGTCTGGAATTACCAATAGAACACCATGGGCAGGATTATCTCAAAATCTCGAAAGCCAGGGTTTTGGGGGTTGCCATGGGTGGTGCTATACCAAAGCATCGATTGCCAGGGACCCTACGAGGATTGATGGTGGGGAAAAGGAATCTGATACAGACCGTGTTTAGGGCCAATCCGAGGATGGATCTAAGGAAAAATATAATGAAAATAAAGGAGAGAGAAAGCTCTCCACAAATCAAATTCTCCTTCTATGTCTCTCTGAAAATGCACTGGCAAACTAAACTAGACTAGCCATGTTTCAAGCACGGGTGCTTTAACTGCTGGGTCCAATGAAAGCTAGGTTAGTTCCTGTGGGCCTTTGAAATCTTAGTGGAAGACTGAGGTGAAAGCTAGTCAACTCTGGATCTGGGCTAGTACTTGAGTACCTCTAGGCCTATTAATGGTATTAAGATTTGATTCCAAGAGATGTGGCCTAGTAAGGCATCTTGACGGTTAAATCCGACCGAGGTAACTGGTTCGATTCAGATGGTTTTGCTAAGGGACTAGCAAAAGCTAGGCATGGGAGTATGATTGGAACACCATCATGAGCCATAACTAGCTCAATTTGATCTGATTAAGTGAATAGAAGCTCATACATATCCATCAGAATGTCTTAAGGGCACAAAATAATGATTTAAGAAGATAGGACTACAGGGTTATTTCTGCATATTTATGGTTATATCACAAAAATAGAATAATCATTCATTTTCTCACGGGTTTAACAAAGGTTAAATGTGCTTTAGAGTTTATTAAGAGGGTTCATACAGAACGAAATGGGTTTTCATGACTTAAAGGAATTAATGGACATCTAAATCCCTAAAAAAAGACCTGTTTAATTACTTGAGGGTCCACTTAGGATAAAATTCACCTAAACCCTCTAAAAATCATAGAAAAATATTCTCTAGGGTTTGGCATCTTCAAGTTGACCATCAGAACCTGTCTTGACAAAAAATAGAGCCATATATAGATTTTTGCCCTAATTTGGGTTTTTGCATAAATTACCTAGCCAAACGAGGTTAAGAACAAAATCCAACTTCACCATGGGATTCCTTAGGTCAAAATTAGGCTTGTACCAAAATTTAGGTCCAATCTGAGATTGTTTCGACCTAGTTTGCACTAAGCTCCATGTCTGATTTTCTTTATTTCTCATGGCCCCTTAGCTTTTGAATTTCTTACAAAAAGGACCCGAACTTCTTTTTCTTCTTCAAAAAGAGGTCCCCATCGCACCAAAATGCTTTTCCTACAACTCTGGCGAGCTTCATTTGGCAAGATCTCCTTGATTTCCTGATGAATCCTTCCCAGATTTGAAAAAGGAATTCATCAAGAAACTAACTTCCCTTTTAGCCTAATCTGAAGTCTCAAAAGTCACCCAAATCCTCATACAAATCCTTTAAAGGAGTGGGTCTTCTACTCCAGCGACCTTCCAAGCTTGAAAGCTTGGCTTCCAAGCTTGAACTGATCCCCTGCTACCTATATAAAGACTCCTAGGGCCTGACCGTCCTCCCTAAGCTCGATTTCGACCGGATCTACCCCAATTTCTTCCCTTCTAATCCGACCGAAAGGCTCCTCGAGCTTCAGCAACTTTCCCTACCTCTCCTTGTCGTCTGATCACAATACCGGTAGACACTGCTTCCTCGTCTTCCTCCATGTTGAGCAGTACCAGCTGGTGCGTCCATCTCCTTCGTCCTTATTGTCCAAACCCCACCGGAGCTATCTTCGTCTCCGGCTACGACTATACTGTGACCAGCGTCAACTCTGATCCCCATCGTTTGCTACCTATCTCTATTGACTCCTCTACTTGTTCACATCATAGAAACACCTCCGACACTCTGCTTTGACTACGACATCGCCCTTCATGACTTCATCTTCCATCTTGCCGGCATACCACCGATGAGCTCCAGTGGGCACCACAGACCACCTATGCCACCGCTTCCATGCTCTACATTTCCACCTCGACCTCAAGAGCAAAAGCCTTAACTTAGTGGGTCAATTGCTCTCCAAACCCTCTACTGAACTCAGGCTCCTCCATCTACCCTCCGCAAGGTTGACAACCCTCATCGACCACCTTCACGCAAGACCGCACACGCTCACACTCTCGTCATTCCATGGCGAATGTTCTAAAGTTATTTGACAGGGCCGATAGGCTGTATTCTTTTATCTCAGGTCCAACCGAAGCTCCACCATCTCCTTTGAAGTTCTCCGACAAGTCTTGAGTTCTCCGGTTGCATTCGCTCCAGGCGCTTGTTCCAGGCTACGCGGATTCATCCCACGTACATGTCTAGGACCAAAATTAAGGATCCCAGTAGCAGCATTGATATAGATTTTACGCAGTTTGTAACATACATCGTTGTAACGGGCAAAATCGATCAACTCTTAAATTTATAAACCTAGATAGTGGGGTATCTAGGGTCATCCAAGGAGGCAAGTTTGCAAAAATTTAATCTCTTGCTTTGAAAATAAATCTCAACTTTCTTTTTGGTCTTTTTGAATATATAGTTTTTATGATTTTTGAAATAAAGGCGACATGAAGGATTTTGTTGAAAGCTATAAAACAACTAATACCTAATTCAAGAAACCTACCCTAAGGTGACAGGAAGAGCCTCTCCCTAAGCTCACCCTAGGCACGTGGAGGCCTAGAATAATTAGGGAGAGGAGATGAAGTAATTGCTAGGCAAAATTTGTAATAAGCTATGCAACAGAAATTGAAAGAAGGCAATTTGAATTAAATCAAAATTGTGCACACAAAACCTATAAAGGAATACTTCTACTCCGCTTAAAAATACAAGAAAAATGAAACACAAATCCTCTAGATAGATGGTGAAGAAGTGGCCTTCTTGCTCCAAGCTTGGTAGCTCCCGAGCTTGAAAACAGTCTTCCAACTCCTTCCTTTCTATGCTCCTCTAAGATGATGTCCTCTAAGGTGGTAGCTACCACCTTTAATTCTCTTCCTCCAAGGGTGGATGTCACACTAGGTTCTTCTCCTTTGCCTGGTTGTCCTCCTTGAAGTGGAAAGCTCATCCTCCTTGGAGTGGCACAAGTTGCAGAAAGTGTGGAGAAGAAGGCACCAAAGGGGCTGGTGATGTGCCCCCTTAATCTTCTTTTCTACTCCTTCTTCTTGGCCGTAGGTGTAGGTGGGTATAGGCAGAAAAATACATTAATGAAGGATGGGCATTATGTGGTGGTAGGGTAGGGTATTTATATAATGCGAAGGTGGGTGGTTATGGTGTTATTTTTGGAGGGAAATGAAGGGGTGCTTGGATATTTTTGGAGGGAAAAATGGGAGGGAAATGAAGAGGTGCCTTGGTTTTCCCTCCAAAAATACCTTCTAGAAGGCAATTTTTTAGGGAAAAAATGGAGGGTGGAGATGTGTTTTGATGGTGGGTGTAGGGTGGTGATGGAAGGGATAGTTGGCACCAAAATAAAGTAGGAGTAGGTGGTCATTTTATTGGAGCTTAGGTAGTAGGGTAGTAGGGTAGTAGGTTTTGGTGCCATGGAGGTGGACTAGCTAAGTTAAGCAGCTTAGATAGCTTAGCTAGTAGGGACTAGAGTTGGAGACATTTGGAGCTAGGGTTTTCAGGGAGGAGAGCTGGAGGTAGTCATCTTGAGCGGCACTAGAGCTGGTGGCTGCTGAAGAGAGCTGCAAGGGGCTACCTTAGCTGGCTTGGCTTGCTAGTTCTTTGCTAGCTACTAAGCCAAGCTAAAGCAAGCTGGCTTCTGCTGAAAGTAGCTGAGGTGAGCTGGGTCTGATGCTCCCGGGGAGGATCAAGATGGGTGAGGCAGCTAAGGTAGCTTAGCTCACCTGAGTTGAGCTAAGCTGAGTCCTCGGGAGCTGTACTTGAGCTACCTAAGCTGGAATGAAGTCATCTTCAGCTGGCCAAAGTTGAGTGGAGCTGGATGTTGCTGGACCTGAGTTGGGGTGAACTCCAGTCAACTTAGCTGAGCTAGCTAGAGCTCCCTATAGACTAATGGGAGCTGAGATGAGCTAGACTCAACTAAGTTGAGATGGATCTGAGCTGACCTAAGCTAGTGTAAGCTAAGATGAGCTCTCTTAAGCTGCTATTCAGCTGAGGTGAGCTGAATGGAGCAAAGATGAGCTAACCCTAGTTCAAGTGAGTTGGAATCCAGCTATGGTGAGTTGGATCAAGCTGACCTGAGCTAGGGTAAGTTAAGATGAGCTCTCTTGAGCTACTATTCAGCTGAGTTTAGCTGAATGGAGCTAAGATGAGCTAACCCAAGTTCAAGTGAGTTGGAATCCAGCTATGGTGAGCAAGATCAAGTTGAGTTCCAGTTAGTCTAAGCTTCTTCTTCACTAGTTGCCTTCCTGAGTGCTAGGGTTTTGGAGTTCTGACAATCTGTATATCCCTAACACTTCTAAAAGCACATTAAAAAGACAATAAAAAGTGCAATGCATGTCTAACCTAATTGATCCCTAAATGCAACCCAAAAACCCATTTGTGGAGCAAAATCCTGAGAGCTAGGTTTGTTTTAATGCATCAAAATGATGATAAACTGTAGTTTATCAGGCACCACCTCCAATTGGATGAAGGACCTTTTGCTAGAATGCGAGGAAGAGATGTGGGAACATAGTCCCACATCGTAGAGCGGTATACCACCAATAGTAGATATATTGATTTTGTGTTGACAACTCATCGCCTCAAGTAACACAAAGGAGGGTGAGGTCCCCCGCCACCCCTTCAGCTGCCTCTGCCGTGACATGCACCACGCAGGTCAGGCTCCAACCTAACCCACCTAAGCCATGCACACCTCGGCTGTGACCCACGCCTACAACCCTAGACCTAAGTATGCACTCGATCTGAATACCCTATTACCTGTTACTGTGGAAGGCTCTGGGAGAGGGGAATGTAGAGAGAGAAAGAGAGAGAGGGAGAGCACGAGGACAAGGGGTTTTGCTCTCACTGATACCTGAGTGACATGTAGTCGCAAGAAGAGAAAGAGAGCAACTGAAGAATAGCAGAGAAACAAAGAAGGAAGGGCCAAGGAGAAGAAATAGAGTTCTGAAGAAGAACTACAGAGAACCAAAGAGAAGAGACCCTTGAGTACCTTGGAAGCACTGCAGCAATAAGCTGTTTAAGCCATCTGATACAAGCCTCCATCATCAGATTGCATACATTTCAGGCTTTATTTCCTTAATTGTTACTGTTGAGATATTTGCTATTATTCCGAGGGGTAATTGGTGATTCAAATCATCATTTTACACTAATCTTTTTGCTTCATTGACATTTGCTTTATTGTATATATCATTCTTGCCTGGATTTATTGTTATACATTGACAGAAATGCAATATTGAGAGTTAATTGTTACATGCTCCCTGTGTTTGACCTTGGACTCTCATTCGTGTTATAAATATTATTTGCTTTCAAGCGATTTCGACCTATACTATGATGCAGCTTTTATAACTTTGATTTCACTCGTTAACAATAGGTTAGAAAAATATGTAAGTAATGCGGGAAAATGTGAGAACAAACCAAAGAGCGTTGCCTCCCCTGCAACGGCACCAAAATGATGATGTTGGATTCGCACACAGAAATGTTCGTTGTTTGGAAAACCTGCCATCATAGTTCAATTCATGAGAAAATCCATCGATTAGATAAATTTTATATCCAAAACTAAAAAAGTGAGTCTTGGGCCAACACGGGCAGGCGAACGGTTGGTTTTTAAAAATACACATTTTGCTTTTTATTTGTATTTGTCATTTTTGTCTTTCCTAATTTTTTTGGTATTTTTAATAGGGAAGTGATCAGGTTGGTGAATTCTAGCTAATCTACTTGCAAAATATAAAGGAAAGAGAGAGGGAGAAGAACAATCATCTGTTTATAAATAAATGTTTGCTACAACTACGAAAGCGAAAAACTACTCTACGAAAGCAGAAAAAGAAAGAAAGAGGTGAAAGAATCCCCCTCAACTGTCACTTGGAGGACGACTCACTCTGACGTTGCTTGGAGGAAGGTGGTGTGGAGCAGGACAAACAGGGATGGAGTTGGAGGATGGAGGATGGGGCAAGACAGGATCGCAATGAGGATCTTCTTCCTGAAGGGAGGTGAGAAGATGACCACGAGATGCTCCACGAATGGGTATGAGGGGAGGGAAAGCTATTTGGTTTTCTACTCTAGAGGAGAATCCCTGGCTTGAAACAAGCTCTCTCTAGAGCCTTAGAGGTGGTGAGAGGAAGAAAGGAAGAGATGGTTTGGAATGGAGGTGGGTAGGTCCTTTTATAGTGGAGGAGGAGAGACAAAATCGTCCATGGCCAGTTAGTGACGGCTGTAATCGTTACTGAAGATCCACCCAACTGTCATTGAAGATTCGCATCCTTTAATTCCTTTGCTGGCACGTGCATAATGCAGGCCATTAGTGACAGCTACAAGCATCACCAAAGGTTTGCCCAATTGTCGCTAAAGATCCATGCCCTTCAATTCCTTTGCTAGTGCCATGCTCAATGGGCCAATTGGGTGGATTGCGGGGATACAAACCCGCACCCCTTCGTTCACAGCCCACGTCTTCATTGTGCCAAATTGTCCGAATGGTTGCGTGGATGTCTTAAGGTGTGATGTGGAGGAGTGCTCTCAGCTGTTGCATCAAGATCCAATGGCTAAGAATTGATAATGAAGATGATGAGGGGGCACCTCCCAGTTGATGTAGGTCGGTGTTGGGCGGCCTGGATGGTGCTATGTGGTGCCATGTAGGTCATCCATCTTCTTCTTTTTTTAGAGGGTGCTATGGAGCTCTGATCGAGATGATTCCCACGTTGCCAATCTACGATCGTCGCTGCAGATCCATTAGTATGATCAGATTTTTCATCCGAAGCTCGTATGGATGTTGCATTGCCCCATGGACGCTGATCTTCCTCGGATTTCATATGATGCTCAAGACTCCGATCTAGATGATTTTAGAGGCATTAGACTCCGATTGTCGTACTAATCATATTTGTATGGTCCGATCATCCATCCGAGGCCTTGAAATAAATCTTCTTCTCACCTGACCATAAAAAGGACCTAATTTACCTAAAATATATACAACCACTCTAAATGTAGAATGATGCATGCTATGCAATATTTATAACATGAAATGCAAATCTAAGCCAAGGAACATGCATGATTAGGCATTTTAACCTAAATGGATGTGTCTACATCACTGCACATTGCGGGAACGGGTTGTTTCAGTGAGGATAGTTAATTCCTCAACATGACAGAAAGGGTCCTCTTTCAGAAGACCATGGGAATGATTGATTAGGCTTAGAATAGCTGGTTTCATCTCAAAATCCCCTTGTAGTATGACCACCCAGGTCTTTCCTCATAATTGGAAGGAACAAAAAAATCCTTAAGAGGAACAATAGGCTATTGACAAGGTGGCGGGTTTTGCCCTTGCAAATTTTCTTGGTTTTGTTGAAGTCAAACCAAATGGTCGACCATAAAGGCAAAGGGGTTTACATTTTAAGTTTGGATTTAAGGGCCACCTGGCCCTATAGGATTTTCTGGTTGCCCCAAATGAGGGTGGTTTGGAATGGGGAAGTCAGCAAGTGGGTCGGTTCATGGGTTAGATGCGGAAGTAGAATTTTTTTGCTGGTTTCCCAGGTTATCCATATTAACTATAGAGGAAGAAGAAGAAAACATTGATTTTCTAGTGCGAGGGGCAAAATTAGATGCTCCCTCGAGATGTGGGTTCTATGACCTTTGCCTGTGCATGCACTTTTTATGGATGAAATGGAGGAGAGGAGAAGAGAGAGATATGAGAGAAAGTGTGCAATTCAAACAAACAAGCCTAGTCTTGTCTTGTGGTTGACTTCTTAAAACCTAAGACTTGGGAACCCAATAAGTAAGAAATCAGGAAGTGAACCCAATTCAAAAAGAGTGCCCAGCTAGACCAAAGAGGTGGCTTGGGCCTAAGCATTTCCTGGAAAAACCAAGGGCTTGTGTAAACCCGCACCCACTGTTTGACTTCCTTCTAAGTCTGTTGCCATGTTGTCTAAACGAAGTAGGAGCGCTTGTGATTCTTAAATATTGGATATCAAGCCTAACTGAATGATGTCCTTGAGTGGTCAAATGGCTACTTATTTTAAGTTAGGCTTGGGTGTCTAAATATGGATTGGAATGTGGGGGGCGTTAATTGGGCTAATGCTCTGTTATTTCAATTTTTTTACTGTGTGCAAGATTGGAAAAGTGATTCCAATAGCAATCAAGTTGACACATAATACTTAATTGTGTTTCTACTTTTAAGATTTGCTTTAGAAAAGTGTATTTTAGGGTGTTGTTTTTAAGCATTCAAACATGTTTGAAATGCCACAAACAAAGGAAAATCAAGTTGTATTAGTGGATGTAGATTTCCTTTTCGATGTGGGTCTCTAAAAATGAAAAGAAACCCTAACTAAATTAGTCCTTAAGCAAAAATTTCCTACCAATGAATCTCTTTCAGGCTCTTCCTTTTTATGTAGTGGTCCAAACAAGGTAGATAACACCACTACTGGAAGAAAAATCAAATAAGGATTCCAAAAAATACTTTTTTGTGATTTTAGGGGTTTGTTTGATTTTTTTCAGGATTTTCCTTTATGCTGGAGTGAAAGCTTAGAAATGATACCTAAGTGTATTTTGGACTTTTCAGTACCACCACCGGCCAACAAAAATTTTTGTGATTTTATGTGATGTGTAGAATTTGCAAGGATTCTAGAATGCTAAACTTCAGAAAAATTGGATGAGTATAAAAATTCATAAAATTCAAGGACTGTAGCAAAATCCGAAGATTAGAGGAGATGACCCCTTTGTCGTCAATGAATTTTTAAAAATTGTATACAAAACAAATTCCTCTAAAATTTGTCAGAGATGTTTCTAACTTGATTTAAATCACTAGATGAAATTTCAAGATTTTAGAAGGCCTGTGGTGTCGGGATTTGATTTTTGAAGTTCGAATAGAAGTTTGAACCCAAAAATTAGACTATGAACACTTGAATTAGAGTGGTGTTTCAATGAAGCAATCAAGCAAATAATGAATTTTAATTGTCATCACTCCACTTAATTTTAATATTCAGGATCCTGAAAGCCAAGTTTAATATTTTTTTGGTAGTTCCTTAGAGAATTGTGTGACTAGTTCAAGATAACCAACCTGGAATTTCTTTGGAAGGCAAGGAATTACAAGCTCCGAAGTCCTTTGTTCCTACAACTCCTGCACACTCGAGAGAAAAAGGGACAAGGGGATGAGATCTAATTATCAAGCAAGATAAATAATCAAAGCAAAGCTGTGCCACCTTGGCAACCGCGTCAAAAAGTGATCGAATTTTTATGCAGTTTGTAAAATTGGGCTTTTAATCATTACAACACACAAAAATTGATTCACTTTTAAAATTTATAACATATATAGTGAAGTATCTAGGGTCATCCAAGGAAGCAAATTCTTGCTTTTATCAATCTCTTACTTGAAAATAGAAATCAACTTTCTTTTTGTATTTTTGAATGTATAATTTTTGTTTGGTTTTCAAATAATGGCGAATATGTGAAGTTGATGGTGGGAAAATGACTAATCCTATTTTAGCAACTAGGTGGCAAGAATGACCTCTTCCCTTGCTCACCCTAGACAGGTGAAGGCCTAAGATACTTGGTAAGAGGATGTGAAGGTGCTAAAATGAAACTAAAGTAAAGAAGAAGATGCACCAATTTAGAAAAGCAACTTTATAGAAAATGGATTTTTCTTTCACATAATTAAAATTGAAAATAAGAACAAAACAAAAATTGAAATAAGAATAAAACAAAATTCCGAGATGATGATGGTGAAGAGGATATAGCCCTTGCCCCAACAGTGGCATCTTCCGTAGTTGAAAAGAGCTCCTCCTTCCCCTTCTCCTTGAATCCATGGTATGGTCTAGTCCTAGTAAGCCCAAGGGGGAGCGTGCCTTAGCTCCTCCAAGGTTGAGGCTCTCCACCTCAATTCTCTCCTCTAAGGGTGGGTGTGCACCACCCTAGCTTCTCGTCCATTGCCTGGCCATCCGTCTTGATGCAGAGAGCCTCCTCTTGGCGTGACACAAGGAGAAGAGTGGAGAGGAAGATGGCACTAAGGAGGCAAGGGTAGCCTCCTTAATCTTCTTCCTTCCTTCTTCCTCTTGGTCATGAGTTATAGGTGGGATTACGGTAGAATTAACACTAATGGAGGATGAAGATTAAGGTGTGGTTAGGATGATTTTTATATAGGTGGAGATGGGGGTTGGCATGGACATGAAGTGTAAGGCTAGGATGGCTTGATTAAAGATGGCTAAGAATCCTAGGGTGGAGGGTGGTTGGCACCACATTAAGGGATGTGGTGGCGGTGGTTATGGTGGTGGAGAGATACCATAGCTCGGAGCCAACCATGGAGAAGTGACATGGTTTTGGTGCCAACTACAGGGGCATCTAGAAGGTTGGTATGTGGATGGTCGATAAGGGCTGTAGGGGTAGGTGTAGGGTAAAGATTGATGGGTTTTTGGAGGGAAAAAGGTGGCACCAAAAGGAGGTGGTTATGGTGGTTTTGGCGCCACCTTCTTGGTGGCTTTTGGTGGTAGAAATGGGGTGAAGAGGTGTGGTTGAGTTGGCACCAAGTAGGGTAGCCTAGGTGGAGTTAGGTGTACTTGAGCTGGAGGCTTATGAAGGTGAAGTTAGGGTTAGCTAAGGTGGATGAATGGCTATGGGAGCTGAGGTGTAGCTAAGCTGAGCTAGCTAAGCTAGCTTAGCTAGTAGATGAGTAGGGTAAGGATTAGAAGGGGCTAGGGTTTTTAGGGGAGGAGCTGAATGAGAGTTGTCAGGAGCTACATAGGAGCTGGTAGCTACTGAAGAGATTAGCAAGGAGCTACTTTAGCTAGCTTAGCTTGATAGTTATTTGTTTGCTGCTCAACCAAGCTAGGGAAAGCTCGCTTCTACTAAGGTATGCTGAGGTGAGCTAGGTCAGATCTTCCTAGGGAGGACCTACTAGCTGAAGTGCCTAAGGTAGCTTAACTCAACTAAGTTTAGCTAAGTGGAGTCCCCAGGAGCTGGACTTGGGCTATCCTGAGTTAGGTGAAGTCATCTTCAGTTGCCTTGAGTTGAGTAGAACTGCAGGTAGCTGGACTGAGCTGAGGTGGACTCCAATCAACTCAGCTGAGCTAGCTAGAGCTCCTAGTGAACTGATGGGGGCTGAGATGAGTTAGACTCAACTAAGTTGAGCTGGATCTAAGCTGACTTGAGCTAGGGTGAGCTAAAATGAGCAATCTTGAGGTACCAATCAATTGAAATGAGCTAAATGGAGCTAGGATGAGCTAACCCTAGTCCAAATGAGCTGGTGTCCAACTGTGATGAGCTAAATTAGGCTGAGTTCCAGCTGGTTTGAGCTTTTCCTTCACCAGTTACCTTCCTGAGTGCTAGGGTTCTAGGGATCTGATAATCTGCTTATCCCTAATACTTGCAAAAAGACATTAAAAGGAGAACAAAATTTCTTATGCATGCCTAACCTAATTTTTTCCTAATAAAGGCCAAAAACCCATTTGTAGAGTTAAAGCCCCAAGAGCTAGATTTGTTTTAATGCAAAAGAATGATGATAAATTGGCATTTTTCACACCGCCATGCTTATCGTTTGCTATTGTCTTCACAAAACATTGATTTCTGCAAAACAAAATTTTGGGGAAATCAAATTTTTTTGAATTTTGAGGGGAAAGAGATTATAGGACATTTGTTTATCCAAACACAAGAGGTATGGGATTTGTTAAAGATAAACATCACGATTTATTTTCGGATCCAAAAATTAGACATATCAGGATTAATATATCCTTCAAAAAATTCACAGATTAACCCTTTGTTAATTCAAATGACTCAAAACTTCTATACTTAGGATTTTTTTGCATCTTGAATTTGATTTGCAACTTGTAATAACCTTTAAAACCTTGTGTCAGTGCTTGTGGAAGGCCAACAATTATAAGGGTGTGTTTTTGGTTTAAAACTTCTTTTTTCCCACATGCTTATTTTTAGCTTAGTCTTACAACAGATATGTCGGGATCATAATTCCCATTACCAATCCTTGAGGGGGCTTTGGCACCAATACTTCGAGATAGCACTATCCATGACACCAACCAGGAGCTTACAACCCCAAAACACAATGCGATGCAAAGGGGCGCTCCAAGTAAACTAAAGCTCTTGCTTCGACACTACAGGTAGAGCACCGTCCAAGGCACTTGAGTTGCAAACATGCACTTTAATGCTCCATCTAAATATATGAAATATAAATATAAAGTAGTGCCTCACATCCTCAGAGGAGGCATTTCTCTCCTTGACGTTGGGAACTCAAACCAATGATCTTCAGACTTTTACTAAGACCAAACTAGGGGGTTTCTCTATTTTTTAGCTATTTTTTGCTATTGGCTTATATGTGAATTTTGACACAAGAAATTTTGTAGGAGATGCGAGTTTTTGAATAAAAAACTAAGAGAAATACTTTCCATGTTACAAAAGGGGATCAACTGACCTGAGTTATCTTTTGTTGAGGTGGAATTTTAGAGAAGGATATTTGATCTAGTTTAAATGTAAACCCTAAAATTCTAATAATTAGATCAGTTTCCTTATCCCTAGTTTGTTAAAGATAAAATCTCATTGTACATGAGAGTGAGTTTTCAACCTTAGTCCCGATTTTAGAATTTTCCTCAAAAAGTTTTCAACATTTGTTTTATTTTTCCGGGTATGCAAGCAGAAAATAAAATAAGAAAATTACATGTTTTTGGGTTTGGAAAATCTTGATTTGATAATCAAAATTTGAAAACACCCCCTAATGCTTAAGATGTTGCATGTCCGCAAGCTACGGGAAGGAGGAAAGATTACCTTGGTGAAGATGGTCAAAACCAAGATGATCAAAGCCACTGAAAGAAAAAAAAAAGGAAAGCAAAAAAAAATGATGGGTTACCTTCCATCCAGTGTTATCTTTTACGCCATTCAACCAGGCATGATGTGCATCAGTGATCACCAGTGGTTGGGTTAGTTAAATCGAATGATTCTGAAGGAAGATTCAGTTAAAAAGGAAATTCTGAAGTGGTCGGATGCTGGGATTATATGTCCCATTGTGGAAAGTAAATGGGTTAGTCCTATCCATGTGATGCCAAAGAATGTAGGATTTACTAGGGAAATTAATGACCAAAGAGAAGTGGTGACTTGACCCTCAACTGGATGGTGGGTCTACATTGATTACCGCAAACTGAACACTGCTACCTAGGAAAATCACTTTCCCTTGCATTTTATTAACCAAATTCTCAGAAAATTGTCAAGGAATAAGTACTATTGCTTTCTCGATGGATATTCTGGGCACAATCAAGTTGCAGTCTTCCCTGATGACTAGGAGATGAAGTTCATGAGTCCTTACGGTACTTTTAAATTCAGGTGTATGCCATTTGGACTTTGTAATGCACCGACAACCTTCTAGCGATGTATGATGTCCATTTTCTCGGACATGATTAACGAGTGTGTTGAAGTGTTTATGGATGACTTCTGTATTTACGGCTCATCTTTCAACCAGTGTCTCCTGCACCTAGTGAATGTGCTAAAGTGATGTAAGGAGATTGGTTAGTCCTCAGCTAGTAGAAAAGCCATTTCATGGTGCAGAAAGCATTGTACTTGGGCATGTTGTGTCTGAAAGGGGTTTGGAAGTAGATAAGGCTAAAGTTGATTCCATTTCCAAACTCCCAGTGCCCGTGAATGTCAAACAAATTAGATCCTTTCTGGGCCATGCAGGCTTTTAGAGGCTCTTTATTGAAAATTTGAGTAAAATTTCTAGGCCAGTTTGCGACCTATTTGCAAAGGAATCTTCCTTCGATTTTGATTCAAAGTGTGTCGAGGCCTTTCACACTCTGAAGGAGGCCTTGATCTCTACGCCTATTCTCCGAGCTCTAGATTGGACACTCCCATTTGTGCTAATGTGTGATGCTTTAGACTATGCGATGGGAGCTATCCTTTGAAAAAGGGCTGAGGTAAGACCTCATGTGCTACATTATGCTAGGAAAACCTTAATTGACATAAAGCAAAACTACACTGTGAAAGAAAAGGAATTACTCATCATAGTATTTGCTTTGAAGAAGTTTACATCTTATCTTCTTGGGTCTAAGGTGGTCATTTTTCCTAATCATGCGTTCGTGAAACACCTTATTGGCAAGAAAGATTCTAAGCCATGACTTATTAGGTGGATTCTACTCCTTTAAGAGTTTGACTTGGAGATTCGTGAGAAAAAAGGAGTGGAAAATTTAGTGGCTGATCACTTGTCTCGGCTCCCAGTTGATGACTCTCCATCTGGAGATATCTACGAGACATATCCCAAGGAAACCCTTATGGCAATAACACTGCCTTCACCTTGGTATGCTGATACAGTCAATTACTTGGTCACTAGGGAGACTCCTGGCTCTTGGGATGAGCAGAAAAGGAAGAGATTTATTTCCCAAGCCAGATACTTTCGTTGGGAATAACCTGAATTATTTAGAATTGGACGAGACCAGGTACCGATACAATGTGTGCCTTAAAAGCAACAAAGTGTGTTGAGCTTTTGCCATGAACTTCATTATGGATGACACTTTTGTGCTAAGAAAACAGCTTTTAAGGTTCTTCAGTCTGGATTTTGGTGGCCAAACTTATTTAAGGATTCTCATAACTTTGTTAAGGCCAGTATTAGATGTCAATGAACTAGAATGATATGGAAGAGGAATGAAATGCCTGGACACCTGATCGAACCTGATGAAATTTTTGATGTTTGGGAAATGGACTTTATGGTCCCCTTCCCTTCGTCCCAAGGTTATGAGCATATGTTAGTGGTAGTTGACTATGTCTCTAAATGGATAGAGGTCATTCCTATGCGCATAGATGACCACTCGGTGGTATTGAAATTTGTGAAGGCCAATATCATATCCTGATTCAGCTTCCCTAAGACTATTATTACTGATGGGGGACCTTATTTCCAGAATCATCACTTTAATTGATTTCTCCAGAGTGTTGGGTTCACTCACAAGATTGCTACCCCATACCACCCCAAGGCGAGTGGCCAAGTTGAGGTACCAGATAGGGAGATAAAGAACATTTTGAAAAAGATCGTTAGGCCGAATAGGAAGGATTGGTTCCAAAAGCTCGACAATGCTTTATGATCTTATCGAACAGCTTACAAAACCCCTTTGGGTACATCTCCCTTCTGGATAGTGTATGGGAAAGCATGCCATTTACTCGTTGACCTAGAACATAGAGAACTTTGGGCTATCTGAAGTGTCAACATGGATTTAGAAAAGGCAGGTAAGGCATGACTTCTGGAATTAGGTGAGCTTGAGGAGTTGAGGAATGATGCTTATGACACCTCTCAAGCCTATAAGGAGAGAACTAAGGTCTTGCATGATAAGTATATCCTGAGAATGACCTTTTAGCCCAACCAACAAGTCTGGCTCTTCAATTCCAAACTTAAGCCTTTTCCAAGGAAATTAAAATCTTGTTGGGATGGGCCATACATAATCACTTAAGTGTTTCCACATGGGGCTGTGGAGATCAAGAGTCCCTCCTCTTCAGCAATGCCCTTTACAATCAATGGCCAACCGTTGAAACTATATATTACTTTGGATATCCATCTGCTTGATGAGGTTACTCTCGAGAAGCCTTAGCTCCTGTCATTCTCTGCCTCAGGTAACATCCTCCCTTGGCTATTTTACTTCAAATGAGGACATTGTTTGAGCCAGGCATGGGGGGATAGGACCTGAGGCATTTGTTTATAGCATGTCTACATTTTGCATTCATGCATGCATATTGCATTCCAAAATAGTAATAATAATAATAATAACAAAATAGGCCCTGTTATGCTTAACCGGCTAGGCCTCGCATTCTTAGGCAGAAGGCCAGGGCTTTAGGTTAGACTACGTTACCTCTAGGTATCTGACCATAGAAGGTATGTTGAGCTACTAGCTTTAGACCCTTAGGGTCCTTTGTGGACTTAAAAACTTAAGTAGGAGTTAAGTTGTGAACCATTCCTCAAGAGGTTGAGGAAGGAAAGCTAGGTATTGAGTTAAAGGTTGTGTAGTACCTAGTGTCTTTTCCTACCTTTTCGTTTACGAGTCCTCCTAGCCTTAACGTCCACACCACATACACTTGGTCTTGTGTAAATAGTGATCACCTTATTTCCTTTCTTGAAGAAAATTTGGTTCTCTTAGTTCTGACTTAAGAGAAGCCTGAAAACACAATTTGATTAGATGAGTTCCTACCACTTGAGAGGTGTAGTATATACTCACCTTGATGACGCAATGATAACATGTCACCTCCTCAGTGCTTTTCTCTTAGGATATCCCTCCTACTGGGAACATGTAAGCGCATTGCGTAGTTCAAGTACCATGGGCGGTGATTGCACAGCAATCATGCAACCTAAATCACCTAAATTAATCTAGATTCTAGCATAACTTAGAAATAATGCATTCATAGGCCTCGTAATTTGCATAATAGCTAGTTCTTTTGTCATATAGATAATATTGTCATTTTATGACATAAAAGAGGGAGGATTTTAATAGCAGATGATTCGAAGCCACAGATGTCAGATCAGACTGAATAGATCTGATCAGAATGACGATGGTAGTCCAGCGCTTCCGAAATCGTCTCGATCGAACAACCAGGGCACCTTGTGCAATCTATAAAAGAATGAAGATCATAAAGCCAAATGACAATGATCTAAGCCTCAGATGAAGAATCTAACTACACAAATGAATTCAGATCGACGATTACAGTCCAACAACTCAAAAATCAACTTGATCGGAGGTCTACATCATCGGATAAAAGGAAAAGAAGATGGAAAACCATGATAGTGCCATGTGGCACCATCACCGCTGCTCCCTCACCACCGCCCCATCTAGGAGGGTCACCTCACATGCTGTAGGCCATTAGATCTTCATCCAATGGTCACAAGCATGCCACGTCACCCGTCCAGCCAAATAAGTATAAATAGAAGCAAGCAACGAAGTATAACAGAACATTCACGCAGCATGTTGGCTCATACGCTCACACAAAAGCACGTGATTCAGGTTCAAGTGGCACTACGCAAAATTGACGGAACGCTTATGCAGGTGCAATTGCTCCATTGGATGGAGATTGGAGGGCGGAGGAGCAGCCACGTGGCACGATCAGAGTGCATCACAATCGAATGCATGATCTTACAAGTTGCACATGCACATGAGCCGTCTGATCACAAGATTGTATGGCTAACGATTAGGCATGGAAAAGAGGTGAGCAGGCATGTGAGGGAAAGTGAGAAATTGTTGGGCATGCACGAGGTGCGAGTAGGGCTGTCAGATCACGATCCAAGGGATGTGGGCGCACCATGTTTTGGCCAGAGAAGTGATCCGCACGATGAAGGTGCAATTTGGTCCATTGATTTCCCGATCGATGAATCTGATTGGCCAGAAGTTACGCGAGATTATGGGCTAAAATGACCATTTTGTCTTTCGTAAAAGCTATCAAAGAAGGCCTAGGGCCCCCGAGTTGAAGCATCTCTCTTCCATCAACTGCAAACATATTCCACATTCTCTGCAACTTTCCATCCCTCTACAACTCCACTCCAACCTTCGTCCCCCACTCTGGATCTTAGCTGCTGCTATATCTCGCACAAGCATCCTACAAGCGGCATCGTCTGTCTCTCTATCTATTTGTTTCTAGTTGCATTCTTTATTATGAAAACTTTGTTTAATTGCAATAAGTTTCTGATCTTCTGAATGCATATATCTGATTCTTATACATATATAAATATCTATTTAGAGTAAGTTCTATTGAAAAGCTTCTGTAAAAATCGATATTATCTCCCTGCGAACTACCTGGTACTCCCCGATTTTATAAATTTATTTGTCAACATGTTTTTGCACTATACTGCAACTAATTAACTTTTAAAATGTAAACTACGTGCCGAACAAGTCGGCACCGTTGCCGGGGAGGCAACGGAAATTTTTGAAGCTTTCTTTGGTGCAAATTTGAGATATCTAACTTGCTATGTTCGTTGATTTCATGTGTGCAGCAAAGTAAGGAAATCAGAACGAAATACGACAATGGGAATTGTGGGTTTGAACCTCAGATAAGTGCTCATAGTTTAGATTAGTTAGATTTAGGATTTGCTTGAACCCTAGAATTAGTTAGAATTTATTTTCATATAAAAAAAATTTCTCTCTCGATTTTTAGGCTGAAATAAAATTTTATCTTGAAAATACAATTCCTGGATACCCGTAGGCCAAAAAATTCTCAACATTTTACTAAATGCAGATTTCAAAGTCAAGAACAACTATCCAAATACCGTGCAAATCAGAGTTATAAAAAAATTTTAAAAATTCATGCACTAATCTACTTTCAATATGGTTATTGTTCCTAATTTTTCAGAGTTCAAAATATTATATGAATTTTTATACAACTACGACTAAATTGAAATATATAGCATTGCATTTCTGGGATTACGAAGAATTTAGGAAATATCCGAAAAAATTATTTCTTCCATGTTTGATTGCACGAATTATCTAATCACCAACTGGGGTTCAAAATAGACTACAAAACCCCCAGTACACTTTAAATCAGGAAAAAATAGAAAACATGCATTAAAAATTCATGAAAAATATTTTTTGAGTGCCTAGTTAGTGGTTCAATAGGACCAATTGATGACATTGCTTGGGTCGCACAACTCATCTGATATTGAACTTAAAAGAATCATTTACAAATATCTATGCGTAGGGTTTCACATTAAGGGTAGAGCACACCTGCATTTCCATGCTTAAAGGAAATCTATCAAATAAACTGGGATTTGCAAAAGCTCTTGTGTGCCTCATCAGAATCTTCATTGAAGATATTAAAGCAAGTGAACCCTAAAACAGATTAACACAAGCAATTGAATCTTAAAATTTACTTCATCAAGAAAAATTGCTTGTGAACCTTTTTTTCCTATGCATTTCACATCTCTGAAATCAATCTTAAGGGCAAACACCACCCTAATGCCTATCATATTCCAAAAGCATATCAAACCGACTCCTAAAATTGACTAGATGTGCTCTAGGCAGGACTAATAGACTTGCGGACTTGAAACTAGATTGGGCTAAGGTTAAGGCCTTATTTACTTAGACCCACTAGCGACAAGAAAGGTCAGTGCGGTAACTACGTTCACCCTTAGTGGTGGCCCGCCGTGTGGGGTGTCCTAAAGGTTCCCACCCTTCTGGCCAGCCAAGTAATTCAAGGGTTGATCAAACCCAATCGTGTTTTCGGGAGCCAAGATCAAGTCTATTTAGGGCTGACACTCTAAGGACCAGTTTGATTGCTTGTAGTGAAAGGGTGGGGTATTCTCTCATTTGTCTTCTCTCTCTCATCTATTAACTTTCTTCTGGTACATGGATGCCAAAAGGTCTCCGAACCCTTACTTGGTACCACCTTTAGAGCGTAAAATAAGGAGAAGATCGAATTCTTTTTAATACATTCCAATAGCCAATTGCCATGAGGAAGAACTAAGGAGGAAACCATGGACCCATATCCTTTTGCCAGACACTATTCTCTCTATCCCAACCTTTCCCTTACATCAACTTCTTCAGAATGGGAGAACTCTCCTCAACACCCAGGATGTGATTCCCTTGCCTACACCTCATATTCCATAGGTATAGCTAGGCATACCTCGAATCCCACAAGAATCACTAGTTGCCAAGAACTCTACAACCTCAAAAGAAATTCTCCATGTAGGACCAGCACCTGATTGGCATGACCAAGTATCTTAACCGATTCAGCCAAAGTCATCTCTCCCTAGATCAGCGATATGCCTTAGAATCCCAAAATTTAGAATATCAATCCTATCTTCAAAATCACTTTACAAATTATCCCAATTTGACCCAAACAACTTTACCTTCTCATTGGGATAACCCTACAACACTAAACCAAGGATATGATTCTTACCCTAGGTATTCAGATGATAGATATTTTAATTCAACTAAGGAAAGAAATCCTGGAAATTATTATCCTCAGCCAGATCAAATTCCCGACCATGGTGATGATCTTGAGATCACCCAATTACTCCAAGTAGTCCAGGGGATGAGGGAAGCTAATAAAAGAAATACAGATAATCTAACAAAATAGCTCGATAGAATCTAGAAAGCAAAAGATGATAAGCCTGGTCCAAGTATGCTACAAGTTGGTGGAAAACTACTAAAGGTTGAGGATACAGCCTTAAGTATGACATCTTATCCAATCCCAACCTCTACATGCACTGAGCCCACCTACCAGGCTCATGATTATGCAGAATAGACCCTTTTTAATATCCTAAAAATTGACTTTGAGGAGGAAGGCTCACTTGAGGAATTATATCTTGATTTAGCCCTTGAACTGCAACCATTCTATTTTGAGGAGCCAATCCATGGTGAGCTAGAGGATGAGTCTTTCATATTTAAAGACACACAATTGGACTACATGGTTGATTTAGGAAAATCATAGAAAGATCAAGAATATGGAACGATTAGGGACAGTTACACTCCTAGCCAAGCACAATTGGATGGCTCTGATGTCATCTTATCTAAGGATTACCATGATCAGACGTGCTTAAACGATTTGATATCTAGATTTGGCGATACTAATCTTTCTAAGATATCCCATATTGAAGTCCAATCTGCTTTCACTTCTGTTTCAGCTATTTCACACCCTTCTCTTCCCATCCACCAGAGTCCTACGGAAAACCTTAACTCCTATCCTCAACATTTCGAGATTGAACAAGACAAACAATCCCCTTATGAAAAAGATGTTCTAGAAATTGCAAAATTACTGGGGATGACTTATGAGGATCTATTTGAAGAAGAAAAGAATTTAGCTGAATCATGAAATCCTAAGGAGTTTGATTTGATTGATGAGGAATAGAAAAACAATCCCTTAGAAGATGTAATTCAGGAGAAAGACAATTGGGATCAAATTCAGAAGTCCACAGAACTAAAAGGATTTGAGATCTTGACTAATGTAGATTCCAATCCTACTCCCCCTTGGGCTATGATTTTAAGGAATAATGAATTTCTATCCATTACGTTTGAAGACTTGCATCATGATTTGAATGACACAAATAAGGTTTTTTATCACCCTATGGATAAGATTGAGGATTCTGATAAGTCCGAAAATAGTGAGATGGATGACCGGATCTTACTTGACTCACCTACTCGACATCCATCCATACCTAACTTGACTTGCGAAGTGGTTTCTTTTACCATTTCAGACTACACCACTCAGGTCCCTCCTTTCATTTCTCATCACTTTCAGGACCCATATGATTTATTCCCCACAAACCACCCTATATGCACCTCATCCGCCTTCCTCACGCATCACATCTTATGGTTGCCATTATCTACTTTCCACTCTGGCACCCGCACTAATATTTCTCACTTTCATAGCATATGGCAGCAAATAGTTTCAAGCATATTCACTTTATTTTCCAGACCTTTTGGGCTTGGTATTCACCTTGAGTTGATCCGTATTTGTCGATCACTAATCCTTACAATACATGATGGCATCTTCATTTTAATCTTAACTCAATGCATTTATTTGAACTACATATTTTTGGATTTATGTTCGGCAAATGTTGTTAAACTTAGTGTTGGCTAGCAGGCAACCCATATTCATTACTGGTAGCTTTGCATCCTCTACATCCATGCTGACCTAGATTAAGAAGAATAGTCAGGTGGTTGATAACACCACACAAGGGGGTAATAATTAGAATGAATATGGACCAACTTTAGAATAAAAAGTACAACATAAGTAGAATAGGAGCATTACATGCATCAAGTACTAAGATTGCTTATAAACTGTATTAATGGCCATTTGTGTAAAGCATTTATCAAAGTAGGCCTCAGATGAGCAATCGGACCACACGGATGGATTCAGAACGACGAACGGAGTCCAACGGACTCAAGATCGGCCAAATCCGACATCCGGAGCACCCACAACGGACCCAAGAAATTCTGACCGTTGATCTGAAGATCAACGGCCTAGAGAGCGCCACATTAGCCCGCCCACATCGCACGCACACCCTCAGCCGGCCAAGGGCAAATCTCGGCCGTCGATCTTCGATCGAACGGCCGAGATCCACGCACTCGGTTGCGGTCGCCGCGACAAAGCGCGGGCGTGGCGCAACGATTAGCGGCACGCCCGCATCGCCGCAACGCGCATTCGAGCCGCGCAGAGCGGATTTTGAAGGCGAGCAGGGGGCATGGAAAAATTAGGCCACCCAATCAGCAGCGGGCGGCCATGATCTCGCCACGCGGTGCGACGACAGCCCACGAGCGCCCACGCGCGCGCGCACACCGGGTGGAAATGCGCGTGCGCACGAGCGCCCAATGTGCGATTTCAGCGCGAGCGAAGAAGGCTCTCAACCGTCTGATCTTCGATCGGACAGCTCTCGTTCAGCGGCCACGGATCGCGCAAAGAGGAAGACCGAGGCGGGCAGCTGACCGGCGACTTGAGGGCTTCACCGATGTTTGTGGAAGTGGTTTTAGCGACGCTCCGGATGTCGCTAAAGCCCATTCTTCTTTTAGGAAGCCCTTAACTCTATTTAAACCCCCTTCTACCACCATTCAAGGCATACTCTCCCACTTGCAACTACTCCACTCCTCTCTTAGCTAGCTTTAGGCACTCTTGTAATCGTCGTAGACGATGAGCCGCCGACGGAGCCTCCTCCACCGCCGTGGCTGCCTCGTTGCTCTCCACCCTCTCTCCATCTCTCTTTCTCTATTTTAAGCTTTCATTTACTTTTTTTAAAGCATGTATGTAATGTTGTAAGTTATGAACTATGAATGTATGTTTAATGAAATTATTTTCCGTTCAATCGCCATTTTAATTTCTGTTCAAAGTGCATGATCAAAACCAAGAGCTTTCTAACCCTAAACTCTCTCTCTATCTCTCGCTCTCGCTTTTCAAAATCATCTTTTTCGCAAGCAAAACTCTGCCTTTTTCGTGACAACAAGTGATAAACAAAATCCGATTTCCACGCCTCCCTGAGATCGACACTCGGACTCACCTCCGTTTACTTCTTTTAAAACTGACGTATCAAGTGCGACGATAACGACACCTCTTAACACACACGCACAAGAGCACGTCAGTTTTTGGCGTCGTTGTCGGGGAGGCAACGGATTTGTTTTATCACCTCCATTCCGCACTCATTCTCACATCGTCTAATGCCCTATTTTCCTTTTTACTTGACAGTTGCAGGAATTTGGTGCATGGACGGTGAAGCGACGCATTCCACGACGTTAGCAAGGGAGTAGGCACCTCGAGGACCTATAGTGAGTAACCTATCTCTCATTGTTTGCTTGCGTGAAAAAGATAAAAAAATTGTAAAAACTGAAAAAACTTGGCATAGTGTATGATTGCTTGACCCACATCCATAACACATCACCCCACAAAAAATGTACACTCTAACATTCTGAACAAATTCTTGGAGTGTTCTTTTCTTTTTCTTGAGTGGTGTTTGCGAAGCCATCGTGAATTGACCTGGGCCGCACCACTCAACCCTAAAACTGACTCATTTATTAGAAGCTGCATGATCATCAGGATGAGTACACTAGGGTTTTAGAGCCTCTACAAAAGAAAAGGAAATCTATTTTCACCAAGTTGTGTGCAGAACTTGACGTGCCCACTGAAACTTGTTTGAAAACATTAAGACACGTCAACCCTAAAAATGTACTAAAGTAAGGATGAAACACTAAAAGACACCACATCTTAACAAATCCTTGCTTGAAAACCATGTTTTGCTAGAAGCACACACTTTGAAACTGGAAAATTAAGAGGCACCACCCCAATCAATGCCTCATCACATCACCCTAAGCACAAGCACTATCCTAACCCTTTAAAATTGAGTAGACGTGCCCTATGCAGGACTGAGTTAAGTCTCAAAAGGTGAGGTTTTGTTTGCTAGGCACTTGGCTTTCATTCCCTTGGTAGAATCTGGTGACTAGGCTGCGGGGCAGTGTCAAACGACCGTGGTTGTGGGGTCTATGGAACCGGAGGCGTAAGCCAAAGGAAGAACCTTCCCTGCAATCCCCTCATAATAAACCTAGCCAGATTAGCCTTGGGAAGGGGAGTCCAGTGCTTACGGACTTAATCACCCTTTGTGAGATTTCTAGGTCTCCTAAGGAATACACCATAAGGATTAGGCTTGCGTGCTTGATTGAAACACATTTCTCGCATCTGTTGCCCTCCGCATCCCCTCCTATTCTTCTCTAGTGTATGCACGGGAGGCGCTCACTGCATCCAGATTTGTGTGTTTTGGGGCAGGAATCTAGGCGACGTAATTCTGTTGAAAACATGGCCGAACCTAGGGTAGATGAGGCTGAAGATCAACCCCCACCAGACGCTATGGCCATCATCCAAGCTCAAATCAATGCTAACCATCGGCTTCAGCAACAACAAATCCACACCATCACGCAAGCCATACAACGGTTACAGAACCCGCAAGAACAACCACCACCTTTCCACGACATACCAAGGCAACCACCACTTGATTTACCGCCAATTCAGGACCAGCGAAGACCCCTCCGCGATTTCTATAATCCCTCTGCTATTAGAATCGAGCCACACCTTAGGATCCCCGAGGGGGGAGATGATTTTGAGTTGAAACCAAATGTCTTAAGTTTGATCCAGAGCCACTTTCTTGGAAGCTCAAATGAGGACCCCTTTCAGCACCTAGAGGATCTCGACCGCATAGCACGAACTGTGAAACCTAGGAACATTAGCCTTGACATTGTTCTAATCAAGATGTTCCCTTTCCCATTAAGAGACAAGGCTTCCCACCTGGGAAGAACTGAGGCATGCATTTTTAAAGAAATTCTTCCCCACAGGAAAGACCAATGCCCTCAGAAGAGCTATCACTACCTTCATGAGAAACGTTGGAGCGGCAACCGGGTTTTGTTGGTTTTGTTATAACGTTGTAGTAAAGCCGGTTATTACCAACATTTCAAATATAAATTTTTTACTCGGAAAATGAAAGAGTTCCCGAGGTCGAACTCAGGGAGCAAGTCGTATTCTAGAGATATACATGTTTCTTTTACAAAATAAAGAGAGAGGGAAAGAATTTGTTGTGATGTTCTTCTTTCTTTCTCTTTCTTCAGATCTCCTTCTTCTTCTTCCTTGGTTTCTGCTATGGTGATAATCTTCTTCTGCAATGGTGATGCTCTTCTTCTTCCTGCTGTTCCTGCGTTGGTGATGTTTTTCTTTCTTCAGAGCTCCTTGTTCTTCTTCTTTGGTTTTCTGCCTTGACCTCTCTTCTTCTTCTTCTGCAATCGTGGTGCTTCTGCCTTCGGCTACTAAGTCTCCCTTCCTTCTTCTTCAGCCTGCCTTCTATGTTGCTCTGGCTGCTGACTTTCCGTCGTCTGGCCCGGTGCTTCGACGACTTAACTGAGCATTTGCTACAGTGCAGCTCCTTCTTCTTCGCCTGCACTTCTTCTTCCGCGGGTCTTCTTCTTCTTCTTTGGCCTGCACACTTCAGAGTTTTTTTCGTCAAGAGGCAAAACCTACTCTACCCTCCCCCCCCCCGCGTCTTTCTTTCTCTCTGAAACCACTCTTAGGACAGCTCTCCCAGAGCTACCGGGTAATCGGGTTCGGGTCAGGCCCGGGTCCAGGCCCACCGGCGTGCGGTGGTGGGCGAGGAGTGCAGGTCGGTCTAATCGGGTCGGGCCAGGTCCGCGGAGCGTGGTCACGGACGAGGCCGGGTCGGGTGAGAGGGACCTCACCCCGTGGTCAGGAGGCAGACAGCATAAGGCACTTTTTGCCTTTATGCGTCCGCGCGCCTCCGAAAAGTTCCGAGGTGGGACTAAATGTCCCACCCCCAATTGAGCGCGCGTCGCGGATGGAGCAGTGGGCGATCGTGGCTTCCCGCGCGGCCTTCGCCCCATCTGTGAACCTGGGATGTTTCGCGGAGAGTCCCTGCGCAACCTGGGAGTCAAACCTGGGCGAAGGCGTGCCTGCACCTGCAGGTGAAGCAGCTCTGCCTGCGCAGTAATGGCGACGGCGGGCGAGTCACCTGGTCACAGAAGAACGGCCTCTCGGCCAAATCAGACAGGCGGGGGGACCTTCGCCGTGGCACGGCGAAGGTGGTCAGGGGGTCTGCAGGGGGCGTGATGGAGCCAACAGGTCGTCCTGGGTCAAACTGTGAGCGAAGAAGTGGGTGTGTTCGGTGGATCTGCAGAGGGTGTTTGGTGGGAAGTGGAGGGGGCGGAAGAGGATCAGGGTGAGGAGGCAGAGGTTCTGCGGTGGTCGGCGAGCCGTGTGGGTCGCTGAGGTGATGGGAGCGGCTCACCGGAGGGTGGTCGGAGGCGAAGAGGGTGAGGGTGAACAGGGTCGGTAGAGGGCTTAATTGACTAAATTGAAAGCGGGGAAAGAAAGAGGAGGAGAAGGGGAGTAACTCTAGCTTACTTGCAGGGACGAAGGGGGAGGAACAGGGCGACAGTCGTATCGACTGTCGCCGGAGAAGACGATGCCCAGTGGGGGGAGGACGGCGGTGACGACGGGGCAGAGGCAGCGCGCGCCGGTATTGCGCGACGCGGGAAGAGCAGGGGAAGAAGTCTCTGCTGCTGGTATTGCGGCAGAGCGAAGAGGAGGAGGAGGAAGAACCGCCGGAGCTGGTGGGCGTCTGCCGGAGTGAGAAGAGAGGAAAGTTGGGGGGTTTTCTCCGTCAGATCCAGGCTGCCCTCGTCGGTGGAGCGGCGGGGGGTATTTATAGGGATGAAGCAGGGAGGAAGGCGGAGGGAGACGACGTGTCTCCCTCGCCGGAGAATGGTCGGAACATGAACCCATACCGTCCGTGCGTTCGCACGGCCGGTATGGTGGCCTACAATGTCCAGGGGGGTGCTCCTGCGACGGCTGACGACGCAGGGCACCCCCGGTACACTTGCCAGGTCCCCCACCTCACCCTGCCCGGCGCCATGCTCCGCGCAAGGTCGCCGGAGCATGGTGCTGGCAGGGTTTTGCAGGAGGGACCTGATTGCAAAGAACGAAGGAGAGTTAGGGGCCAAAATGCGAGGGTTCAAAAGTTGAGGGCCAAAGAGTAAATATATGAGGACCAAAGTGTGAAGTCGGTCAAGGAGGTTTCTTCTTAGGCTCAAGCTTTTATACATGACTAATTAGGACCTAAGGAATCTGATGGTGAATTTTATTTTCATATTAAACCTTGTTTGACCGGTCAATTTGCGCAAAAACCCAAATTAAGTTATTAATTGGGCATGGTTCTCAATGTAGGTCAAAATGGGTTCTAAAGGCCAAATTGAAGGTTCTAAACCCTAGATATTATTTTTCTATGAATTTTAGAGGGTTTATTATATTTTTACTTTGCCTCGAACCTTGTGAATTGAAGTGGGTTGTTTTAGGGTTACAGATTTAGTCTCTTGGAATTGCTGTAGCCCTTGCTAGATCATCTCATCCCACTTTTATTCTTATTAAGCTGTTTTGACCTGTGTTTGGTCCCTGAATTACCCTGCATGCAGTTTATACTGGTAAAATTGCACTTTTACCCCTTATGACTGGTTTTCTTCTCAAACTCAGAATTCTCTGAGTTAAGCCTTTCCTTGAGATATGTAGGAGCTTTTATCCTTTGTATTGGGTCAAAATGAGCTAGTTATGGCTCATGATGAGGTTCTCATCACTTCACACTCCAGGGTGGGGAACAATTTCATGAGGCGTGGGAAAGATTTAATGAACCTTTGAGGAAATGCCCACACCACGAAGTCCCAAGGTGGCAATTGGCCCAGATCTTTTACCACGGTCTGGACAACAACCTACGGAACTTCGTCGATGCCTCATGCAGGGGAAACATCCCAAACAAACATGAGGAGAGCATGTTTGAGCTCTTTGAATCTATGAGCGAGAATTCGCTCAACAATGCCTCCATGAACCAGTTGAACAGGTCCAGCTAACCCCGTGGCGGGATTTATGAGGTGCAAGTAAATTCTGGAATGATTGACATGGACATCACTGCCAAAAGGTTGGATCGAGTGGAATTGGTAGACAAAAAGATTGATGAGCTTCTGGATCAGACCAGGAACCCCTTGCAGAATTTCTCCCTAGCAAAGGGAGCACATAATGTTGACCTGGCCCAGCCCTTCACCCAACTGAACCTGGAACAACCCCTGACCACGTTCCATGGAGGGACCTTTGCTCCCTCGACCCTTGATTACTCCCTTCCCTCTTCATCAACATCGGCTATCCTAGAAGATGTGCAAGCCGTCCAAGGTTATGCGAAACCTGACCCTTTTTCCAACACTTACAACACCGGCTGGCGTAACCACCCCAACTTTGGTTGGACAAACCATAAACCACCGCAATTCGAAAACCAGCCCAGGCCAAACCAGCAGCCACACTTGCCCCCCTATCAGCAAGGACCACCAGTTAGACCCCAATATAACCAGAATAGGGCGGCCCCTACCCCACAAAACCAAATGGATACCTTAATAAAGATGATGGCTGACATGAACCAGAAACATCAGGAGGAAATGGCCTTGGTAAAGAGACAGTTAAGCCAACTCTTGGACTGTAAACAACAAGGATCCCTACCTTCCCAACCACAACCGAACTCGTAAAATATAATTAATAGAGGCTCCAATTCGCAAGGGTTCCAAAGTAATGCCGAGCAGGCTCACATGGTCCAGCCAGCCCCGCAAACACCTCCTGGGTTTGGCGCTTCTTCGTCCTCGTCTCCTCAAGGATCACCCCATGGCCCCAATGCCTCTGCGAATGCGGTGACCTTGAGAAGCGGCACCAAAACCCAGGATCGTAAATGGCCGACTCCCCCCTGAGACTTTACCTCTTCAAATACCCGACTCAGAAGAGGCACCAACCAAGGACCCAGGCATGGAACCAATCCACATTCAGACACCCTACCCCGAGGCCTTGGAAACAATTAGGATAAAGAAGAATGCTGTGGAAGCTGAGGAGCTGTTGGAGATTTTTAAGCAAGTACAGATTAATATTTCGCTCCTAGAAGCCATCAGACACATCCCCGCTTACGCCAAGTTCTTAAAGGATTCCAGTACACCCAAGCGTAAGCCGAGACCTCAAGCACCTAGGAAGGTTGTACTCTCTGAGCAAGCGAGTTCCGTGATATCAAGCAACCTTCCACTCAAACGAACTGACCCAGGAGCGCCCCTGATTTCCTGCAATATCGGGGACATGACATTTGATAGAGTGCTCCTGGACCTAGGTGCTTCTATCAAACTAATTCGAACAACTTTGTACCACCAATTTGGTTTTGGGGAGCTGGCACCAACCCCTGTCACCATCTAGCTAGCAGATAGGTTAGTGAAAACCCCAAAGGGGGTTGTCGAGGATGTAGTTGTACGAGTCAAGGACTTCTATTTCCTGGTCGACTTTTTGGTGCTCGACATGGATGTCCCTGAAAAATTACAGAATGCACCCATAATCTTAGGCAGACCTTTCTTAGGTACGGCTAAAGCAAACATTGGCTACGACATGGGATGTATGGAAATCACCTTCGAAGATAGGAAAATGGAATTGGATATCTTCCGGGCGACAAAGTCTTTTGATTGCGATTACATCGAGGAACATGATCCCGTGGAAACTTTAATCGAGGAATGCCTTACCCTCAGTTCTGTCTCAGACCACCAAACCCGTAGTGACGGTTCTGACTCGTCACCAGGCTTACCCATGGA
This sequence comes from Thalassia testudinum, assembly GCA_037157565.1. Lineage (NCBI taxonomy): Eukaryota > Viridiplantae > Streptophyta > Magnoliopsida > Alismatales > Hydrocharitaceae > Thalassia > Thalassia testudinum. The sequence continues at coordinate 12,031,449 of JAZHRO010000072.1, forward strand.
CCTCTGTAAAGTTGAGAACCATCATATGACACCATTTGAAGAGATCGATGTTGATCAACTCCAGCCATTTCCATTCCCATCGACTGTGTTCCCACCCGCACCTGAACTTAAATGCCCGAGAATCTCAAGTACATCTTCTTGGGACCTGATCAGACCTTCCTAGTGATTATTAATTCCCATCTAACCAGGGATCAAGAACTAAGGTTGACTGCAACTCTTTCAGAACATCGGGCCGCCATTGGTTGGACCATCTCGGATCTAAGAGGAATTAGCCCCACCTATTGCACCCACAAGATTTACCTAGAAGATGGGGCCCGACCTTCCCGCCAGATGCAGAGACGGTTAAATCCTAACATGCGGGAGGTCGTTAAAAAAGAAATTATCAAGTGGCTTGACGCCGACATCATCTACCTTATCTCTGATAGCCCCTGGGTGAGCCCCACTCAAGTGGTTCCAAAAAAGGCTAGGCTCACCGTTGTCACTAATGATCATGGCGAATCCATCCCCACCCGCACCACCACTGCATGGCAGGTGTGTATTGATTATAGGAAGCTTAATGAAGCCACTAAGAAGGACCACTTCCCCTTGCCATTCATTGACCAAATCCTTGAAATATTGGCAGGGCAGAAGTATTTTTGCTTCCTGGATGGATATTCAGGATATAACCAAGTCGCAATTGCTCTGGAAGATTAGGAAAAGACCACATTCACTTGCCCGTGTGGCACGTTTGCATTCCGTCGAATGCCGTTCGGGTTATGCAACGCACTTGTGACCTTCCAACGTTGCATGCTAGCCATTTTTTCAGAAATGGTGGGTGAATACTTGGAGGTCTTTATGGATGATTTCTCTATATTCGGGAATTCATTCGACCATTGTTTGAGCAACTTGGAGAAAATCCTGAAACGATGTATCGAGGTTAACTTGGTGTTAAGTTGAGAAAAGAGCCATTTTTTGGTTCAAGAAGGAATTATCCTCGGACATATTGTTTCGCATAGGGGCATCGAGGTAGATCGAGCTAAGGTTGATTTAATTTCCAAACTTCCTCCACCTAGTTCGGTCCGGCAGATTCGCTCTTTCCTAGGACATGTTGGCTTCAACCGAAGGTTCATCAAAGACTTTTCCAAACTTTCCAAACCCTTGACCGACCTTCTAGCCAATGATGCCACTTTCCACATGTCTCCTACTTGCATCCAGGCTTATCACACCCTCCAGGACTTAGTCTCCACGGCACCTGTACTTCAACCGCCAGACTGGTCCCAGGATTTTGAGATTATGTGTGATGCATCAGATTTTACCATAGGCACTGTCCTGGGACAAAGGCAAGACAAGAAGTCCGTGGTGATCTACTACACGAGCAAAAGGTTGGACGAGGCCCAACGTAATTATACGGTCACAGAAAAAGAGTTGCTCGCTGTAGTCTTTGGACTGCAAAAATTCTGATCATACTTGCTGGGATCCCACGTGACTATCTACACCGACCATTCAGCCATCCGGCACCTGTTGGCCAAAAAGGACGCAAAACCCAGGCTCATCAGATGGATCCTGCTTTTGCAGGAATTTGACCTGGAAATCCGAGACAAGGACGGATCGAAAAATGTAGTGGCTGACCACCTGTCAAGACTTCATCCAGACCACATTGGACCCTCCCTACCTCTATCTGATACCTTCCCTGATGAACACATCCTAGTCGTGCAAGACAAGAAAATGCCATCGTATGCTGACTATGTCAACTACCTGGTTATAGGACAAACCCCGCACAGCTGGCCCAGACAGCAACGGGACAGGTTCTTGGCTGAGGCCAAGCACTATTTCTGGGATGATCCCATGCTGTTTCGCCTCTGTGCTGATCAGATCATCAGGAGGTGCAGCCCCGATGACGAAGTTCAGAGTGTGCTTTCCTTTTGTCATGACCAAGCGTGTGGCGGCCATTTCTCTGGCAAGAAAACAGCTGCAAAACTTTTGCAGTCTAGATTTTATTGGCCGTCCCTATTTAAGGATGCACACATCTTTGCCAAGATTTACTCACGATGCCAAACACTAGGGACCATGACCAAGAAAGATATGATGCCCCTTCATCCTATTTTGATTGTCGAAATCTTCGACGTTTGGGGTATCGATTTTATGGGCCCCTTTCCACCATCCAACGGCTTCGAGTACATCCTGGTCTCGGTAGACTATGTTTCCAAATGGATTGAAGTCGTCGCCACTCGACGATGCGATCACAAGACGGTCATGGACTTTGTGACGAAGAACATCTTTTCCCGATTTGGAATACCCAAGGCCATGATCAGTGATGGTGGAAGCCATTTTATCCATTCCCAATTTCGTTCCCTACTTAGAAAATACAGGGCAAACCACCGCATTGCCACTGAAACGTCGGTTCTGTTATAACGTTGTAGTAAAGCCGGTTATTACCAACATTTCAAATATAAATTTTTTTTTACTCGGAAAAATAAAAGAGTTCCCGAGGTCGAACTCAGGGAGCAAGTTGTATTCTAGAGATATACAAGTTCTATTACAAAAATAAAGAGAGAGAGAGAGAGATGAAAATTTGGCTTCTTCTTCTTCTCTTCTTTCTTCCTCTTTGTCTTATCTCCTCTTTGGCTTTTGTTCTTCCTGTTCTTCTTCTTCTTCTTCTGCTTTCTTCCGATCTTCCCCTCGTGCTCTTCTTCTTCTGTCTTCTGTTCTTCCTTGTTTTCTTTCTTTCTTTTTCTTCAGATCTTCTTCTTCTTTTCTTGCTTCTTGCTTCTCTTCATTTCTTCTTCTTCTTTGTCTTCACCTGCCTTGACCTCTCTTCTTCTTCTTCTTCTTTGTCTTCACCTGCCTTGACCTCTCTTCTTCTTCTTCTTCTTTGTCTTCACCTGCCTTGACCTCTCTTCTTCTTCTTTCGCGTTGGCCGTTGCTCTTCCTTCTTCTTCAGCCTGTCTTCTTTCCTGCTCTGGCTGCTGACCTTCCGTCGTCTGCCCCGGTGCTGAGACGACTTAACGATGCCTTCGCTACAGTGCAGCAGCTCCTTCTTCTTCAGCGGGTCTGCTTCTTCTTCTTTGGCCTGCACACTTCAGAGTTTTTTCGTCAAGAGGCAAAAACCTACTCTACCCCCCCCTCCCCCGCATATCTCTCTCTCTGAAATCACTCTTCGGAAGCTCTCCCAGAGCGCTACCGGGTAATCGGGTTCGGGTCAGGCCCGGGTCCAGGCCCACCGGCGTGCGTGGTGGGCGAGGAGTGCAGGTCAGTCTAATCGGGTCGGGCCAGGTCCGCGGAGCGTGGTCACGGACGAGGCCGGGTCGGGTCGGGTGAGAGGGACCTCACCCCGTGGTAACTGAGGCAAACAGATGGTGGCACTTTTGCAATTTATGTGGGTGTGTGGCTTCAGAAATTCCCGAGGTGGGACTATCCGCGCACCCCTTTTCTCTCACGCCTGCAGTAGGGATGGTGCTTCCAATTGCAACAGCTGTTGAGGCTCGCAACTCCAATTGAGGGCCAGGGTGTGTGCGCAAGACTCTTTCGCGCAGCCTAGGTCTTCAACCTGGGATATCTAGGCTTGGAGCAACCTCACGCAAGCTTCGAGCTTCCTCGCCAATGGCGGTCAAGGCCTGGAACCTGAAATCAATAGAACGGCCTCTCGGCCAAATCAGACAGGCGGGGGGACCTTCGCCGTGGCACGGCGAAGGTGGTCAAGGGGTCTGCAGGGGGCGAGATGGAGCTAACAGGTCGTCCTAGGTCAAACTGTGAGCGAAGAAGTGGGTGTGTTCGGTGGATCTGCAGAGGGTGTTTGGTGGGAAGTGGAGGGGCGGAAGAGGATCAGGGTGAGGAGGCGGAGGTTCTGCGGTGGTCGGCGAGCCGTGTGGGTCGCTGAGGTGATGGGCGCGGCTCGCCGGAGGGTGGTCGGAGGCGGAGAGGATGAGGGTGAACAGGAGCGGTCGAGGGTTTAATTGACTAAATTGAAAGCGGGGAAAGAAAGAGGAGAAGAAGGGGAGTAGGTCTAACTTACTTGCAGGGACGAAGGGGGAGGAACAGGGCGACAGTCGTATCGACTGTCGCCGGAGAAGACGATGCTCAGGGAGAGGGGCGGCGGCGAGCAGAGGGCTGGAGAGGCGCCAGCTGGGTGCGGCGTGGCGCGGGAAGAGCAGGGGAGGAAGTCTCTGCTGCTGGTAGTGCGGCAGAGCGAAGAGGTGGAGGGGGAGGAAGCCGCCGGAGCTGGTGAGCGTCTGCCGGAGAAAGAAGAGAAGAAAGCTGGGGGTTTTCTCCGTCAGATCCAGGCTGCCTTCGTCGGTGGAGCGGCGGGGGGTATTTATAGGGATGAAGCAGGGAGGAAGGCGGAGGGAGACGACGTGTCTCCCTCGCCGGAGAATGGTCGGAACATGAACCCATACCGTCCGTGCGTTCGCACGGCCGGTATGGTGGCCTACAATGTCCAGGGGGGTGCTCCTGCGACGGCTGACGACGCAGGGCACCCCCGGTACACTTGCCAGGTCCCCCACCTCACCCTGCCCGGCGCCATGCTCCGCGCAAGGTCGCCGGAGCATGGTGCTGGCAGGGTTTTGCAGGAGGGACCTGATTGCAAAGAACGAAGGAGAGTTAGGGGCCAAAATGCGAGGGTTCAAAAGTTGAGGGCCAAAGAGTAAATATATGAGGACCAAAGTGTGAAGTCGGTCAAGGAGGTTTCTTCTTAGGCTCAAGCTTTTATACATGACTAATTAGGACCTAAGGAATCTGATGGTGAATTTTATTTTTCATATTAAACCTTGTTTGACCGGTCAATTTGCGCAAAAACCCAAATTAAGTTATTAATTGGGCATGGTTCTCAATGTAGGTCAAAATGGGTTCTAAAGGCCAAATTGAAGGTTCTAAACCCTAGAGATTATTTTTCTATGAATTTTAGAGGGTTTATTCTATTTTTACTTTGCCTCGAACCTTGTGAATTGAAGTGGGTTGTTTTAGGGTTACAGATTATCATTTGGTTCCTTGGAAGTGCTGTAGCCCTTGCTAGATCATCTCATCCCACTTTTATTCTTATTAAGCTGTTTTGACCTATGTTTGGGCCCTGAATTACCCTGTATGCAGATTATACTGGTAAAATTGCACTTTTACCCCTTATGACTTATTTTCTTCTCAAACTCAGAATTCTCTGAGTTAAGCTTTTCCTTGAGATATGTAGGAGCTTTTATCCTTTGTATTGGGTCAAAATGAGCTAGTTATGGCTCATGATGAGGTTCTCATCATACCCCCATGCCTAGCTTTTGCTAGTCCCTTAGCAAAAACTTAAGGTTTCAACCCTTGTTCTAGACCATGAAGTTTTCAATAGTTTTAGATAAGTGCCTTCATAGATTAGGTTAGAATGCTGATCATAGGCCTAAAAGGTACTCCAGTACCAGTCAAGATCCAAATCTGTCTAGCCTTAGCCTCAGTCTTTTAGCAAAGGTTTTTAAGGCCCACAAGAACTAACCTAAGGTTTATTGGACTTCGTGGTTAAAGCACCCGTGCTTGAAATGATTTTAGCCCTGGCTCAGTTCGCAGTGCGTTTTGTAAGAGAGAGATAGAAAGTTTTTCTGTTTGGAGAGTTTTCTCTCTCTTTTTCTTTTTAGTTCTAGCCTAGGATTGGCTTTTCAACACGGTCTGTATCAGATTCCTTGCTCCCATCATCAATCCTCAAGGGTTCCTGGCGATCGATGCTTCGAGATAGCACCGCCCATGGCAACCCCCGGAACCCTGGCTATTGAGATTTCGAGATAATCCCATCCATGGTATTCCGTGGCCGAATCCAGACCCTGGCAATTGACATTTCGAGATAATGCCATCCATGGAATCTGAACCAGCAGAGTGCTTATATGCCCCCCGTAGGATATGTAAATATCCTAAGAGACAAGCACCGAGGAGATGATATTTTGTTACGCATCTTCGAGGGGATTTCCCGCCTCTCCGCGCTGGGAACTCGTCCAAATCAACTTGTGTTGATCGGCCGCTCCTATTCTAGATGTTCTTTTCAGATTTTTGTGACGCTTCTGCGTGATTCTGATTTTTACGCTTACTGAACCAGGCTGTGTGTGAGATTAGGGTGCTTAGGTTACTGAGTCCCGTAAACCAAAAATTAGTTAACGAGGCCGAATACTCCCTAAGCCTTAGACCTAATACTTCAGCTTTTCATTTTCCTCAACCTCTTGAGGAGTGTCCAGATCTTAATGGGTACTAAGAGTCTATTCAAAAATGCCTAAGGTTTGCATTCTTACTAATCTCATTGTGCACTTTTCAGTTATTTTCTCGAATGAGGTCTAAAACTTAGGTTAATTCCTTAGTTCCTTACTAATGACTATCACTTTTTCTCATAATTTTGTGCTCCTTTTTCATTTTGTTTCTTTTCTCCTTCACAAAATTTTCCTTCTCCTCTTTTCCTCTTATTCTTTTTCGAAAAAAATTTTTTTAATTTTTATGGTATTTTTGGCATATGTGAATTTTTTTGTTTGAAACATTTTCTTACAAGTTTTTGCACTTTCCTACCCCCCCATGCCTAAGATTTGCAATGTCCTCATTGTAACCTAGGGGGTCTTAGTTCATTCCTTAAGACAGAAATTTGGGTGAGTGGATGGGTCGGGTTGAATTTTTGCGGACGATTTCAAATTTCAGATGCGAACATCTGAGTTGGGGTCGGCTGTCTATAAGGGTGAACTTTGAGTGCAAAAAGCTATCAGAACAAGTTTCAGGTTTTCAAAGAGAATGACGGGCTGCCTCCCGTTGAGTGCTAAATTTGATGCCTTTCAGCCAAGCGGGAAATGCGATGGAGAGGGGATGGTCAAATCAGCAGAGTTTTGTAAGACAAGCACCTTGATTAAGAGCCTGGTTGGTCCAACCAGGTGCTTGTTCAGATCAACAGGCTGATGATGCAGCCCAAACCCAATCAATCTAGTGGGTTGATAGATGTGGATAAAAAAGTGTGGAACCCACCATAAACTATGAGGCTCAGATGGATGTGGAAGTGTAAACGCAGGGTTTGGCTGTGCCGAATCAGCCTGGTCAGAGTAGGGACCCGTAGGATAATCAGTGGTTGATGCAGGAACCTTACAGGGGTGATTAGAGAATGATAGAGCATGGCATGTAGTCTGATCAATGTTCGAAACCCGATGTGGAAATGCAATCGGCTTGGTGAGAGGTGAATCTGAATAGAAATTGAGTCCGGTTGCAGGTTGAGGTTGGGAAGAGGTTTTGATCCGTTCTGTGTGTGCGGCTGAGGTGGCCATTGTGTACGAGGGCTCTTCTAGAGACGGATGATAGGTGGTTTCCTGTAGAGAGTCCGCTGGGTAACTATCAAATGCCGGAAGAGTGTCTGTAGGATGAAAGAAATCGGATTCGAGAAAAAATTTGGATTCTGGGTTACAATCACTCTTGGCATTTTCTGTTTTTGGTTCCTGAGGATCGAAAAGGAATGATTCTGTGTTATCAGTGATCTCGGGAATCAGGACCTCAGAGTCAGAGTCATGTGAACTGAGGTCGTGGATAGGCCTGGTGTGTTCAGGAAGGGGAATCTCTCCGCAATTATAGTCAGATCTGAAATTGTCGGAGAGTTGGCGAAAATGATCATGAATTCCACCACAGCACAAATCATCAGATGTGGAATCAGCAGCCTGACTGGGTTCTAGCCTATATGTCACTTCTGGGCTCAAAAAGATGTTCTGTTCAAGCTCTAAGCTGGTAGGATAGATCCCATTAAAACCTTGCTCATCCAACTCCTCAGTTTCTGTATCATAAATTGGCATGTTTTCTGAAAAATCAATCAGATTTCCTGAGGGTGTTGGAAAAGGACATTCATCAAATAAAGGCCCGGAATCATATTCTGTAAAAATTTGATCTTTCTCATAAGGGGCCTCATAATCTTCCCAATAAGTTTTAGATCTAGGTTCTAGGCTTAGGATGTGGGGTAGAATTATTAGAACCTAAGTCTGAATAACCTTCGAGGGTTACCTTATCAAAACAAGGGGCGGAATTTATACCCTCCAGAGGTTCAATTCTAATCTTGTTATTGCAGGAGTCTTGGAGTTCTAAGCTTGGTGATTTACGGCCTAGGGTTGGCTCAGCATTGTGTTCTCCTGCAACTTCCCAACCTATTTTAATGCTATCTTCTATTTGGGTTGGAATTTTACAACCACTTTGTGCCTCAATCCCGAGATCTGGGAAACTGAATTGTTCCTTAATACTGTTCCAAGATGGTTCATCCTCTGTTTCTGGTTTATACGGGTATTTCTGGTTGATAATTTGTTCTACTGATTTCATCATTTCTACCCGTTTTATAAGGGCATCTTGGTGTTGTTCCCAAAGTACAGGATTTGTTAAGCATTGAAGGTATTCAGATTGGTGTAATTTTTCCATCTCAATGTATCCTGTCATGAGCATGTCTCGGGTTGATCCTTTTGAAATTCCAGTCAATAGAATTTGGGCACAGTTTATGATGAAGGATGTGGTTGTTGGGACATCAACCTGAATGTCTCCTATTGGTGTTGAGGTTTTTTTCTTCTTTTTCATAGAATTTTATGGCATCCTCGATCATTTTATCTTTCATAGATCTCCGATATTCAGGTTTCTTGAATGGTAGTCTTGCTAGGTAATTAGGCTGCATAATTGGATCAGGTGGTGGAATAGAATCAAAGTTTGAATCAAGATGGAAGAAGGGGATTTTGTTCAGAATCAGAGGAAAGAGGGGCTATGTGAATGATTTCTGCAAAAACAAAGGAGCCGAGGCTTAGCCTCGGGGAGAGTGAATTTCTATAGGAGGTTTCAAGGACCTCCTGAAAAATACTGAAGGGCTGGATGAGATAAGCAGGTGCTGGACCCAATCAAGACACCCAAAAATTGTTGGGTGACTATAGAGGTTCGGGGCAGATGGACCCCTTGATCAGAAAGATTGTCCACCTGAGAATTACCTGGGCAGCCAGAGAGGGAGAGTCCCGCGAAGACCCCTACACGGTAGAGCGTCCCCACGGGTTACAGGGTTTCCCCCACCCGACCTCTCTTGTCACTGCGGTTCCAGGTAGACCAGAATGGGGATCTTGACCTCTTAAGTCTACCAATTTTAAGATCAGGGTGCTTAAGGTTTCACTTGAACTTTAGTCTTTTTAAGTGCAAAGAGTGACCTAATTTAAGGTTGGTTAACCCAAGGGGTCAACTTTACCTATTGTTTTCTTTAAGAGCTTTTAGTCCTGTCTTTTAGGGTTCAAGTGTTTAGAGAGAGCCAATTGTTTAGGATTTTTCTTGTTAATTATTTTCAATCAATGGCTTGGGCACACCTCTTTAGGATTTCCTCAATTCTTGATTAAGGGGTGTGTCTCTATTGAAATCCTAATGTTTGACCTTATGTTGGCTCTACTTGGTCCATTTAACTCTTTGTTGGGCAATTAGGGCTCAAGCAAGAATGTGTTAGCCCTTAAATACCCTTAATAGTGTGCAGGAGTGATGAGTTGAAGACATGCAACTTTTTATGGTTACTAAGTATGGAAGACAGGTTAGCCCTATATTGCTTGTTCTTTTCTTTTTTTCCTCTTTAGAGTGTAGGGGTTAATAGTGAGAGAAAAGATTTACCTGTCTTTGGAGTGGTTGTGTGGTTGCTTGTCTTCTTGAGTTCCTGTAGCTGCACAAAAGAGAGGAGATTATCAGAAATTAAAAGATACAGGAATGTTTACCTCTAGAATAGCCGTTGCTCCCCGGCAGCGGCGCCAAAATGAAAACGTCGGTTCTGTTATAACGTTGTAGTAAAGCCGGTTATTACCAACATTTCAAATATAAATTTTTTTTTACTCGGAAAAATAAAAGAGTTCCCGAGGTCGAACTCAGGGAGCAAGTTGTATTCTAGAGATATACAAGTTCTATTACAAAAATAAAGAGAGAGAGAGAGAGATGAAAATTTGGCTTCTTCTTCTTCTCTTCTTTCTTCCTCTTTGTCTTATCTCCTCTTTGGCTTTTGTTCTTCCTGTTCTTCTTCTTCTTCTTCTGCTTTCTTCCGATCTTCCCCTCGTGCTCTTCTTCTTCTGTCTTCTGTTCTTCCTTGTTTTCTTTCTTTCTTTTTCTTCAGATCTTCTTCTTCTTTTCTTGCTTCTTGCTTCTCTTCATTTCTTCTTCTTCTTTGTCTTCACCTGCCTTGACCTCTCTTCTTCTTCTTCTTCTTTGTCTTCACCTGCCTTGACCTCTCTTCTTCTTCTTCTTCTTTGTCTTCACCTGCCTTGACCTCTCTTCTTCTTCTTTCGCGTTGGCCGTTGCTCTTCCTTCTTCTTCAGCCTGTCTTCTTTCCTGCTCTGGCTGCTGACCTTCCGTCGTCTGCCCCGGTGCTGAGACGACTTAACGATGCCTTCGCTACAGTGCAGCAGCTCCTTCTTCTTCAGCGGGTCTGCTTCTTCTTCTTTGGCCTGCACACTTCAGAGTTTTTTCGTCAAGAGGCAAAAACCTACTCTACCCCCCTCCCCCGCATATCTCTCTCTCTGAAATCACTCTTCGGAAGCTCTCCCAGAGCGCTACCGGGTAATCGGGTTCGGGTCAGGCCCGGGGTCCAGGCCCACCGGCGTGCGTGGTGGGCGAGGAGTGCAGGTCAGTCTAATCGGGTCGGGCCAGGTCCGCGGAGCGTGGTCACGGACGAGGCCGGGTCGGGTCGGGTGAGAGGGACCTCACCCCGTGGTAACTGAGGCAAACAGATGGTGGCACTTTTGCAATTTATGTGGGTGTGTGGCTTCAGAAATTCCCGAGGTGGGACTATCCGCGCAACCCCTTTTCTCTCACGCCTGCAGTAGGGATGGTGCTTCCAATTGCAACAGCTGTTGAGGCTCGCAACTCCAATTGAGGGCCAGGGTGTGTGCGCAAGACTCTTTCGCGCAGCCTAGGTCTTCAACCTGGGATATCTAGGCTTGGAGCAACCTCACGCAAGCTTCGAGCTTCCTCGCCAATGGCGGTCAAGGCCTGGAACCTGAAATCAATAGAACGGCCTCTCGGCCAAATCAGACAGGCGGGGGACCTTCGCCGTGGCACGGCGAAGGTGGTCAAGGGGTCTGCAGGGGGCGAGATGGAGCTAACAGGTCGTCCTAGGTCAAACTGTGAGCGAAGAAGTGGGTGTGTTCGGTGGATCTGCAGAGGGTGTTTGGTGGGAAGTGGAGGGGCGGAAGAGGATCAGGGTGAGGAGGCGGAGGTTCTGCGGTGGTCGGCGAGCCGTGTGGGTCGCTGAGGTGATGGGCGCGGCTCGTCGGAGGGTGGTCGGAGGCGGAGAGGATGAGGGTGAACAGGAGCGGTCGAGGGTTTAATTGACTAAATTGAAAGCGGGGAAAGAAAGAGGAGAAGAAGGGGAGTAGGTCTAACTTACTTGCAGGGACGAAGGGGGAGGAACAGGGCGACAGTCGTATCGACTGTCGCCGGAGAAGACGATGCTCAGGGAGAGGGGCGGCGGCGAGCAGAGGGCTGGAGAGGCGCCAGCTGGGTGCGGCGTGGCGCGGGAAGAGCAGGGGAGGAAGTCTCTGCTGCTGGTAGTGCGGCAGAGCGAAGAGGTGGAGGGGGAGGAAGCCGCCGGAGCTGGTGAGCGTCTGCCGGAGAAAGAAGAGAAGAAAGCTGGGGGTTTTCTCCGTCAGATCCAGGCTGCCTTCGTCGGTGGAGCGGCGGGGGGTATTTATAGGGATGAAGCAGGGAGGAAGGCGGAGGGAGACGACGTGTCTCCCTCGCCGGAGAATGGTCGGAACATGAACCCATACCGTCCGTGCGTTCGCACGGCCGGTATGGTGGCCTACAATGTCCAGGGGGGTGCTCCTGCGACGGCTGACGACGCAGGGCACCCCCGGTACACTTGCCAGGTCCCCCACCTCACCCTGCCCGGCGCCATGCTCCGCGCAAGGTCGCCGGAGCATGGTGCTGGCAGGGTTTTGCAGGAGGGACCTAATTGCAAAGAACGAAGGAGAGTTAGGGGCCAAAATGCGAGGGTTCAAAAGTTGAGGGCCAAAGAGTAAATATATGAGGACCAAAGTGTGAAGTCGGTCAAGGAGGTTTCTTCTTAGGCTCAAGTTTTTATACATGACTAATTAGGACCTAAGGAATCTGATGGTGAATTTTATTTTCATATTAAACCTTGTTTGACCGGTCAATTTGCGCAAAAACCCAAATTAAGTTATTAATTGGGCATGGTTCTCAATGTAGGTCAAAATGGGTTCTAAAGGCCAAATTGAAGGTTCTAAACCCTAGAGATTATTTTTCTATGAATTTTAGAGGGTTTATTCTATTTTTACTTTGCCTCGAACCTTGTGAATTGAAGTGGGTTGTTTTAGGGTTACAGATTATCATTTGGTTCCTTGGAAGTGCTGTAGCCCTTGCTAGATCATCTCATCCCACTTTTATTCTTATTAAGCTGTTTTGACCTATGTTTGGGCCCTGAATTACCCTGTATGCAGATTATACTGGTAAAATTGCACTTTTACCCCTTATGACTTGTTTTCTTCTCAAACTCAGAATTCTCTGAGTTAAGCTTTTCCTTGAGATATGTAGGAGCTTTTATCCTTTGTATTGGGTCAAAATGAGCTAGTTATGGCTCATGATGAGGTTCTCATCAGCCACCCCGTATCATCCACAAACAAATGGGTAGGCTGAGGTCTCAAACAGACAAATCAAGAACATTTTACAGAAGACTGTGAGACCTGACAGGAAAGACTGGTCCACACGACTTGATGATGCCCTGTGGGCATACAGGATCGCTTTTAGGACCCTGATAGGCATGTCGCCTTATCGCTTGGTCTTTGGCAAAGCTTGCCATCTCCCTGTCGAATTGGAACACCGGGCTTACTGGGCTGTCAAGCAATGTAACATGGATCCCCAGTTAGCCGGTGCGCAAAGGACGCTTCAATTATCTGAGCTCAAAGAAATTCGTCGGGACACCTTTGACAATAGTCAGCTATATAAGGAGAAAATGAAAGCCGTCCATGACCGACTCATTCATAGAAAAACCTTTGAGCTGAACCAACAAGTCTGGATATTTGATGCACGCCTGAAACTCTTCCCAGGGAAACTTAGGTCCAAATGGATGGGACCATTTTGGGTGGTCAAGCCCTATTCTAATGGGGCGGTTGAAATCGCTGATCTTAACACTGGGCACACTTTTACAGTTAATGGTCAAAGATTGAAGCATTTCCTGGCCCAGGTACCCCCCAAGGAAAGTGTCACCCTCGTTGAGGGCTGACACCAAGCACCGCCCAGCTGGAGGCGTTAAACTCAGCTCTTCCTGGGAGGCAACCCAGCGGATTCAGACTGATCTGGTAGTTTACGTCACTCAGGTACTATCTTTTTGAACCCTTTTGCATCCATGAATCTACCAATGAGGACATTGTCCAACTTAATCATGGGGGGGTGATAAATTGCATAATCCTGAGTTCAATTAATCAGTCTGAATAAATAATTAAGAAAAAAAAATTTGAATTTAGGAAGAAAACTTAGGCATTAGAAACTTCTCAATAGTGGAAAATAATACAAAAAGAACATAAACACTTAGACTTTTCAGTCCTTAAGGCTTAATCAGCCCTGGTGTCCATTAAAATATGGATTTAGCGGTGAATCCTTGTAACTTTAAGCTATTCTAATCCACCTACTAAATAAGGTAATAAGTATATGACTTACCAACTCACCCTCTAACTCAGGAAAACTTTGAGTCTAAGCATCTGCACACATTTTTGCATAGACTCACTTCTCAGAGATTTTGACAGAAATTGGGTAGCTAATGAACTCTCTAGGGTGGTATGGCTAGCAAGTTGTCGTGGGTAACAGCCCATTAGCAGGTTGTCCAAAACCCAGCCACAAGCCATTTCTTTTTCGCTACCTCTAGGCACATTTGAGATCTCGTAAGCCACCTATGAAAAAAAAAAAAAGAAGAAAATAAACCACACTTCACCAGACAAGTATGGCCGGCAAGTGATCGTGGGTAACAGCCCATTGGTCAGTTGTCCAGAGCCCAGCTTAATAATTGCACAAAAATGACCAAAACACCTAAGGAAGAAGCGGGGAAGTAGTACAAACCGGGGAGATATACACTGGAAAATCCTTGTGTTGACCCCAAGTGTTGTCGACGATTTTGTACGGGTTTAAAGGATGTCACGTTGTAGTATAACCGACAAAACATCTAAACAAATATAAAGAATTTTATTACTCGAAAACCGGAGTATCCAATGTCGAACACGGGGAGCAATCTCAGTACTTTGTAAAACCAAAGAATACAACTGTTTAAATGCAAATATAACTCATTCAAAGAGAATTTTAAAAAAGGATTTGGAAAAAAAAGTAGAATTGGACGTCTGATTTGTGTATCAGACGTCTTAAACGTGATCTCTCTTTCTCTCTTCTTCTTCGTGGCTCTTCTCCTTCCTTTGCTTTTCTGGTATCTTTCCTTTCTTCTTCTTCTTTTTCTTCTGATCTCTTTTGCAGTCTTCCCTTGTCTTCTTCTTCGTTCTTCTCTCTCTTCTGCCCTGTCTTCCTTCTTCTTCTTCTCTGCGAAGAATTCTCCTTTCACTGCTACGCAGCTTCTTCTTTCTTCTCTTCCTGTTCTGCAGCCACTAAGTGTTCGCTGCCTGGGACAGTTCTTCCTTCCTGCACACACCACACAGTTGCAAAAACCTACCCTCGTCCCTCTACCCAAGCGTCACTCTCTCTCTGAAGCAATGGACTCACGGACGCTCTCCCAGAGCCACATGGGTAGTTGGGTCGGGTTCGCACCCGGGACCAGGCGCACCAGCAAGTGGTGATGCGCGAGGAGTGCGTAGGTCTAGGTCGGGTCGGAGCAGCCCAATCCGCGAGGTCAAGCCGCGGACGAGGCTTGTGTAAGGGCAGTGAGGGACCTCACCCCTGTGCTTACGGAGGCAACCGGCTTAAAGCACAAATGCAATTTATAGCGTACCTGAGGGCTGCAATCCCACGATGTGGGACTAAAGGTTCTGCCCTGATTTCACGCGCGCCCGCAGACTCTTGTATGCAATTGCCCAAGCTATTGACTCTGCTGGCGCTACTGGCTGGCCTTGGTTGCTTCGCGACACTTGTGAGAATCTGCTGCACCTGCCGCCTGGGAAGCCTGACGCCTAATGCTGCTCCAAGCTCCCAGCTGCTTTGACTGTTAATGGCGGCTGGGGCTTACACCTGACATTCAACAGAACGGCCTATTGGCCCAATCAGAATAGCTGGAAACCTTCGCCACAGCACGGCGAAGGCGGTGGGTGATGCTGCAGGTTGCCGGTCGGCCTAGGCGTGCGTGCCTAGGTCAACCTGTGGCCGGAGATGGTGGGTTGGTCGGGGGGTGCTTGTGGAGGTCTGGAGTGGCAGTGATGGGGTGGAATGGGTTCCTGGTGGTGAGGCGGAGCTCTCGAGGTGGTTGGCGAGCCGTGTGGAGTGGCGGAGTGGTGTGGGCGGCTCGCCGGAGTGAGGTCGGAGGCGAGGAAGATGGAGGCGGTTAGGTACTGTTGAGGGGTAATCAAGTAAAATAGTTGGGGGGAAAGAGAGAGGAGAGGATGGAGAACGTATCTGTGTTTGTCTGGAAGGAAGGAAGGCGGTGGAGAGGACGGCTCGTAACTGCCGTCGTCGGGGAAGAAAGACCCTGAGGGAGGAAGCGGCGACGAAGACGAGGTCAGAAGTGCGCGCGCGGGGTACAGCGCGACGCGGGAGGAAGCGGCGGAGAGGACTCTGCTGCTGGTATGGCAGCAGAGTGACGAGAAGGAGGGGAGGAGGTCGCCGGAGCTTGTGGGTCGTTTGGCCAGAGATGGGAGAGGGAGGAATGTGGAAGGGATCTCCGTCAAAATCAAGCTTGCCCTCTGCGGCAGGGTCTGGGGTGTCTTTTATAGGTGCTGGCCGCACCTACCAGTGCGTGGAGACCGTGCAATCAGGTCTGCCGGCTCGCCAGAGTTGGAAGGAAGGTGGATACCCGAATCTCTCGTGCATTCGCATGAGAGATTGGGTTCACACCAGCGATTGTAATTGGCTTTATAAGGAAGGGAATTCCTCAGAGAATCCTCCTTCCATTTCTGGGAGGGAATCTCTGAGGGATTAGAGAGCAATCTCTCTCGAAACTTCGACGGAGCTTGGTTCTGCCCTAACAATGGCGGCAGGACTGGTTTGCAAAGGAAGCGAAGAACCTAGGGGGCTCTCTGCAAAGGTATTCAAAAGATAGGGACCAATTTGTGATTTTGGTGTACTAAATTGCAAAGTAGGTCAAGATGACCTCTCCTTAGGTCCAAATTTTGGTATAAACCTAATTTAGGCCTAAGGAATCCAATGGCGAAGTTGGAATTCAGGTTTGACCTTGTTTGACTAGAAATTTTGCGTAAAAACCCAAATTAGGTTAATTGAAGAGCTAGGGCCCTAATCTAGGTCAAACTAGGTTCCAAAGGCCAAATTAAGTGTTCTAAACCCTAGAGGATATTTTTCCATGATTTTTAGAGCATTTACCTGCTTTTTATTCTGATCGGAACCTTGTTAATTTAAGCGGGTCTGTCTTAGGGTTACCCAGTGTCATTTAGTTCGTAGATTGCACATGAACCCATTTCTGATTAACTCAACCCACTTTTTATCTTATTTGGACCATTTGACCTAGGTTTTGCTTCTGAGAAATCCCATTTATGTACTGCAATGGTAAAATTGCAGTTTTAACCTTTATTTCATGTTTTCTTCTCAGAGACTTGTTCCTTCAGTTAAGCCTTCTTCTAGATTATGTAGGAGCTTTTATCTTCTTTATTGGGTCAAAATGAGCTAGTTATGGCTCACGATGAGGCTCTCATCACCAAGTAAAGCGAACGTAGGGAGAAAGCTACCAATCTAACAAATACACCTTCAGCCAAAAATTTATTTTCTTTTCCGATCACCTAGAGGCGTAGAAACTCGAAGTCTGTCTCAATTACCATTAAGTGAGTCAATCACAACATTCACACCAAGATGCTTAGCACTTAGGGTTTTGACCGAGTTTTGGGTGGGTTGGGTAGCTGTAAAAAGTTACCAACCCACACTGAATTCCGAAAAAATTCTAAAAAAATATACATATATATACATATACATATGTATAGTTATATATACATTAAAGAAAGGATTCGGGCGATTCGTACTTTGGTAGACACTCGGGCGCTGCAGTCTTTGTAGATTAAGATCTTCGTATATTTCCTCTTATTGACAAGTAACGAAGTGCCTAAGCAATTACTTCTTGAATTCTGCAAGGAAATAAAGGCTAGAATAAACCTTGCTAGGGACTAGCAAGGAGTAACCATGGGGGTATGATAACACCACACAAGGGGGTAATAATTAGGTTGAATATGGCCCATCTTTAGAATAAAAAGCACAACATAAGTAGAATAGGTGCATTACATGCATCAAGTACCAAGATTGCTTATAAACTGTATTAATGGCAATTTGTGTAAAGCATTTGTCAAAGTAGGCCTCAGATGAGCAATCGGACCACACAGATGGATTCAGAACGACGAACGGAGTCCAACAGACTCAAGATCGGCCAAATCCGACATCCGGAGCTCCCACAATGGGCCCAAGAAATTCTGACCGTTGATCTGAAGATCAACGGCCCAGAGAGCGCCACGTCAGCCTGGCCCCACCGCATGCACACCCTTAGCCGGCCAAGGACAAATCCTTGCCGTCGATCTTCGATCGAACTGCTGAGATCCGCACGCTCGCCCGCGGTCGCCGCGACGAAGCGCGGGCGTGGCACAATGGTTAGCACACGCCCGCATCTCCACGACGCGTGTTCGAGCCGCGCGGAGTGGATTTTGAAGGCGAGCGGGGGGCGCGGAAAAATTGGGCCGCCCTATCAGCAGCGGGCCGCCATGATCTCGCCACACAGCACGACGACAGCCCACGAGCGCCCACACGCGTACGCACGCTACGCGGAAAAGCGCGCGCGCACGCGCGCCCAAGATGCGATCTCAGCACAGGCGAAGAAGGCTCTCAGTCGTCCGATCTTCGATCGGACGGCTCTTGTTCAGTGGCCACGGATCGCGCGAAGAGGAAGACCGGGGTGGGCAGCTGACCGACGGCAGCAGGGCTTCACCGACGTTTGTGGAAGCGATTTTAACGACGCTCCGGATGTCGCTAAAGCCCATTCTTCTTTTAGGAAGCCCTTAACTCTATTTAAACCCCCTTCTACCACCATTCAAGGCATACTCTCCCACTTGCAACTACTCCACTCCTCTCTTAGCTAGCTTTAGGCACTCTTGTAATTGCTGGAGACGATGAGCCGCCGACGGAGCCTCCTCCACCGCCGTGGCTGCCTCGTCGCTCTCCACCCTCTCTCCATCTCTCTCTCTCTCTCTTTTAAGCTTTCATTTACTTTTGTTAAAGCATGTATTTAATGTTGTAAGCTATGAACTATGAATGCATGTTTAATGAAATTATTTTCCGTTCAATCTCCATTTTAATTTCTATTCAAAGTGCATGATCAAAACCAAGAGCTTTCTAACCCTAAACTCTCTCTATCTCTCGCTCTCGCTTTTCAAAATTGTCACTTTCGTAAGCAAAACTCCGCCTTTTTCGTGACAACAAGTGATAAACAAAATCCGATTTCCATGCCTCCCTAAGACCGACACTCGGACTCACCTCCGTTTACTTCTTTTAAAACTGACGTGTCAAGTGCGACTATAACGACACCTCTTAACACACATGCACAAGAGCACGTCTGTGGTATCCCTTCCTCTTGCTTATTATATTTTGATTTTCATGCATACATTTCAATGAAGACATTGTAATGAATAGGCATGTGGGGGTGGACATTGCATGTCTTATCTTTATGCCAAAAAAAAAATGCATTTAGGCATAAAGAATTTTTATGAAGGTTTTATTAGGGATTTACTCTTAAGTTAATTCCTGAGTTTAGAATCCAGTACAATTTCACACTTACACATAGAATTTGCAATGGATCCTCTATGAAGATCGATACCCTTGGACAGTAATTAGGGAGTCAGGAAAATTATCTTGTAACAGATCCACCAAACAAGTGTAAGGTGATAGTAGAAAGTCTACTAGTGCTCTAAGATTAGTGTGAGGAATCTTAAACTCTGGATAATGAGATAATGATACTCAAAGTTAGGCATAGTTCTCGCTCTTGGTTCTACGTACAAGTTCTTAGTGCGAATCTCTTGGGAGCTACCAAATAAAGTAAATATGCAGGGAGCGGGTTCTGATAAAACTAGGACTGAGGTGGATGGTCATGACCGTCTTTTATGGAATCCTTGGCTGAAGGAGGGAATTAATGTCAATATCAGACGTACATTGTCCTATCCATTCCCTTCCCGGTGTCAAGAATAGGCACTTTCGCCAAATATGCCACCCGATATCCTCTTGAACACCCATAATTTCGAATAATGCCTCGTAAATAAAAGTTAGTTTGCTTCCTTGTGTTAATAGATATTTGAAAGAAAGAATAAAAGAAAAGAAAAAAAAAATATATATATATAGACAGAAAAGAAAAATTTTAAAGAAAGAAAAAGTAGAAAAGAAAAAAAGAGAGTATATAAGTGTTTATAGAATTTATTTCAAATGTAATGATGCAACACCTACCACGCTCATAATCCACGAAGTATAGCTTTGACCTACTTTTCTATATTTATGGCCACCTGAATACTAGTTGAGGAATTCTAACTTAGTCTTAGAGTTATCAGAACCTAATCAAAGTGTTAATGCTTGGAAAGACCACCAAATATACTGATAAATTTGTTGAGATTGTGAACTCAGAAAGAAAGAAAAGAAAATAAAAGATAAGAAAAAGAAAGTGAAAGACAATGAAAGAGAGAATGAGTACAAAGGAACAAAAGAGAGCATAATTTCTTGCCTCTCTCTGAGTTGAATTATTTCATAATTCGGAAATATACGTTCTAAAGTACAAGTCTATATGTATCACTAGATGAGTGATGAGAACCTCATCATGAGCCATAACTAGCCCATTTTGACCTAATACAAAGGATAAAAGCACCTACATAACTCAAGGAAAGGCTTAACTGAGAGAATTATGAGTTTAAGAAGAAAACATGTCATAAGGGGTAAAAATGCAATTTTACCAGCACAATCTGCAAGCAGGGTAATTCAGGGTCCAAACACAGGTCAAACAAACCTAATAAGAAGGGAAGTGGGATGATCTGATCTGATAAGGGCTACAACAACTCCAAGGAATTAAATGACAATCTGTAAACCTAAAACAAACCCACTTCAATTCATGAGGTTCGAGGCAAATAAAAAATTGACTAAACCCTCTACAATTCGTATAAAAATAATCTCTAGGTTTTAGAACCTTCAATTTGGCCTTAGGAACCCATTTTGACCTATATTGAGAACCATGCCCAATTATTGACTTAATTTGGGTTTCTACGTAAATTGACTGGTCAAACAAGGTCTGATCTAGAAATAAAATTCACCATTAGAATCCTTATGCCTATTTAGTCATGCATAAAAACTTAAGCCTAAGAAGAGACCTTCTTGACCGACTTTGCATTTTGGTCCTCATTCATTACTTTTTGACCCTCAACTTTTGAAACCCTTGCATTTTGGCCCCTAACTCTTCTTCGTTCTTTGCATTTGGGTCCTCCTTGCAAAACCCTGAGCAGCGCCATGCTCTGGCGACTTTGTGCGGAGCATGGCACAGCGCAGGGTAAGGGGGACCCTCTGCCAAGTCAACCGGGGGTTCCCTGCGACCTCTGCCGTCGTAGGGACACCTCCATGGTCTCTGCAACCACCCATACCTCCCGTGCAAATGCGTAGAAGGTATGGGTCTCCATCTCCGGCGTCCTCCGACGAGGGAGGCACGTCGTCTCCCTCCGCTCTCCTCTCTGATTTTGACTCTATAAAAGCCCTCGACGCTCTGCTGTACTCTCCAGCTTGGATCTGATGGAGAAACCCCCCTTTTTCCTCTCTTCCCACTCCGACAGAAGCCCCCCTGCTCCGGCGGTTCTTCCTCCTTGTCCTCGTCGCTCTGCCGCACTACCAGCAGCAGAGCTGCCTTCACCTGCTCTTCCTACGTCGCGCCGTACCCAGCGCGCGCTCTCCTGCTCTCTCCTCGCCGCCACCCTCTCTCTCGGGGCACCTTCTTCTCCGGCACCAGTCGATACGACTGTCGCCCTACTCCGGCCCCCCTCGTCCCTCCAAGTAGGTACAGTTCTTCCCTTTCCTCCTCTCTTTCTTTTCCCTACTTTAATTTGCTCAACCGCCCTTCGACCGCGCTTAATCACCCTCACCTTCTCCATCTCCAGCCACCCTCCGGCAAGACGTTCCCATCACTCCGTAGCCCCATACGCCTCGCCGACCCTCACAGAACCTCCGCCTCCTCACCCAGATCAACCTCTGCTCACCCATTACCACTCCACACCCCCACCATACTCCACCGAACAAACCCATTCTCGCGGCCACAGTCTGACCTAGCCGCGCCACCAGACGCCATCCCACGACCTACCACACCCCGCACCACCTTCGCCTTGCCACGGCGAAGGTCCCCCATGTGTTTGATTAGGTCGAAGGGCCGTATTCCTGTCTAACAGGTTCGCTGCTCCAGCCACCATTAGCGACGACTGAAGCAGCTTCGAGGTGAGCTCCAGGCCCTGCAGCCCCAGATTCCCAGGTGCTGCAGGTTGGGGCGAAGTCCGCGAAGGCTTCTGCCTCTTCATTTGGCCCAGACATCGACTGCAGCTGATCAGAGGGCGAGGTGGAGTCGTCCTGCGGGCGCACGCGAAGGCAGCAGAAGTTAGTCCCACATCGTGGGATTTCGAAGCCGCGCACCTGCATAAATGCAAAAGGTGCCTTAGCCTCTTTGCCTCCTGACCACGGGGTGAGGTCCCTCTCACCCACTCGACTCCGCCTCGTCCGCGACCACCCCACGCAGACCTGGCCCGACCCACTTACCCGACCTGCACTCCTCGCCCACCACCGCACACCGGTGGGCCTGGACCCGGGTGTGACCCGTACTCGACTACCCGGTAGCTTTAGGAGAGCTATCCTACGAGTGAATTCTGAGAGAGAGAGACGCGGCGGAGGGTAGAGTAGGTTTTTGCCCTTGACGAAACTGTGAGTGTGTAGGCACAAGAGAAAAGAAGAAGAGAAGGCAGACCGCAGAGGAAGGAGAAGAAAGAAGGAAGGAGGATGCATCGTAGCAGCGGGTTACTTAAGTCGTCTGATTGAAAAATCAGACGACGCTCCGAGGACGAAGAAGAAGGAGAAGAAAAGAAGGATAGGACCGCAAGGAAAAAGAAAAAAAGAAGAAGAAGCTCTGAAGAACCCAAGAGAAGAACAGAGGAAGAAGACAAAAGAAGAGAAGCATAACACGAGAAGAAAAGAAGAAGAAGCTCTGAAGAAAAAGAACGAAGAAAGCAAGAAAAAGAAGAACAGAGGAAGAACAAGAAGAAGGAAGAAAACTGAAGAATCGAAGAGAAGAGAAAAGAAGAAGAAGCCAACAAGATAAATTTTTCTCTCTCTCTTTATTTTTGTAATAGAAACTTTGTATCTGTTGAATACAGTTTGCTCCCTGAGTTCGACCTCGGGAGATCATTTATTTCTGAGTAAAAATTGTAATAGTGGCAATGACTATCTGTACTACAACGCCATTTCTATAACAAAACAACAAAACCTAGTCATACCGCCATTATTCTTGGCGCCGTTGCCGGGAGCAACGGCTATTGTAGAAGTAATAAAATTTCTATTTGTAAGTTTCTAATAATCTCTCCTCCCTTTTGTGCAGGTACAGAAAGAAACAAAAAGACGCAGCCGCACCACAGCCACTCCAAGGACAGGTAACTTCCTATTAAACCCTAAAATTTTAAAGAAAAAAGAAAAGAAATAGGCATAACCTGTCTTTTATACATAGTAATAGCTGCATATTCTTAGAAACTATTATTCCTGCAGACCGTTTTAAAGGTGATTAGGGGCTAACACATCCTTGCCTGAGCCCTAATTACCCAAACAAAGAGTTAAATGGACCAAATAGAGCCAACATAAGGTCAAACATTAGGATTTCAGAGACACACCCCTTAATCAAGAATTGAGGAAATCCAAAAGAGGTGTGCCCAAGCCATTGATTGAAAATAATTAATAAGGAAAATCCTAAACAATTGGCTCTCTCTAAACACTTGAACCCTAAAAAAAAAAAAAAAAAAACAAGCCCTAAATTCTCAAGGGAACCACTGGGTGAAGTTGACCCCTAGGGTCAACCAACCATCAAATTAGGCCACTTTGTTCACAAAAACACCTAAGAGTTCAAGTGAACCCTTAAGCACCCTGATCTTAAACTAAAATTGGTAGACTTTAGAGGTCAAGATCCCCATTCTAGTCTACCTGGAACCGCAGTGACAAGAGAGGTCGGGTGGGGGAAACCCTGTAACCCGTCGGGACGCTCTACCGTGTAGGGGTCTTTGTGGGACTCACCCTCTCTGGCTGCCCAGGTAATTCTCAGGTGGACGATCTTTCTGATCAACGGGTCCATCTATCCCGCACCTCTATAGTCACCTAACACATTTTTGGGTGTCTTGATTGGATCCAGCACCTTCTGAACTCATCTCTTCCAGCAGTGCATGTACGGTAGGAGGTCCTTAAGACCACCCTTAAGACCTCCTTTAGAAATTCACTCTCGTCAAGGCCAAGCCTCAACGCCCATGTTTATGCAGCAACCCCGTCACATTATTCTCTCTTCTGATTCAGAAACAAGCTCTTCTTCTTCCCCCATCATGGCTCAGCCAGTTGAGGAAGAAAACAATCTGGAGCATCAGCTCCAGCGACTCAATGACCTCTTCCAAAACTTCGTACACCCACCGCAGCGTCCTATGATGTGGGACCACTACAATCCTACTGCGGTGGCCATTGAGCCTCGAGTCAGAATCCCGACTGGAGGACCTGATTCCGAATTGAAGCCCAACATGATATTCATGCTATACCTAAATTCCATGGGCTTAATTCCGAAGATCCCTTCCAGCATATCAAACAACTAAAGCATCTGGCCCAAACTTTTGGGTCAGATGTGCAAAATTGGGATATTCTTCTCATGAAGATGTTCTCCTTTTCTCTTATGGACAAGGCCGCCCATTGGTATCAGACTTAGACCCGGCCGATCAACACTTGGGAAGAACTTCAATCCGAGTTTTTGAAAAAGTTCTTTCCCGTTGGTCGGACCAACGCCTTGCGCCATCAGATTACTCACTTCACTCAGTAATCAGGGGAACCTCTCCATGAGGCATGGGATCATTTTCAGGATCTCATGAGAAAGTGCCCCCATCACGGAGTTCCTAAATGGGAACAGGTCCAATCTTTTTACCAGGGACTCCGTGAGGACATCCGTCTTTTCGTCAATGCAACTTGCGGAGGAAATATCATGGGTCAACATGAAGACACCGTGTGGTAGATTCTCGAAAACATGTGCGATAACTCCATCAACAATGACTCCATGGGATTATTCGACAGGTCGAATACCTTCGCATCGACGAATCTTAGGGGAGCACATGAGACGCAGGGCCTGTCCGCATCAGTCGACCTGGAGTTAATGGCCAGTCGATTGGACAAGGTCTCAATCACTGAGAAGAAGGTTGATGAGCTGACTCAGCACTTGTAGCAAGCCACCTCTACGCGTAACTCCTTTGCACAACCTCCTTCCACACAGGAGACTGTGCAAAGCATTCTCCACCGATCTTTCCCTAGGTTGGATCCATATCCATCCCCATCTGATTCTCGCACCGGAGGATCATCCGATCCTGTCTACACCAGCCCGGGGAATTCCATTCCCCCTTTCTCTGATTCTCTAGAGGTTCCTCAGACCTGCGAGGACCTCAATGCCATCCAGAACGACCCGTTCTCCAACACCTATAACCCTGGATGGCGAAACCATCCCAACTTTCAGTGGGCGGGAAATTCCCAAACCCAAAGACCACCCTTTCAACCCCGCCCACAACCCCCTTGTCCTTACCAGCCGGCTCAGCCTCGGCCCAACCCTACTTATCCATCAGGGCCAAATCAGGATCAAATGTCCCTTATCCTTCAGACTCTGGCTGACATTCAAAGAATGAATGCGGCTATTCAAAAGCAACACAAGGATGAAATTACAGAGGTCCAAAACCAATTGGCCTAGTTGGCAAATTCTCGCTAGCCAGGCACACTTCCTTCCCAACCTCTCCATAATCCAAATAATGTGCCAACCCAGCGGCACGTTATGAACCCAAACCCGGGCCATGCCCATATGATTTATCAAGCCCCCTCTATTCCTTCACCAAGCGGGATAGAGGCCTCCACTTCTTTTGCTGGTTACCAGCAGCAACCCATCTTACCTAATCCCAACCAAAACCAGGCAGGACTTAATTCCATAACAACCCGTAGTGGTAAGGAAACACAAGACCCACCTCATCCAAACCACTCCAAGCCTGGTAGTGATCCCAAGACTAGGACAGTAATCCAGGACATTCCCACCCCTATCCCAGATCCAAAACCTTGACCTATCCTAGAAGAACAAACCAAGATCCCGTTTCCTGAGGCCTTGACCAAGGGAAAGAAGACCACCAAGCCCGTGGCACCTGAGGAGGACCTAGATAAGCTCTTTGAGCAGGTCCACATAAACATCCCCTTGATGGATGCAATCCGCCACGTACCGGCTTATGCACGATTCTTAAAGAATGTGTGTACACCTGATGAGAGCCTCATCATGAGCCATAACTAGCTCATTTTGACCCAATAAAGAAGATAAAAGCTCCTACATAACCTAGAAGAAGGCTTAACTGAAGGAATAAGTGCTCTGAGAAGAAAACATGAATTAAAGGTTAAAACTGCAATTTTACCATTGCAGTACATAAATGGGATTTCTCAGAGGCAAAACACAGGTCAAAAGGTCTAAATGAGATAAAAAGTGGGTTGAGTCAATCAGAAATGGGTTCATGTGCAATCTACGAAGTAAATGACATGTGGTAACCCTAAAACAGACCCGCTTAATTCAACAAGGTTCTGGTCAGGATAAAAATCAATTAAGCCCTCTAAAAATCATGGAAAAGTATCCCCTAGGGTTTAGAACACTTAAGTTGGCCTTTGGAACCCAGTTTGACCTAGATTAGGGGCCTAGTTGATCAATTAACCTAATTTGGGTTTTTACGCAAAATATCCAGTCAAACGAGGTCAAACCTAAAATCCAACTTCACCATTGGATTCCTTAGGCCAAAATTAGGTTCGTAGCAAAATTTGGACCTAAGGGGAGGTCATCTTGGCCTACTTTGCAATTTAGTACACCTAAATCATAATTTGGTACCTATCTTTTGAAAAGCATAACAGAACGCCCCCTAACTTCCTCATCACCTTTGCAATCAGGTCATGCCGCCATTATTAGGGCAGAATCCTGCTTCGGCGAGGATTTGAGAGGGAATCCTCTCTGATTCCTCAGAGATCCCCTCCCAAAAATGGAAGGGAGATTCTCTGAGGAATTCCCTTTCATTTGAGGCCAATCTTGATCCCTGGTGTGAACCCAATCTCTCGTGCGAACGCACGAGAGATTTGGGTATCTTAACTTATTTCCATCTCCGACGACCAACCTCAAACACTGGCGTGCCCTCCACACTCTGCACACTCGGCCCAGTGTCTATAAAGGAGACTACACCTCCGGCCGCTCATCTTTAGCTTGATTTGGCCGAGTTTCCACCTCCAATTCATCTCCTCCTGCCCGGCCAAAATTCCCAGCAAGCTCCGGCGAGCCCCCCTCCCCTCCCTCTTCGCTCTGCCACAAAACCAGTGGCAGAGTTAGCTTCCTGACTCTCCTCCACGTCACGCAGCACCCGCGCATGCCGCCTCAGCCCCGTCGTCGCTGCCGTTCTCCCCCACTGGGCAGCACCTTCTCCGGCGACAGCAGGTACTGTTGTTCACCTCTCCGTGCCCCTTCATCCCTGTAGTTAGGCCAAATACCTTCTCCACATTCCCCTCTCTCTTTTTCCCTTGCTATTTTATCTACTTACCCCCTGACAGTGCCTGAACAACTCCATCTTCCTCGCCTCCGACCGACCTCCGGCGAGCCGCTCCCACCATTCCACCCCTCCACACGGCTCGCCAACCTTCTCATAAGCTCCACCTCACCACAAGGAAAACTTTCCGCTCCTCCACTTCCACTCCACACCTCCACAGTAACCCCTGAACAACCCCACACCTCCGGCCACAGGTTGACCTAGGCACGCACGCCTAGGCCGTCCTACAGCCTGCAGCACCGTTCCCCACCTTCGCCTTGCCACGGCGAAGGTGCCCAGCTAGTTTGATTAGGCCGAGAGGCCGTGTTCATGTCTGACAGGTATCGACACTCCTGCCGCCATTGACGGTCGAAGCAGCTCCAGGCGTAGCAGCTCCAGGCTCTCGGTGCAGCAGGCTCACGCGAGTGTCGCGAAGTGAGTGAGGATAGCAAGTCGCGCTGCGAAGCCAGCAGCTATGGCGATTGCACGCAGGTCTGCGGGCACGCGCGAAATCAGGGCAGAACCTTTAGTCCCACATCGTGGAATCGCGACGCGCGGGTATGCTATAAGTCGAATTTGTGTTTTATGCTTACCGCCTCCGAAAGCACAAGGGTGAGGTCCCTCACTCGTCCTCACGCCCGCCTCGTCCGCGGTTTCATCTCGCGGCCCGGGTGGGATCCGACCCGAACCTAACTTACGCACTCCTCACACATCACCCACATGCAGGTGCGCCTGGTCCCGGGTGCGAGATCCGACACGATTATCCGTGTGGCTCTGGGAGAGCGTCCTTGAGCGAACTATGGAGAGAGAGAGAGACGTTCGGGTAGAGGGAAACGGGTAGGTTTTGTTCTCTGTGTAGGCAAGCTGAACGTTGAGAAGAATAAGAGAAGGAAGGAAGCAGGGCAAGGAAAGGCAGGAAGAACAGAAGGACCGAAGAAAAAGGAAGAAGAAGGAGAGACTGCTGAGAAGAGGAGAAAGAAAGATCAGAAGAAGAAGAAAGAAGGAAGGCAAGGCAAGAGAAGAAACGAGAGAAAAGATGCAAAGGCAGGAAGAAGAAGCCTTCGCAAGCAAAGAAGAGAAAGAAGATCATAAAAAGAAAAGGGGAAAATGCTTTTAAGACGTCTGATCACTAGATCAGACGTCCAATTTCATATTTTTTGTCATAATTACTTTTAATGGCATACATTCATATTTGAGTTAACATTTTGAGTAAATTAGAGTCTTCAATTACATTTTTATTAGTAGTAAATTTCATTTGCTCCCTGTGTTCGACCTCGGATACTCCGATTTTCGAGTAATAAAAAAACTCTTTATTTGTTTGAACGCTTTGTCGGCTATATTACAACGTGACATTCCTTTTAAACCCGATCGAGAGCATACGAATCCCAACCAAAACCAGGTAGGACTTAATTCCGTAACAACCCGTAGTGGTAAGGAAACCCAAGACCCACCTCATCCAAACCACTCCAAGCCTGGTAGTGATCCCAAGACTAGGACAGTAATCCAGGACATTCCCACCCCTATCCCAGGTCCAAAACCTAGACCTATCCTAGAAGAACCAACCACGATCCCGTTTCCCGAGGCCTTGACCAAGGGAAAGACCACCAGGCCCGTGGCACCTGAGGAGGACCTGGTCAAGCTCTTTGAGCAGGTCCACATAAACATCCCCTTGATGGAGGCAATCCGCCACGTACCGGCTTACGCACGATTCTTAAAGAATGTGTATACACCCCAGCGTAAGCCGCGAACCAAGAGTAGGAGTCCAATTATTCTGTCAGAGCAAGCCAGCTTTGCAATCCTAAGCAGACTCCCACCCAAGGCTAAAGACCCTGGTACTCCCCTGATTTCCTGCAAGATAGGCGATACCCAATTTGATATAGCTTTGCTAGACTTGGGCGCATCCATAAATATGATACCCACATCCTTAGTTGACCATCTAGAAGAACCTGAGTTAAAACCAACCGAGGTAACATTACAATTAGCAGATCGATCTATAAAGTCACCAAAAGGGATTCTCGAGGATGTTATTGTGAGAGTGCGGGATTTCTATTTTCCCGTGGACTTCATAGTCTTAGATATGGACGCACCTGAGAACCCTAGGGATACACCAATCATTTTAGGGAGACCTTTTTTGGCTACTGCTAGAGCCAACATTAGCTGTGAGGAGGGCCAAATAGAGCTCAAATTTGGGGATCAAACCTTGAAAATTGATATATTTAAGGCCCAACAAGGAATTAATTGCGGTGTCATCGAACAGATTTGTGACATTAGGACTTTGGTTGATGAAACACACTTCCAGAATGACCTAATTATGCCTCATCAACAGAAGGATCTTCACCCGCAAAAAGAGGAGTGGAGTCTGGATATAAACAACCCAATAACTCCTACCCTTGAACCTCACGTCTACAATGAACCACCTGCTGCTGCTGATAACCCTATCCTCGAGTTGAAGCCTCTTCCTGCTCACTTGAAATACATCTTTTTTGGTTCTAATCAGACCCTCCCTATGATTATCAATTCCAACCTCAATCCCGAACAGGAATCCCGTCTGATTTCTATTCTCCAGCAACATCGCAGAGCCATCAGGTGGACTCTCAATGATTTGATTGGAATAAGCCCCTCTTATTGTACTCATCATATCTATTCAGAAGAGGGCGCACGACCTTCTCGTGAGATGCAGAGACGTTTGAACCCTAATCTGCAGGAGGTCATGAAAAAGGAGATCATCAAGTGGTTAGATGCTGGAATCATCTACCCTATCTCCGATAGTCGTTGGGTGAGCCCAATTCAGGTTGTGCCTAAGAAGGCAGGACTCACCACCATAAAGACTGAGATCGGAGAAATCATTCCTACCCGATTAGCCAATGCGTGGAGAGTCTGTATAGATTACCGCCGACTCAATTCCTCCACGAAGAAGGATCATTTCCCACTACCTTTCATTGATCAAATTCTCGAGAAACTAGCGGGAAATAGGTTCTTCTGCTTTCTTGATGGGTACTCCGGTTATAACCAGGTGGCAATCCATCCTGAGGACCAAGAAAAGACCATGTTCACCTGCCCCTTTGGAACATACGCTTTTCGAAGGATGCCTTTCGGTCTTTGCAATGCACCCGCTACCTTTCAGCGGTGCATGCTTGCCATATTCTCAGATATGGTAGGTGATTTTCTGGAAGTCTTCATGGATGACTTTTCAGTTTTTGGAGAATCTTTTGATGATTGCCTCCAACAGTTGGTCCAAATACTCAGGCGATGCATCGAGCTGAATTTGGTTCTTTCCTGGGAAAAGAGCCATTTCATGGTGCCTGAGGGAATTGTCCTGAGACACTTAATTTCAGAAAAAGGCATCCAGGTGGATCGAGCTAAGGTTGATCTGATCTCTCGTCTTCCTATGCCTAGCTCGATCGGGGACATTCGTTCTTTTTTGGGGCACATCAATTTTTACCGTCGTTTCATTCCAGATTTCTCGAAAATCGTGTGCCCCTTGACTTCTCTTCTCTCTAAGGATGTACCCTTTGAAATCTCCAAGGAATGCACACTAGCCTTTGAAAACCTGCGTGACCGAGTCACCCAGGCACCTATCCTACAATCCCCTGATTGGTCTCAACCCTTTGAGATCATGTGCGATGCGTCTGATTTCGTTGTAGGAGCGGTCCTGGGGCAAAAAGCTGACGGGAAACCCGTGGTCATCTACTACGCTAGCAAGACACGTGACGAGGCTCAACGTAACTATACAGTTACGGAGAAAGAGCTGCTAGCTGTAGTATTTGCCTTGAAAAGTTCCGATCGTATCTTCTGGGTTCCCATGTCATCATTTACTCGGATCACACGGCTGTAAGGTATCTCCTTGCCAAGAAGGATGCGAAGCCTCGATTAATCCGATGGATCATGCTGTTGCAAGAATTTGACCTTGAGATTCGCGACAAAGCGGGAAAGCAAAATGCGGTAGCTGATGACTTGTCCTGCCTTCCTTCTGAAATGATTGACCCTTCCGGACCCATCACAGAACATTTTCCCGATGAGCATCTGCTGACTGTTGGTACTAGCCTTCCATGGTTTGCTAATATAGTAAATTACTTGGCATCTCATCAGATCCCGTCGGATTGGCCGAAGGCCAAGAAAGACAAATTACGCTCTGATGCCAAGTATTACATTTGGGAAGGCCCGTACCTCTTCCACATAGGTGCTGATCAGATCATCCGAAGATGTGTCCTGGAAGAGGAATTCAACAATATCCTCTCTTTTTGCCATGACCAGGCATGCGGTGGCCATTTCTTTGGGCATAAAACCGCATCAAAAGTCCTCCAGTGTGGCTTCTATTGGCCTACACTATTCAAAGACGCATACAGTCACTTCAAGGCATGCAGTCGTTGCCAGACTTTGGGCAACATGAGCCATCGCGACATGATGCCTATGCAGCCGATTCTCGTATGCGACATCTTTTATGTTAGGGGGATTGATTTTATGGGCCCCTTTCCTGCTTTGGATGGTTTCGAATACATTCTGCTGGCTGTGGACTACGTGTCCAAATGGATTGAAGCCATACCGACCCGAACCTGTGATCACAAAATCGTTCTCAAATTCATTCATCAAAACATTTTCTCAAGGTTTGGGATTCCTCGTGCTATAATCTCTGATGGAGGGACCTATTTCACAAACGCTCAGTTTAGGTCACTGATGACCAAATAAGGGGTGTCTCACCGAATCTCTACTCCTTACCACCCCCAAACCAATGATCCAGCTGAGCTGTCTAATCGGGAGATCAAGAAAATCCTGCAAGTCACTGTTCGGCCTGATAGGAAGGACTGGTCATCCCGACTTCTGGAAGCATTATGGGCCTATAGGATCGCCCACAAAACCCAGTTAGGCATGTCTCCCTTTAGACTGGTGTACGGGAAGGCGTGTCACCTTCCTGTAGAACTGGAGCATAAAGCCTATTAGGCAGTACGGAACTGTAATCTAGATTTTTCAAAGGCTGGAGCCCATAGAAAACTTCAAATCAGCGAGATCGATGAATTACGCCTAGACGCATATGGGAGCTCGCGAATATACAAGGAGCGGGTTAAAGCCTTCCACGACAAGCATATCTCGAGAAAAATCTTTCATCCTGGTCAGAAGGTCGTACTCTTTGATGCCCGACTCAAACTTTTCCCAGGAAAGCTGCGATCCAAGTGGGTCGGACCATATTTAGTCCGATAGGTTTTTAGAAATGGAGCTATCGAAATCAGTCCGCTCAGCCACGATTCCGAACCTTTCATCGTGAACGGTTAGAGACTCAAGCCGTTTATTGATGTGACTTCTATTGATTTGGCTGAAGCATCTTATATCCTCCATTCCCCTTGAGCTTATTGCGCCCAGCCGATGGTGTAAAACTCTGCACTTAACGGGAGACAACCCATCATTTTCCTAAAAATCCAAAACCTTTTTCTGACACCTTTTTGCACTTAAGGCTCACCCTTGTAGATAGCCGACCCCACCTCAGATGCTTGCATCTGGGATTAGAAATCATCCGCATTCTATCTTAAGGAATGAACTAAGTAAATAAAAAACCCCCTAAGTCACAATGAGGACATTGCAAACCTTAGGCACGGGGGGGGAGCATAAAAGTGCAAAACTTGTAAGAAAAGGTTTTAAAAAAAAAAAATCGAAAAAGAATAAAAGAAGGAAATTTTGTGGAGGAACGAAAGAAAAAAGATGAAAAAGGAGCACAAAAATATGAGAAAAAGTAGTCATTAGTAAGAAACTAAGGAATTAACCTAAGTTCTAGACCTCATTCAAGAAAAGAACTGAAAAGTGCACAAAGGGATTAGTAAGAATGCAAACCTTAGGCATTCTTGGATAGACTCTTAGTACCGATTAAGATCTGGACACTCCTCAAGAGGTTGAGGAAAATGAAAAGCTGAAATATTAGGTCTAAGGATTAGGAAGTATTTGGCCTCATTAGTTAACTTTTGGTTTACTGGACTCATTAACCTAAGCACCCTAACCTCACACACAGCCTGGTTCAGTAAGCGTAAAAATCAAAATCACGCTGAAGCGTCGCAAAAAATTCTGAAAAGTACACCTAGAGTAGGAGCAGCCGATCAACACAAGTTGATTTAGACGAGTTCCCAGCGTGGAGAGGCGAGAAATCCCCTCGAAGATGCGTAACAAAATATCATCTCCTCGGCGCTTGTCTCTTAGGATATTTACATATCCTACTGGGGGCATGTAAGCACTCTGCTGGTTCAGATTCCATGGATGGCATTATCACGAAGTGTCAATTGCCAGGGTCTGGATTCGGCCACGGAACACCATGGATGGGATTATCTCGAAATCTCAATAGCCAGGGTTTCGGGGGTTGCCATGGGCAGTGCTATCTCGAAGCATCGATTACCAGGAACCCTTGAGGATTGATGATCGGGGCAAGGAATCTGATACAGACCGTGTTGAAAAGCCAATCCTAAGCTAGAATTAAAAAGAAAGAGAGAGAGAAAACTCTCCAAAACAAAAAAAATTTCTATCTCTCTCTCTTACAAAACACACTGCGAACTGAGCCAGGGCTAAAATCATTCCAAGCACGGGTGCTTTAACCACAAAGTCCAATAGACCTTAAGTTAGTTCTTGTAGGCCTTAAAAACCTTTGCTAAGGACTGAGGCTGAGGCTAGACAGATCTGGATCTTGATTGGTACTAGAGTACCTTTTAGGCCTATGGTCAGCATTCTAACCTAATCTGAGTTCAAATGAAAAAGCACTTATCTAAAGCCATTAAGAACTCCATGGTCTAGAACAAAGGTTGAAACCTTAAGTTTTCTGCTAAGGGACTAGCAAAAGCTAGTCATGGGGGTATGATGAGAACCTCATCACGAGCCATAACTAGCTCATTTTGACCTAATACAAAGGATAAAAGCTCCTACATAACTCAAGGAAAGGCTTAACTCAGAGAATTCTGAGTTTAAGAAGAAAATAAGTCATAAGGGGTAAAAATGCAATTTTACCAGCATAATCTGCAAGCAGGGTAATTCAGGGTCCAAACACAGGTCAAACAAACCTAATAAGAAGGGAAGTGGGATGATCTGATCTGATAAGGGCTACAGCAACTCCAAGGAATTAAATGACAATCTACAACCCTAAAACAAACCCACTTCAATTCACGAGGTTCGAGGCAAAGAAAAAATCGACTAAACCCTCTATAATTCGTAGAAAAATAATCTCTTGGGCTTAGAACCTTCAATTTGGCCTTAGGAACCATTTTGACCTACGTTGAGAACCATGCCCAATTAATGACTTAATTTGGGTTTTTACGTAAATTGATTTGTCAAACCAGGTCTGATCTACAAATAAAATTCACCATTAGAATCCTTAGGCCCCATTTAGTCATGCATAAAAACTTGAGCCTAAGAAGAGACCTTCTTGACCGACTTTGCATTTTGGTCCTCATTCATTACTTTTTCACCCTCAACTTTTGAAACCCTCGCATTTTGGCCCCTAACTCTTCTTCGTTCTTTGCATTTGGGTCCTCCCTGCAAAACCCTGAGCAGCGCCATGCTCCGGTGACTTTGCGCGAAGCATGGCGCCGCGCAGTGTAAGGGGGACCCTCTGCCAAGTCAATCGGGGGTTCCCTGCGACCTCTACCGTCGCAGGGACACCACCAAGGTCTCTGCAACCACCCATACCTCTCGTGCGAACGTGCGGAAGGTATGGGTCTCCATCTCCGGTGTCCTCCGGCGAGGGAGGCACGTCATCTCCCTCCACCCTCCTCTCTGATTCGACTCTATAAAAGCCCTCGACACTCTGCCGCACTCTCCAGCTCGGATCTGATGGAGAAACCCCCCCTTTTCCTCTCTTCCCACTCCGACAGAAGCCCCCCTGCTCCGGCGGTTCTTCCTCCTCCTCCTCGTCGCTCTGCCGCACTACCAGCAGCAGAGCTGCCTTCACCTGCTCTTCCCGCGTCGCGCCATACCTAGCATGCACTCTCCCGCTCTCTCCTCGCCGCCGCCCTCTCTCTCTGGGCACCTTCATCTCCGGCGACAGTTGATACGACTGTCGCCCTGCTCCGGCCCCCTCATCCCTCCAAGTAGGTACAGTTCTTCCCTTTCCTCCTCTCTTTCTTTTCCCTACTTTAATTTGCTCAACCGCCCTTCGACCGCGCTTAATCGCCCTCACTTTCTCCATCTCCAGCCACCCTCCGGCGAGACGTTCCCATCGCTCCGCAACCCCATACGCCTCGCCGACCCTCACAGAACCTCCGCCTCCTCACCCTGATCAACCTCCGCTCACCCATTACCAGTCCACAGCCCCACCATACTCCACTGAACAAGCCCATCCCACGACCTAGCCCCGCCACCAGACGCCATCCCACGACTTGCCACACCCCGCACCACCTTCGCCTTACCACGATGAAGGTCCCCCGCATGTTTGATTAGGCCAAAGGGCCATATTCCTGTCTAACAGCTTCGCTGCTCCAGCCGCCATTAGCGAGGACTGAAGCAGCTTCGAGGCGAGCTCCAGGCCTTGCAGCCCAGATTCCCAGGTGCTGCAGGTTGGGGCGAAGTCCGCGAAGGCTTCTGCCTCTTCAGTTGGCCCAGACATCGACTGCAGTTGATCAGAGGGCGAGGTGGAGTCATCCTACGGGCGCACGCGAAGGCAGCAGAAGTTAGTCCCACATCGTGGTATTTCAAAGCCGCGCACCCGCATAAAGGCAAAAGGTGCCTTAGCCTCTTTGCCTCCTGACCACGGGGTGAGGTCCCTCTCACCCACTCGACTCGACCTCGTCCGCGACCACCCCACGCGGACCTGGCCCGACCCACTTACCCGACCTGCACTCCTCGCCCACCACCACACACCGGTGGGCCTAGACCCGGGCGTGACCCGTACCCGACTACCCAGCAGCTCTAGGAGAGCTATCCTACGAGTGAATTCTGAGAGAGAGAGACACGGCGGAGGGTAGAGTAGGTTTTTGCCCTTGGCGAAACTGTGAGTCTGTAGGCACAAGAGAAAAGAAGAGAAGGCAGACCGCAGAGGAAGGAGAAGAAAGAAGGAGGATGCACTATAGCAGCGGGTTACTTAAGTCGTCTGATTGAAAAATCAGACGACGCTCCGAGGACGAAGAAGAAGGAGAAGAAAAGAAGGACAGGACAGCAAGGAAAAAGAAAAAGAAGTAGAAGAAGCTCTGAAGAACCCAAGAGAAGAACAAAGGAAGAAGACAAAAGAAGAGAAGCAGAACACGAGAAGAAAACAAGAAGAAGCTCTGAAGAAAAAGAAAGAAGAAAGCAAGAAAAAGAAGAACAGAGGAAGAACAAGAAGAAGGAAGAAAACTGAAGAACCAAAGAGAAGAGAAAAGAAGAAGAAGCCAACAAGGCAAATTTTTCTCTCTCTCTCTCTTTATTTTTGTAATAGAAACTTCGTATCTCTAGAATACAGTTTTCTCCCTGAGTTCGACCTCAGGAGATCTTTTATTTCCAAGTAAAAATTGTAATAGTGGCAATGACTATCTGTACTACAACGCCATTTGTATAACAAAAGAACAAAACCTAGTCATACCACCATTAATGAGTAAGAGCCACCAAATACAAATCTACTTGACTCAAAATCTTTTACCTAAGGCAAAAGCTGGGGATGAATATACAGGTTACTTTATAACCGTAAGGGAAGTAGCTTTCCTATCCCAATAGATTTTTACTAAGGGTCAAGTACGAGCTTTAGATAAGGATTGGCTTTCACTTGGATCTGTTGCATAGGCTACAACAAAACACAATCACGATTATCTAGATTACTAAAGCTTCGGATGAAAACAAAAGTCAAAAACCTCTAGTCAAACTCTTGATAAAAATTACTTATGTTGCACCACTTTGCATTTAGTCATGCATTTGCTAGGGACTAAAATGATTTAGGCATGGCGGTGTGATTGCACAGCAATCATGTAACCTAAATCACCTTAATTAAGCTTGATTCTAGCATAACTTAGGAATAATGCATTCATAGGCATCGTAATTCGCATAATAGCTAGTTTATTAGTCATATAGATAACATCATCATTTTATGACCTAAAAGCGAGATGATTTTTATCGTAGATGATTCAACGTCGCGGATGTCAGATCAGACCAAACAGATCTGATCAAAAGAAGGATGGGAGTCCAATGCTTCTGAAATCATCTCGATTAGACAACCAGGACACCTTGTACAATCCATAAAAGAATGGAGATCATAAAGTCCAAGGACAAAGATCCAAGCCTCAGATAAAGAATCTAACAACATGGATGAATCAAGATCGATGATCGTAGTCCAACGGTGCAAAAATCAACTGAATCGGAGGTCTACATCACTGGATACAAGGAAAAGAAGATGGACGGCCATGATGGAGCCACGTAGCGCCATCACAGCCGCTCCCTCACCGCTGCCCCATTGTTGAACGTTACAAATGCTACGCTAACGTGTAAAGTTTTGGAGAACCTGTCGTTGTAGTTTGAAAGCGAAGAATTCATGTTCAACAAATAAAATTTATACCGAAATGAAAATTTCGGGTTGAACACAGGGAGGCAGACGTTTGATTTAAAAACTACGCATTTCTTTTTATTTGTCACAGAATAATTCAATTTAAAACTATCTAGTTATTTACAATAAATAGAAGAGAGAGAGAGTAAGAGAGAAAGAGAATATTACACAGAGAAATCAAACTGAGATGTAGAATAAACACGAAAATTTTCATTGAGGAGATTGTTCATTACAACTGGAAAGCATAAAACAATTACTCTAGAAAGAGATAAATTTACTCTAGAAAGCATTCAAAGAATGGAGGGAGAAATGTCCTCCTCGACGAATGCTTGGAGGACGAACAAAACTACACTAGAAAGCAGTAAATCTATACTAGAAAGCAGTAAAAAGAATAGCGAGAGAGAAATCCTCCTCGACGGTTGCTTGGAGGACGAGCTGGACGGGATGACGCCTGGACGAGGGGGAATGAAGCAGGACGAAGGAGGACGAAGCAGAAGAACGGGAACGAAGCTACACACCATCGTCGTCGTGGGATCCACTTCCAAAGGGGAACGAAAATTGGACTTTATCTCGCGAGAAGCATCCCAGGTGTGGGACAAGCTTCTCTTGAGCTTTGGAGGGGTAAAGAGGAGAAGGAAGGGATGAAAATTTCATATGGAGGGGGTCTCCTTTTATAGTTGCAAGGAGTGGGGGTAAAATGGACATTACAACTTCAAAACAACAAATGAGGGGTCTTTAGTGACGGATAAATTCGTCACTAAAGCCCCGACGTGGGCGTAGCTTCC
Source organism: Thalassia testudinum (assembly GCA_037157565.1). Classification (NCBI taxonomy): domain Eukaryota; kingdom Viridiplantae; phylum Streptophyta; class Magnoliopsida; order Alismatales; family Hydrocharitaceae; genus Thalassia; species Thalassia testudinum. The sequence continues at coordinate 12,069,608 of JAZHRO010000072.1, forward strand.
ACGCCCACACGCGCCGCTTCGGCTGCCTGCGCACTCAACGCCATCGCACACACGCTGAGTCTCAGTCGTCCGGTCGTGAGATCGGACGGCTTAAAACGCATCTTCGCCCGCTATGCTGCGCACCCGCCCGCATGTGATTGCGCGTCCAAGCTACGCGTCCATTCGCGCATCGGCGCTATTGGGCACGCGCAGCCGTTGGATCGTAATCTGACGCTCCACGCGCCGCTCACTTGCGCCTGATTAGAGGCTCGCGAGACTCGATCCCGCGACCTCTCCTTCGCCCGCAGCTTCGTCTCCGCTGCGCTACGCGGACGAAATGGTCGTGCGGACTAATCAGCCAGCCGCATCCACAGCCGTTGGATCTTGATCCAACAGTGGAGAATGAGCGGGTGCGAGACCTTCGTAGAATGTGTGCAGCCGTTTGGGCGGCTGAGATGGCGCCATGTGGCGCCATCTTCGCCGTCCATCTTCTGGAGGTTGTAGATGGTGCCATGGATGTTGGATTGACTCGATTTTTGCGTCGTTGGGCTGCGATCATCGATCCGAATTCACCCGTGTGGTTGGATTTGTCATCTGAAGTGCGAATTTTCACCATCCTGGCCCTTGATCTTCTAGGGTTCCGTGGTCACTATCTGATGCTACAAATGTCTGATTAAGGCGATCTTGGAGTCGTTGAACTCCAATCGTCGCCCTGATCACATCCATACGGTTGGATCTTTGATACGAGGCCCCGATAAAATGTTTGCCCTGTCCAAGCACATAAAAGGAGACAATTAACCTCCATTTTATTCAAACTACTCTAAATGCAAGATGATGCATGTTATACAATATTTATATCATAAAATGCAATCCTATGCTTAAGAACATGCATAAATAGACATTTTAAGTAGTGTAAATGTGTTTACATCTTACCCTCATGCCTATCTTTTGCTAGTCCCTAGTAAAAACTATATGCTATTTATAAAATAATCAAGTTGGATTATTTGGACTTGAGTTATTTTTTAATCACTAAGAAATTGTCTACTTAGGAACTGAACTTTCAAAGACACAACAGTGCCCGGGTATCAGCCAAAATGCAGACCGCCTCAAGCCCTCTCCTTATTAAAAGAAAATTTTTTTTTTCTCTTTTTCTCTTTTCTAATTTTTTTGGATTTCTAGATTTTAGGGTTTAAGAGTGGCTTTCTACGGCCATTCAACTCACCCAAGATTTGATGAGAACCCTAAGTTTTATGCATCTTATTGTGATTGTGATATACTCGTTGACCGGTAATTAAAACGGACTTCGGATTTCTACGCCTCTAGGTGACCTCAAAAAGAATTCTGCCTAATGGTGTATCTTTACAACTGGTAGCTTTCTCCCTACTTTTATTTTTTTACGAGGTCAACACAAGGGTGAATCCAATGTATATCTCCCCAGTTTATTCTACTTATCTGCTTCTTCCTAAGTGTTTTGGGAATTTTTAGTGCATTTACTGAGCTGGGTTCTGGACAACCGGTCGATGAACTATTACCACCGACAACTTGCCAGTCATACTCGTGCGGGGAAGTGTGGCTTATTTCTTTTTGTCCTTTTCTCCTTTTCTTTTTGATTTTTTTTTTTAAGTAGGTGGCTTCCCTGGTCTAAGATTTACCTAAAGGCAGCAAAAAGAGAAAGGTCCAGTGACTGGGCTCTGGACAACCTACCTATGGGCTGTTACCCATGATAACTTGCCAGCCATATCACCCTAGAAAGTTCATTAGCTACCCAATTTCCGTTAAAATCACCAAACAACAAGTCAGTGCTAAGAAAGTGTGTATATGCTTAAGACTCAATTCCCTCAAATCAGAGGGCAGGTTGATAAGTCGTGTACTTATCACCCAAACTTATTTAGTCCAATTATAATAGAATTAAGATGGTGAGGACTCAAAGACAAATCCACATTTTAGTGGATACACAGGCCAATTAAGTCCAAAGACCTGAAGGGTCTTTGTGTTCAGATCTTAATGTAGTATTTCCTAAGATTGAAATTTTTCTTAAACCCAAATTCTCTTTCCTAATTTCAATTTTTTTTTTTTAATAAAAGAAAACAAATCTACCGAGCTGACGAATGAATTCAGAGATAAATATCCACCCCCCATGCCTATCTAATGCAATGTCCGCATTGTATTAAAAAGACATAAAACAGAGTGGAAAAGCGAAGAAAGCACCTGAATTGCGTGAATGTCAGGTTCGCTCCGAGATGAAAAATTAAAAAGAACTGTATATGTGCTGAGTTTAGTGCCTTCAGCTAGGCACACTATATAAAGAAAAGAAATGAAGAATTCACAAGTGTAGGTCAGAATTAGAATAAATAGAAGAATCCTCCGACCTGTCAACAAAGGTCCACAGATGTGGACCAGATTGTGGTGCAGACCCACACCCCATAATCGAGAATATCTTAGGTTCTAGATAAAAATTACCGAAAACCTAAAATCAGAATGCAAGCGGGGTCGGGCCTGCGATTTATGAGGATGCAACCCAAGACCAAAAAGTTGGGTTACAGAGAATTGAAGCTCAAAAGGATAATCGCTGAATGTGTGCTTGAGTTGAACATCCTCGAAACAAATGTCGTAAGGATTTTTATTTGATGGTTTTAGCTTAAAAGGAACCGTTCGACTCAATCTTCCATTTCCTCCAAAATTAACTTCCCAAATCAAAACTTCCCAGCTCCTATCCTCCTCATTCAGCGTATCAAATTCCAGGACCTCTTGTATATTCATCACCCCGTCTGAAATCTCCAAGTCTAAATGATGTGGCAGAATCAAAATTTACTTGGGTCTAATTATATGAGAATTAGAATCATCAATAAGCTCAACAGGGTGTAACTGATAATCAGGGCATTGAATTGATTCCTCCAGAAAATGCGATTCTAGATCCGTAATGTGTGCCCTAATAAGATTAGTTTCCTCAGTTATTGGGCTATCAAATGATCTATCAGATTCCTCAGGCCCAATCGTCTCACAGAAATCGTGTTCAGAAAACTCGGGTGAGACTTCGCAACTTGAATCTTCACCATCAGGATCCGTATAAATGTATGTCCCAAAATCATTTGTCACTTTCTGTTCCAAGGAGACATATGTTTCCTTGTAACCCGGCTTAGGGATCTCAGGTGAAGAAATCAGATCATCGTTAGTTGGTTGTTTTAATTCAATCTGGTCAGCCTCGTAACTCGTGTCCCCCCCAACAGGTGCCTGAGCAGGTTTTGTCATTGGCTTTACTGAAGAGGGTTCATCCTGGGAATTATTCCAAGATTGAATCAAAGCAACCACGAATCTCGACCACAATTTCACTAATTTCCCAAGTAGAAACTCACCCGGGTTCTTATCCTTAACATCCTGGAGCTAATCCAACAAAGACTTGTTTAAATCGTCAATCATTTCAATCAGGGGCTCCAATCTCTCAATGCAAGGTATTGGCTGAACTTATAAATATTGAATGATATTCCTCAAGTTAGCTAGAACCTTATCTTGAACCTAGTTAACCTGAACCAAATGAGTTGGTTTTGGGTTGGGCGGGTTTGTGCTTAATGCAGGGGAATTGACGAATTGAGATTCCTTATACCCTTCCTGATAATAGGTCATTTCAGATTGTTGAAAAGATGGTGATGACCTAAAGGCAGTGAAATCAGAGGATGGGTAGGGATCGGTGTATCCTTCTTGATTGTAGATCGTATTAGGTTGTGCATGAAAGGAAGACGATCTATAATCGATGTAGCTCTGAGAAGGATAGAAATCAGAATCAAAGTGGTCAGGGTTAGACCCTAAACACGGAGGTCCAGAACTATATCCCCAATCCGAATTATCCCAACTAACTGATTGTTGATTATAGTATGAGTTGGGATAATCGTCATGTTGAGGAGGGAAAGAGCGGGAATGCGTGAAATATGTGGAAGGATTCATGAGACACGGGAGGAAGAAAGGCGCCCTACAATACAAACAATCAAACCTATCCTTAAATGGGTTAGCCTACAGACCCACAGACTCCCAAAACCCATCTTGAGATAAAGGAACGATTTGATCTACTTCTGTCTATTCAATCCAACCAGCTAGAAGGAGGGACTGGGGAGAAGGTTCTTCCTTCGACTTGCACCTCCAGTTCCTAGTGTACCCACCAGCTGCGATCGTTTGACTCTGCTCCCCTAGCAAGACATCAGATTGAACAGTAGAAACAGACTAATCGAAAATAATCTCGTTCTGGGTTCTGAAGAGTGAGTCCAATCCTTAAGGCCAACGTCTACTCTATTTTATTTAGGTCTAGGTTTGAATGTGCTTTGGAATGTGATGGGCCCTTTAAATGGGTTGTGCCCTTAATGATTGATTGATTTGTGTGTGCATGCACAACCAGTGGTTTTCAAGCAAGATTATTTTTGATGTGGTGAATTTTAAGGTTCAAATCTTGCTTAGTAGCTTTTAGGATTCAACTTTAGGTGTTTTGAAACAGGTTTCGTTGGCACACCAGGTTTTGCAAGCACAGGTGAAGATGTTTTCCTTTAAATTTTAAAAAGAATGTGGAGTGCCTGGTAAATCCCTAAGAGTTGAACCTAATTGGTAGCTACTTGATGAGTTTATTTTATTTGAAGTGGTGCAGCCCAAACAACTCAAACAACTGGCCACAAATGCACCACTAAGTTAGGCACACAAAGATGGTTAACCTAGAATGATTTCTTCTCTTTTATGTGTTGCTTTATGTGTACCGGTTCCACAGATCAGAACTCGGTTGAGTAGAAACAAATCAATTTGGTTAAGTGCCTTTAAATGTGGGTGTACGTTGTGTATTTGTTGAAAATTTCCCCACAGAATTATCTTTTTATTTATTTTTTATATAAATGAAGGAGGAATGAATGTGAGTGAGAATCCAAACAACCAAACTATTCCTAGGATTTATGCAAACAGCTAGGTTAATTGGAATTTGGATTCAATGTGGTGAATGAAATCTATGGAGGGGGAAAGAATGGGGAATAACATACAAAACCTTCTACAGCACTTTACTCCAATGTACCTCTTTTGCTTGTCTCAAAAGAGTACCTGCAATTACAATAAGAAAGGAGAAAAGTGAAGTAAATGATTTGTAAGTTAGAAAACGCGAATAGAAACCAAAGAGCGTCGCCTCCCCGGTAAAGGTGCCAAAATGTTGAACGTTACGAACGCTACGCTAACGTGTTCGATTTTGGAAAACCTGTCGTTGTCGTTCAAAAGCGAAGAATTCGTGTTCAACAAATAAAATTTATACCGAAATGAAAATTCCGGGTCGAACACAGGGAGGCGGACGTTTGATTTAAAAACTACGCGTTTCTTTTTATTTGTCGCAGAATAATTCAATTTAAAACTATCTAATTATTTACAATAAATAGAAGAGAGAGAGAGTAAGAGAGAAAGAGAATATTACACAGAGAAATCAAAATGAGATGTAGAATAACCAAGGAATTTTTCATTGAGGAGATTGTTCATTACAACTAGAAAGCATAAAACAATTACTCCAGAAAGCGATAAATTTACTCTAGAAAGCATTAAAAGAATGGAGGGAGAAATGTCCTCCATGACGATTGCTTGGAGGACGAACAAAACTACACTAGAAAGCAGTAAAAAGAATAGGGAGAGAGAAATCCTCCTCGACGATTTCTTGGAGGACGAGCCGGATGGGACGAGGCCTGGACGAAGGGGAACGAAGCAGGACGAAGGAGGATGAAGCAAAAGAACGGGAATGAAGCAGCACGCCGTCGTCGTCACGGGATCCACTTCCGAAGGGGAACGAAAATTGGACTTTATCTCGCGAGAAGCATCCCGGGTGTAGGACAAGCTTCTCTTGAGCTTTGGAGGGGTAAAGAGGGGAAGGAAGGGATGAAAATTTCGTATGGAGGGGGTCTCCTTTTATAGTTACAAGGAGTGGGGGAAAAATGGGCATTACAACTTCAAAACAATAAATGAGGGGTCTTTAGTGACAGATAAATCCATCACTAAAGCCCCGACGTGGGCGTAGCTTCAGCGCCCACGCATGTCGCTTCGGCTGCTCGCGCGCTCAATGCCATCGCACGCACGCTGAGTCTCAGCCGTCCAATCGCGAGATCGGACGGCTTAAAACGCATCTTCGCCCGCTACGCTGCTCGCTCGCCCACGTGTGATCATGCGTCCACGCTGCGCGTCGAATCGCGCGTCGGCGCTATTGGGAGCGCACAGCCGTTGGATCGCAATCTGACGCTCCACGCGCCGCTTGCTTACGCCTGATTTAAGGCTCGCGGGACTCGATCCAGTGACCTCTCCTTTGCCTGCCGCTTCGTCTCCGCTGCGCTACGCGGACGAAATGGTCGTGCGGACGAATCAGCCAGCCGCATCCGTAACCATTGGATCTTGATCCAACAGCCGAGAACGAGCGAGTGCGGGACCTTCGTAGAATGTGTGCAGCCGTTTGGGCTGCCGAGATGGCACCACGTGGAGCCATCTTGGCCGTCCATCTTTTGGAAGTTCTAGATGGTGCCACGGATGTCGGATTGACTCGATTTTTGCGTCGTTGGGCTGCGATCGTCGATCCGAATTCGCCCGTGTGGTTGGATTTGTCATCTGAAGTGCGGATTTTCACCATCTTGGCCCTTGATCTTCTAGGGTTCCCCAATCACTATCTGATGCTACGGATGTCTGATTAGGGCGATCTTGGAGTCGTTGAACTCCAATCGTCGCCCTGATGACATCCATATAGTTGGATCTTTGATCCGAGGCCCCGACAAAATGTTTGCCCTGTCAAAGCACATAAAAGGAGACAATTAACCTCCATTTTATTCAAACTACTCTAAATGCAAGATGATGCATGTTATGCAATATTTATATCATGAAATGCAATCCTATGCTTAAGAACATGCATAAATAGACATTTTAAGTAGTGTAAATGTGTTTGCATCACCCATCTATGAAGGCCACCTTACACATTGTGGGCCATTGGATCTTCATCCAACGGCCACGAGCACCCCACGTTGCCTGTCCAGCTGGATAAGTATAAATGTAGACAATCAAGGAAGTATAATAGACCATTTGCGCAGCGCATTGCCTCAAGCGCTAATGCAGAAGCGCGTGGCATGCATTTGAGCAGTCCTGTGTGAAATTGATGGAATGCTCATTGTTGGGAGCGCTTGATCAGGTTTTAAGAAGGTCGCATTATAGTACAGTCGAAAAAGCATTCAAAACAAATAAATTTTATTACTCAAAGTTTAAGACCGAGGTTGAACACGGGGAGCAAATGGAATTCATACACTAATCTTAATAATACATGCAATTTTGAACACTTAAAATTACTGAAAATCTAATTCAAAATATAAAGCATGAGTTTATGAATAAACTGTAGCATAAAAGAGAAATTGGACATCTGATTATAGAATCAGATGCCTTAAAAGTGTTTGACTCTTCTTCTTTTGCTTCTTCTCTTTCTCTTCTTTTCTTCTCTGTTCTTCTTGGCCTCTCTTCTAGCTTTTCTCCTTCCTTCTTTCTTCTTTCACTTTTTATTCTTCCTTTGTTTACGGCCTCTTTCTCCTTTTCTGACTTCTTCTTCTTCCTTCCTTCTTCTTCTTCCTTTCTTCTTTGACCTTCTCTTCCATCTTCTCTGGCTTTTTTTTTTCCCTTCTTCTTTCTTTCTTTTGTTTTAGCTCTGCCTTCTCTGCAACTGTGCCTTCTCTTCCCTTTGTTTCCTCTACGATCTTCTCCTTGGCTTCTTCAGCTTCCTCTTCCTTAGCTTTCTTCTTCAGCTTCCTCTTCTTTCTTCCTTTCCCTGTAAGCAAGTGCAAAACCTATCCCTACCCTCCCTTGCAAACTCTCTCTCTTCTCTCTCTTAGGCTCACTCTCCAAGAGCTTTTCTCGGGTAAACGGGTCGGGTTAGCATGCCTGGGTCCAGGCGCACTGGCATGGGTGATGCACGAGGAGTGCTCGAGTAAATGGGTCAGGTTACCAGTTCCGCGGAGGAGTGAATCGCAGATGAGGTGTAAGTGGGCGAGGGGACCTCACCCCATGTCAGGAGGTGATAAGCCCCTGACACAAATTCATCTTATATCGCTCTGCCTCCTGGAAACTTACCGAGGTGGAACTAAATGTCCCACCCACTTCGCATGTGCACCCGCAAGAGATCACCCTCATTTGCAGTGACTGCAGTGGTCTGGGAAGCCAATCTCCTGGCTGGAAGTATGCGAGCGACAACTCCGCGCCTCCTGTACCTGCATGCCTGGAGCATGATGCCTGGGTTCAAAGGTTGCAAGCTTCTTCTCAGCTACTCTAATGGCGGCCGAGGGCAAATCCTGCTCTCAAGATAAATGGCCTTGCGGCCTCATTATATCACGTAGGGGGCTTCGCTGTGGCACAGTGAAGGTGACTCGGTGGGTGGCGTGGCACGGAGCGGCCTAGGCATGCATGCCTAGGTTGGTCTGTGGCCGTGGTGATGGGTTTTATCGGGAGAAGAATGTGGAGTGTGTGGCGGTCAATGGAGAGGGGGAATATGATCAGTCGAAGGTGGCGGAGATTTTGAGGGGTTTGGAGAGGTGGATGGCTATGTGGAGTGAAGAAGACACCTTGCTGGAGGTGGAGACGATGGTGGTGGTCTATGGTTGTTGAGGGGTGTTTTGGGAAATAAAGAGGGGGAAAATGAATAGTAGAGAGAGGGGAAGATACCTAACCTAGTTTAAGGATGAAGGGGGGTGAGATGGCAGTCGCCGTGTACCTGCCGCCATCGGAGACGAAGATCCTAGTGGAGGGGGATGGCGACGAGGAGGAGGTAGTTAGCGCATGTGCAATTATGGCATGATGCGGAAGGAGGCGGAGACAACTCTACCACTGGTATTGTGGCAGAGTGATGAGAGGAGGGAGGAGGAGTCCCCAGAGCTCGCTAGGTGTTTAGCCGAAAGAGAAGAGATGAATTTGAGGGGTTATCTCTAACCAAACCAAGTTGGGAATGATCGGCCGGGTAAGGGGAAACCTTTATAGTCCCAGGCAGAGGGCCTTGTGCTTGGAAGGAAAGCTTCCAAGCATGGGCATCATCACCAGAGTAGGATTGTGAGAGATACCCAAATATCTCATACGTTCACATGAGCGATTGGGTGACAATCAGGGCTTGAAATTGCATTCAGATGATCGGGAATTCCTCAAAGAATCTCCCTTTCAAATCTAAGAGGGAGTCTCTGAGGAATCATGGAGAAATCCCCCTTGAATCCTGTCGGAATAGGACTCCTCCATTGTAATGGCGGAGGGACCTAATTGCAAAGAATGATGAGGAAGATAGGGGGCTATCTGCAAGGTTTTCAAAAGTTAAGAGTCCAAAAGTAATTGGGTTGGACTATTTTGCAAAGTCGGTCAAGGTGAACTCCCCTTAGGTCCAAATTTTGGTACAAACATAATTTAGACCTAAGGAATCCAATAGTAAGTTGGATTTTAGGTTTGGCCATGTTTGACTGGGTATTTTGCATAAAAACCAAATTTAGGGTAAATAATATACTAGGACACCTATTTAGGTCAAAATAGGTTCCAAAGGCAAAATTGAAGGTTCTAAGCCCAATAGGATATTTTTCCATGATTTTTAGAGGGTTTAGGTGAATTTTATCCTGATTAGAACCTTGTTGAATTAAGAGGGTCTATTTTAGTGTTATAAGAAGTCATTTAATTCTCAGATCTCACATTGACCCTTTTCTGATTGAACCAACTCACTTTTTATCTTGTTAAGATCAATTTACCTATGTTTAGCCCCTGAGAAATTCTATTGTTGTACTGCAATGGTAAAATTACAGTTTTACCCTTTCTTTGTTGCTTTTCTTTTAGACTGATTATTCCTGGAGTTAGGCCCTTCATTTGGTTATGTAGGAGCTTTTGTTCTCTTTTCTAGGTCAAAATGAGCTAGTTAGGGCTCATGATGGTGTTCCCATAACTCATGCAGGCACAATTACGCCACTGGATGGCGATCCGAAGGTGGAGGCGTGACCACGTGGCGTGATCAGAGCTCGTCGCGGTTGGATGCATGATCTCATGCATTTTGCAAAATTGGGAAGTTGCGCGCATACATGAGCCGCCTGATCGTGAGATTGAATGGCTGACGATTAGGTGTGGAGAAGAGGTGAGAGGGCACGTGAGGAAAAGAGAGGAATAGTTGGGCACGCGCGAGGTGCTAGCAAGGTCGTCAAATCATGATCTATGGGACGTGGGCACGCCATGTGTTGGGGAGAGAAGCAGTACGCACGATGAAGGCACAAATGAAGGCGTTTTAAGGTGCAATTTTGTTTGTTGATCTCCCGATGGGCAATCTAATTGGCCAGGAGTTGTTACACTAGATTGAGGGCTAAAATAGCATCTTTGCCCTCCATAAAAGCTATAGAAGAAGGACCAGGGCCACCTAGTTGAAGCATCTCTCCTCCATCAACTCCAAGAATCTTCCAGCTTCTCTGCAACTCTCTGTCCCTCTACAACTCCGCTCCGACCTTCATCCAACACTCTAGATTTAAGTTGCTACCACATCATGCACAAGCATCCTACAAGCAATGTCGTCTCTCTGCCACTTTCAACCTCTCTCTATCTCTCTCTCTTTATCTATCTATCTATCTATTTATTTCTAGTAGCATTCTTTATTGTGAAAACTCTATTTAATTGCAATAAGATTTTGATCTTCTACATGCATATATCTTATTCTTATACATATATACATATATAAATATCTATTTATAGCAAGTTCTATTGAAAAGCTTCTGCAAAAATCTTGATTCCTCCCTATAAATGACCTGATACTCACCAGTTTTATAAATTTATTTGGCGACATGTTTTCGAGCTATACTAGGCAGCCCTATCTTGAAGTGCCGATTGTCACAAGCTTGAATTCGCTTAGGAAATCCATGGGCGATACTATCTCGAAGTACCGATTGCTAGGAGTTCTTGGGATCTCTATGGGTGGTGCTATCTCAAAGCATCGAAAGCTAGGCACCCTTAGAGGTTCGATGATGGGACAATGAATCCGACATAGACCGTGTTGATAGCTGATCCAAGGTTAGACTTAGAGGAATCACACAAGAAAATATATATATATATTAAAAAAAATCCCTCTTACTCTCTTTCTAGGTTGGAAATCATGGCAACCTCAAATAAATTGGACTAATGCACATGCACTAATGCCTTAATCTCTGTGGCCAATAAACCCTCTGGTAGAGCTAGAAACAAGGAAACCTGTGCCTGCAACTTGTCCTTAGCTGACTTAGTCTGTAACTTAGCAACTACCTGAAAACCTTTGGTCTAAAGTCTGTAATTTAGCATGATCCAAAGGTAAGATTGCTTGGGTTCACAAGTCTACTTGGAGAGCTTGGTTATTGCTTGAGTTTGCTAGGGACTAGCAATAACTAGGCATGGGAGCACTTGATGAGCCCATATTTGTGGGCTAATTAGTTACTTAAATGCGTAGACTTCAAATTAATAATAATGTATAAATAGCATGCAATAAGAAGTAAATATTGTAGTTCATATGTATATGCTTTAATGCATTATATTCATATCTAAGTACAATTAGAACTTATTTAGAATAGCATACATTAGCTTAGTATATAAATTAGTTTACATGCATCACACATTATGTGCAGTATTTAGTTAGAAATAAAAATTAGTTCTTTTTAAGGGTTTATGCGTAAATTACACATCAATTCTTCATGGCAGGATCGGCTGGCAACCATTGACGACCAATAAAGTCCCAGAAGAAGTAGATCTTGCCATCACTCCTCCATTTGAATTCTACTGCGATGACCATAACAGGAGGAGTAGTTGCTGCGATGGAGGGAGGCCACCATCCCACCCCTTTCACTAATGTGCAAAGAATTCAAACTCTCGTCCTCTCATCACCACCGACCTCAACTACGATAGAGCTTCGCCACCGTGGGCGTGCAGGGTGATAGCCTGCACCGCCATCACAAAACTTCACAATAAAGCTCACCATGCTTCATTTAAAACAACACCATCACCACCACCTTTCCAATTCATCTTCTTCCTCATGCTTCACCTACAACATAAAAAATAAACCCAACATCCACAAACCAACAGCCACACCACCTCTTGCCTCCTCGCGCCAAACTCTCCTCGTCGTATGCACACCATCCTCTTTGCACACCCTACCCGCACATAGTAGGCCCTCTCCTCCATGCTTTTCGATTCCACACATGGCAAGCAACTCATTTGTGTGCACCTGCAGCAGGCCAGCAATGCACTCCCATGCGGGCCAGTAGCTCTCCTTACCGCACCTCTGCCATCGCATGAGCACCTCTTCATCCTCGCACAGTAGCAGCAGCCACCACACACACCCTTCATCAGCACCTTGCCTGTGGAACAGCTCCAACAATAGCAGCAACCACCGTAGGAACCCGCAACCTCCGTCGCTCCGTCCAGCCACCAGTGGTTGCTATTCAACCTGCCTTGACCACTGCCATGAGGTCCTCACTCCACTCGACCTCCGGCGAGCTTCTTGCTTCCAGCCTCTCCTTCAGTTAAAGGAAGCAATCCAAGGAAATCTGCTATTTCTTTGTAGTTAGAATTTTCATTCAAATGCCACTGCCATGGGTTGTTTCTAATTAAAATAATATTTTATGTAGCTCATTTGCAAGGAACCTCTTCGCCTTTTGCATAAATGCTTATCTAAAGCTTGAGCTTTATTGTCATCTTGTTTTAAGAGGGTTCTTGCTTCATTTCTTGAAGATTTCTTTGGTGAACATTCTATTCTGCCATGTGCATATTTTTGCCAACATAAGCCTCCCTGTGAAGATGACTTGCTCCATTTGTGAGTGGTTCAATTTAATTTGTTTTGATCACACATTTTGCCACTCCACATTCAATTTCTATACTATAACACAATCTTAGATCATATTTTTCGAACACCATTTTAATGCCCAATTAGGGGTGGCTTCTATAAGGGAGAAAATGGAGGGAAAAAATTGATGGTTGGATGTGGTTTAGGGGTAGGTGCAGGGTTGAGATAGAGGGATTTTTTGATGGAATTTGTGGGGCCAATACAAGGGTGGTTATGGGGATTTTGGCACCACCTTTTTGGTGGCATTTGGTGGTGGTGATGGTGTAACAAGGTGCATGTTGGTTGGCACCAACATGGGTCGGAGTAGGTGGACCTAGGTGGATTAAGTATGGTTGAATTGGAGGCTTATGTGGGTGGAGTTTAGGGTTGGCCATGGTGGGGAGTAGGAAGAGCTAAGATAAGCAAGCTTAGCTAGTAGATGAGTGCTGGAGGAACTAGGAAGATTATGGTTTGTTGATAAGGAGCTGAAATGGAGTTGCATTGAAGCTTGCCGGAGTTGATTGTTGTTGAAGATAGTTGAAGTAGAGCCCAATAGTTAGCTAGTTCTTTGCTAGCTACCAAGCTAAGCTAGGTTGAGCTGCTTTTCTTTTATCTTGAGCTAAGGTGAGATAGAGCTAGTTTTCCCAAAGACTACCCAACTAGCTGAGGTAACTAGCTTAAGTCAGGTAGCTCAGCTCAACCAAGTTGAGCTAATTTAAGCCTTTGGGAGCTGGAGTTGAGCTGACTTGAGCTAGTTGAGGGCTTCTTCAACTGACTAAGCTTATCTAGTTGATGGTAGTAGCTAGCTTTAGTTAGGTAGAGCTTCCAAGAGTTGCATGGAGCTATAATGAGCTGAAATGGAGCTAGGATCAACTAAGTAGAGCTAGCCTGAGCTGCCATTCAGTTGAGGTAAGTTGAATGGAGCTAAGATGAGCTAGCCTCAACAAAGTTAAGTTGGAATCCAACTATGATGAGATGGATTCAGCTAGGATCTAGCTGAATTTGGGTTTCCTCTTCATCTTTTTCCTTCCATGGTGCTAGCATTTGTGCAATCTAACTTTCTATTTATCCCTGACATTAAGGTAAAGATATTAAAATAACGAAAAGAATGCAATGCAAGCCTAACCTAAGAGAATGCCTAAATGCAACCCGAAAACCTGATTGAAGAGTTAAAAATCAAAGAGCTTGGTGAGTTTTAGAGCATAAGAATGATGATAAACTGATGTTTATCAGACTCTAAAGAACCTTAGAGACACAGCAATTGTCTCAGTTGACCATTAAACTTGAGATATGATAAAGAACTACTTGAAGAATCAACCTGACTTCGTTATAACTCAAGGATAAAAATATTACTCAATTGAGTGAGGGGAAACGTTTAGAAGAGAGTTACGAAAAAGTATGTGGAAGGAATTACTGAGATAACTCCTTCTAAGCCATTATTGACAGCATGCTTAGAAGGTTGAGGTGAATTAGCCATTGAGTATATATGTGATGATAGATCTAAATAAGGGTAGGAATGGAGCCCTAGTGATGTAGGGACCCAATTGAAGGTGAAGTAGTTCTATGATCTCCATTATAGATAGCGAAAATGCTTAGGTGAGTATGCCATCATTTACGAAGTTAAGGTATTAAATCAATGAATTAAAGTGTGAGAAATGATAATGAAGAGGTAAGAAGTATGATCAAGTGAAGTATGAGGTTTATTGTAGTCCAGTGAGGTCAGAATTGACCTTATTGAAGAGAAAGAAGACGATAAGAAGCATTGAGTTAACTATAGCTACTCCTAAAAGTACTCGCCTATAGCTTACCTAGAAGTTATGCCTAAGAGATAAAGCTACTTACCTGACGAAGGAGGTAAGGAACTTGCCTAAGGTAGGATGAGAACAAAAAGGAATCCGAGATTAGTCGGAGGCAACCTCAGGGAGAAAGAAAAGCGTTGAGATGGAAGAGATGGTGCTCCCAAGTCTTATCACGACATTTCAAGAGGAAGAGGAGGTGAGGAGGCGAGCTCCACCGCTAGAGAAGCTCCGAGGGAGAGGTGAGAGGTCACCGAAATTATAGAGGAATAGCCAACTATCATCTACTTTGGGGGAAGAGGGAAGGGATCTGACCTTTGTAATCGAAGGGTAAAAGGGCTATCTATAAGGAGAGGGAGAGGTTTAGAGCTAGGAATTTTGATGCAATTTTATACAGATACATAGGGATTGAGGTCTTCATCTCTAGCGATGGTGGACTCATCGTGCCAGAGTTTGTTGAGATTAGGACCATCCGATCCATTGGATGTGGAGGGGAGAGTAAGCGGAAAGATGGTGATTGAAGGGGTGAAGATACCGGTAGTCGTGGACCATCCAATGCTGAGGAGGATGGATTTAAGAAGAAGGTGAAGGACCTAAATGCAAGTTGGAAAAGGACTTGATTGAGATAAAGGGACTCAATTGATATGAAAGCTAAGGGCATAAATTCAAATAATGATTTAGTGCCTTATTTTAACTTATGTACTTTTCAAATTTTTATATATAATTATAAATAATGTAAATAACATGTTTATGCCATGAAATTGCATGTTTTCCCATTTTAGCCATATTTACTAAAGTAAATACATTTTAGGTTAATTAAAGACTATAGATATAAGTAATTCATATTGCTCTATATATAGCTTTATAGTCTTATTTCAGTCCTTTTAATTAATTAAACTTAAGTTAACACTAATTAATCCTTAATTGAGTTATTTTAACTTATTTACACGGTCGTTACTATTTTATCTTAACTGTACAATTAACTATCTACTATTGTTATTCACTGGTAATTAACTATGGAAAGTAGGTAATTATGGTAAATTAGGAGCCACGTCGAGCTTGTCATCATACCCCTAAGCCGAAGTTTTGCTTGTTCCTATCAAAATTAGCAATGAATATGATGATCTAAACACCAGGGTGATTAAATAGTGTATAATAAATTCTCAAATAAAGGAATGATTTAGTCAAAAGATTTTTAATATTTTTATCTTTTTATGTTTTTGTACTATTATTAGTAAGTATCCATAAATAAAACAGAGCCTTTGACAGGAATCCTCTTTACAACAGATTTAGAACCCTAAATATCCTTCAAAACAATTACTTGTGAATAAAAGACGCTTGATGGGAATTCAGCTCTGAATAAAAATATCTAATACCCATTTTATTCTTGGTATACCACTTTAAACCCTAAACATCGAAGAGGTCAAGATGGGTAATGTAACAAGACTCAGAGGTTGGAAATCAAATTCTAACTCAAAAATTGAACAGACACAGTTCAGCCCTTAAGCTTGTGAATTATGATTTTTACCAACCTATACTTTTGTAAATTAACTAAACACCCTTTATCAATTAAATTCAAAAAGAAAGTAAAATCCATAAACCAACCAGTCCAGAGCATCAAGGAAGGACTTCTGGACCTAGAGCCTTGTCAATCTATCTCCTTTAGGCCTCAAACTCTAGTTTCCAAAACCTAATTTCTCAGGCTTCTCCGCCTACTCAAGATTTAGTAGCTGTGAGGTTAAAATGTCAGTGTAGGTGAAATAGACTCATCCTACACGCATCCAAAGTTGCAAAAATCCAGGCCTCTAGACATCAAGATCCTAATCCAGGTTATTCCAATTCAAGCCTTTGGCTTGGCCTTACTCAAATTTGGTTGCTTTCTCCTCACCCATTTTTATCTCGAGGTCAACACTCTAGGTGTATATTTCCTCGGTGGACCACTGGGTCTTTTATTCCTAATTTTTATCTCCATATTTTTCTAATCTATTTTCTATAGGTTCAAACACCCATTTGTATTAAGGAAATTTTATTAATAGAGTAGGGTAGCATCCATTTGTGTTAGGTTAGCATCCATTTTCAAATAGATGCTTTATTTCATGGAGAAAAATCATTAAGCACCCATATGTACCGAGGTTCATTATTGAAGGGTGTAATTAATTTTTTCATATATATATATGCTTCTTTCTCACCTTCCTATTTTTCATACTAGTAAGTAAAATCTCCAAGTTTTCTTCAAGGTGTGTGGAACATTTTCCACCCTTTCAAGACCTGCTCCACAGAAATCCTTGAACTAAGAAAGATATAGAACCAATGTCTTGATCTCTGTGTTTTCACAGTCTCAGATGCCCGTACGACAATTCCAATGAGTGTGAAGGTTGGACAATTAGGTTACTTAGCTCGCAAACTAGAGAGTAGACAACAAAGCCTTTCACTTTTAGGTCCCTTAAACCATTAGCATCAACTAGTAGGTTCTGTTAGAATGCAACTTGCCAAGTCTAGCCGAACGTCCTCGACTGATTAAGCTATCTATAGCCCGTTAGTCCTTACAGTTAAGGATTTAACTAACCACTTTACTTGATTAACTCTAATTATTTAGTCTCTTTATTCAACTTGGATATAAAAAAAGACATTCAAAAGTCAAAAGGACATAACCTAATCTTATTGACCAAGAAAGTTACAATTTAATTCCAAAAATTAAGTCTTGGATGAGAATTAATACATCGTAGTTACTCTGTGATGACGGTAGATTCACACTCGGAAAGGATTCAGATTTTGGAAAACCCATCATCATAATTCGATTCGCAAGAAAATCCATCAATCAGATAAAATTTATAACCAAAACTCGAAAAGTAAGTCTCGGGTCAAACACGAGGAGGCGAACGTTTAGATTTATGAAATTTGTGTTTCACTTTTTATTTGTTTTTGTCATTTTTTTCTTTTATATTTTTTTTTGGAATTTTTCAGATAGCAAGAGATCAGTTCTACAATTTCTTATCTAATTATCTACTTGCAAAATATAGGAGAGAGAGAGAATCACATATATTTCTGAATCAAACTTTTACTATAGCTAGGAAAGTGGGAAAGATTACACTATGAAAGCAATAAAGAAAGAAAGAGGTGAGAGAATCCCCCTCGACGATCACTCGGAGGATGACTCACTCTGACATTGCCTGGAGGAAGGTGGTAAGGAGTGTGATGAAGGAGGACATAGCCGGAGGACAGAGGATGGGGCATGACTGTGTCGCGGCGAGGATCTTCTTCCAGAAGTGAGGTGAGAAGATGGCCATGGGATGCTCCATGAATAGGGATGAGAGGTGGGAAAACTATTTTCTTTTCTATTCTAGAGGAGCATCCCAAGCTTGGGAGAAGCTCTCTCTGGAGCCTTGGAGGTGGTGAGAGGAATAAGGGAAGAGATGGTTTGGAATGGAGTTGGGTAGTGATGAGGCATAGATCGTGCAACTTTTGAAAATAGAGATCTCATCATAGTATAGTGCACAAAAACGCTCGTCAGAAATAATTTATAAAGATAGAGAGACTTGAGTCCCAGTCATTCGTCTCTAGGAGGCATTTACGGAAATGTAGATTTGAAATCAACCTTGTTAGCTCGACTTGCTTAAAATCACATGCCGATTTATGGTTATTACATATTTATGCAAGACATGCTTACTTGCCAGAATATCGGAAATTAAAAACAAGCAACTTTAATCACACAAAATATATTACAATAAGCTCATGGTGATTCTCAACACATAGATATATATATGTAGAAAAAGATCTTTCATTGATTCATCACGGTGTTTGCAACATGGAACTCGTGGAAAGCTTATAGAGGAATGCTTGGAAACACAAATCTAGCTAGTAGAAAATGATCGCATGCATGAATCTAAAGGGGGATTATGCATGCATCATTGGGGGAGAATATAGAGCTACACTACTAAGTAGTAAATAAAGTAGTAAAACTATGAAGAACCTTAATCTATTCTATCAAAACTAAGGGCATTCAGAGGTGGGCTCCGATGGCCTTTGACTTGGTTAAGTGGAGGAGGGGTGACCAATGGTGCTTAGGCTGGCCCTTGGAGAGAGGTTGAGGAGGTGATCCAACATCTTGGCATGGAGATGGTGGTGGCCATGGTGAAGCTACTTGTGAAGGTGTAGTGGAGGTGGAATGAAGCTAAGCGGAAATGGAGCCAAGAGTGAATGGGTCTAAAGTGCCACCCCTTAGGTCTATAAGCGGAAGCTCTCCAGAGAATTATTGAATTCCCTAGAGAGGCCTATGATGGGAGCTCAAGGGAGAGTGGGAGAGAGGATGGATGATGGTTGTTAGATCCACCAAATGTGGATCTAAAAATTTAATGGCTCTTGGTTGCTAGTTTTGGAAACCAAGGCAACAACACATGGTATAGAGTTCTAGAGAGCTCTAGGCTGGGTATTTTCATGTCGATGGTGTGTGTGGGTGTGTGTGGGTCAAAACATAGGTGGCTAGGTTGATTAGGTTAGGTTCTAGTGGGTTTAGGCCAAGTTGGGTCCCAAACTAGGGTTGCAAACCCTAATTCAATAAGGTGGATCTAACAACCTAATTGGGTGTGTGGTCTAGTGAATTGATTAGACCAATAGATCCCATTGGTGGCAAGTGAATCGAGATCCACCTTTTGTGGATCTAAGAACCACCATGGCCGACCACTCTTGGAGCCCTCTCTAGAGAGTTCCACACTTCTCTAGATTGCTTCCCTTTGGTCTATAAAAAGACCCAAGGGGTGGCCATTTGCACCCACCCATCTCTTGGCATTATTCACTTCCATTTAGGTTAGCTACATTCACTTCCACTCCACCTCCACGAGTTGCTCACCATGGCTACCACCATCTCCATGCCAGGATGTTGGATCACCTCTCCAACCTCTCTCCAATGGTCGGCCTACGCACCATTGGCTGCCCCTCCTCCTCTCAACCACGCAAAGGCCATCAGAGGGCACCTTCGAATGCCCTTATTTCTGCTAGATTAGTAGCTTAGTTCTTTGTAGTTTACATGCTTTTATTTCTGCCTAGTAGTGTAGCTCTATATTCTTCCCCAATGATGCATGCATAATCCCCCATTAGATTCATGTATGCGATCGTTTTCTGTTAGCTAGATTTACGTTTTCAAGCTTTCCTCTATAAGCTTTCCACGAGTTCCATGTTGCAAACAACATGATGAATTAATGAAAGATCTTTCTCTATATATATGTATCTATGTGTTGAGAATCACCATGAGCTTATTGCAATATATTTTGTGTGATTAAAGTTGCCCGCATTTAGTTCTGGAATTCTGGCAACTAAGCGTGTCATGCATAAATACGTAATAAGCACAAACCGACATGCGATTTTAAGCAAGTAGAGCGAAAGCGATCAATTTCAAATTTGCATAAACGCCTCCCAGAGACTAACGACCAGGACTCAAGTCTTGTTTTCTTTACAAATCATTTTTTATGAGCGTTTTAGCATGACTATACTACGATTTCCGATGATAAATGCACGAAAACGGCCACTGTCAAATGGCGCCATTGTCAGGGAGGCAATGTCATTTTTTATTTCGATCTCTTGAATTATCATTGATAGATCTTCCTCTGCTTGTCTTTTGATGTGCAGGAAAGCTGGAAAAAAATGGGATCTGTACACACGACGAGCGTGGAAAAAAATTCCACTTCCACATCATATCTTCATTAGTCTAGGTTTTTTTTAAACCCTAGGTTAGATTTCATTGTAGCAATTTCATTTGAAAAAAAAAAAAGGAAAGCCTATTTATTTTCATGAAAAAAGAATCTAGGTAGTTAGATTAGGTTTCTTTTTGAATCCTAGGTTTATTTTGAAAAAAAGCAAAAAACAAAACTTTTGAAAACCCTTTGAAAAAAAATCCTTCTTGAAAAAAAAAGTTTCAAAGGGTTTTGAGAAAAACAAAATTATTTTGGTGGAATGTTTGAATTTCAAATTCAAACACCCTTTCAAAAGCTTCTCCACCATCCTCTAATTTTCGGCCAGATTTCAAGTTCTAACTTAAAAGTTCAATTGCTAAAAAATTACTGAGCGAAAAATTTTCAAATTTGGCCTAGATCTTCATTTTGAAACTTTCTTCAAAAAAATTCAAAGTACAAAATTTTTAAAAATTCATGAAGTGCAAGAGGGTCAAATTGATCCAGATTTGACAATTTTTAAAATTCAAAAAGCAATTTCGAGCAATTCGCGAATCTATTTTGACAAAAAATGGAGGGGTTGGAAAGCTGATCTCATTGGCTTTAATTCCCATGTTTTCCTTTAATTTTTGAAAGTCATTTAATACTATTTCAATGGAGAAAATCAACCAGGGGTCAAAATTCCAAATCTGACCCCTTGACTTTAAAAAATGTATAGAAATTTGGTTGAAATAGTAAAAATTACAAAAAAATATTCTCTAGAAAGATAATTGAAAATGAAATCTACTTGTTTGAACTTATTTTGATTCCAATTTTTATCAGAGAATAGATCTTAATTTCATTGGTCTACTGAAGAAGAAAGAAAAAAAAAACCCTAGAATTGCTTGAACCCTAGGTTACATCTTTAGGGTTACAATCTAGAGAACACATTAGGGCTAACGTAGACTTAGTCAAGTCTAGTGTTTAGCTGGTGAGCTTGGTCACCTTGTCGCCCACTCACCACAAACCCCAACTAAAGAAAAACGAGCTCAAATTAATTTTAAGACACGAAATTAACCCAAATTCGTTGTCATACTACTGGGTGTTTTCAACCTCTCATGCCAAACTTGGTGACTAAGTCTGCGGGGTAGTGTCAATCGACTGTGGCTCGGGGGTCAATGGAACTGGAGGCGTAAGGCGAAGGAAGAGCCTTCCCCTTAGTCCCCTCGTAACCAGACTGGCTGGGTTAGCTTGAGATGAGGGAATCACTTTCAGTCGATTACACAACGAATTTTTTCTTCAGGAACTAGAACTTAAAAAAAAAAAATCTGGTCATCCGATCATAAGGACCATCTGATTGATAGGGCCTTATCCTTGTCTGGCTTGGCTACACCAACCCAGGGGTTGGGTGGTGTATGCAAGGAAGGAGGTCACTTAGACCTCAACTGGTTGGACCTTGGGAGCTGCTTCCAAGGAGGCGAGTCACCTCACCAAGTCCTTCTTCTCCCCCCACTTCTTCTACTCCCTTAGCCACAATGGCGAATCCTGGACCTGGACCTAGACCAAGTTAGGAAGCTGGTAATCTGGACCCGATGGGTCATCTAGAGGCCCGAGTTGTTGAATCTGAGGAGCAGCATTAGCAAAGCATGGATCGTATCTTGACGACGCTTAACAAAATGCAGCATCCACTGCAAGGAGAATAACTTCGGGACTTCTATGATCCAGCCGCACCGATCGATGCACCCTTAGTCAAGATTCCCATAGGCAGAGATGCATTTGAGCTCAAGCCCAATGTGATCGGTTTGATTAGTAGACATTTTTATGGAAACTCAAGCGAAGATCCGTTCCATCACTTAGAGGACCTGAGTCGACTCGCAGAAATGATTCGACCCAGGAATATTGATCTTGGGATAGTTCTGATGAAGCTTTTCCCATTTTCTCTGAGGGATAAAGCTTCATATTGGTTCAAGACCATTGGGAAGCCAATTGGAACCTGGCCGAAATTATGATGCGAATTGCTGCAAAAGTTCTTCCCAATCAGTCGAAGGAACGCGATGAGGCATGTGATCATGAATTTCTCCCAAGGAGCTGGGGAGAAGTTGCATGAAGCCTAGGATCGATTTCACGACCTTCTTCGGAAATGCCCACACCATGGTATACCCAGATGGCACCTAGGTCAGATCTTTTACCATGGGCTAGATGACACACATCGGTATCTGGCTGATGCATCTAGTGGCGGGAATTTTCTCGCGAAAGACGAGAACAGTGCATTTGAGTTGTTCGAATCTTTGGCAGAGAACTCGATGAATGTCGCGTCCATGAACCAGTTCCAACAGCCTGATCAGTAGTGGGTTGGTGTCCATGAGCCTCACACCGAGTCTATTCGAGCAGATATGGATATCATAGTTAAGAAACTAGATAGAATAATCTTGATCGAGAAAAAGATTGACTAAATTAGTCAGGGTCAATCTCACCTGAACTTTGCTACCCCAAGACCCTCTTATGCACCCCGAGCCCCCTGCTCGAGTTAATCTACTCACTCGGGATGCATCTTCTCCTCATTTATGAGATCCTGCATATCAGGATCTTGTAAACAATCTCAATCTGGCACCATATGACCGGGGTTACGCACCACCCACAGTCTATAATACATATGCCCTTGATTGATATATGTCTCAGATGTCTTCGACCTACGAGGATGTCAGTGCCATTCAAGGATACGGGAGTAATAACCCATATTCAAAGACGTATAACCCTGGTTGGTGCCAGCATCCAAACTTCTCCTGGTTTGGTAACTCACACAGACCACATCAAGATCCACACTACCAGAGTAGGCAATAAGGGAATGTGCAAAACACATACCCTAGGCAGTAACCATTCCCGTATCAGTAGCAGCGCCATTCTATATACCAGCCACTGCACCATGCTGCCAATCACCCTCAAAAGTGGGCTGACCCCTAGGAGGCATAGAACGAGGAGCTGCAAGAATTGAGGAGGAAATCTACACAGGATAGCTTGCAGATAATGAAGGCGATGGATGAACAGATATAGACTATACAGAACACGCAAAACCAGCTATTGCAGGAGCATAGGACTCAGGGTGCCTTTCCCTCCCAACCCATGCCGTGCCCTCGTTATGTGGAGAACCAAGGCGCCCCGCCTTGGTTTCAGGCACCACAGGGATAGGCACACGCTATATTACAGGTGCCTCCTACACCACCTGGTTATGCTCAAGGCCAACCACCTTTGATGTAGAACCCCGCATACTCTGCCCCTACCGCTCCCCCACCACCTCATGGACAACAAGCCGATGCACATGTTGTCTCATTGAGTAGAGGAAGGAAGACATTCGACCCACGACATAGGTAGGTGGGTCCTTATTTTTCTCACCCTTCACCGCAAGCGAGTTTGACTCCTTCATTTTTGGTGCCACCTACGGTAGATAAGGGTAAGAGGCCACTTGACCCTGCGATTCCTGTCCCTTTTCCTGAGTCTCTAATGTGAAATGTAGTGCGATGAAGGACATGCAGAATTTTGAGGACTTGAATTCAATGTTCAAGGAAGTATATATTCAGGTCCCCGTCCTCGAGGCAATTGATCACATCCCTAGTGTCGCTAGGTTCTTCATGGACTATTGTACCCTAAAGCGATAACCTAGAATTGGACGATAGGTGGTACTGTCAAAAGAAGATAGCACCGTGATTCTAGCTGACTTGTCGCTGAAAAAGAAAGACCCTGGCACCCCACTCATATCCTGCTTCTTGCAAGATTCTCCATTTGATTGGGCCCTTGTAGATTTACGTTCATCCATCAACCTAACTCCCATTGCTGTATTTGATCTATTTCAGTTTGAGGAGTTAAAGCCTACCTCGGTCATGATTCAGCTGGCTGATAGATCAGTAAAATCACCGAGGGGGTGGTTGAGAATGTGATCGTAAAAGTCCACGGATTCTGCTTTCTCGTAAACTTTTTCGTTCTCGATATGGAGGTTCCTCCTAATCTCCGAGTTGCACCAATCATTTTGGGTCACCCATTTCTAGGGCAGCCCGAGCAAACATTGATTGTGCATCCGGGTGCATGGAGATAGCCCTAGGTAATGGGCGAGTTTGACTTGACATATTCAGGGCATCAAGGAATTTTGACTGTGATCGCATAGAGGAGGATGGTGAAAACGAAGATTCGGCATACTGTTGTAACATTGGGCTCCTTTGTAAGGACCCATTGTCCCATTCATCTACACTATCAGGGTTCTTGGACCTCGATCCACAAGGGACTGAGACCACTGCACTGCACGTATCTCCCTAATGATCTGATTGTTTAGGGTCTGTTTATGACCACAATACCCCTGAATCTAGCTATCTTGATCCGTATACTACTGGATCACCCCTGTTGTTACAAGAAGACGTGACCACAGCTAACAGGCTTCCCGTTAATGTAGTCACAATCGATTATCTCACAGGAAGCGAATCAGCGGGAATTCACATCCGCACGGATTAGCAGATTCCCACCTTTGAGTATGCTCCTCCTATCCCCATTTCTGACTCTGATCCACCCGTGATTGAATTGAAGCCCTTACCTGACTCACTTAAGTATGGGTTCTTGGACAAAAGTGAGACATACTCAGTCATTATTAGTGCCCACTTAACCCAAGAACAGGAGCATCAATTGATTTCTATGCTACAAGACCATAGGGATGCTATAGGGTGGAGCATTACTGTTCTCCGCAATATTCCCCCCTCATATTGCACTCATCACATCTACACGGATGAGGGGGTGAAACCTTCGAGACAACCTCAAGGAAGGCTAAACCCGAATATGCTAGAGGTTGTTAAGAAGGAGATCATCAAGTGGCTGGATGTAGGTATTGTATACCCAATCTCTAATAGCCAATGGGTGAGTCCGATCCAGATAGTGCCCAAGAAAGTAGGACTCATTGTAGTGAAAAATGATAAAGGTGAATCCATCCTGACCCACACTATGACATCATGGCAGGTCTGCATCGACTATAGGAAACTGAACATGGCTACCTGGAAGGATCACTTTCCTTTGCCTTTCATTGATCAGATCTTGGAATGGTTAGCTGGACGCAGTTTCTTTCGCTTTCTGGATGGATATTCTTGGTATAATCAAGTAGCGATTAGCCTGGAAGATCAAGACAAGACCACTTTCACATGCCCCTTTGGAACATTCACTTTCAAGCGGATGCCCTTTGGCCTCTACAACACACCGGCAACATTTCAACGTTGTATGATGGCCATCTTCTCTGACATGATGGGGAATATGTGGTGTTCATGGATGACTTCTCCATTTTCAGAGATGATTTCGCATCTTCCCTTGATAACCTCACCAAAATCCTGAAAAGGTGTATTAAGGTAAACCTAGTACTATCCTGGGAGAAAAGCCATTTCATGGTGAGGGATGGCATAGTACTAGGGCACAGGATCTCTAAAAATGGACTCGAGGTTGATCGAGCTAAATCTGAGATTATTTCCCACTTACTGCCACCTAGCTCGATCAAGCATATCAGATCACTCTTGGGTCACGTCGGCTTCTATTGGAGATTTATACGTGATTTCTCAAAAATTGCATGACCTTTGACGAATCTCCTTATTGCTGATGCTCCATTCGAATTCATGACCTCGTGTCTTAGCACCTTCGAGAGTTTACGAAGTGCCATCGCTGATTCCCCGATTCTCCAACCACCCGATTGGTTGCTTGATTTTGAGATGATGTGTGACGCTTCTGATTTGGCCTTCGGTGCTGTTTTAGGCCAGTAAAGGAAAAAACAACCTTTTGTCATATACTATGTAGCAAGATGTTGAATGTGGCTCAACACAATTATACTGTCACCGAAAAAGAACTGCTAGCAATAGTATTCAGGTTGGAGAAATTCAGATCTTATTTATTAGGGTCCAAAGTTGTCATCTTCACCGACCACTCTGCCCTCCAGCATTTGTTGGCAAAGAAGGATGCCAAACCCCAGCTCATTAAATGTATCCGACCATTGTAAGAATTTGATATTGAAATCCGTGACAAAGCCAGAAAGTAGAATGTTGTGGTGGATCACCTATCCAGACTAGACCCAACCCACATTCCTTATTCCCTGCCTATCCACGGATAATTTCTGGATGAATCTCTTTTGGTAGTTCACTCTATTGAGTTCCTCTGGTACACGAATATCGCGAACTATCTTGCCACAGGCAAGATTCCTGCAAACCTATCCAAGGACTAGAAACACAAATTTACTACAGAAACCAAATTCTACCTCTCAGATGACCCACCGCTCTTCCACATTTGAACGGATCAGATTATTCGAAGATGCATCCCAGATTCTGAGATCCCCAGTGTGTTATCTTTTTACTACAATGATGCCTGTGGTGGTCATTTCTTGGGATGGAAACTGCTGTAAAAATTTTGCAGTCAGGATTTTTTTGGCCAACTATTTTTAGAGATACACACGAATACGCCCAATACTACAAACGATGGCAGTCGGTCGGTTCTATGACTAGGAGAGACATGATGCCACTCCATCCCATCATGGTTGTAGTAGTGTTCGACATCTGGGGCATCGATTTTATGGGCCCTTTTCCGAACTTGCATGGCTTTGAGTACATATTATTAGCCATTGACTATGTCTCGAAGTGCGTCAAGGCCATCCCGGCAAGACGGGCTGATCATAAGACCGTCATTTCCTTCGTACAGCAATACATCTTTGCGAGATTCAGAATACCCAACACTGTGATTAGCGACGGGGGAAGCCACTTCATCCATGCCCACTTCAGGTCATTATTAAAGAAATACGGGGTACATCACCATATAGCCACCCCATATCACCTGCAGACCAATGGGTAGGCTGAAGTGTCTGACCGTCAAATCAAGCTGATTCTCCAGAAGACGATTGGGCCAAACAGGAAGGACTTGTACGATAAATTAATTGATGGACTCTGGGCATATCGGATCATGTACAAGGCCCCACTCAGAATGCCACCATATCGTATGGTATATGGCAAGGCCTGTCGCCTTCCTATATGGCAGGAACGCCGTGCCTTTTGGGCGGTGCGGAAATGTAACCTTGACCTTGATGCAAGTGGTCAAGAACGGAAACTCTAGCTCAGCAAATTAGAAGAGATCTGGCGGGAGGCCTATTAGAATGCATTGATATACAAGGACAATACCAAGGCCTTTCATGACCGCCACATCCGGAGGAAAGCATTCACGCCCAACCAGCAAGTCTAGTTGTTCGATTCACGATTAAAACTTTTCACATGGAAGCTCAAGTCCAACTGGACTGGCCCGTATGTTGTGATTCACCCATATCCTAATGGGGCAGTCCAGATCAGGGACCCCAAATTTCGGCATATATCAATGGTAAATGGTAGCGCCTCAAGCCATTTTTTGCCAGGAACCTCCTCCAACTGACGAGATCATTCATATTATTGAGGATGTGTGATTGAGTTTTTGCCCAACTGGAGGCATTAAACTCAGCATCTACTCTACATCCATCACCCTATACATATTCATTTTTATATACAACATATTTTCCTTTAAGCATGTCAGGTTGGCCGGTGAAGAATGTATAATTTCAGGAGCAATTATAGGTGATTTCTACTCATTTATTCCCTGCTGTATTTATTTTCTTTTATATTCATGAATGAGGACATGCAAGAATTTAGGCATGGGCGGTAGATACAGTAAAACTGAAAAATTTTTATGCCAACCCTTAGCAAAACCTTGGAGATGAATCCCTAACGTACTTTAGGACCATAAATAAAAGAACAACCGACTCCACCTCCAATGCTTGCATTGGAGCTAGAAATTGTGCGCAACAGCCATTTTTAACTCACCCTCTCACCACTTACTATAAATTTAGGGTCAAGCTGAATGTAACCCGATACGGGAATTTCATGAAGTACAAATTATACAAGGTTGCTTGTTTATAACAAATATACATATTGCATTCATGAATAAGATTATTTTATTAAGAGAATGCATTAGGGATTTTGTCCTCTAGTTGAATCCTATAATCTGGAATCTAGTACAACTTTTCACACACACGTAGAATTTGCAATGGATTCACGGCAAAGGCTGATAAATGTCTTTAGTCTATCGAGAAGAAGCAATGCTTCCTCTTCTAAACCCCTGGACAGTGTTTTGGGAGTTAGGCAAATTTTCTTCCAAAAATCCACCTAATAGTGTGAGATGAGAGTAGAGTATACTGGTGCTCTAAGATTAGTGCAAGGAATCCGGAATCTTAGATAATTAGGTGATGACACTTAGAGATTAGGCATAGTTTTTGCTCTCGATTTCTACAAATACATTTTTGTGTGAAATTTTGAGAGCTACCAAATATGGCAAATATTTGGAGAGTGAGTTTTCATAAAACTAGGGCTAAGGTGGATGGTTACGACCATTCTTTATGGAATCCTCAACTAAAGGAGTGTATTGATGTTAAGGTCAGAAATACACCATCTTTTCCATCTCTCCCAATGCGGTGAGTAGGCACTTCCACCAAATATGCCACCTAATGTCTCTTGAGTGCCACCAATCCCTAATAATGCCTCCTTAATAAAGTTCAGGAATGTATGATAGCTTGTGTTGTGTTGAAAAAAAAAAAATTATATAGTAAAAATATGAAAAATAAAGAGAAAAGAAAAAAAAAGAAAAAAGAAAAAGAATTAGAAAAAGAAGAAAAAGCAAGAAAAACAAGAGTTTGTGAATATTTGGTGTTTATTTCATTTGCATTGAGGCAATACCACTAAATAAATTTGAGATCCACCAAATATGGCCTTAACCTATTTTTCTTTGTTTCTGACTGCCCAAATACTGGCAGGGGAATTCTGACTTAGTGTTAAGGTTATGGAAAATCAATTAAAGTGTTAATGCCAAGTAAGACCACCAAATACAGGTCATATGTGTGAATCTGGTGAGGTTGTGAGCTCTAAGAGAAAGAAAGAAAAGAAAAGAAAAAGAAAGAGTAAGAGAGAATGAATACAAAGGAATCAAAAGAGAGCATAGTTTTTCTTGTCTTTCTTCGAGTTGAGTTATGTAATAATTTCAGAATATAGATTCTGTGGTACTAATCTCTATGTAGCACCAGTCGAGAGTGAGCCACCAAATATATAATCTTTTCCCTCTAAGATTCTCTGCCTAAGCTTAATGCCGGGGTGGAATTCATAGAATATCTTGAATACCCCGAGGGAAGAAGTCCGCCTATCTTGCTAGAATTTTTACTAGGGGTGAAGTACAGGCTTTAGAGGTGAATTAGTTTTTCACTCAAATCCATTGCAAAAGCTACATAACTGCACTTTCACATATGTTTGGATTTCTAGATCATAGGATGAAAACAAAAAGAAGAAAAATCTCTAGCCATACATTTGATAAAATAACCAATCCCTTAGGGACCCTTCTATGAATAATTTAGTCTTGCATTTGCTAGGGACTAGCAAGATTTAGGCATGGGGGTGTGATTGCGTAGCAATCATAGGTCTTAATTGACCTAAATTAGGCTAGGACTTAGCATAAATTAGGGTAATTCATGCATGCATAAGTATTATCTGCATCTTTCTTGCTTTCTTTTAGCTATACATAAAATAATGCTATAATGTACTGATTAGGTGCATTATGTCAATTACAGGTAATCAGAAGGAAGATCTGAAGGTGGATCTAAAGTTGGATAGGAAGAATAAAGGAATAATTGGTGTCGCAGCAAAGCTGGAGCAGAAGACCTAGAATAAGATGTAGTAGACAATAATGTAAGGTTGTTAAGGTATGTTATTCTGTTAAGTAGGAATAAAGCTATAAAATGTGAAGAACTCAGGTCCATCCTAGCCCTAGGACAGCCTAGAAGCTTCCCCACGCCTTAGCTACCCTTAGATTAGATCACCACACCCCAGGAAACCTTAAAACACTAATTCCAACCTCTATCTGGACATCCAGAAAGATTGTAGGACATCCAGAACCCTTAGCCAACTCTGGAACACCTTAAACCCACTTCTGTAGTGTTATTGGATGTCCAGATACTTGGTTAGACGTCCAATTTCTGTAGAATACATAAGACAGAACCTAGAATCCATTCTGACTCTGATTAGACATCTAGGATTGAAGTCTAGACTTCTGATTTTTGTATATAAGTCGTCTGATGCTATTATTGGACGTTTGGAACTATTCTCCAGTTCCTGTTTTGATATTGAAGCCTTGATCTTGGATCTCTAGCTCCCTAAACCCAATTCCAACCCCATAGGAACCTAAATTAAGGTGCCCTAACCCTAGTACTTCACCTCTAACCCTCCTTTAGGACCTAATTAGGTCCTCACTAATCCCAATTGACTTAGATCATAGTTAATTACCATTGCCTA
The DNA here is from genome assembly GCA_037157565.1 of Thalassia testudinum. Lineage (NCBI taxonomy): Eukaryota > Viridiplantae > Streptophyta > Magnoliopsida > Alismatales > Hydrocharitaceae > Thalassia > Thalassia testudinum. The sequence goes on from JAZHRO010000072.1 coordinate 12,100,188, forward strand.
GTCAATTGGACTCATAGGATCCAATTGAGCTCAGATCTCAAACCATACAAGTCCAATTGGACTCAATGAGAGTCCAATTGACCTAAGCCCAACATAATTGAGTTATTTCACTCTCAATTAGGCTCACACCCATTCAGTTGAACTTGTGTTAAGTTTAATTGCAATTCCCCCACAGCAATTAGGGTTTGCAACCTTAATTTAAGGCCTACACCAACCTAAACCCCTTAGGGGCTAACCTATATCACTTAGACACTTAAGGCACAACCATACACACACCCACTCGCACACTCCCACACAACCTAGAGTATTCCATGTTCTTCCAAATGTGGCACCACTCTTGGTTGCCAAAATTAGCAACTAAGAGCCATTCAAATTGAGATCCACTTTTTGTGGATCTAAGAACCACCATGGCCAGCCACTCTTGGTGCCCTCTCCAGAGAGTTCCACAGTTCTCTAGAAAGCTTCCCTTAGGTCTATAAAAAGGCCCAAGGGGTGGCCATTTGCACCCATCCATCTCTTGGCATTATTCACTTCCATATAGGTTAGCTACATTCACTTCCACTCCACCTCCACAAGTTGCTCACCATGGCTACCACCATCTCCAAGCCAGGATGCTAGATCACCTCTCCAACCTCTCTCCAAGGGCCAGCCTAAGCACCATTGGATGCCCCTCCTCCTCTCAACCCCTCAAAGGCCATCGGAGACCACCTCCGAATGCCCTTATTCTGCTAGATTAGTAGCTTGGTTGTTCATAGTTTACATGCTTTTATTGCTGCTTAGTAGTGTAGCTCTATATTCTTCCCCAGTGATGCATGCATAATCCCCCTAATTCATGTTTGCGTTCCTTTTCTGTTAGCTAGATTTACAATTTCAACCTTTCCTCTATAAGATTTTCACGAGTTCCATGTTACAAACACCATGTTGAATTAATGAAAGATCTTTTTCTATATATATATATATCTATGTGTTGAGAATCACCATGAGCTTATTGTAATATATTTTGTGTGATTAAAGTTGCCTGCTTTTAATTTCTAATATTCTAGCAACTAAGCATGTCGTGCATAAATACGTAATAACCATAAACTTACATGCAATTTTAAGCAAGTACAGAAAAGAGATCGATTTCAAATTCGCATAAATGCCTCCCAGAGTCGAACGAATGGGACCCAAGTCTCGTTATCTTTACAAATCATTTTTTACAAGTATTTTAGCACGACTATACTACGATTTCCGATGATTTTGAAATGGGTGAAAATGGCCACTGTCATGGGGATAAACTTTCAAAATGTTCATCCGCACTTTTCTCCAATCTAACCACTTTGGCCTACCTCGGAAGAGTACCTGCAATCACAGTAAGATCAGAGAAAAAGTGAGATAAAAGTTAGGTAAGGTGGAAAAACATGGAAAAAAAGAACTAAAGAGCATTGCCTTCTCGGCAATGGAGCCAAAATGATGTGGGCATGTTTCACGAATTAAAATTGGGGTTCAGAGGACCCATCGTCGTAGCTTGCAAAACACATCTATCAGATAAAATTTATAACTGAAACTCGAAAAGTGAATCCCAGGTCGAATACGAGGAGGCAAACATTTGGTTTTGAAAATCTGCATTTCACTTTTTATTTGCTTTTGTCATTTTTGTGTTTTATAATTCTTTTTGAAATTTTCTAGAAAGCAGGAGATCAGATCGACAATTGTTTATCTAACAAATCTGCTTGCAAAATATAAGAGAGAAAGAGAGAATCATGTATATTTTAGAACCAAATGTTTGCTACAACTAGTAAAGCCGGAAAGATTACACTACAAAAGCAATAAAGATAGATAGAGGTAAGAGAATCCCCCTCGATGGTTGCTCAAAGGATGACTCATTCTGACATCGCCTGGAGGAAGATGTTGAGGAATGGGACGAAGGAGGACATAGCCAGAGGACGGAGGATGGGGAAGGATGGCGTTGCGGCACGGATCTTCTTCCCGAAGCGACGTGAGAACACAGCCACAGGATGCTCCACGAATGAGAATGAGAGGTTGGAAAACTATTTTCTGTTCTACTCTAGAGGAGCATCCTAGGCTTGGGAGCTCTCTTTAGAGCCTTGGAGGTGGTGAGAGGAAGAAGGGAAGAGATTGTTTGGAATTGAAGATCTGTTCCTTCAATTCGTTTGCTGGCATGCACGTGCCATTAGTGAAAGCTGCAAGTGTCACTAAAGGCCTGTGTCGCTGAAGATCCGTCTGCTTCTCATGCTCTGCTAGTGCTATGCTCGCATGCCTATCATACGCAGTGTCGCATGGGTGAACATGCTGGCGCTTGCGCCACGTTGCTGCTGCGCACTGGTGCGTAGCCTGGTGCGCACGCTTGTGCTAGCCAGTGTGCTGGCGTCCTTCATTGAGGAATTGTGGGGGCTGCATGGATTCAAACCCATGCCCTCCCCTCTATGATAAGTGCTTTTGCCACCACTCCATGCTCTTCACTTTGTCAAGAAAAGTGAATCTCTTGCACCGGTTGGGAAGGTGGCGTGGATGGCATCTTAGCCGTTGGATCAAGATGCAACGGCTGAGAATTGATGATGTAGATGAAGAGGAGATGGTGTTGGGACTGTTGGCTATAAATCCTCTTCCCTCCTGACCACAGAAAGGATGCAAGTAACCTATACTATATACAACTATTCTACATGCAGAATGATGCATGCTATGTAATACTTATAACATTAAATGCAAATCTAAGCCTAGGAACATTTATGAATAGGCATTTTAACCAAGTAAATGTGTCTACATAACTCTGTCTTAGAGTGCACAGCAGGAATATGAATCGTATACTAGGGTTTCAGATTCTCAACTCGAAAAATCCCATGTCAAAAGTCGTAAAGAAGTATGCGTTTTGAGAAGATATTCAAGACAAAGTCCAAAGTAAAGATTAATGCTCTCATTTACGTACACTATTTACAATATAAATATTTATATATTTTTTATTTTTGACCTAAAGAATTCTTAACCCGATAAATTATTAAGTATTAAATAAGGTCCTTAACAAATTTCTTGAAAAATTCGTATGAAAAATGTAATCCCCCATAAAAGGAAAATATTTTTGATATTTTTGTTTTTATATTTTTATGTTTTATCAATTTTTCAACTTTTATCTCTTTCCAAAATTTTAAAATTTGTAGGTTTTTCAACATGTTTCTTCTTTTGTCTATTGCTACACTTAAAGTATTAAGATTCACTTTACACCCCCATGCCAAAATCTTACAATGTCCTCGTTGTAAAGAAGGTCGAAAAGGACTCTACACTTCACTTAGTATGTTCTGATGGAAGGAGTCGTAAATAGGAGATCAATAGATCCCAAGGTGGATGATTTCTACTTTGACAAAAATCGGAGGGGTCAGAAGAACTAAGTGAATAGTCAGTAATAAAGAAGTGATTTGATAAAGCACAACTCAAGTGTAAAAGTAAACAAAAGCAAGAGAAAAAAGGAAACAGCTATATACAGATGCTAAGTTTTACGCCTTTAGCTAGGTGTAAACTCTAGTGAAAAGTAACTCCTGTAACTAAATGGATATGATATAAAATGAGGGAGTGAAGGAAGAATTAGCAGAAATCAATATAACAAAAAAACCACCCATAATCAGAAGTGTCAAAGATAACCTCTCCCTGAATTGCCTTGATAGATCCCACAAAACCAAAATCTAATTCTCGTGAAAATCTCAAGATAAGAGTTGATTTCCTTGATGATAGATTTGATTTGGTTCAAGGTAAAGAAAATAAATGAGTTGAAACAAAAGGCATAGGCTTAGCAGTAAATCAATTCCGATTTTGAATGATAGGAGGATCATTTTGGTACAGCAAAGATGTTGTTGATGTGGGTTTGGTAACTCACTTTCGGGAGGTGCAAAAGATGGGTTTTGATTCGAACCAATGGCTTGATTAACTACAAGTGCTTGTCCTTGATACCTAGGATGTGGCAAACTCCTAGGGTTTTGAATTAGCTGCAATGGAAGAGTACCTTCCTAATGAGATTCAGCCAACTGTGTGATCTAATTTCATAAATTAGCTATCTTAGTCATACATTGCCTTTGGATCTCAACTAGAGCCTTAGCATTACATTGCTAGCTCTTAGTCACAACTCTCAAAATCTTCTTGAGTTGGGAGTCCCTATTTGGCCTTGAATAGTTTTACATATTTGCACGGGCAGGCCTCAGTTGTTGTTGCTGAGAAGACAACGTAGGTAGGTTTTGACAGGTCTGAGAATGATAATTAGGTCTTTGATTGTGATCAACCCCATGAGAAATTTGGGTGGTTTCTCCATCGAAGGTTATAGGTGTTCAAATATGAGTTAAATCTCGAATCATTCTCCAGGATGACGTAAAGATTGTAAGGTTCACCATGTTTTCTACAGCTGAAAGTGGGGAAACAACAGAGAAAGATAGGACAAAGGTCCCTCCATGGGTTGGAATAGAAGTAACTCAAGGTATAAGGATCTTGTATATCCAGATTATTCATAAATTCCCACCATGTGGGAATTTACGAAACAAGTAGATGCAAGGGATTCGTAGCAAGTAGAGGTGTAAGATTCTTCATCGAGTTACGAACCTCATCAAGATGCTTGGCTATGATATCTACTTTATCTAGTTTCTCTCCAATAATCTCTAAATCCCATAAATTGGATTGATTCATGATCTCATGGGTGCCCTTTAGATTCATGCTTCCTCTACTAAATTGGTTCATGGAGGCAGAATTGACAAAGTTCTCCACCATTCCCATAAGGAGTTTGTGAGCAGATTCCTCATCATGATTCAAAAAGCTACACCCACAAAAGCATCCAGGAGATTCCACATGCTCTTTTGTAAATAGTAGTTGAATATGTGCATGAGTTGCCAATGTGGGATGTCGTGGTGTGGGTATTTCCTAAGTAGATCATGGAATCATTCCCATGGTTTCTGCATAGGTTCTCCAAAATTCTATGTAAAAGTCATGATGGATTCCCTAAGTGCATTGGTTCGACCTATAGGGAAGAATATCTTTAGAAAAGTAGCTTCAAGTTCAGCCTAAGATGTAATTACTCAAGTTATGGAGTGATACCAGCAGGCAGCTTTATCCTTTAAACTAAAGCAGAGCATCTTCATCAACAAGATTTCCTAGTTTTGATTCTATGGACCCAAAATCTGAGATAGATTTTTCATATCTTCAATGTACAAAAATGGATCCTCAGATGCATGTCTGTGAAAGTGCGAGATAATACTAATGATATTTGGCTTAAGCTCACGGTCATTTTACCCTATGGGAATCCTAACACATAGCTCCCCTTGGGCGTTAGAAGGATTGCAATAATCTCTGAGCAAGGGACTAGGTGGAGGACATGGAATGTAACTAGGATCCATCTCAGGTCTATGGGACTAAAGATTTTGGAGAGCAACCATCAACAGATTGATCTAACGATTCTACTCCAGCATCTGGAGGTTTTGGCAGATATCAAAAGGTGACATCTCCTCTTGACCAGAAGAAGAAAGCATCTCGAGATTCTCTGGTTGATCAATGAGATCAAAGGCAGGAAAGCCAGATGTAGTAGATAAGATAGAGTACTACACAGGAGCAATGGGTCTCGGTAGATCTGTCAATTGAGGGACAAGGGGCAGTCTCAACGATCACCTCCCATACATAAACCATAAAAATGTCAAAAGGTACACTCACACCATCGCGATAAGTAGCGGCAAGCAAAACCCAAACACAGTGAACAAAAATGAAATTTCTTCTTTTCAAAGGAATAGAAGACATAGAATATGTAGAAAAATATGCGAAGATGCAAACATATAGTATATCAGTATAAAGTTGTGTCTTGTATGTCCACGTAATGAGTATCTTGTAAGCTGAAAACTCCAAGGTCTAGGATCGAGACCTCTCCATTCTAGCTCCTTGAGGCTCTAGAAGTGAGATAGACTTGTTGATCTTCAACCAAGGCCTTACGAGGTGAAAGGAGGGAAGGTAGAAGGACTTAGTTGTGTGTCTGTAGAGTGATTGCACTATGTACGCAATAGCATGCAACATATAGTGATGAAAAACTCACACACAAGTTCGCAAATAGAGTATGACACAAGTTTTATAATATTCTCCTTTTTAATGAATGTCTTCAAAAATGAAAAGAAGATATAATGTGTTCACTTTTTATCTTTTCAAACAAAAATGTGGTCTTGCTTATAAAGTCAAAGATGGGGATCTACGTCGATTTCTGTGTACTCTATCTCCTCAAAAGATAATATTGAAATAGATACTAGCAGATAGAATGTACTCCTAATAGTGTATGCCTTGATAAAACTGCTAGTCATATCATAATGTATTTATGTATTTTTTTATATCAAATCTAAATCCACAGACAATCTACACTTAAACTAAGGAAAGAGTATCTCACAAAGTATAGAAAAACTGTGGGATATACAAGGAATACCAGGAAATGTCGGAATAGAAAACCCATCTTCTTTATGACTAGGTAGTGCACTCATGCCAACATCGTGTGTGTGCATCTCCGACAGCATGCAACCATCACCGTGCAGCACCCTCACTGCCATCACTAGCAACCACCACCGCATTAACACACCAGCAACCACTTTCACAATTTTAGGATGTTCGGGAAGCCTCTTGGATGTCAAAAGCCTCTTTACCACCTTCTTCCTGTTTGTTTCTTCTTCCTCTGTTTCTCCTCCACTTTAACGAAACCTACCACCATCATTGCACCACTGCCCTCCCTCTCGCCTGCGTGCAACCTAGTCTCTAGTAGTGCACCACCTTCCAAAGAGGCTGCATGCAACCCATCGTTCAGCAGCTGTGTGTGCATCCTCCAGTGCTCCCCCTTGCCTCCGGTGCTCGTGCTCCCATCGGTTGCACCTCCACCACAGCCGTAGCAACACATGTACAGCTACGTGTTCTCCACCGACGCCCCTGCGGCGGCACCCCTTCGGCAGCATGCCCCCGCGCACCCGCACCCCCTGCAGCGCACCATCACTTCCCACACTCGACCAGAATCGTGCTCGTGCACCACATTCTCCTCGCATGCAAGTGCCCACCACCATTCTTGCGCTGCGCAAAACAGGGTTGCCACACACCCAACATCTGCCCTAGCCATCTCTGTGTGCACAGTGTACGCCTCCTTACTACCATCCTAGCCATCTCTGCCCGTATTCTGTGCGTGTGTGGCCCTCAGTAGCTCCACGCTGCGCACAGCCACAGCAGCAGCCACCTCTAGCACCCGTCTCCTCGCTATTTCCCCTCACCTCCAGATTGTGCAGCATGCCACATCGACACACACCCACGCTCTCTCACCCCATGCACTACCAACTCATGACAATCTCCTCTCTGTACCTCCAGCAGTAGCAGCAGGAAACACCCAACATACCCACCGCCGTTTCCTCCTCGCTGCAATCACCTCCGGCCGTCTTTTGCCTTGCTGCTACCGCCACCTCTGGCCATCCTTTGCCATGCAGCCACCACCGAGTAGCCCTCAGACCACTCGACCCTTAGTGAGCTTCACACTCCCAGCCATGGTCTCCTCCATGCGAGCGAGCAAGGCAAAGTACTTTCCTCATTTTTCTACAGGAACCATGGCATTGGTTTTTACATTTCTTGCCATTAACACTTAATTCCTTTATAATTAAATCAATTAAGTATTATGTGATTTTGATGAGAATGCTCCTCTTTCGTAAAATGACTATTGCAACATTATCTTACATGATGCCCTTCATTTAAAAGGTTTTCTTGGATTTATTCTGGGGAAGTCATGCTCTAGTGGCATTTATGTTTACGGTGACTGTTTTTATCAAACTTTATTTAGAATTTCATGATCACCATGTTATTAAGCATAAATATAACTTTGAGTGATTTCTCTAAAAGGAGGTTTGAGTTTGATTATGATTCTATTGCTTGGGAGAATATATTTGAGAATTTCTGCTTGACATCTTGTGCGAGTTTTTAATAGGCCATTGCCTCCTTATGGGTACGACCCACTTCTAATTGAGTGGTTATTTAATTATTTTGATTAGTCAATTTTCCACCACTTGGAAATATTTTGACAAATCATCTTAATCTTCATTTTACAAAGTGAAAAATTCATTTTACAAAGCGAAAAATTGACTCATCACTCATCCAATCAACTTTTATTTTCGAGCTGCTCCTAAGTCAAATCCTCGGGAAAACCTTTTAAAAATAGAAAACTTTTTGGCGTTATTCTTCATTACGTGCACTGAATCAGACCAGTGTATGCTTTTTGTGTGCCTAGGTTACCAAGTCTGGCAAACCAAAGGGTAAGCAATGAGGCCGAATATTCCCTAAGCCTTAGACTTAATACATCAACCTCACAACTTGCTCAACCTCTTGAAGAATAGTCTAGATTGTAGTGATCGGGTTTTTACGTGATTAGTAATATGCGATTTTTATAAGTCATTGCAATGTGCAAGAATCGAGTTGCTTTTAAATTTGTAAGACCTAGCTAGTGGAGTATCGATGGTCATCCAAGGAGGCAACCTTTGCAAAAATTGATCTCTTACTTGAAAATGCAGAAATCAACTTTCTTTTTAGGTTTTTCAATATTAAATTTTTAGGGTTTTGAAATAATAGGAAATCACACTTTTAAACAAGGAAAGAGACTAACAACTATAAGCTAACCCAAAGGTGACTAGAATTGCCTCTCCCTAAGCTCACTCTAGGCACATGGAGGTCTAGAGTAATTAGGGTAAGGGAGTGAAAAAGTACTAGAAACAATATTATAAAAGAAAATGTGACAAAAATTGAAAAGAAGGCAACTTTGATTTTATGGAATTGTGTTTTACAAAAACAAGTAGAGGAATGCTTCTACTTGAAATTGGAAATAAAGTCTAAAAACACAAATCCTCTTACAAAATCTCATGAAGATGACAGTGTTCTTGCTCTAAGCCTAGCTTCTCCTTGGCTTGAAAAGAAGATCTCCTTCTTCTCCTTCCTTGAATAGCTCCATCGAAGTGTGGTCTCCTCCGAGCAAGCCCATTGGGGGTGTGCCTAAACTACTCCAAAGGTGGATGGCTTCCACCACAATGTCTCATCCAAGGTGGGTGCGGACCACCCTCAAATCATCCTCCTAGGGTAGGCATGTACCCTAGGTATTCTCCCTTTGCCTAGCTTCTTTCCTTGGCTGGGGTGGGCAAAAGAGAGATAAGAAGAGGGGAAGGCACCAAGGTGACAGAGTGTCCCCTTAAACTTCTTCTTCATCTTCTTCCCTTGGCTACCTATGGAAGGTGGAAGTGTAGGTAGAAAATTATGTAGCCAAAGGTGAATTAATGGTAGTGGGTGTTGATCTTTTTATAGTAGTGGAAGGGGGATAAGGGTTGTTGATGGATGTAGGGTTAAGATGGCCTATGGGTGCAGTTAGGAGATCTTAAGGTTGATAATGGGTGGCGCCAAAATGGGTGAATGCTTCGTATTTGGCGGCAACCCTTGTTGGCTACTAGGGTTAAGGATTGATGGTGGTAGGGTTAGGTGGTGTGTAGGGTATGTGTAGGGCAAGGATGGTGGTGTAGGGTGGTGGTTGGTGAATGGAGGGTAGAAATAAGGTGGAGCCAAATAGAGGGATGTATGAAGTGGTGGTTATGGTGGGGTTAAGTGCTTTTGGCACCACTTTTGGATGGTTAAGGAAGAGGGTTAGGTGGCCCAACTAGGGGTTCTAGAAGGTGTGTAGGTGTAGGGTAGGGATGGCCTTATAAGGTGGTGGTTATGTTGTGGATGGCTGACGGTATTTGGCACCAAGTGTAAGGATGTGTTGGGGTGTGTTTTGGTGGGTTAAGTGGTGTTGCCATCAAGTGTAGCAGGCTTAAGGGTGGCGCCACTAGATGGATGGTGGAGATAGGTTAAGGGGGGATGTGTAGGGTGTATGATGGGGCTTAAAGTTGGCGCCAGCTTGAAAGGCTGTGGAGGATCTTTCGGTGCCACCTTGAAAGGCTGTGGAGGATGGTTATGGGTAATTTTGGAGGGAAAATTAGGTTGCCTTTGGTTGTGGTGGAGAGAAGGGTCATGAAGGTTGGCGGCATCAACTAGGAGTGGAGTAGTTAGCCTGCTTAGGTGGTAGACTTGGAGTAGTGGTTAGGGTGAAGTTAGCTTTGGGTTTAGATGGATGGCCATGGAGGTGGAGTTGGTTTTGAGCTTAGCTAAGCTAGCTAAGCTAGCTTAACTAATGCTTGAGTAGAAGAAGAGGTAGGAAGGATTCGGGTTTAGGGAGGAGGAGCTGAGGGAGTAGCCTTCAGCTACCCTAAAGCTTGTAGGAGCTACCATTTGTTGAAGAAGTCCTCGTAGGAGATCAACTACTCTACTTTTACTGGCTAGCTCTTTCCTAACTACTAAATTTAGTAGGTTGGGTTGGCTTGAGTTGGTATCAACAATTTTGGTGCTGGGGTAAGCAAGTTGTGAAGTCCTCTACTGACCTAGCTTAGCTAGCTACAAACTACTAGCTAAGTTAAGTTGATTGGAGCTCCTGCAAAATAAGAGGAGCTAGGTGGAGGTGGGATGAGTTGAGCTAGAGTAGGAATAGAATCATGTAAGCTCAGTCGAGCTAGCTCCGGCTCCCAGTGAACTGATTGGAGCAAAGATGAGCTAGACTCAACCAAGTTGAGCTGAATCTGAGCTGATGCCAACTTAGTTGAGCTAGCTAGAGCTCCGAGTGAGCTAAATGGAGCTAGGATGAACTGGACTCAACTAAGTTGAGTTGGATCTGAGCTGAATTGAGATAGGTTTAGCTTGGATGAGCTGCCATCCAGCCAAGATGAGCTAAATGTAGCTAACCTTTACCCAAGTAAGCTGGCATCTAGATATGAGGAGCTGGATCTAGCTGAGTTCCAGCTGAATTGAGCTTCTTCTTCTCCATTTGCCTTCAACAGTGTTAGGGTTGTAGGTTTCTACATATCTATATTAAACCTAAAACTCAAATAAACATGTTAAAAAAATAAAATAATGCAATGCATGCCTAACCTATGTGATGCCTAAATGCAGCCCAAAAACCCATTTCCGGAGTTGAAATCCTAAGGGCTTGATCTATTTTAGGCCATAAGAGTGATGATAAAGTAGCATTTATCACACCCCCATGCTTACCTTTTTCTATTCTCTTAGCAAAACATATTTTCTCAAAATGGAATTCTTGGGAAGTTTAATTTTTTTCAACTTTTGAGGAGAAAGAGATTATGGGACCTTGGTTGATTAAAGCACAGGAGGTACAGGATTTGTTAAAGGTAAACATTGGGATTTATTTTCAAATCAAAAAATTAGACGAATCAGGATCAATATATCCTTTAACAATTCTAGATTAACCCCTTGTTAATTTAGATGACTCGAAATTTTTGTAGTTAGGACTTTTTTGGCTCTTGAATCCAATTCGCAACTTGCAATAACCTTTAAAACCTTTTGCTTGTCCTTGTCGAAAGACAATAATTACAAGGTCGTGTTTGTGGTTTAAAACTTTCTTTTTGTCTCCCCTAAGCTTATTCTTAGCTTAGTCTTATAACAGATGTGTCGGGATCATCATTCCCATTACCAATCCTTGAGGAGGCTCTGACACCAGTACTTCGAGATAGCACTGTCCATGACACCACCTAGGAGCTTATAACCCTAAAACAAAATGTAGCGTAAAGGGGTGCTCTAAGTAAACTCAACCTCTTGCTCCAACACTATGGGTAGAGCACCATCCAAGACACTTGGGTTACAAAAGTATGCCTTAATGTTCCAACTAGAGATATGAAATACGGACTTAGAGCAGCGTTGAGGCGGTAACATATTTTCATCGTGTCCTTAAGGGAGGCATTTTCCTCCTTCTCGCCGGTGGGAACTCAAACCAATGATTTGCTTCAGACTTTTACTAAGGCCAAATAAATGGTTTTTCTAATTTCTAATTTCCAATTATCATTTAGGTGTTGGCTTGTGTGTGAATTTTGACACAAGAAATTTTGCATGATATGCACGTTTTTGATTCAGAAACTAAGCCGGATACTTTCCATGTTACAAACAGGGATCAGGTCACGTAAACTATCATGACTTCTGGCGGAATTTTAGAGAAGGATATTTGATCTTGTCTAAAGGCAAACATTGAAATTCTAATAATTGGATCCATACCTTTATCCCTAGTTTGTTAAAGATTAAATCCCATTGTACGAAAAGTGAATGTTCAACCTTAGTCCAGATTTGAAGATTTCTTCAAAAAGTTTTCAATATTTTTATTTTTTTGGGTATGCAAGTAGAAAGTAAGAAAATTGCATGCTTTTTTTTGGGTTTTTGTATGCATGCAGAAAATGAGAAAAATAAAAAATGCATATTTTTGGGTTTTGAATATCATTATTTGATCATTTAAATTTAAAAGTACCCTCCCATGCTTAAGATGTTGCATGTCCACATGCGAGAGGAAGGGAAAGGAATGCACCTTAGTGTAGACGGTCGGAAACAGGATGATCAAAACCACTGAAAGAAATAAAAAAGGAAAGCAGAAAAAATGATGGGTTACCTCTCATCCAGTACTATCTTTTATGCCATTTAGCTAGGCATGATGTGCATTAATGATTAGCAGTGGTTGGGTCGGATAAATCAATTGTTTCTGAAGGAAGTTTCAGGGTGTTATCAAGATTGGTCTTTAAACGTTAGCCATTGACTAGAAAACTAGTATTAGTTTTACGATCGAAAAGTTCAACAATGCCTTAAGGATACGTTTTGAGGACAATAAAAGGGCTCGTCCATTTAGATTTTAGTTTGCTAGGAAAAATACATAATTGTGCATCAAAAAGCCAAACATGTTGATTGACGTGAAAATGCTTCTGAACAATATATTTATCATGAAATTTCTTTGTTCTGCCTTTGTAAATCTATGCATTTTCATAAGAAAAATTATGTAATTCTTCTAGTTCGGTTAACTTTTATTTCCTATGGATACCGGGTTTAGATAAATCCATATTTAATTATTTTATTGCCCAAAAATCCCTATGTTCAAGTTCTACCGGGAGGTGGCAAGCCTTCCCAAAAATTAGTTGGAAAGGACACATGCCAAGCGGAGTTTTAGAAGTAGTACGGTAAGCCCATAAAGCATTGTCCAATTTAGTGGACTAGTCTTTATGATCGATCCTAACCATCTTTTGTAAAATATTTTTTATTTCCCGGTTACAAACTTCTACTTGGCCATTTGTTTGGGGTTGATAGGGAGTAGAAATTTTATGATTAACCGTGTATTTAGAAAGAAGGTGACGAAAATGTGAGTGAGTGAAATGTGATCCTCCATCACTATTGTTGGCCTTAGGAATGCCGAACTTGGGAAAATATTTTTCTTTATGTATTCGACAACCACACGATGATCATTGGTGAAGGTGGGTATTGCCTCAATCCATCCAGATACGCAGTCAACTACGACTAGTATATACAAATATCCACCATAATTGATGAATGGTCCCATGAAGTCGAAGCCCCATACATCAAAAATTTCAACCTCTAAAATTGGATTAAGGGGCATCATATCCTTCCGAGTCATGTTAGCAATGCTCTAGCAATGCACATGGGATCGAACAAAAGTATGACCATCTTTGTGCAAGCTGAGCTAGAAGAATCAAGAATTTAGGGTCCTAGATGTTGTTTTCTTGCCTGAAAAATGTCCACCACAGGCCATTTAGTGAAAATGTGTCAGAATATCATGAATTTCTGAATCAGGGACACATCGTCTAATGACCTGATGGGCACAAATGTGGAAAAGGTCAGGCTACTGCCAACAATTGTATTTAATATGAGGAAAGAACTTATCCCTTGTGGCTTTTGGCCAATCAGAGGGGTTTTGTTCTATTGCTAGGTACTTTGCAATGGGTGCAAACCAAGGGAGAGTATTGGTAGCTAAGATGGTCTCATCAGGGAATTTATTAGGGGGGTCAACATGTCATTCGTCATAAGACGACCGAGATGATCGGCCACTACATTTTGCAATCCTACCTTATCCTTGATTTCCAGGTCAAATTCCTGGAGCAACAGGATCTTACGAATAAGGCAGGTTTTCACATCTTTTTTGTTCAGCAAATATTTAAGTGGTGAGTGGTCGGTATATACGGTCACATGTGCCCTATGAGATAAGATCAAAATTTTTTTAGGGTGAAGACAATGGCAAGAAATTCTTTCTCAGTAACTGTGTAATTCCATTGTTCATCATCAAGGGTCTTGCTAGCATAATAGATCACAATAGGCTTGTCAATTCTTTGCCCTAGAACTATGCCCACAACAAAATCAGAGGCATCAGTCATGAGTTCAAAGGGACAATTCTAGTTAGGTCCCTGTAAAATTGGTGCCTCTGTAACATCCTTCTTGAACTTCAGAAAACTCTCCAGGAATTGGGCATTGAAATCAAACAACCGGTCTTTGGTAAGTAATTGAGTTAAGGGCTTAGAGATCAAGGGAAAATTTTTTATGAAATGGTGATAGAAACCCACATGGGCTAAAAAAGATCGAATCTATTTTACTGTAGTGGGTGATGGGATTTTAGAGGTAACATTGATTTTAGCTCGATCTACTGCAATTCATTTTTTAGAAATGGCATGGCCCAAGACAATGCCTTCTTGGAACATGAAATGAGTTTTTTCCCAGCTGAGGACGAGATTAACTTCTATGCAATTTTGAAGGATTCTTTCAAGATTCCAGAGACAAATGTCAAAAGAATCTCCAAAAATAGAGAAATCATCCATGAAGACTTCCAAACATTCAAATACTAGGTCTGAAAAAGCTACAAGCATACACAGTTGAAAAGTTGCTGGTGCGTTGAAAAGATTGAAGGGCATTCTTTGGAAAGCAAAGGTTCTAAAGGGGCAGGTAAAGATAGTTCTGTTTTGGTCCTTAGCATGGACCGAAACCTAATTATAGCCAGAATAATCATCAATGAAACAGTAGGTATCATGTCTAGCTAAGCACTCTAGGATTTGATCAATAAAGGGGAGCAAAAAATGGTCATTCTTGGTGGTGGAGTTAAATTTTCTGTAATCGATCCACATGCACCAAGAAGAAGTGGTCCGAGTTGCTATGTCTTCCCCATGTTCATTGGTGACAACTGTTAGTCTTGCCATTTTAGGAGCTACTTGAGTAGAACAAACCCAGGAGCTGTCAAAAAAGGGGTAAATGATGTTGGCATCAAACCACTTTATAATCTCCTTTTTCACCACCTCCTGCATAGTTGGGTTCAGACGCCTTTGTGGTTGATAGGAGGGGCGAGAATTATTTTCGAGATAGATGTGATGGGTACAATAGGACGAATGAATAACCTTAAGGTCAGAAAGGGTCCAGCAAATAGCTTTTCTGC
Source organism: Thalassia testudinum (assembly GCA_037157565.1). NCBI lineage: Eukaryota > Viridiplantae > Streptophyta > Magnoliopsida > Alismatales > Hydrocharitaceae > Thalassia > Thalassia testudinum. The sequence goes on from JAZHRO010000072.1 coordinate 12,115,483, forward strand.
AGTTACTCAAAACCCGGAGAAGTTTTTCCTCTTGTGCCCTAGTAATTCTAGAGTTGATAATTAGGGGCATGGTTTGATTCGGGCCTAGGAAAACATATTTACGTGAGTCAGGCAAAGGTTTAAGCTCAAGTTGATGGCTCGGCTCTGATAAAATTTCTGCCTTAGGAGTTAGAGGTGAAGTGAGGGAAGGGGTCCACTGGAGTGTTAGTTGAAGAATGTGTAGTTAGGGTTGGAGGATGGGATGAAGTGGATTGCTCAGGAACCGTGTTAATGGCAAAGTAGGAACCCATGCATGAAATTTGCAATGTTTGCTCCATTATATTTTCAATCTTGAAATCCGAGTCATCAAAGAAATCAGGTTCTTGGAATTGCCTAGAAGTTTGGAAAATATCTAGGGTCAGATTCACCGCCACACATGATCTTTTTTTTCTAGAATCGCAATCAATATTTTCATGTGCGGTGGCTAAGAATGGTCTTCCAAGAATTATAGGAGCATACTTATAGCTTCTGGTACCTGTACATCCAAGACTAATTCCCCTGGACATGGACATGGACATCCTCTACAATTCCCATTGGTTTGATTGTAGATCGATGTGCTAATTGAAAAGTAACCTCGATAGGTTTTAATTCTCTGATCTTAAATTCCTCGAAAACTACCATGGGAATAAGAGTAATTAAGGCACCGAGATCAGGTAATGTGTGATCAAAAGAATTGTCATTAATGACTACTTAAATCAAGGGAGTGCTTAGATCTTTTCTCTTAAGAGGTAGTTTTCTCTGCACAACTGAGCTTACTGTCTCTGGAAGGATCACCTTTCCAAGGTTTCGTGGCTACCTTTTAGGAGTACACAAATCTTCAAAAAACTTGGCATAGGAAGGGATATATTTTGAGGCATCTTAGAGAGGGATATTGATTTCTACTTGCCCAAAGAGATCCATTAATTCCTTATTAGTGGGCCCGAATTTCTTTTTCTTTGTGTGTGAAGAGTAAAGGGCTTGTGGAAAGGGTTCTAGGTTTTCCTTTTTTGCATTTTCAGGTTCCTGAACGGGGTTAGACGAGGGAGAAGAGTCTATCTCTTTTTCATTGAAGCGGGTTCCTCGAGCAGGCAAGGGATCTTGAGTGGTTTTCCCATTCCTCAAAATAACTGCATTTGCAGTATGGTTGTTTCTAGGAGGAGGATGAGAAGCCTGACTGTGATTGAAACTCAGGGGGTGCTGAGGTGTTGGGTGAATGGGTTGACTGGGATGTCCACCTTGAAACTGATTTCGTTGATTGTTAGGGTTAGTCATTGGTTGGGAAAGCAGATTGCCAGTAGGTCAACGATCATGAGTAACCTTAACTTGATGTTGCAAGTTGGTTATCATGTGGGTTACTTCTGTCATTTAATTTTGCATACCCTACATAGTCTCCATGACCTTGATGTTAATATCTTCCTGGGATGGCCCAGGTTGATATGTGGGTTGCCCATAATTCCTAAATTGATTTTGTTTGGGAAACAAAATTGAGTTCGGAGCTTTCTAAGTGCGATTCAGATTGCTCCTCCAATTTTGATTGTAGGTGTTGGAAGGGTTTCTAAATTCCTCCTGGAGAGCATAGATATTTTTAGTGGTGGGATCAAGAATATCTTGATTCAGGTAATCAAAATTCCTAGTCATATCTTATGTAAAATCAACAGAAAACTACTGTTCGACAGGTGTGGCATCAATGTTGTGCAGATTTCTCTTCTGAGAAGGTGTGGATAGTTAAGGCGTGGAGAGTTAAGTTGCGGAGCTTGTTTGTGAGTGAGCTTTTCTTCCATTTTTTTTCTAGTGGATTTGCATCTAGTCCAATCCTTGAGCTATATGTGTAGATCATCTTGAGTGACTGGAATAGAGGTGGATTTGGAGTCAATTTCATTGACTCTGAGTTTACGGTTTTGAGTTCCATTGAAAGTGTCCATTCAAGTTATATTAAATGAGTTTTCACTCATTTCTTCAAAAAGGAGGTAGGCACTTTCGATGTCTTCATTAAGGAAATTGTCCCCACATGAGGCATCCATGAATCTCTTTAATTAATCTTCTAATCCGTGATAGAAGATATGCACTAGTTGCCATTGTGGAATTTCATGGTGGGGACTTCTAAGAAGTTCTTAGAATCTTTCTCAAGTTTCATGGAGGGGTTCACCATTTTCTTGTTGAAAGGTCATTATGGATCTTCTTAATGCATTAGCATGATCGATCGGAAATTTTTTTTTAAGAAAAGTGGCTTTTAGTTGGGGCTAGGAGGTGATAGGGTGCCTAACAGTTCTAAACCAGTGTGAAGATTTATTTTTTATCGAGGGAGGGAAAAGTCTCATGAGCCACATGCCTTCCTGCACATTGCAGGAATAGGTCTTTGAGTAAGGACAGTTAATTCCTCGAGATGATAGAAAGGGTCCTCTCTCAGAAGACCACAAAAATATATGACTAGGTATAGAATAACTGGTTTGATCTAAAAATCCCCTTGTGGTATGACCACCCTGGTCTTTCCTCATAATTCGAATGATCATAAAAATCCTAAAGAGGAATGATAGGCAATTAATGGGGTAGCAGGTTTTGCCCTTGGTTGGCTAGGTTTATCATAGTCCTAGCCAAATTTTCTTTGTTTTGCTGAAGTCAAACCAAATGGTCGGCCATAAGGGCAAGGGAGTTTGCATTTGATTTTGGATTTGAGGGCCACCTGGCCCTGCAAGGTTTTCTAGTTGATCCAAATGAGGGAGGTTAGGGATGGGGAACTCAGCTTATGGGTTGACTAACGAGTTAGATGCAGAAGCAGAATTTGTTTGTCGATTTCCCAGGTTTTCCACATTAACAGTTAAGGAAGAAGAAAACAATGACTTTTTGATGCGAGGGGCAAAATCAGATGGTCCCTTGAGATGTGGTTTTGGGACCTTCGCCTGTGCATGCACTTTTAATGGAAGAAATGGATGGGAGGAGAAGAGAAAGAGAGAGAGATGAGAGAAAGTGTGCAATTCAAACAAACAAACCTACTCTTATCCAAGGGTTGACTCCTTAAAACCTAAGACTTGGGAACCCAATAGGTAAGATATTATCAGGTGAACCCAATTCCAAAAAAAGAACCCAGCTAGACTAAAGAGGTGGCTTAGGCCTAAGCATTTCCTCGGAAAATCACCAATGGCTTGTGTAAACCCTTACCCGTCGTTTAACCTTCCTCTAAGTCTGTCCCCGCATTATCTAAGAGAATTAGGAGCGCTTAGTGACGTTAAATGCCAGATATCAAGCCTAATTGAATGAAGTCCTTAAGTGGTCAAATGACCACTTGTTTTAAGTTCGGCTTGGGTGTCTAAATGTGTATGGGAATAGGGAGGGTGTTAATTGGGGTAACGCCCTATTATTTCAATTATTTTAGTGTGTGCAGGATTGAAAAAGTAATTCCAAAAGCAATCAAGTTGTCACACAAATTTGATGTATTTCTATTTTTTAGGATTTGATTTAGCTTAATGTGTTTTAGCATTTTCTTTTTAAGTTTTCGAAGAGGTTTGATATCTATAAAGAAAGAGAAATCAAGTTGTATTTGTGAAGGTAGATTTCCTTTATATTGTGGGGCTACAAATCAAGAAGAAACCCTAGTTGAATTGGATCCTTAAAAAGAAATTTACTACCAATGAATCTCTTTTAGGCTTTTCTATTTAGGTAGTGGTCCAAACAAGGCAAACAACACAACTAATGTATGGAAAATCAAACAATGATTCAAAAAAATATTCTTATGTGATTTTCGGAATTTGTTTATTATTTTTTAAATACTTTTCTTTACATTGGCGACAAAGTCTATAAATGATACCCGACGGTATTTTGACTTTTTAGTATCACCACCTGCCACGAAAAATAATTTTAATTTCATGCTATGTGTAGAATTTCACAAGGATTAAAAAAAGCCAAATTTTACAAAAATTGGATGAGAATAAAAATTCCTAAAATTTGCATATGGTAGCGAAATAGAGAAGTAAGAGAGGATGACCCCTCTATGGTCCATGAATTTTTAAAAATTACATACAAAGGAAATTACTCTGAAACTTCTAACAGATATTCCTCGCTTGATTTGGAATCACTGGGTGAAATTTCAAGATTTTAAAAGGCTTGTGGTGTCAGGAATTGATTTTTGAAGTCCATACAGAACTCTGGACCTGAAAATCAGAACACCAACACTTAAAGTGGAGTGGTGTTAAATGATGCAAACAAGCAACAAATAGATTTTAAATGTTACCACTACACTTAATTAAGATATTTAGGATCCTGAAAGCCAAGTTTAGTATTTTTTTGTAGTTTTTTAAGAGAAATGTGACAAGTTTTAGATTACCAACTTGAATTTTCACGGGAAGAAAAGTCACTTTAAGCTTTTCGTTCCAAAATCCTGCATCTTTTTAGCAAAACCTATGCACACGAGAGAAAAAGAGATAAGGGGATGAGATCCAATTATCAAGCAAGAGATATAATAATTGTAAAGACGAGCCTCCCCGGCAACAGTGCCAAATTGATCTAATTTTTATGAGATTTGTAATATGCAGTTTTTAGAAGTTGTTGCAACGCACAAAAATCGAGTTGCTTTTAAATTTTTAAGACCTAGATAGTGGAGTATTTAATGTCGTCGAGGGAGGAAACTTTTGCAAAATAGATCTTTTACTTGAAAATGAGAAAATCAACTTTCATTTTAGGTTTTTCAATATTAGATTTTAAGGGTTTTGAAATAATAGGCAATCTCACTTTTAGAGAGAAAAAGGGACTAACACCTATAAGCTAACCCTAAGCTAATAGGAGTAGCCTCTCCCTAAGCTCACTCTAGGCATATGGAGGACTAGAGTAATTAGGGAGAGGGAGTGAAAAGCTGCAAGGAACAGGATTATAAAAGAAAATGCAACAAAATTGAAAAGAATGCAACTTTGATTTAATGAATTGTGTTTTGCAAAAACACAGTGAGGAATGCTTCTACTTGAAATTTAGAACAAAGACTAAAAACACAAATCCTCTTGCAAAATCTAGTGAAGAAGAGAGTGCTCTTGCTCCAAGATTAGCTGCTCCTTGGCTTGAAAAGATCTTGTTCTCTTTCCTTCAATAGCTCCTCCAAAGTGTGGTCTCCTCTTGGCAAGCCCAAGGTGGGCATGCCTAAACTCCTCCAAAGGTGGAAGGCTCCCACCTCAATGTCTCCTACAACGATCGGTGTGGACCACCCTCAAGTCCTCCTCCTACGGTAGGCGTGTAACCAAGGTTCTCCCTTTGCTTGGCTACTCCCCTTGACTGGCGTGGGCACAAGAGAGAAGAGAAGAGGGGAAGGCACCAATGGGACAGAGTGTCCACTTAATCTTCTTCTTCTTCTCTTGGCTATCTATGGAAGCTGGAAGTATAGGTAGAAAATTTTGTAGCCAAAGGTGAATTGGTGGTGTTGGGTGTTGGTCAGTTTATAGGCGTGGAAGGGGGTTAAGGGTAGTTAATGGATGGAGGGTTAACATGGATTTTAGGTGGTAGTTAAGAGATCCTAAGGTTGATAATGGGTGGGACCAAAATGGGGGAATACTTGGTATTCGGAACCAACCATAGGATTGATGGTGGTAGGGTTAGGTGGCTTGTAGTGTATGTGTAGGGTTAGGATGGTGTTGCAGGGTGGTGGTTGGTAAACGGAGGGTAGATATAAGGTGGCGCCAAAAGGAGGGATGTATGAAATGGTGGTTATGGTAGGGCTAAGTGGTTTTGGCACCACTTTAGGATGGTTAAGCAAGATGGTTTGGTGGTGCCAACTATGGGTTCTAGAAGGTGGGTAGGTGTAGGGTTGGGATGGCCTTATAAGGTGGTGCTTATGTTGTAAATTGTTGAGGGTATTTGGTGCCAAGTGTATGGTTGTGTAGTGGCCTTGTAATGGTGGGTTAAGTGCTGTTGGTGCCATGTGTAGGAGGGTTAAGGGTGGCGCCACAAGATCGATGGTGGAGATAGGTTAAGGGTAGATTTGTTGGGCGGATGATGGGGCTTCAAGTTGGCACCACTTTGAAGGGATGTGGAGGCTCTTTTCGCACCAACTGGAAGTGGGTTAAGGTCGTGCTTATGGGTAGTTTTGGAGGGAAAATTTGGTGGCCTTTGGTGGTGGTTGTTTGAAGGGTCATGAGGGTTGGTGGCACCAACTAGGAGTGTAGTTAGCTTGCTTAGGTGGTGGACTTGGAGTAGTTAGTGTGAAGTTAAGTTAGGGTTTGGATGGATAGCCATGGAGGTGGAGCTAGTTTTGAGCTTAGATAATCTAGCTAAGCTAGCTTAACTAATGCTTCAGTAGAAGAAGAGGTAGGAAGGATTAGGATTTAGGTAGGAGGAGTTGTGGGAGTAGCCTTGAGCTACCTTGAAGCTTGTGGGAGCTATCATCTGCTGATGAAGTCCTTGTAGGAGCTCAACTACCCTACTTTAGCTAGCTACTAAATTAAGTACGTTGAGTTGGGTTGAGGTAGTATCAACTATTCTGGAGCTGGGGGAAGCTGGCTATAGACTCGTCTGCTGAGCTAACTTAGCTAGCTAAAACGTAGTAGCTAAGCTAAGTTGAGTGGAGGTCCTGTAAGCTAAGAGGAGCAAGTTGGAGCTGGAATGAGCTGAGTTGGAGTTGGAATGAACTCATGTCAACTTAGTTGAGCTAGCTAGAGCTCCTAGTGAACTGGTTGGAGCTAAGATGAGCTACGCTCAACCAAGTTGAGCTAGATCTGAGCTGATGTCAACTTAGTTGAGCTAGCTAAAGCTACCAGTCAACTGAATGGAGCTAGGATGAGGTAGACTTGACTAAGTTGAGTTGGATCTAAGCTGACTTGAGCTAGGTTTAGCTAGGATGAGATACCTTGAGCTACCATCCTACTAGGATGAGCTAAATGGAGTTAGATGGAGCTAACCTTAACCCAAGTAAGCTGGCATCTAGCTTTGAGGAGTTGGATCTGGCTGAGTTCCAGCTGAATTGAGCTTCTTCTTCTTCGTTTGCCTTCAAGAGTGTTAGGGTTGTAGGTTTCTGCATATCTATTTTAAACCTAACACTCTAATAAACATGTTAAAAAAATAAAACAATGCAATGCATGCCTAACCTATGTGATGCCTAAATGCGGCCCAAAAACCCATTTGTGGAGTTAAAATCCTAGGAGCTTGACCTATTTTAGGGTGTAAGAATGATGATAAACTAGCACTTATCACTTAACAAATATGTGATTTTTGAAGCCATAGAATAGATCCAAGTGGCGAAAAGTCGATAACCCCCACTTATCTCCTATCTTGCACTTCAGAACTTAATTAATCATTAATTCTAGCCTAGAAGTTGGGTAACTCATCCATAATCAAATTCTGGGACCAGCGTAATTTTTGTACCATTTCCACTTTGTGTCTCTCTCTTATGCTTTTCCTTGTCAATATACCTACAATTTAGCTCATAAAGATTTCATCTCCTTCCTTTTATTTTTTTTATAATTTTTATTCCAATATGGATGGCCTAGTTGCTTGCAGAATATGTAGAAATTCTATGAACCTCAATTTATACCCTCCCATGCCTAAATTTGACAATGTCCTCATTGGAAAACAAAAGCAAGGAAAGATATTATCTGAGGTGGAGTTGGAATGTCTCCCAATGGGTGATTCTTCTAAATCGGGCTCTAGAAGTGAAGTAGAAGGAGAGCCAAAAAAGATTCATAACAAACCTGTCCTTGTAAATAAGTAACCCAAGGTGTCACCAAGCTGGCGATAGAGAGTGATGCCAAATGCTTACCAGATATAGGTGAAAATAGGGTACTCCTGAGCTATTATTGGAGGTTTCACATAATACACTTGACTAGTGACCTCTGGGAGTGTGCGGCGAGGAGTGATTGCAATGCAAAAATACATCTACAATTGTGCCATCTTGTGCTATTTCCTAGCATTACCAATGCATATTAGGTCTCCATAGTTGCATTGTAAACATAAAGCATGTATGCATTTAATTGAGAGGAGAGGAGAATAAATAAGTGGCCTTGCATTTTACATTTTTCCTCAAGTGCATCTTTGCAATATTTCCATCTCCATTTTTTATTTCCTTTTGATTTTGACTTCCTTCCTGCTGCTGCATCTTCTTCTTCTCCGCGCACCATGCTTCCCTGCAGCAGCCCTCTCCCAGCTAGCCCTTCCCTGCGGCTACCACTCCCTGCCGTGCCCATGCATGAGCCATGCATAGCTAGGGCATGGCTGTGCATGGCTTTCTTCTTCTATAAAAAGCCACGGCTCCTTCTCGCAAAAAGTAGCCTGGTCCCAGCCAAAAAAAACCTGCAGCACTTCTAGGTCACCATCCTCTCCTCCTTCTCCCTCCATACGCCAGCCCTCCTCGGAGTCACCCGGTGGGCAGGAGCCCTCATTGTGGTGCACACCACAATAGTGAGACCACCACCGCCCAGCTCTTCAAAGAGCCGGTGGTGTGTCTCAAGGACAAAGATTACCAGAAAAAAATATAAATAAGAAAAACACCAAAAACACAATAAACGAATGGAAGAGACTCGTTGTAGGAAAGGCATAGAAGCTTGACTTGTAACCCCACTTCCCTGGGCCTAAAAGTGACATGGTAAAATCAAGTAGGCCAGGTAAATAATTTTATAAAGGAATGGTTAGGTCCGATTTAGGTTAACCACTATACACACTTCAACGATAAAATCATCAAATTAACAACTTAACCGGGCTCGACACCATACCTTTTCTTACGCTGTTGCTGGGGAAGTGAGCCTTCAAGTAAGTTTCTATTCAATTCCTTTCAATTTTTCACTTCTCTCTTCACGGGTATCTCTGTTTTTTGTCTGCAGGTTAACCTGGTGCAAGGTGAAGGCAGGCAGACGAAGTCGAAGACGTAAGCAGATCCAAGGCGGAAACGAGAGCGTGAAGATGTCGACACTGCAATGGAGCTTCTCACACGTTGCCAAGCAAGTAGGTCTTCTTTTCTTAGCAACTAGGGTTAACTTGTCACCTTAATAAAAGAAAAAACTAAAAACTAAAAACTACAAAAACTTCTTGGGATCTCTTAGGGCAAGTGGACTAAAATTCACTTGTTTGATTGATTGTCTTCACTCCCACCGCCCCGGGATTTCCCGCCCTACTTCGCATAGCGAAAATCCGAGAATCTTGATTCTTGAACTTTTCGTAGTGTGAAGTATTCCTTTAGGACAATACAAAAAGATTGATTGCACCCCTCTTTTGCCTCACTTATCTACAATTTGGGATGACATTTTTGGTGGGGAGACTTGGAATTGAATTGATTCCAACCCTACCACGACTTTTGAACTTGCCTCAGATTCGATCCCAAGTATTTCAACACCAACAATTTTAGTTTCTTTATCTGTTGATTGAGCCTTGTGTGGACATCTTTCTGGTGATTGGGAGCACTTGAATTGAAGTGCTTTGGCTCCCTTTCACACTAATATAAAACTAATTCGTGCATCCACACATAGAAATCTCCATTTAGGGTAGCCCATTGCATTTTAGCATGCATTGACCAACTAATATTGAAGAAGGGTTTGTTGGGCTTTGAAGAAAACCTGTATTCTTCAAAAACTCGGAGATTGGTTGAATTGGTAACTCAGCGAAATCGAAAAGTCAATACTACTTAAGGCTGAATTATAAAAACCATTCACCAATTAAAACTTCAATTCAATGAGATTTCCCCGTTGCATGCTTCTTTTACACACTCTCTTAAAATCAATCACTTGGGCATTACCCGTAAACAACGCCCTTCACATTCCAAAAGCACTTGACCCTAAGCCTCTAACTAAAACTGGTAGTAACTTGACCCTTCTTAATGATTGGAGGTCTAACTACCGGCGTGTAGCAGCTACGTGCTGGTGAGAGTTCCCGCGTGCTATCGGTGTTTAAGACTGGGGCAAACGACCTTTCAATCTGGCCCGGTGGTTTCGCGGTGCTTGCATTTGGTTCCGTAGTTCATGATAGTAGGTAACTTAGATCCTTAGGTCTAAGGGCACACCATAGAGGTTTGGAATTTGATTGTATTAATTTGTCATCAAGGGTACCTTTGCGGCGTCATTTCTCTCATCTCTTCTCCCTTGTCATCCCCCCAATTCTTCCTACGGTAGTGCATGTTTGGGAGGACGTCACAAAACCCTGAACTATTTGAATTGACTGATAAATCTAGAAAACAAGCCGAATTGTCCTCCTCCACAAACATGGCTGCACGCCCACCCCCAAATCCCGAGGGAGGAAACTGCCCTCAGAACCCACCAGGTGGTTAAGCCTTAGATCCCACAACCTGCCTCCAAGCCCAAATGGAAATGTATAATGAACAAATTGAAGCCATTCGGGAAACATTGGAGGAAATGCAGAACCCTTTCGAACAGGAGTAGCCTAGGTCTCTTAGCTCCTATCAGAATCCTGCTGCTACAGAGACCATAGGTCAAATTCGGGTCCCCATGGGCAAGGACGACTTTGAACTAAAATCTAACATAATTGGCCTAAAAAATTTCCACTTTCATGGTCTTGCAAGTGAAGATCCTTTTCTCCACTTGGAAGACCTAACCCGACTAGCTGAAACTGTTAAAGCAAGAAATGTCGGGTTACCTATAGTCCTCATGAAGATGTTCCCATTTTCATTGCGGGATAAAACGTCGCAGTTGTTACGCACCCTTGGGAGAACCATCCACTTTTGGGAAGAGATGCGAATAGCGTTTCTCAAGAAGTTCTTCTTAATCGGGCCAACCAATGCACTTCGCCGTGCTATCACCTCATTTATGCAACAAAACGGCGAACAATTTCATGAGGCATGGGAGAGGTATAATGACCACCTCAGGAAGTGTCCGCACCACGGTCTGCCTAAGTGGCATATAGCCTAGATTTTCTACTACGGTCTAAATGAGACTTTGTAGCAGATTGCAGACGCTTCCTGCGGAGGGAACTTTATGAATAAAGACGAGAATGGAGCATTTGAATTATTTGAAAATATGAGCGAAAACTCAATAAACAATGCCTCCATTGTCACCTTTAATCTTACCAGCCAGCCCCGAAATGTTCATGAAGTTGACACGGAACCCTCCCATTCATCCATTGATCAAAACCTTATTGCACAAAAACTAGATGAAGTCTCCATCATGAACAAGAAGCTGGACGAGCTTCTGGCCAACCCCACCAGATCTCTGGCAAACACCCCTACTTCACTTTGTCACAATCCAAATTCTACCAACACCAGGCTTATCCCGAGAAACCTCATTAGACCTTCCATACTGAGTTTCATGCTGAGTGACTCGGTAAGTCATGTGGAACTGGCTTCTGCGAGCCAGTTTCAACACGGAGCACCAAGCGTCCATGCACTCAGATGCATATTTACATGTGGACGCGTCTTCTGGCATAGAAGACGCTTGCGCCCTGGGGAACAACCCATTCTCTGCCACATATAACCTAGGGTGGCGCAATCATCCGAACTTCACATGGTCCAACAACCCGCAACGCCAAAACCCCGCGGGTGGACCAATGCGACCGTCCGCACCCATCATCCCAATGGCCCAGTCTAATCCTATGGCAAATCCGCCATCAGGCCCTTGCATACCACAAACTAAACACGCATCAACTCCTCTTGACAAATTGATGAGAATCATGACAGATATGTCAAAGCAGCATGAAGAGAACATGACCTCTCTTCAGCACCAATTGGCGCAGCAGAATGCTGAGATTAGTCAACTACGCATGGCGACTCGATCTCAAGGCACTCTTCCCGCCCAACCTGTTCCAAACCAGCGAAACTTCGTACCATGTGGTCCTCAACCACAGGTACGACCTTCCCAGGGGCAGGTTAATCAATTTCTGCAAGCTCCGAGCATTCCACCAGGATTTCAGGCTAATCCCGCTGCAGCACCAAACTCTTATGTCCACATTGCGAACCCTCCACTGTATGATCCCATTGGACCTTCATCATCCAATGCTATCACTTCGAGGAGCGGTAAGCAGACCGTCAATCGGCCTCTACCTGATCTTGGCGGGTCTTCTTCTTCATCGCCCTCTCATTCAGGATGCGCACCGCATTCGTGAGAGGATGATGCACCAAAATTGGTGGCAGAATTAGTTCCATTCCCCGAGGCTCTACTTTGGGAGCCAAAAGTCAAAAAGAAAGATACGCAGGTCTTTGATAACCTGCGTAATTTGTTCAGGGATGTAGAAATCAAGGTACCCTGCTCGAGGCTATCGACCACATACCTACTGTTGCCCGATTTTTCAAAGACTACACAACACCCAGGCAACAGTCAAAGAAAACTAAGAATCCGATGGTTTTCTCGCCTCATGCGAGTTGTGCTATACTGTCAAATCTACCACCGAAGCAGAAAGATCAGGGCACACCGCTTATTTCCTGTAGCATCCAAGGCTGCAATTTTAACCACACCTTGCTTGATCTTGGATCTTCCATAAATCTCATACCGACAATCATGCTCGAAAAATTTTCCTTGGGAAATCTGAAATCCACCCCTGTCACGTTACAGTTGCCAGATCGTTCTGTCAAAATCCCAAAGATTGTGGTGGAAGACGTGGTGGTTAGGGTGAATAGTCTTTGTTTTCCTATTGACTTTCTTGTTTTAGATATGGAAGTTCCTTGTTCACTTTCTGATTGTCCGATCATCCTCGGTCGACCTTTCTTGGCCACAGCCCATGCCCATATCGATTACGAGTCGGGCTGCATCGAGATTACTGTTGGATCTGAAAAGATCAAGCATAACATCTTCAAGGCAGCGAAGAACTTTGATTGCGATTACATCGAGGATGACACATCTGACGAGGACATGGCCGTCAGCACTTGTATCGGACTAATTGGGACCTATTCGAACTGCTGCGGATTACCTATAAACACTGATGACTGCCTGACCAACACATATTGTGATGTTCCCCCATCCTGCCCTTGTCCCATACCTTCTCTTGACCAGACTTCTGACGAGGTTTTCTCCGCTTCCCATAACTCATCTTCTGAGTCATATCCAGGCTACTCACCATCGGTCCACACTCTTGAAGACTGAATTGCCCTTTCTTCCCCGCCAAATCTGGCTGATTTGCAAATCCACACTGGGACCTTGAGTCCATATACTTCTCACTGGGGCTATTCCTTTTTGGATCCATCTATCCAAGATGCCCCTCTTCCTGGCCAATCTGAAGGCCAATTCCTTCCTCCTGACTTGTTCTCCAACCCACCTGGGACACTCTCGTCCCAAGAAATGCTAGATCTTTCGCCATCCACACCCGAGCTGAAAGTGCTGCCTGGTACACTTAAGTATGTTTTTCGTGGGCCAAATGAAATGCTCCCTGTAATCATCAGTTGAAAATTGACCAAAGAGCAGGAGTGCAAACTAACTAAGGTCCTCATAGAACACAAGGCAGCTATTGGATGGTCTTTTTCAGACTTATCTGGCATTAGCCCCTCCTACTGCACTCATCGTATATATACGGAGGAGGAGGCTTGACCTTCCCGTGAGATGCAGTGACGTCTCAACCCTAACATGCGGGAGGTCGCTAAGAAAGAAATCATTAAGTGGCTGGATGTGGGTATATTCTACCCAATCAACGATAGCCCCTGGGTGAGTCCGATTCACGTTGTGCCCAAAAAGTCATGACTCCCCATCCGTGTCAATGACAGGGGCGAATCCATCCCCACATGCACTCCTACATCTTGGAGAGTGTGTGTGGATTATAGAAAACTCAATGCTGCAACCAAGAAAGATCACTTCCCGCTACCATTCATTGACCAAATCCTAGAGCAGTTAGTGGGAAATAAATTTTTCTGTTTCCTGGATGGATTCTCAGGATATAACCAGGTGGAAATTGACCCCCGAGACCAAGAGAAAACCACTTTTACCTGCCCTTTCGGCACCTTCGCATTTAGAAGGATGCCATTCAGACTTTGCAATGCCCCAGCAACTTTCGAGTGATGCATGCTGGCAATATTTCATGACATGGTTGATGACTTTCTCGAGGTCTTCATGGATGACTTTTCGATCTTTGGACCATGTTCCGATGAATGTCTTGCCAACCTGACTTGTATCCTTAGGAGATGTATTGATGTAAACCTCGTGCTTTCATAGGAAAAAAGTCATTTTATGGTGCACGAGGGAATTGTTCTCGGACATATCATCTCCGATAGGGGTATCGAGGTTGACAGAGCTAAGCTCGATGTCATTGCTGATTTACCTATGCCTAGCTCTGTCAAACAAATCCGCTCCTTCCTTGGACACCTCGATTTTTATAGGAGATTCATCAAAGACTTCTACAAAATTTCTCGACCCTTAACTCATCTCCTATCAACCGACGTACCGTTCGATATGGGCCCCGACTGTATACAAGCATTCACGCAGCTATGTAATGCTGTCACCAAGGCCCCTGTTCTCCAGCCCCCTGATTGGTCCCTCGACTTTGAACTAATGTGTGACACTTCCGACCTTGCAGTCGGAGCCATCCTGGGACAAAGATGCGATAAACACCCCTTCGTGGTGTACTACGCCAGTAAGACATTGGACGAGGCCCAGCGTAATTATACTACCACTGAAAAAGAACTACTGGTGGTCGTCTTTGTGCTAGAGAAATTTTGCTCTTACCTTCTGGGCTCTCACATTATTGTTTTCACTGATCACGCAACCATTCGCCATCTAATGCACAAGAATGATGCCAAGCCTAGACTAATTCATTGGATCCTTTTGCTCCAGGAATTAGACATTGAGATTCGCGATAAGTCCGGAGCCCAGAATGTTGTGGCTGATCACCATTCCAGACTGGAACCTGACAATATTGGACTTACTCTACCGAACAATGAAATTTTTCCTGATGAACACCTATTGCCAATAAATGTGGCAAGTGGACCGTGGTATGTCGACATTGCCAATTACCTTGCTTCTGGATCCCTTCCACATGGCTGGCCTAAAAACCAGCGTGAGCATCTCATGTCAGAAGCAAAGTATTATTTCTGGGATAATCCACTTCTTTTTCGGATAGGTGCTAACCAAATCATCTGTCGTTGTATTCCCGACAGTGAGTTCCCCAGTGTGTTATCCTTCTACGATGATCAGTCCTACCGAGGCCATTTCTCTGGGAGGAAAACTGCATCCAAGGTGTTGCAGTGCAGTTTCTTTTGGCCCTCCCTTCACCAGGATGCACACAATTATGCCAAGCATTGCATTAGGTGCCAGTCGTTAGGGTCAATGTCATGTCGGGACATGATGCCCTTACAATGCATCCTAGCTGCAGAAATCTTCGACATCTGGGGAATTGATTTCATGGGTCCCTTTCCTCCTTCCAACAGCTTCGAATTCATCCTCGTCACCGTTGACTATGTTTCGAAATGGATCGAGGTTATTCCCGCGTGCCATGCTAACAATATTATATCCACTTGCTTTGTCAAAGACCACATCTTTGTGCGGTTTGGGATCCCTCGAGCCATTATCTCAGATGGAGGAAGCCACTTCACCAATGCTTCTTTTTGGGCACTTCTGAGGAAATACGGAGTCCACCATCGTATCGCATCCCCGTATCATCCTCAGACAAATGGCCAGGCAGAGGTGCCAAACTGGTAAATCAAGCAAATTCTCCAGAAAATGGTTCGGCCTGACCGTAAGGATTGGTCCGACAAGCTGATTGACTCACTTTGGGCGTATTGGACCGCCTTCAAGGCTCCCCTTGGTATGTCTCCATAAAGAATCATTTATGGAAAGCCTTGTCATTTGCTCGTGGAGTTGGAGCACCGCGCTTATTGGGCGGTTCGCCAATGTAACCTCGACCGAGACCTGTGTGGTTGAGAAAGGAAACTCCAACTCCAAGAGCTGGAAGAGCTCCGTCGTGAAGCCTATGATTCTGCTTTAACCTTCAAACAATGCACTAAGGCTTTTCGCAACAGCCGTATTCGGCGGAAAGAATTTGAGCCATCTAAGCAAGTTTGGCTCTATAATGCTCGTCTCAAATTCTTTCCTGGGAAATTAAAGTCCAAATGGACTGGTCCTTTCTTGGTCTCAAGACGATTCCCCGACGGGGCCGTCGAGATCGAAGATCTCAAATCTGGGCGTAAATTTACGGTCAACGGGCAGCATTTGAAGCCCTATCTGACTCATGAACCTACCCCCGTTGGAGAAATCGTTGCCCTGCTGGAGGGTAAATAATTCTTTGCCTCATTCTGAGTCCAGCTGGGGACGTTAAATTTAGTGCTCGTTGGGAGGAACCCCAACAACACTCACCATCCACCTTCACTTTTCACTTCACTGTCACTATCACTTCACTTTTCACTTCACCACCCACCATCCACCCAGCCTACCACCCTACTGTATACCCTGTACTTCAGCTCTTGTTACCTGATCTTTCGTCCTTTCTCTACACTTCCCTACATGAATATTAGGACATAGCATTGTTTGTCATGGGGGGTGGATAGGCATCCTTAGGATCTGGGTATTTTAGGGTATCATGCAGTTTCTATATATATATATATATATCTAAAAAGAAGAGAGAAAATGAAAATGGTATTTAGTAATGATCTAAAGGCTGAAACAAAAATACAATAATTGTTTATGGATGTTCAACCTCTGTTTTGAAGACTTTCCAAGCCACAAAAGCTTGATTCGCTCAGGCTCGGCTTAATTCACTTGAGCATTGACAAAATAGATCGGAATCTCTCCTAACTAAGGACATATTCTTGTATCTGAGACACCAGTATAGGTTCCGTTGGTTTGCTTTTACTTAAGAGCTTAAGTAAACTTGGTTCACACTACACATATCAGGAAAGACCAGGTGAGCATAAGATCCAACCATAGTGTTCATTAGGGAAGGTGGAGTCCTTACCTATGCGTGCAGGTAGACTTTTTATCCCAGGTTTTAGTCTTGTGTTAAGGCGAAACTCTTTCTACCAAAAAGAAACTCTCCCACCAAAAAGAAAAGTGTGCTCCTCCAAATAAAGTTGTAAGAGATATACTGACACGTGTTTCAAAAAAAAAAAAAGGTTGCAAAATAAGTCAGTATATCTCACAAATATCTGTAAAATCTTCCTACGAAAAGTTCTATTTTCCTTGAGCCACAAATGTCAGAAAATGGGAGTTGAGTTTTCCGTCATCTTCTTAAGGGTCAATCCGAAAACACGAGCTGAAACTGGGACCAACCTTTACTTAAAAATTCGTGAAACCCTGGGCTTGAGTCTTAATGTTCATTTGGTCAGTTTTGATCCTTCACTATGCAAAAGCCATAATCTCCTGAGCTCTCGAGTATGGCAAAAACCTCCTGGATCCAGGAAATCGTACTTAAGGTTTAAATATCAAGAGTCCTGGTTAGTCGAGAGATGGCCTATGTCATGTGAGACTTATAGCACTGGTAGTCTTCTCTACAACTGGTTCTCATAATATCCAACAATAAACACACCTATGTTGCCTCGAAAGAAAATCTTCACCTTAAGATCATTTCTAAATATTACAAAAAAATGTTTTGCTAGGGAGAAGCAAAAGATAGGCATGGGGGTATGATTGCACCGCAAAAATACACCTGCAATTGTGCCATCTTGTGCTATTTCCTAGCATTACCAATGCATATTAGGTCTCCATAGTAACATTGTAAACATACATTCATGTATGCATTTAATTGAGAGGAGAGGAGAATAAATAAGTGGCCTTGCATTTTACATTTTTCCTGAAGTGCATCTTTGCATTATTTCCATCTCCATTTTTTATTTATTTTTTATTTGACTTCCTTCCCGTGGCTGCATCTTCTTCTTCACCATGCACCATGCTTCCCTGCAGCAGCCCTCTCCCTGCCAGCCCTTCCCTGCGGCTACCACTCCCTACCGTGGCCATGCATGAGCCATGCACAGCCAGGGCATGGCTGTGCATGGCTTTCCTCTTCTATAAAAAGCCATGGCTCCTTCTCGCAAAAACTAGCCTGGTCCCAGCTAAAAAAAACCTCCAGCACTTCTTCTAGGCCACCATCCTCTCCTCCCTCTCCCTCCATATGCCGGCCCTCCTCGGAGACACCTAGTGGGCAGCAGCCCTAATTGTGTTGCACACCACCACAGTGAGACCACCACCACCCAGCTCTTCAAAGAGCCAGTGTGCATGGTGGCTCTTTTCTATTTTTTTTGTTTTCCGCACCAGCACCTTCAGCCATTGCCACAGGCTTCAAGCTCGAAGCTCAGCGGCAGCAGCAGTAGCAGCACAGCAGCAGCAACAGCCCCAGCCCCTTCTGCGCGTGCCTGCAGGCCTCTCCGCCTCATGCTTTCTCCTCTCTGTAGCACTCTCTTCCGCCTGCAGCCGGCCACCGTGCGTCACTGCAGCGGCCAGCCAAGTGCTTCCCTGCACCCCTGCCAGCACCAGCAAGCCTCCATGCAAACTGCAGGCGCCCTCGCCTCCCTCTCTGCGTGCTCTGTCGCGAGCTTCTCCGCGCTCGCAGCCAGCTGATGCAAACAATCTCCCTCGCGTGCCAACCCACGCGTGCCAGCCGCGAGCCGGCCGCACTCACACCACTTGTAGCTCCCGGTTGCACGACGCGGACGACCACTGTAGCCACTGTTCGCGCAAGTCTGCACGACACTGTGGCTACAGTGGGGTGACCGATGAGCTTCTCACTTTACCTGCTGCTCGGCACGCTGCAACCAGCTGCAGCCCGCACGGACGTCTCCGTTCGCGTCTCCCGCATTGGTCCGCACGTCTGCCAGCCTGCCCCACTCGCCTGCGTCACTTGCTTCACTCTCCCGCATACTCCTCTCCACATAGCGCTGTGCGCTATGGGTACCTCTCCGCTCCCCACTCCGACACACTCCTCTCTATGCATACGTGCCTGCGCAAGCGCACGTGGATCAGACAACTGCCTTGGTCTGCAGACGCCTTAACCTCCAGCCATCTCTCCCGCTCTCTCTCTCTCACTCTCTCTCACGACACTCACTGCACTCTCTACACCGACGCTCACACACACCTACACTCACACTTCCACATAAACACACACATCTATACTCTATTGTATACATATATATATATACGTATACTTATATATTGCTATATATGTACATATATATGTACATATATTTATGTACATATATATATATACATATATATATACTTATATTTATACATATAGTAGTGTCTATATACTTATATATGTACTTATATATATATACATACATACATAAACTTATATAAATATACATATATACATACATATATACATATATCTATACACACATATATATATATAAATATACATATATCTATATATATATTGCCTATATAACTAAGTATAGATACGTATATATATATATATATGTATGTACATATATACACACCTACTTATATATACATACATATATACATATATATATCTATATACATATATATACATATCTAGATACATATACCTATATACATATATTAATATTATGGATATATATATACATCTATACATATATATATCTATAACTATATATACATACATATATATAAATATATATACTTAGCTACATATATCTATATATACATATATTACTATATACTTGTACATACATATATATATACCTCTATATAGTTATATATACATACACATATTTATATATCTAAACATATTGATATATTTACATATATACATATATATAAATTTTCGCATTATTTACCATATGCTGTATCACGGGAACATTTGCACCAGTTGCTGATATTCCCCGATACACGCATACAAAAGGTGTGGTTACATACATCTTCCACCATCCATCCCATACTCCACGCGGCACCTAGTCCTGTTGGTTGCATCTCTCTAGGCGACGACCGACTCAACACCGTGCTACACTCCATCTCCGCGTCCACCCCCACCCCTTTATATACATAATATATACATATATATGTATATATACTGTATTTACTTTATTTCTGTCTCGCTTTCCTGTTAGTAAAAAGATAAAAAAAAATATATAAAAGGGAAAAGAAAATCTTTAACTTGCAGGTACCCCGTCTTGCGAATAGCAAGACTCGTTTTGGAACTCTATTTTGGCTCAAAGCCAAGAACCCAATTTTGAGGGTGTGCCTCAAGGGCAAAGATTACCAGAAAAAAATCTAAATAAGAAAAACACCAGAAACACAATAAACGAATGGAAGAGACTCGTTGTAGGAAAGGTGTAGAAACTTGACTTGTAACCCCACATCACTGAGTTCAACCTTGGGCCTAAAAGTGATAAGATAAAATCAAGTAGGCCAGGTAAAAATTTTTTGTAAAGAGATAGTTAGGTCCGATTTAGGTTAACCACTATACACACTTCAACGATAAAATCATCATATTAACAACCTATCCGGGCTCGACACCAAGGAGGCAAAGGCTCCTTAAGTAGAAAGGTGTGGGGAAAAGAGTGTGTGAAGCAGAATACCCTAAGGATGATGGGTTGACATGGACAAGCGTCGATCCATGCCCACCACTCTACCACAGGATGTATTGGTCAGGTTATCACCTCGTAAAGCAGTAATGTGAGTAGAGAATTTAGGAAGCTATTTCTAAAGGTGTGTAAGTCTTTTAGTTGTACGGTAGGGAAGAGGGTCAATGAGAGCTTGAGAGGTTCAGCATTCTTGCTTGACAACCATTCCAGTTCTTGGATGTCATCAGAAGGAGTCCTAGTAACTGATTGACTTTCATGCTTCTTATTGATAAACCCACATAAATTCTTGATGAAATGCTTATTCATGATATTTCCTAGGATTAGTATTGCATATCATGTTATAAATACTACATAACATCCATTGGAAGGCATTTAGGGTAGTCATGTATTATGTACATTAATCCTTCCATTTTATTTTTCCAGGAGGTAGTCTGACATCTTTACGGGCTTCAGATGGAGAATCCAACTATACCGATGAATCTGGAGCCACGATCGCAAATCGACAGTGCGAAAATCACACCGATCAGAGCTCTATAGCACCCTCCACAAGAAGAAGAAGAAGATGGACGATCCAGATGGTGCAACGTGGTGCCATTCAGATAGCCCGACATGAACCACGGCCATCCTAGCCTTATGCATGGAGAGATCTTAGTGTCAGATATCAATCCAATAACTGAGGGGTGCTCTACATCGCCTCACCTTCACAAGGCAAGAGCTCAAGATTATATCGAAACCGTTGGATGAAAATCCAATGGCCATGATCACACGATCAATGGATGCCACATCACCCTCCATTTGACCATCCACCGCCTTAGCGCAATGGTGAGGTGCCTGCTCCTCAATGGAGGGGCATAGGTTCAAAACCCACCATGACCCCCCATTTGCACAATTGAGGTAGTGGTAGTGCACCGGCCAGTGCACGTCCGTAGACGTGCTCGCACCAGCCCGTGCATGTGCACTACAGTGCTAGTGCAGCAACATGCAACAGTGCAACACCAGCGCACATGCCCGCGACACAGTGCATGATTACGATGCAAGCACAGCAGCAGCAAGCGTGAGTTGGCGCAGACCTCCATCGACAGCCTGGGTGGACATTTAGTGGCACTTATAGTCATCACTAATTGCTTGTTGGTGCAAGGCCAGCTACGAGAGTGAGCGGTGGGGGTGCGATCTTCAGTGACAGCTGCATGTGGTCTTTAGTGACGTTTGCAGCTATCACTACAGCCCTCCACACGAATTTCTTCTTCCCTGCACTATATAAACACCCCTCATTCCCCTTCATCTCTACCTACTCTACTCCCACCTACTCCTAAGCCCTATTAGCTTACCGAAGCTTTGTTAGAGGTTACTCTCACGCTCCAAATGCCTTTTATTAGTGTAATGATCCTTTGCCCCACCAAACATTCATCCCTCATCCCACCTCCTCCATAAGAAGCCTTGGAGTCATCCTCCTGGTCAAACTCGAATAGGTTGCGTTAATATGGTGAAATTATCGCTAAAGTGAGTATAGTGGTCAACCTAAATCGAGTCTAACAATCCTTCATAATTTTTTTTTTTTTTACCAGGCCTACTTAATTTTATCTTGGTTACTTTTAGGCCCTGGATTGATCTCGGGGAGGTGGGAATTAAAGGTGAAGAATTTTCTACGCCTTACCTAAAACGTATCTCTTCCATGCGTTTATTATATTTTTGGTTTTTTCTATTTAAGATCTTTTTGCTGATAATTTTGTCCTTGAGGTAAACCCTCAAAATTAGTCCTTGGCTTGGAGCCAAATTGTTCTTGGCTTTGAGCCAACTTAGGGTTTCCCAAAAAACTTGTCTTACTATTCACGAGACCGAGTACCTGCAAGACAAGGATTATCTTTTCTCTTTTACTCTTTCTTTTTATCTGTTTAATAGCAGGAAACAATAGAGAAATAAAAATTAGGTAGGTTGCTAGTAGAGAAATAAATATAGTCTATATATATATAGATATATATATTATACATATATAGGGGTGGGGGTAGAAGTGGAAATGGCGTGTAGCATAGTGTCGAGTTGGTCCACGTCTAGTAAGACGCAACCAACATGACGAAGTGCCGCGTAGAGTGTAGGATGGATGTGTGGGAGTGTGTGCGAGGTGCTTTCTTTACGCTAGTATCAGGGAATATCAGCAACTGGTGCAGATATTCCTGCGATATAATGTGCGGTGGAGTGACTAATGCAAGGGCGTATGGATATAGGTGGGTGATGTGTATGTAAATATGTATATATATGTATATATATATGTGTATATATATCGATAGGATTGTAACTATATAGTTGTATATGTAGTTATGTATATATATATAAATATATAAATATATATATATATGGGTATATATATATATATATATTTGTAACTAGATATATATATATTTAACTATATATATATATATGGTAATATATGTATATAGATATATATATGTACATATGCATATGGATTTATTTGTATAAGTTTCTAAGTATACACATATAGGTAAATATGTATATGTATATACATATATATATACAGTAATATATGTATGTGTATATGTGTATATATATATATCTATTTATATCTTTAAATATATACGTATATATGTACGTATATATGTATATATGTATAAATATAAATATATATGTATGTAAGTATGTATGTATGTATGTATACTTATATATAGTTGTATAGGTATTAATATATATATATTTAATATATATATGTATAAGTATGCATAGTTGAGTACAAGTGGGCGTGTGAGTGTACGAGTGTGTGTGTATGATTGTGGGAGTGCACGCTGGAGGGGTGTGAGAGAGAGCGGGCGAGTTAAGACGTTTGGCGGTCGCGGGCGATGTCTGGTTGCAAGGGGACGCGCAAGCATGCAAGGGCTATGCACGGGTGCTGGAGGGCACATGCGTACTATCGTTGCGAGCAGGTGGGTGCGGTAGTGTGAGAGAGAGCAACGCAGCGCACTGCGTAGCGCAGCACATTACGCTGCAGGAGGGAATGGGTGCGAGCACAGACGTGGGCACGAGTGCAGATGTGGGTGACCTGCTGGAGCGGGTTGCGGCGAGGAGAGAGAACGCACGGTGACCAGATAAGCGAGAAACGAACAAGTCACCTCACTGTAGCTACAATTCCGCGCTGAGAGGCGTGAACAGTAGCTACAGTGCCACATGTTGTCAGCAACCAGTTGTAGTCGGTTCTGCGTTTACGGGCGCACTGGAAGGCACCTGCACATGCGGGAAGAGCTTGCTGACATCACTGGCATGCATGTGATAGCCTATGCTACTGCTAGAGGTCATTGCTGCTATTGCTGGAGCTTCCAACTTTGGAGCTTTGGCAATGGTGGCGAGAGCTTCCAGCGAAGAAAACAGAGGGTGAAAGCACCATGCCCACCTGCTCACGAAGGAGCTGGGCAGTGGTGGAACTCACAGTGGTGGTCATGGGACCACTGTGAGCTTGCTCCTGCCCACAGTATGTCTCTTCAGTGAGAAGAGAGACTACGTATGGAGAGGGAGAGGGGAGGAGATTGGCCTGGAGGAAGGTGTCGACCAGTGGTGTCTATTCCAGGCTCCCCGTCGCAAGGAAGAGGGCATGGCTTCTTTAAGGAAGAAGGCATGCCATGACCATGCTTTGGCAGAACAAGTCCCGCAATACTGCTGGTAGAGGAATGGCACGAAGTGGCACAAGCCCCATGCCCTACAGCCGCGAGAGGGAGAAGTCTTCAAAGTAAAAAAAATGAAAAAATGAAAATGGCAAATTTTCAATGCACCCCTCGATGAAGTTGTTAATTAGATGGACAATTATTAGCATTATCCTCCCCTCTCAATAAATGCATGCATGTGTTTATTTACAAATGCAGCTATGTTTATATAAAATTCAATGGCAGTGCTTGGAAATAACACAAGATGGCATATTATTTGGTGTATTTTTGCTGTGCAATGATACCCCCATGGCTATCTTTTGCTAGTCCATAGCGAAACATTTTGTATTTTATTTAGAAATGATCTTAAGCTGAAGGTTCTCTTCTGAGGCGACATGGGTGTATTTATTTGTTGGATATTGTGAGAACCAATTGCAGAGAAGACTACAAGTACTTTAAGTCTTATGTGACATATACCATCTCTCGACTAACCTGGACTCTTGATATTTAAACCTTAAGTACGATTTCTAGGACTCAGAAGGTTTTTGCTGTACTCGAGAGCTCAAGAGATTATGGCTTGTGCATAGTAAAATATCATGACTGACCAGATGAACATTACGACTCAAGCCCAGGGTTTCACGAATCTTTAAGTGTAGGTTGGTCCCAGTTTCAGCTCGTGCCTTTGGATTGACCCTTAAGAAGATGATAGAAAACTCAACTCCCATTTTATTACATTTGTGGCTCAAAGAATATATGGTAGAAATAGGGTATTTGTAACTTGCCCTAAAACACTTTGAGGGAGAAGAATTTACAAATATTTGTGAGATATACTGACTTATTTGCACAGTTATTTTTCTTTTTTGAATCAAGTGTTAGTATATCTCTTACAACTTTATTTGGCGGAGCACACATTTTTTTCTTTTTTAGTGGGAGAGTTTCTTTTTGATGGAAAGAGTTTCTCCTAGACATAAGACTAAAGCCTGGGATAAAAAGTCTACCTGCACGCACAAGTAAGGACTCCACCTTCCCTAATGAACACTAGGGTTGGATCTTATCTTTACCTGGTCTTTCTTCATATGTGTAGTGTGAACCAAGATTACTTAGGCTCTCGAGTAGAAGCAAACCAACGGATCCTGTACTGATGTTTCAGGTATAAGAATACTTCCTTAGTTACGAGGGATTCTGATCTACCTTATCAATGCTCAAGTGAATTAAGCTGAGCCTGAGCTAATCAAGCTTCTGTTTCTTGGAAAGTCTTCAAAACAGTGGTTGAATATCCATAAACACTTACTGTATTTTTGTTTCAACCTTCAGATCATTACTAAACACCTTTTCTTTTTCTTTAAATACATATTTATAGATGGATGGAAGATGCATGATACCATATAATACCCTGATCCTATGGATGCCTATCCACCCTCCCATGCCAAACGATGCTATGTCCTCATATGCATGCAGGATAGGGTAGAGGAAGGTCCAAAGATCGAGAAACAAGAGCTGAGGTGCAGGGTGTATAGCAGGGTGGTAGGGTGGGTGGATGGTGGGTGGTGAGGTGAAAAGGTGCGAAGTGAAGTGTACGTGACAGTGGAGGAGTGTTGCTGGGGTGCCTCCTAATGAGCACTGAATTTAACGTCCCTAGCTGGACTCAAAATGAGGCATGACATTAGTTACCCTCTAGCAGGGAAACCGTTTCTCCAATGGTGGCAGGTTCATAAGTAAGATAAGGTTTTAAATGCTGCCTATTGACCGTAAATTTATGCCCAGATTTGGGATCTTCAATTTCAACGGCACTGCTGGGAAATGGTCTCGAGACCAAGAAGGGACTAATCCATTTGGACTTCAATTTCCCTGGAAAGAATTTGAGCCGGGTATTATAAAGCCAAACTTGCTGAGATGGCTCAAATTCCTTCCGCCGAATATGGCTGTCGTGAAAAGCCTTAGTGAGTTGCTTGAAAGTTAAGGCAGAATCATAGACTTCACGACGAAGCTCTTCCAACTCTTGGAGTTGGAGTTTCCTTTCTCGACCGTACAGGTCTAGGTCGAGGTTACATTGGCGAACTGCCCAATAACCACGGTGCTCCAGCTCTACAGGCAAATGACAAGGCTTCCCGTAAAAGATTCTATAAGGAGACATACCTAGGAGAGCCTTGAAGGCGGTTCGATACGCCCAAAGTGCGTCAATCAGCTTGTCGAACCAATCCTTACGGTCCGGCTGAACCATTTTCTGGAGAATTTGCTTGATTTACCAGTTCGACAGCTCAGCCCGGCCATTTGTCTGAGGATGATATGGAGATGCAATACGATAGTGGTCTCCATATTTCCTCAAAAGTGCCCAAAAATATGCATGGGTAAAATGGCTTCCTCAATCTGAGATTATGGCTCGAGGGATCCCAAAGCGTGCAAAAATGTGGTCTTTGACAAATCGAGTGGATATGACATGGTGAACATGGTGTGTGGGAATAGCCTCGATCCATTTCGAAACATAATCAACAGCAACGAGGATGCATTCGTAGCCGTTGGAAGGAGGAACGGGACCCAAGAAATCGATTCCCTAAATGTTGAAGATTTCAGCAGCTAGGATGGGTTGCAAGTGCATCATGTCACGATGTGACATTGACCCTAACGACTGGCACCTAGTGCAATGTTTGGCATAATTCTGTGCATCCTGGTGAAGGGAGGGCCAAAAGAAACCACACTGCAACACCTTGGCTGCAGTTTTGCTCATAGAGAAATGGCCTCCACAGGCCTGATCGTGGCAGAAGGATAGCACACTGGAGAATTCGCTGTCAGGAATACAGCGACGGATGATCTGATCGGCACCTATTCGACAAAGAAGTGGTTTATCCCTGAAATAATACTTCGCTTCTGCAATGAGATGCTCACGCTGGTTTTTAGGCCAGCCACCTGGAAGGGAACTAGAAGTAAGGTAATTGGCAATATCGGCATACCAAGGTCCATGATAGAAAGCCGTTTTCGCGCATTTGAAAGTCGTCGGATATCATAGTATAGTCGCGCAAAAACGTTCGTTAAAAATTGATTTCTAAAGTAGCGAGACTTGAGTCCTGGTCATTCATCTTTGGGAGGCGTTGCTTTTACTTTTGAAATCGATCTTCTTGCCGCTCTACTTTGTTTAGAATCGCATGCCGGTTCGTGATTATTACGTATTTACGTACGACATGCTTAGTTGGAAGAATATTAAGAGTTAGAAACAGGCAACATTAATCACGCAAAAGATAATAGCAATCATTAAGCTCATGGTGATTTCAAATAGATAGAGATATATATATATATAAATGTGTTTTCATTCATTCATTTGGGAGTTGTTGCACAAGGAATCTAGAGGAAAGCTTGTACATAAATGCTTGAAAATTAAATCTAGCTACCAGAAAATGATCGCATACAAGAATTGATGGGGGGATTTCGCATGCATCATTGGGGAAGAAGTAAGACTACACTAGTAAGCAGTAAATAAAAGCAGTAAATATATGAAGAGCATAATCTAAATCTAGCAGAATGGAAGGGCATTCAGGGGTGGTCCCCGATGGCCTTTGAGTGGTTGAGAGAGGGAGTGGCAGCCAATGGAACTTAGGCCGGCCCTTGGAGAGAGGTTGGGGGGCTGATCCAGCTTCCTAGCGTGGAGATGGTGGCCTCCATGGTGGTGCTCTACTCATGGAGGTGGAGTGGAGATGGAAGTGGCTAGCCTAAGTGGAATGAATGCCAAGGAAGTGAATGGGTACAAATGGCCACCCAATGGGTCTTTTTATAGACCTAAAGGAAGCTCTCTAGAGAATTATGGAATTCTCTAGAGAGGCCTATGGTGGGAGTTCGTGGGAGAGTGAGAGAGAGAGGGTGGATGGTGGTTTTTAGATCCACCAAATGTGGATCTAAAAATTGAATGGCTCTTGGTTGCTATTTTTGGCAACCAAGGCAACCACACATGGTAGAGAGTTCTAGAGAACTCTAGGCTGGATATTTTCGTGTGGATGGTGTGTGTCGGTGTGTGTGGGTATGTGTGGGTGGAAACTTAGGTGGCTAGGTTGGTTAGGTTGGGTTCTAGTGGGTTTAGGTCAAGGTAGGTCTCAAATTAGGGTTATAAACCCTAATTCACTAAGGTAAAGTGAAATTAAACTTAATACAAGTTTAATTGGGTGTGTGGAAACTTAATTGAGAGTAAAACAACCCAATTAGGTCAGGTCCAGGTCAATTGGACACTCACTGAGTCCAATTGGACAGTGTGTGCTGAGATCAGGGCTCAATTGGACTCAATGAGTCCAATTAAATAGGCTGATGGAATTGACTAAGATCCAAGTCAATTAGGTTTAGTGAGGACCTAATTAGGTCCTTAGGGAGGTTTAGAGGTGATGTACTAGGGTTAGGGCACCTTAATTTAGGTTCCTATGGGGTTGGAATTGGTTTTAGGGACCTAGAGATCCAAGATCAATGCTTAAATCTCAAAATAGGATTTGGAGAGCAGTATCAGACGTCTAATTATAGAATCAGACGTCTTATACGCGAAAATCAGAAGTCAAGACTTGTTGTCTGGATGTCCAATCTGAGTCAGGAAGGATTTCGGGTTCTGTTTTGGGTATTCTGTAGAAATTGGACGTCTGACAAAGTGTCTGGACGTCCAATAACACTGCAGAAGTGGGTTTGAAGTGTAAGGGAGTTGGCTAAGGGTCCTGGACGTCGTAAAACTTATTTGGACGTCTAGAGAAGGGTTGGAACAAGGGTTTTAGGGCTTCCTAGGGTGTTGTGACCTAATCTAAGGGTGGCTAAGGCTTGGGGAAGTCTCTAGGCTATCCTAGGGCTAGGATGAATCTAAGCTCTTCACATTTTATTGCTTTATTCCTACTTAATGGAATAGCAAACTTTTAACCCCCTTACTTTATTATTCCTACATCTAAACTAGGCTTTCTGCTCCAGCTCTGCTACAACTCCTGTTGTTGAACCAGTTTTTGCGAATCGCTATGCTTACGTGTTTGGTTTCGGAAAACCTGTCGTCGCAGTTCAAAAGCGAAGAATTCCAGTTCAACAAATAAAATTTATACCGAAAAGAATTCCGGGTCGAACACAGGGAGGCTACATTGATCTATATTCGCAATTATATTTTTTTTTAGGATTTTTGTTAACCAAGGTGATATAATTACAATGGAGCTATCAAACTGGGAGAGAGAGAGAGAACATGCATTCAATATTCCAATTGTTTATATAATCAAACTAAATAAAAGTTACACTAGAAAGAGGAAAATCAATTACACTATAAAGCAGGAAAATTCTACACTAGAAAAGCTGTAAATAAGAATGCGAGAGTGAAGTTATCCTCCTCGATGATTGCTTGGAGGACGAGCCGGATGGGACGACGCCTTGACGAAGGAGAACGAAGCAGGACGAAGGAGGATGAAGCAGAAGAATGGGAACGGAGCAGCACGCCGTTGTCGTCGCGGGATCCACTTCCGAAAGGGAATGAAAATTGGACTTTATCTCGCAAGAAGCATCCCGGGTGTGGGACAAGTTTCTTTTCAGCTTTGGAGGGGTAGAGAGGAGAAAGAAGGGATGAGAATTTCGTATGGAGGGGGTCTCCTTTTATAGTTGCAAGGAGTGGGGGCAAAACGGACATTACAACTTCAAAACAATAAATAAGGTGTATTTAGTGACGGATAAATCCGTCACTAAAGGCCCAACGTGGGCGTAGCTTCCTCGCCCACGCGCGCCTCCTCGGTTACCCGCTCATCAACGTCCACGCACGTCCAGCACATTTCAATAGTCCGATCGCGAGATCGGATGGCTTAAGATGCGTCTGCGCCCGCTGCGTTGCGCGCCCCCTACGCATTTGATTGCGCGTCCAATTACGCGTCCAGTTGTGCGTCGACGCTATCGAGCGTGCGCGGCTGTCCGATCTCCATTTGACGCTCCACCTGCGCCCAATCATCGCGCCTTCTAGCCCCCTCTCCACGGCTCGAGCTCGCGCCCGACGCTCGAGATAGCGCGCTCGACCACTGTGTATGGGGCGCGGATGGTCGTGCGGACACTTTTAAAGGCGAGCACCCACAGGCATTGGATTAAGATCCAACGGCGGAGAGCGATCGGGCATGGGGCCTTCACAAGATGAAGTGACCGGTTGGGTGGCTGAGATGGCACCACGTGCCACTATCTTGGCAATCCATCTTCTGGAAGTTGTAGATGGTGCCACGGATGTCGGATTGACTCGATTTTTGTGTCATTGGGTTGCGATCGTCGATCCGAATTCATCCGTGCAGTCAGATTTATCCTCTGAAGTGTGGATTTACACCATCCTAGCCCTTGATCTTCTAGGGTTCCAGGGTCACTATCTGATGCTACGGATGCTTGAGTAGGGCGATCTTGGAGCCGTTGAACTCCAATCGTCGCCCTGATCACATCCATATGGTTGGATCTTTGATCCGAGGCCCCGATAAAATGTTTGCCCTGTCCAAGCACATAAAAGGAGACAATTAACCTCCATTTTATTCAAACTACTCTAAATGCAAGATGATGCATGTAATGCAATATTTATATCATGAAATGCAATCCTATGCTTAAGAACATGCATAAATAGACATTTTAAGTAGTGTAAATGTGTTTACATCATACCCCCATGCCTATCTTTCGCTAGTCCCTAGCAAAAGCTATATGCTATTTATAAAAGAATTAGGTTAGATTATTTGGACTTGAGTTATTTTTCAATCAATAAGAAATTGTCTACTTAGGAACTGAACTTTCAAAGACACAACAGTGCCCGGGTATCAGCCAAAATGCAGATCGCTTCAAGCCCTCGCCTTATTAAAAGAAAAATTTCCTCTTTTTTTTCTCTTTTTCTCTTTTCCAATTTTTTTTTATTTTCAAATTTTCGGGTTTAAGAGTGGCTTTATACGTCCATTCAACTCACCCAAAATTTGATGAGAACCCTAAGCTTTAAGCATCCTATTGTGACTGTGATAGACTCGTTGACCGTCAATTAGAATGGACTTCGGATTTGTACGCCTCTAGTTGACCTAACCAGAATTCTACCTAAAAGTGTATCTTTACAACTGGTAGCTTTCTCTCTACTATTATTTTTTTTACGGGGTCAACACAAGGGTCAATCCAGTATATATCTCCCCGATTTATTCTACTTCTCCGCTTCTTCCTAAGTGTTTTGGGAATTTTTAGTGCATTTTCTGAGCTGTGTTCTGGACAACCGGTCGATGAGTTGTTACCACCGACAACTTGCCAGCCATACTCGTGCAGCGAAGTGTGGCTTATTTCTTTTTGTTCTTTTCTCCTTTTTTTTTTTTAAAAAAAAAGTAGGTGGCTTCCCTAGTTTAAGATTTACCTAAAGGCGGCAAACTAAGAAAGGTCCAATAACTGGGCTCTGGACAACCTACCTATGGGCTGTTACCCACGATAACTTTCCAGCCATATCACCCTATCAGGTTCATTAGCTACCCAATTTCCATTAAAATCGCCGAACAACGAGTCAGTGCAAAGAAAGTGTGTAGATGCTTAAGACTTAAAATTCCCTCAAATCAGAGGGCGGGTTAAGTCGTGTACTTATCACCCAAACTTATTTACTCCAATTACGAAAGAATTAAAATGGCGAGGACTCAAAAACAAATCCACATTTTAGTGGATACACAGGCTAATTAAGTCCAAAGACCTGAGGGGTCTTTGTGTTCAGATCCTAATGTAAAATTTCTTAGGATTGAAAAGTCCTAATGTCCAAGTAATCCTTCCTAATTTTTTTTTTTAAATAAGAAGAGAGACAATTTATATGGATTTCACAAGGCTGACCAAATAATTCAAGAATGAATCCACCCCCCCATGCCTAGCTGATGCAATGTCCTCATTGAAAAAGAGACATGAAAGAAAGGGTATAATATGAAAGATGTCACCTGGATATGAAGCTCGTATCAGCCTTGTGTCATATGTACAATTGCTGAGTTTAATGTCGTCCGCTAGGCGAAGTCCAGCCAAAGAAATCACAGAATGGCTAGAGCAACAGAGTCTAAGATGGGTTCTGGAAAATTACGGTCAACAACAGGCTTCAAACGTTGACCGTTGACTTTAAAGGTGTTACCCTTCTTTGGGTCAGAAATCTGAATGGCACCATTTGGAAAAATCGAATCAATTATGAATGGGCCATTCCATTTAGATCTAAGTTTACCAGGAAAGAGCTTAAGTTTAGAATCAAATAACCAGACCTTCTGGTTTGGCTCAAAGCTCTTGCGGGAAATCAATTGATCATGTAGAGCTTTGGTCCGAGCCTTGTAGATCTTGGCATTCTCAAAAGCATCAATTCTAAGTTCCTCCAACTCAGATAGTTGGAGTTTCTTGGTCTTTCCAGCTAGATTCAGATCTAAATTGCATTGTTTGATTGCCTAGAATGCCCTATGTTCAATCTCTACAGGTAGATGGCACGCCTTTTCATACACCAAACGAAATGGAGACATGCCGATGGGCATTTTATACACTGTACGGTAGGCCCAAAGAGCGTCCTCAAGCTTTTGAGTCCAATCCTTGCGATCAGGCCTAACCATTTTTTGCAGAATGTTCTTGATCTCTCGATTGGAGATCTCGACTTGTCCATTCGTTTGGCGATGGTAAGGTGTGGAAATTCGATGATTAACCCCGTATTTGGCCAATAAATTTCGGAATTGGGCATTAGTAAAATGAGTGCCACCATCACTGATGATAGCCCTCGGAATCCCAAACCTACTGAAGATATTTTTCTTGACAAAACTGTTGACCACCTTGTGGTCACTGGTTCGGGTGGGAATTGCCTCAATCCATTTGCACACATAATCAACAACAACAAGAATGTACTGATGTACAAATGAAGGGATAAAGGGTCCCATGAAATCGATGCGCCAAACATCGAAAATTTCTACAGGAAGAATAGGGTTTAGGGGCATCATGTCTCTCTTAGTTATGTTCTCGAGTAACTGACATCGTGAAAATGACCTTGAGAAGTCCTGGGCATCCTTGAATAAAGACGGCCAATAGAAGCCAGATTGCAAGATTTTTGCAGCCGTCTTTCTTCCGGAGAAATGTCCACCACACCCAGATGCATGGCAGAACTCGAGTATACTGTTGAATTCATTCTCCGGTATGCATCGGCTAATAATCTGATCAGAGCCGATGTGATACTGTTCAGGGTCCTCCCAAAAGTAGTATTTGGCCTCAGATTTCAGTCTATCTCATTGTTGCTTGGTCCAATCCTGGGGGATTTGACCAATGGCCAAATAGTTAGCAATGTCAGCAAACCATGGGGTGTGGACACCTAAAACTGTAAGAATGGTTTCGTCCGGAAAAGTGTCAGCAATCGGAATGTCCGGACAAGAAGAATCACCTAGGAGTCTCGACAAATGATCCGCTACCACATTTTGCACCCCGGCTTTATCCTTGATTTCAAGATCAAATTCTTGAAGAAGAAGAATCCAATGAATAAGCAGGGGTTTAGCATCCTTTTTAGCCAAGAGATGTCTCAAGGCCGAGTGGTCGGTATAAACAATAACATGAGACCCCAAGAGATAAGCCTTGAATTTTTCCAACGCAAATACTACAGCTAGTAATTCCTTCTCAATAACAGTGTCATTCCTCTGGGCTTCATCCAGAGTTTTACTAGCGTAGTAAATGACAGAGGGCTTTCGATCAATTTTCTGACCTAGGACAGCCCTGACAGCATAATCAGAAGCGTTGGTCATGATCTCAAATGGGGTTGTCCAAATTGGTGGTTGCAAAATTGGAGCACAGGAGACTGCAGTTTTCAGAAAATCAAATGCCTTTCGACATTATTCATAAAAAACAAACGGCGTTTCTTTGGTAAGAAGATTGCTCAAAGGACGAGCAACCTTCGAGAAATCCTTGATGAATCTTCTATAAAATCCCACATGGCCTAGAAATGATCTGATTTGTTTAACAGATGTGGGAGGAGGAAGTTTAGCGATAGCATCAATGTTAGCTTTATCCACTTCAATTCCCCATTCAGAGATTACATGACCCAAAACGATGCCTTCTTGGGTCATGAAATGACTCTTTTCCCAGCTAAGGACCAATCGTCTCTTGATACATCACTTAAGAATCATTTCTAAATTAGCCAAACAAGAGTAAAATGATTCTCCGAAAACAGAGAAATCATCCATGAAGACTTCCATAAACTTTCCCACCATGTCGAAAAATATGGCTAGCATACACCTTTGAAAAGTCACAGGTGCATTGCATAACCCAAAAGGCATCCTACGAAAAGCAAAGGTTCCGTAGGGACAGGAGAAAGTAGTTTCTACCTGATCCTCGGGATGGATAGGAACTTGGTTATATCCTGAGTAGCCACCAAGAAAACAGAAGTACTTCTGCCCAACTAGCTTTTCCAAGATTTGATCAATGAAGGGTAGGGGAAAATGATCCTTTTTAGTGGCTATGTTCAGCTTCCTGTAATCAATACAAACTCTCCAAGAGGAAGCTGAACGAGTTGTGACAGATTCACCTCTCCCATTAGTAACAACAGTAATCCCGGCTTTCTTTGGAACAATCTGAACGGGACTTACCCAGGGACTGTCAGAGATTGGATAAATAATTCCTGCATCGAGCCACTTGATTATTTCCTTTTTTACCACTTCTCGCATATTTGGATTCAATCTCCTCTGCATCTAGCGAGAAGGGCAGGATCCATCTTCCAAAAATATTCTATGATTACAGTAAGATCTCTCAATCCCCCTAAGGTCATGAATGGTCCAACCAATTGCCTCCTTATGTTCCTTTAGGACCTTAATCAATTTAATCTCTTGCTCCTTTGTCAATTTAGCACTAATAATCACAGGGAGCATATTCTGCAGTCTAAAAATTGATATTTTAAATTCTCGGGCAATGGTTTCAATTCAAGCTGGGGTGGGGTAATGATTGATGGTAGGGTAGATGCTGAAGATTCAACAAGAGGAAGAGGTTTTGAGTGAATAAAATCAGTAACCTCTTCCGAAGATGTCAGCTCAGAGGGTTGTGGGTCAAATTCATCAACCAAAGAGGAACTTTCAATTGAAGAAACTGTCAAACAAGTTTCAATATTAACATAATCCTCATCAAGTTCCTCAATAAATCCATAATCCTCAAATTTGTTGATGGCCTTAAAAATATCCAATTTCATTCGTTGGTCCCCAAAGGCGATTTCCATGCTACCGCTTTCACAATTAATGTTGGCCTTTGCGGTAGCTAGGAACGGATGCCCCAGAATGATGGGCGCGTTCCTCAGATTATCTAGTACATCCATGTCAAGGACAAGGAAATCTACAGGAAAATAGAAATCCTTGACCTTAACTATAACATCTTGAATAATGCCTCGCGGGTTTGTGACCGAATGTTCCGCTAACTGTACCGTTACTGAAGTTAGCCGAAGTTCACCTAACCCAAACTTCTCATAGAGAGAAGTAGGAATTAGGTTAATAGATGCACCGAGATCCAAAAGTGCTCTATCAAATGTGTAATCTCCGATAACGCAAGAAATCAAAGGAGCACCAGGATCTCTCTTTTTCTGAGGGTGGTAGTGCAGGAAAACAGAGCTAGCCTGCTCGGAGAGTACCACCTTCCTCGGAACAGATTCTCTCGACTTACGCTTTTGTGTACATAATTTCTTTAAAAATTTTGTGTAAGCTGGTATGTGCTTGATAGCATCAAGGAGCACAATATTGATCTCAACATTCTTAAATAAATTCAGAAGCTCCTCATTGCTATCAACAGACTTCTTCTTCTTTGCTTTGGCTAAGGCTTCAGGAAAAGGAACATGAGTCAAATCTTTGGAATCAGGTTCCTGAGCCTTGATTTCTCCTCTAGAATTCTCCTCTCTCTCCTCAAATTCTTCAGGATTCAAAAGATCAAAATAGTGTGGTTGTGGATCCTGAGTCTTCTTACCACTCCTCAAAGTGACAGAATTTGCAGAAGCGTAGGAATTTGGGTCTTGGGGAGGGTTAGGAAAGATTGGAGGGGCTTGATTGACCATGAATTGTTGATTAGCAGAAGAAGAAGACAAGGAACCCTGCTAAACCACCTGGGCATGTGCGTGCGGGTCCCTCTGATTTCCGTACCCTTGAGCTTCATTACCCGAATTTATAATGTTTCGCAGGTTGGGTACGGGTTGGGATGGTAGAGATCCAGGTTGACGAGAGTTAGCAAAGAGCCCGGATTGCAAGTTGTCCAGCGAGTTTTTCATTTGCTACATAAGCTGGAGCATAGATCCTTGCATCTCTACCATTTGACGGTTCAAATCTACCTGCCCTGCGGGTTGACGGGCATTCCAAGCTGGCTGATTGACCTGATTCGGAGGCAACTGAGTATATACTTGACCCTGACCCATTGGTCGTTGCGGAGCGTAGTTGCTAGGTCGGAATTGGGTCTGTTGCCCCGGATTTTTCCAAGAGAAGTTAGGGTGGTTTCTCCAACCTGGATTATAGGCATTCGAGTAGGGGTTGGATCTAACATTCTCTTGTACAGCACAGACATCCTCATAGGGTGAGGATGGAGAAAAAGAAAGGGATGGATTAGAAAAACTGGGATCAAAGGCCCCTGTTGGGAACCCATGGTGTTCCGAGAAATGCTGACTCATAGATTGAGTCGCATCGAGTTGATTCACGAACTCCCGTCCAGAAGGAGCTCATGAGGAATGGAATCCCGAATTTTAGGATTGAGTGGATTGAGAGTTGTTCATGGAATTTCCAGCCATCCACTCTTCCGTTCCTTTAGCAACCAAGTCCACCTTATCAAGTTTATTACAAATCAATTCCATATCAAATGAATGAGAGTCATGGACTTCATTGACATTTGATCTGGGTTGCTGGGACCGGTTAAAAGTATCCATGGAGGCATGATTAATTGAATTCTCACTCATTTCCTCAAATAAATCATGTGCACTATCTTCATCTTTATTGAGGAAATTGGCTCCGTAAGAAGCATCCACATGATTTCTGAGTTGCTCATTCAACCCATGACAGAAGATCTGCACGAGTTGCCATTTCGGCACCTCGTGGTGTGGACACCTCCGCAATAAGTCCTAGAATCGGTCCCAGGCCACATGAAACTGCTCCCCCGGCTGCTGGGTAAAGGTAGTGATTACCCGTCTCAAAGCATTGGTACGACCGACTGGGAAGAATTTCTTCAGAACGGTCGATTTCAACTCATTCTAAGTTGTAATTGGTCTTCCTATTGTCTTATACCAATGCGCAGCTTTATCCCTAAGAGAATGGGGGAAGAGCCTCATGATCATTTGCCCCTCGTTAACATTTCGAGCCTTGGCAGTCTGGACCAAAGTGGTCAAATCTTCCAAGAGCTGAAACGGATCTTCGGAGCCAAGCCCATGATAATGTTTAATCAGGCTTAACACCTGGGGCGTGATTTCTATGTCACCGGCTGGAATCTGGACGCCGGGACGTTTCCCGTAATTCGAAGGATCATAAAAATCCTTCAAGGGCTGAGCGCCCTGCATTCTCTGGAACCATTCCTACATTCTCTGCATTTGTTCCAGCTGCCTTCGAAATTCTTCCTGTGGATTTTCAAGCAGAGGAGGCTATTGTTCGGCCATGGGATCAAATTGACCAAAATCTAACTTGCGCCTCCTAGAATGTTCTAATGGTCCTTCCAATCGGGGATTCAATAACCGTCTTCCTAGCATAAACTAGGAGGAGGTCGGAAGGACTGGGGATAGGGACCCTGCAGCACAACAAAGCAAGGCTATCCTTAAGTGGGGAAGCATAAAGATCTACTGACTCCCAAAACCAGCCTGAAGACTGTAAGTGATTTACTCTACTTACGTCTATTTAATCCAACCAGTTAGAAGGAGGGACCGGGGAGAAGGTTCTTCCTTTGGCTTTTGTCTCTGGTTCCTAGTGCACCCCCCAGCTGTGGTTGTTTGACACTACTCCCGTAGCTAGACATCAGATTAATCAGTACAAGTAGGTTAATCAAAAACAATCTCAGACTAGGCCCTGAAGAGCGAATCAAACCTTAAGGCTAACGTCTACTCGATTTTATTAAGGCCTGGGATTGTGGTGCTTATGGAATATGATGGGCCCTTACAATGGGTTGTGCCCTTAATGATTGATTGAGATTTGTGTAAGTGCGTGCACAACCAGGGTTTTCAAGCAAGATTATTTATAATGTGTGAATTTTAGTGTTCAAATCTTGCTTAAGTAGCTTTTAGGGTTTTAAATTTGGTTAATTGCAATCAAGTTTCTAGCCAAACCAAGTTATAAAACACGGGTGAAGATTGTTTTCCTTTAAAATCAGAAGGAAAGTAGAATGCCTGGAATATACCTAGATTGAAAACCCTAAGGAGGAGCTACTTAATGAGTTGGTTTTAAAATAAAGTGGTGCGGCCCAAGCAACTCAAACAACTGGCCACAAATGCACCACTAAGTTAGGCACTCAAAGATGATTAACCTAGAATGATTTGTACTCTATTATGTGTTGCTTTGTGTGTACCGGTTCCACAGATCAGAACCCGGTTGAGTATAAAACGAATCAAGTTGATCAAGTGCCTTGAATGTGGGTGTGTGTTGTGTGTTTGTTGAAAATTACCCCACAAGATTATCTTTTTGTTATTTTTTTTTTATGGATGAGGGTGGAATGAATGTGAGTGAAAATCCAAACAACCAAACTATTCCTAGGATTTATGCAAACACCTAGGTTAATTGGGATTTGGATTTAATGTGGCGAATGAAATCTATGGAGGGGGAAAGAATAGGGAAGCACTTATAGTTGTCTTCAACTGCACTTTACTCCAGTCTACCGCTTGTTGATTCCTTGATGGAGGTCTCTGCAAAACAATAGACACAAGAGAAAGCTAGGTAGAAAGCAAATAAAGTGCAAGAAATGCGAAGAAAAGATCGGAAATCGTTGCCTCCCCGGCAACGCCGCCAAAATGTTGAACCGATTTTTGCAAATCGCTATGCTTACATGTTCGGTTTCGGAAATCCTGTTGTTGTAGTTCGAAAGCAAAGAATTTGTGTTCAACAAATAAAATTTATACCGAAAAGAATTCTGGGTCGAACACAGGGAGGCTACGTTGATCTATATTCACAATTATATTTTTTTTTAGGATTTTTGTTAAGCAAGGCGATATAATTACAATGGAGCTATCAAACTGAGTGAGACAGAGAGAACATGCATTCAATATTCCAATTGTTTATATAATCAAACTAAATAAAAGTTACACTAGAAAGCGGAAAATCAATTACACTATAAAGTAGGAAAATTCTACACTAGAAAAGCTGTAAATAAGAATGGGGGAGAGAAGTTATCCTCCTCGACGATTGCTTGGAGGACGAGCCGGATGAGACGACGCCTGGACAAAGGAGAATGAAGCAGGACGAAGCAGAAGAACGGGAATAGAGCAGCACGCCGTCGTCGTCGCGGGATCCAGTTCCGAAGGGGAACGAAAATTGGACTTTATCTCGCAAGAACCATCCCAGTTGTGGGACAAGCTTCTTTTGAGCTTTGGAGGGGTAGAGAGGAGAAAGAAGGGATGAGAATTTCGTATGGAGGGGTCTCCTTTTATAGTTGCAAGGAGTGGGGGCAAATTGGACATTACAACTTGAAAATAATAAATAAAGGGTCTTTTGTGACGGATAAATCCGTCATTAAAGCCCCAATGTGTGCGTAGCTTCCGCGCCCACGCGCGCCTCCTCGGCTGCCCGCTCATCAACGTCCACGCACGTCCAGCGCTTTTCAGCCGTCCGATCATGAGATCGGACGGCTTAAGATGCATCCGCGCCCGCTGCGTTGCGCGCCCCCCGCGTGTTTGATTGTGCGTCCAATCGCCCGTCGACGCTATCAGGCGCGAGCGGCTGTCCGATCTCCATCTGACGCTCCACCAGCTCCTAATCGGCGCTCCTTCTAGCCCCCTCTCCACGGCTCGAACTCGCGCCCGGCGCTCGTGATAGCGTGCCCGACCACTGCGCTATGGGGCGCGGATGGTCGAGAGGACACTTTTAAAAGCGAGTAGCAACAGCCATTGGATTAAGATCCAATGGCGAAGAGCGATCGGGCACGGGCCCTTCACAAGATGAAGCGGTCGGTTGGGCAGCTGAGATGGCACCACGTGGCGCTATCTTGGCCGTCC
The DNA here is from genome assembly GCA_037157565.1 of Thalassia testudinum. Classification (NCBI taxonomy): domain Eukaryota; kingdom Viridiplantae; phylum Streptophyta; class Magnoliopsida; order Alismatales; family Hydrocharitaceae; genus Thalassia; species Thalassia testudinum. Next base: position 12,155,567 of record JAZHRO010000072.1, read on the forward strand.
ATCTTCTGGAAGTTGTAGATGGTGCCACGGATGTCGGATTGGCTCGATTTTTGTGTCGTTGGGCTGCTATCGTCGATTCGAATTCATCCGTGCGGTCGGATTTATCATCTGAAGTTTGGATTTACACCATCCTGGCCCTTGATCTTCTAGGGTTCCCGGGTCACTATCTGATGCTAGGGATGCTTGATTAGGGCGATCTTGGAGCCGTTGAACTCCAATCGTCACCCTGATGACATCCATACAGTTGGATCTTTGATCTGAGGCCCCGATAAAATGTTTGCCCTATCCAAGCACATAAAAGGAGACAATTAACCTCCATTTTATTCAAACTACTCTAAATGCAAGATGATGCATGCAATGCAATATTTATATCATGAAATGCAATCTTATGCTTAAGAACATGCATAAATAGACATTTTAAGTAGTGTAAATGTGTTTACATCACCTGTTATTCCTGATCCAGCTTCAGATCCAGCTCCTGATCAGCTTATTCCCTGCAATTGACATAATGCACTTAATCAGCACATTATAACATTATTTTATGCATAGCTAAAGGAAAGCAGTAAAGATGCAAATAATGCGTATGCATGCATGAATAACCCTAACTTATGCTAAGTCCTAGACTAATTTTGGTTAATTAAGACCTATGATTGCTGCGCAATCATACCCCCATGCCTAAATCTTGCTAGTCCCTAGCAAATGCAAGACTAAATTATTTACAGCAAGGGTCCCTAAGGGTCTGGTTATTTTACCAAGTGTTTGCATAGAGATTTTTCTCCTTTTTCTTTTCATCCTATGCTTTAGAGATCCAGACAATCGTGAAGGTGCAGCTATGTAGCTTTTACAACGGATTCGAGTGAAAACTAATACACCTCTAAAGCCTGTACTTGACCCCTAATAAAAATTCTAGCAGGATAGGCGGATTTCTTCCCTCAGGGTATTCAAGATATTTTATGAATTCCACCCTAGCTTTATGCTTAGGTAGAGAATCTTTGAGGGAAAGGATTGTATATTTGGTGGCTCATTCTCACTTGGTGCTACATAGAGACTAGTACTGCAGAATCCAGATTCCTGATAACTAAGTAACTCAACTCAGAGAAAGATGAGAAAAACTATGCTCCCTTTTGATTCCTTTGTATTCATTCTCTCTTGCTCTTTTTCTTTCTTTTTCTTAGAGCTCACAACCTCACCAGATTCACACATATGTTCTGTATTTGGTGGTCTCACTAGGCATTAACACTTTAATTGAGTTCTCATAACCCTAACACTAAGTCAGAATTCCTTAGCCATTATTTAGGCGGTCAGAAACACAAGAAAAATAGGTTAAGGCCATATTTGGTGGAGCTCAATTTTATTTGGTGGTATTGCCTCGATGAAAACTAAATATTCACAAACTCTTTTTCTTCTTCGTAAAAAAAATTTTTTTTTTTCTTTCTCTTTTTTTCAATTTTTCTTCCTTTTCATCATTTTTTTTTTCAGCATAACACAACTGGCATACATCCATGAATTTTATTAAGGAGGCATTATTGGCGATTGGTGGTACTCAAGAGACATTGGGTGGCTTATTTGGTGGAAGTGCCTACGCACGGCACCGGGAGAAATGGATAGGGCGGTGTATTTCTGACCTTGACATCAATACCCTCCTTCAGCCGAGGATTCCGTAAAGAATGGTCGTAACCATCCACCTTAGCCCTAGTTTTATGAAAACTCACTCTCCGCGTATTTGCCTTATTCGGTGGCTCTCACAATTTTGCACCAAAACTGTATATGCGGGAATCGAGAGCGAAAACTTTGTTTAATCTCAGAGTATCAACACCTAATTATCTAGGATTCCAGATTCCTTGCACTAATCTTAGAGCACCAGTACACTCTACTCTCATCTCACACTATTTGGTGGATTTTTGGAGGAAAATCTGCCTAACTCCCAAAACATTGTCCAAGGGTTCAGGAAAAGAAGCACTGCTTCTTCTTGACAAACTGAAGACGTTTATCAGCCTTCATCGTGAATCCATTGCAAATTCTACGTGTGTGTGAAAAGTTGTACTGGATTCCAGATTACAGGAATCAACTAAAGGTTAAAATCCCTAATGCATTCTCTTAATAAAATAATCTTATTCATGAATGCAATATCTATATATGCTATAAACATGTAACCTTGCATAATTTGTCCTTCGTGAATTTCCCGTATCGGGTTACAATCAACTTGACCCTAAATTTAGAACAGAAGGTGGGTGGGTGAGTTGGAAGTGGCTATTACGAACGATTTCTAGCTCCAATGCGAGCATTGGAGGTGGAGTCGGTTGTTCTTTTATTTAAGGTCATAAAGTATATTTTGCATGCAGCTCCAAGGTTTTCCTAAGTGTTGGCACAAAAAAAAAAAAAAAATTCAGTTCTTGCTGTATCTACCCACCCCAGTCCTCATGCATGAATATAAAAGAAAATAAATTCGACAGAGGATGAGTGGGTAGAAGTCACCTGGAATTGCTCCTAAAATTATATTCAGCAACGGCCAACTTGTTAAGATGCAATATAGAAAAGGGAAATATGCTAAAACAAAAATATGCTATGTATAAAAATGATGGTGCAATGTGGGGCGAATGGTATCTATATGTGCTGAGTTTACCGCCTCCAGCTGGGCAAAAGATCAATGAGATGTATCAATTTTTGCATAGGAACTGATCAAAATTAAGAGAAAGATGTGCTCGTATGCTCCGAGAATCAGTGGTCCAGAGATGCGGACCAGCTGATTGTGCACCCCTACTCCAAAAAGTCTAGCTATAAGAAAGTGTGGAGTGGTGGTGGAAAATAGAGGATAATCAGAGGGGGGATCATGATGTTGATTCAGCTGATTTATCATGTCCCACAATTCAGTAGGAAGTTGCTGAGGGAGTAGATCAACATGTATCTCAGAACCAGAATATGAGTCATTGGGATCCTCATAATGATAATTGATATCAAAGATCATGCCCTCTCCAGGCTCTGGGTCATATGGGGGTATCCGTGAAAGTAGAAGATCTGTGGGGAGGTCACTAAAATCCTCGTCAGAAATTACTTTGTCCTCATCAGTACTCATCTCTGATTCATCAGAGGCTGTCTCTTCAAGATCGAGGTCGAGCCATTGACTAGGATGGTAGGTGCATCCCCAGCTCATTCTACTCGAAGCTTCACCCTCATATGCATTGGCCTCCTCAGTAATTCCTACCTCAGGTAGCATATTTATTTCTTTGTTCGAGTTATCCATAGCTACTTCTGGTTTTTGGATGTTAGGATCAAGGATAGAAAGTGTCATCTTGGAATCTCTAATATCTGAATTAGGGATGTAGGTGAAAGAAGAAGAGTGCAGATCAGAAGATGTTGGCTCTAGCATAGGTTCACCTACAATGGGAAGTGGTCTAGATTGATCAGTAGTGTCGCATGTAATGTTTGCCTCAAGATCCATATCCTCAATTGGATCTACTTCCCTTGTCTCGATCGGGTTATCTAACCTAAAAGGTGTCTCCCAGGATTCAGGATAATCTGATTGCAGCTCAGTCCTGGAGATATCAGTCCTTTCCTCCTCAATTTCAGATGAACCCATTTGTCATACTCCTGCTCCTATCTCATATCCATGCTAGATTCTTTTTCCCTTGAGTGATCTTCGGGCATCTGCTCCCAAGAATCTTCTGTGTATTCTTTCGGCGTCGTTGTCTTAGATTCCTCGAGGTCTTCAATGCTATTTTCCACTTGATATCTCAAAAGCAATAGTTCTTGAGTTTCTTGATTTTGCCCAATTTGCCTTGTTATCTCTGCTGTTTCTTGGAGTTCCATCACAGGTTGTTGATGAGGAATCCGGCTTTGTCTTTGGTTCGGCTCAATGATAGCCTGGATTTCGCGTAGATAGGATGCAGCCTTTTCCTTAGCGCTCGCTATAGCTCTCTGTATTCTATAATGCGGCCACATATGCACCGGTAGCTCTTCAGGGGTTCCAGGGGGTGAATCAGGTCTACCCATGTTCCATGGGTGAGAAGCAGGAGTATGAAATCCATATCTTGGGTTATAAGATGCGATCCTTTGAGGGACCGACTGGTATGGGTCATAATATCCAGGGTTACAATATGGGTTAACCATTTCGGTAACCCGAGGAGAAGGATCAAGCGAAGCGAAAAGTCATCTTCGCCACCTTGGGTCTGATCCCAAGGTTGAGCTGATTTAGTGACCCGAGCTCTCAGATAAGCTTGTGGGTCCAGCTCTTCTGGATCCTGATTAGGTCCAAATCCAATGTTAGCCATTGCGGCTCAGCAGATAGAAGAAATGGGAAGAGAAGATGGTTCGGGCGAGGTGACTCGCCTCCTTGGGAGTGGCTCCCAAGGTCCAACGAAGTGAGGTCGAAGTGACCTCCTTCCGTGCATACACTGCCCAACCCCTGGGTTGGTGTAGCCACGCAGAACTAGGCTAAGGCCTTATCAATCAAATGGTCCTTACAAATCAGGTGACCAGATTTTTCGTTAGGGATTTGAATTCCTGAAGATAAGTTCGTCGTACAACCGACTGAACATGAATCCCGCATCCCAAGCTAACCTAGCTAGTCTGGCTACGAGGGGACTAAGGGGAAGGTTCTTCCTTTGGCTTACGCCTTCGGTTCCGTTGACCCCCGAGCCGCGGTCGTTTGACACTACCCCGCAAACTTAGTCACCAGGTTTGGCAAGAGAGATTAAACTCATTCAGTAGTATGACAACGAACTCGGGTTGATTTCATGTTTTAAAATTAGTTTTTAACCCATTTTCTTCAGTGGGGTTTGTAGTGAGTGGCCCACAAGGTGTCCAAGCTCACCGGCTAACTAGACTTGACTAAGTATAGTTTAGCCAAAACTGTGGTCTCTATTTGTGACCCTAAAGGTTCAACCTAAGTTGCATGTACTTCTAGGGTTTTTTTTTTTCTATTTCAACAGACCACAAAAATAATGTTGATTCTCTAATAATAATTGGAATCCAATTAATTTGAAATTTTGTGAGTAGATTCCTTTTTCAATTAGTTTTTCAAATAATATTTTTTTAGAATTTTTACTATTTCAACCAAATTTTTAGGGAATTTTAAATATCAGGGGGTCAGATTTGGAACTTTGACCCCTGGACAGTTTTTTGCTTTGAAACAGTCTCAAATGATCTTCAAATATTTGTGAAAAATATGAAAAACAAAGCCAATTAGATCAGCTTTCAAACCCCAGCATTGTAAGTCAAAACAGATTCGCGGATCGCTCGGAATCGCTTTTGGAACTTTGAAACGTTTTGAATCTGGATCTATCTGACCCCCATGCACTTCAACAATTTTTAAAAATTTTATACTTGGAGTTTTCTAAAAATAATGGTTGAATTTGAAAGATGGTTTGAAAATGAAGGTTTTGCCCGAATTCTAGAATTTTTCTCTAACGGATTTTTCGACAATCGAATTTTTAGGTGAGATTTGAAATCTGGTAGAAAATCAGAAGGTGGTGGAAAAGCTTTTAAAGAGGTTTGAATTTGAAATTCAAGAATTCCACAAAAAATGCTTCTTTTTTTTATTTTTAATCTTTTGCACCTTTTTTTTTTAAAAGGAATTTTTCAAAAGATTCAACGAAAATCTCTTTTTTTTTTTCTTTTTTTTTTTTTCAAAACAACCTAGATTCGAAAGAAAACCTAATCAAGATTTTTTTCAAAATTTTTTCTTTTTGTTTTCTTCCTTCGTTCTCATGAAAATGAGAAATTTTTTTTTTTTACAAAGAATTTTTCAAATGAAGTTGCAACAAGTAAATCTACTACTTCGGTTTAGAAAGAGAAACCTAATCTAAGATAGATGATGTGCACCTGATTTTTCTTCGCCGCGCTCGGTGTGTGCGCAGATCCCATTTTTCTTCCATGTTATCCTACACATCAAAAAAATGAAGTAAAGGCAAATTTGTCAATGATAAGTAAAAGATCAAAATCAAGAAAAATGACGTTGCCTCCCCGGCAATGGCGCCATTTGACAGAAAGCCATTTCCACGCATTTGAAAGTCGTCGGAAATCGTAGTATAGTCGCGCAAAAACGTTCATCAAAAATTGATTTCTAAAGTAACGAGACTTGAGTCCCGGTCGTTCGTCTCTCGGAGGCGTTGCTTTTACTTTTGAAATCGATCTTTTTGCCTCTCTACTTTGTTTAGAATCGCTTGCCGGTTCATGATTATTACGTGTTTACGTACGACATACTTAGTTGCAAGAATACTAAGAGTTAGAAACAGGAAACAATAATCATGCAAAAGATAATAGCAATTATTAAGCTCATGGTGATTTCAAATAGATAGAGATATATACATATATATAAATGTGTTTTCATTCATTCATTTGTGAGTTGTTGCACAAGGAATCTAGAGGAAAGCTTGTACATAAATGCTTGAAAATTAAATCTAGCTACCAGAAAATGATCGCCCACAAGAATTGATGGGGGGATTTCGCATGAATCAATGGGGAGAAGTAAGACTACACTAGTAAGCAGTAAATAAAAGCAGTAAATATATGAAGAGCATAATCTAAATCTAGTAGAATGGAAGGGCATTCAGGGGTGGTCCCCGATGGCCTTTGAGTGGTTGAGAGAAGAAGGAGTGGCGGCTAATGGAACTTAGGCTGGCCCTTGGAGAGAGGTTGGGGAGCTGATTCAGCTTCCTGGCGTGGAGATGGTGGCCTCCATGGTGGTGCTCTACTCGTGGATGTGGAGTGGAGATGGAAGTGGCTAGCCTAAGTGGAATGAATGCCAAGGAAGTGAATGGGTGCAAATGGCCACGCAAGGGGTCTTTTTATAGACATAAGGGAAGCTCTCTTGAGAATTATGGAATTCTCTAGAGAGGCCTATTGTGGGAGCTCGTGTGAGAGTGAGAGAGAGAGGGTGGATGGCTGTTTTTAGATCCGCCAAATGTGGATTTAAAAATTGAATGGTTCTTGGTTGCTATTTTTGGCAACCAAGGCAACCACACATGGTAGAGAGTTCTAGAGAACTCTAGGCTAGATATTTTCGTGTGGATGGTGTGTGAGGGTGTGTGTGGGTATGTGTGGGTCGAAACTTAGGTGGCTAGGTTGATTAGGTTGGGTTCTAGTGGGTTTAGGTCAAGGTAGGCCTCAAATTAGGGTTATAAACCCTAATTAACTTAGGAAAAGTGCAATTAAACTTAATACAAGTTTAATTGGGTCTGTGGAAACTTAATTGAGAGTAAAACTACTCAATTAGGTTAGGTCTAGGTCAATTGGACTCTCACTAAGTTCAATTGGACAGTGTGTGCTGAGATCAGGGCTCAATTGGACTCAATGAGTGCAATTGAATAGGCTAAAGGAATTGACTAAGATCCAACTCAATTAGGTTTAGTGAGGACCTAATTAGGTCCTTAGGGAGGTTTAGAGGTGATGTACTAGGGTTAGGGCACCTTAATTTAGGTTCCTATGGAGTTGGAATTGGGTTTAGGGACCTAGAGATCGAAGATCAAGGCTTAAATCTCAAAATAGGAATTGGAGAGCAGTATCTGACGTCTAATTATAGAATCAGAAGTCTTATACTCAAAAATCAGAAGTCCAGACTTGTTGTTTGGACGTCCAATCAGAGTCAGGAAAGATTTTAGGTTCTGTTTTGGGTATTCTGTACAAATTAGACGTCTGACAAAGTGTCTGGACGTCCAATAACACTGCAGAAGTGGGTTTGAAGTGTGAGGGAGATGGCTAAGGGTCCTGGACGTCTTAAAACTTATCTGGATGTCCAGAGAAGGGTTGGAACTAGGGTTTTATGGCTTCCTACGGTGTTGTGACCTAATCTAAGGGTGGCTAAGGCTTGGGGAAGTCTCTAGGCTATCCTAGGGCTAGGATGAACCTAAGCTATTCACATTTTATTGCTTTATTCCTACTTAATAGAATAGCAAACTTTTAACCCCCTTACATTATTATTCCTACATCTAAACTAGCCATTCTGCTCCAGCTCTGCTACAACTCCTGTTATTCCTAATCGAGCTTCAGATCCTGCTGCTGATCAGCTTATTCCCTGTAATGGACATAATGCACTTAATTAGCACATTATAACATTATTTTATGCATAGCTAAAGGAAAGCAGTAAAGATGCAGATAATGCGTATGCATGCATGAATAACCCTAACTTATGCTAAGTCCTAGACTAATTTAGGTCAATTAAGACCTATGATTGCTGCGCAATCAGTCCACTTGCCACATTAATTGCCAATAGGTGTTCATCAGGAAAAACCTCGTTAATCGGCAGGGTAAGTCCAATGTGGTAAGGGTCCAGTATAGAAAGATGATCAGCCACAACATTCTGGGCTCCGACCTTATCGCAGATCTCAATGTCAAACTCTTGGAGCAGAAGGATCCAACGAATCAGTCTAGGCTTGGCATCCTTCTTGTGCATGAGACGACGAATGGCCGCGTGGTCAGTGGAAACAATAACATGTGAGCCCAGAAGGTAAGAGCGGAATTTCTCTAGCCCAAAGACTATCGGCAGTCATTCTTTCTCAGTGGTTGTATAATTATGTTGGGCCTCGTCCAACGTCTTACTGCCGCAGTACACCATGAAGGGGTGTCTATCGCGTCTTTGTCCGAGGATGGTTCCGACTACAAGGTCGGAAGCGTCACACATGAGTTCAAAGTCAAGGGACGAATCAGCTGGCTGGAAAATGGGGGCCTTGGGGATAGCATCACACAGCTGCGTGAATGCTCGTATGTAGTCGGGGCCCATATCAAAGGATACGTCGGTCGATAAGAGATGAGTTAAAGGTCTAGAAATCTTGGAGAAGTCTTTGATGAATCTCCTATTGAAATCGACGTGTCCTAAGAAGGAGTGGATTTGTTTGACAGAGCCAGGCGTAGGTAAATTAGTAATTACATCAAGCTTAGCTCTGTCAACCTCGATACCCCAATCGGAGATGATATGCCCGAGAACAACTCCCTCGTGTACCATAAAATGACTTTTTTCCCAGGAAAGCATGAGGTTCACATCAATACATCTACAAAGGATACGGGTCAGGTTGGCAAGACAGTCATCAAAAGAGGGTCCAAAGACTGAAAAGTCATCCTTGAAAACCTCAGGAAAGTCACCAACCATGTCATGGAATATCGCTAGCATACATCTCTAGAAAGTTGCTGGCATGTTACAAAATCCGAATGGCATCCTTCTAAATGCAAAGGTGCCGAAGGGGCAGGTAAAGGTGGTTTCTCTTAGTCCCGGGGGTCAATTGCCACCTGGTTATTTCCAGAGAATCCATCCAGAAAATAGAAAAATTTATTTCCTGCTAACCGCTAGAGGATTTGGTCAATGAAAGGTAGCGGAAAGTGATCTTTCTTCGTTGCACCATTAAGTTTCCTATAATCTACACACACTCTCCAAGATGTAGGAGTGCGTGTAGGGATGGATTTGCCCCTGTCATTGACACAGATGGTGAGTGCTGCCTTTTTGGGCACGACGTGAATCAGACTCACCCAGGGGCTATCGCTGATCGGGTAGATTATACCCGCATCCAGCCACTTAATAATTTCCCTTTCAACGGCCTCCCGCATGTTAGGGTTGAGACGTCACTGCATCTCATGGGAAGGTCGAGCCTCCTCCACCATATATATTTGGTGAGTGCAGTAGGAGGGCTAATGCCAGTTAAGTCTGATAAGGACCATCCAATGGCTGCCTTGTGTTCCATAAGGACCTTTGTTAGTTTGCACTCTTGCTCCCTGGTCAATTTTGAACTAATGATTATGGGCAGCGTTTCATTTGGTCCCAAGAAAACATACTTAACCGAATCAGGCAACTCTTTCAGCTCGGGAGTGGATGGTGAAAGATCTGGCATTCCTTGGGATGAGAGTGTTCCAAGCGGATCAAAAGAAAATAAGTCAGAAGGAAGGAGTTGGCCCTCAGTTTGGCCAAGAAGAGGGGCATCTTGGATAGATGGATCCAAAAAGGGATAGCCCCAGTGAGTAGTATGTGGGCTCAAGGTCCCAGAGTGGAGTTGCATTTTCACCTGATTTGGCAGGAAAGAGAGGGCAATCCGGTCTTCAAGAGTGTGGACCGGTGGTGAGTAGCCCGAATATGACTTAGACCACAAGGTATGGGAAGCGGAGAAAACCTAGTCAGAAGTCTGGTATGGAGAAGGTATGAGACAAGGGAGGGATGGGGGAACGTCACAATATGTGTCGGTCAGGCAATCGTCTTTGTTTAAAGGCAATCCACAGCAGTCAGAATAGGTCCCAATTAGTTCGATACATGCGCTGACGGCCATGTCCTCGTCAGACGTGTCATCCTCGATGTAATCGAAATCAAAGTTCTTGGCTACCTTGAGGATGTTAAACTTGAGCTTCTCAGATCCAACAACAATCTCAATACAACCCGACTCGTAGTTGATATGGACGTAGGCTGTGGCCTGGAAAGGTTGACCAAGGATGATCATACAATCAGAAAGTGAGGTAGGAACTTCCATATCCAAAATAAGAAAGTGAACAGGAAAACAGAGACTGTTGACCCTAACCACCACGTCTTCCACCACACCCTTTGGTATTTTGACAGAATGATCTGCCAACTATAACGTGGCAGGGGTGAGCTTCAGATTTCCTATGGCAAATTTCTCGAGCATGATGGTTGGTAAAAGATTGACGGAAGATCCTTGATCAAGTAGAGCACGGTTAAAATTGTAGCCTTGGATGCTACATGAAATAAGCAGTGTGCCGGGATCTTTCTACTTTGGTGGTAGATTTGACAGTATAGCAGAACTCGCATGAGGCGAGAGAACCACTGGATTCTTTGTTTTCTTTGACTGTCGCCTGGGTGTAGTGTAGTCTTTGAAAAATCGGGCGAAAATAGGTATGTGGTCGATAGCCTCTAACAGGGGTACCTTGATTTCAACATCCCTGAATAAATTACGCAGGCTATCGAAGGCCTGCGTATCCTTTTTCTTGCCTTTTGGCTCCCTTAGTAGAGCCTTAGGGATGGGACCGATTTCGGCACTTGTTTGGGTGTGTCATCCTCTCGCGAATGCGGTGCGCATCCTGAATGAGAGGGTGATGAAAATGATGGGCCATGATCAGGTCGAGGCGGATCAACGGTTTGCTTACCACTCCTCATAGTAATCGCATTAGACGTTGAGGGTCCAGTGGGACCATAAGGCGGAGGAGGGTTCACAAAAGGGACATAAGGGTGAGGCGTAGTTGCTGCGGGATTTGCCTGAAATCCCGGTAGAATGCTCGGTGCTTGCAGAATTTGATGAACCTGCCCCTGAGAAGGTCGTACCTGTGGTTCAGGACCACGGGGTACGAAATTTCGCGGGTTTGGAGTAGGTTGGGCTGGAAGAGTGCCCTGAGATCGAGTCCCCATGCGTAGTTGATTGATCTCAGCATTCTGCTGCACCAATTGATGCTGAAGAGAGGTCATGTTCTCTTCATGGCACTTAGACATTTCCATCATCATTCACATCAGTTTATCAAGAGGACTTGATGCATGTTCTGTTTGCGGTATGCAAGATCCCAATGGCTGATTCGCCATAGGATTAGACTGGGCCATTGGGATAAAGGGTGCAGACGGTCGCATTGGCCCACCCGCAGGGTTTTGGAACTGCGGGTTATTAGACCATGCGAAATTAGGATGACTTCGCCACCCTGGGTTATAAGTAGTAGAGAACGGGTTGTTCCCCCGGGCGCAAGCATCTTCTAAGCCAGAAGACGAGTCCGCATGTAAATATGCATTTGAGCACACGGAGGCTTGGTCCTCCGTGTCAAAATACTAGCTTGCAGAGGCTTAACCCACATGACTTACCGAATCGCTCGGTGTGACGCTCGGCAAGGAAGGTCTCATGGGGTTTTTAGCAATAAGCTTGGTGTTGGAAGGATTAAGTTTGTGACGAAGTGGTGAGGTAGGTGTGTTTGCCATAGAATGGGCGGGATTGGCCAGAAGCTCGTCCAGCTTCTTGTGCAAGATAGAGACTTCATCCAATTTTTGTGCGATAAGGTTAAGATCCGTGGATGAATGGGAGGGTCCTGTGTCAACTTCGTGAACATTACGGGGCAGGCTGGTACGATTAAAGGTGACAATGGAGGCATTGTTCATTGAGTTTTTGCTTATGTTTTCAAATAATTCGAATGCTCCATTCTCGTCTTTATTCATGAAATTCCTTCTGTATGAAGCGTCAGCAATCTACTTCAAAGTCTCATTTAGCCCATAATAGAAAATCTGGGCTATATGCCACTTAGGCAGACCGTGGTGCAGACACTTCCGAAGGAGGTCGTTATACCTCTCCCAAGCCTCATGAAACTGTTCGCCGTTTTGTTACATAAAGGAAGTTATAGCACAGCGAAGCGCATTGGTTCGCCTGATTGGGAAGAATTTCTTGAGAAATGTTGTTCGCATCTCTTCCCAAGAATGGATGGTTCTCCCAATAGTGCGTAACCATTGCGACGCTTTATCCCGCAACACAAACAGGAACATTTTCATGAGGACAATTGATAACCCGATGTTTCTTGGTTTAACTATTTCAGCCAATCGGGTTAGGTCTTCCAAATGGAGAAAAGGATCTTCACTTGCATGACCATGGAAGTGAAAGTTAATCTCGCCAATTATATTGGGTTTCAATTCAAAATCATCCCCGCCCGTGGGGACCCAAATTTGTCCTATGGTCTCTGTAGCAGCGGGATTTTGATAAGAGCTAAGAGACCTAGGCTCCTCCTATTCGGGAGGGTTCTGCATTTCCTACAAAGTTTCTTTAATGGCTTCAATTTGTTCATTATACATTTCCATTTGGGCTTGGAGGCTGGTTATGGGGTCCATGGCTCCACCACCTGGTGAGTTTTGAGGGTGGTTTCCTCCCTCGGGATTTGAGGGTGGGTGTGCAGCCAAGTTTGTGGAGGAGGATGACGATTTGGCTTCTTTCCTTCTAAAATTATCAGACAATTCAAACAAGTCAGGGTTTTGTGACCTCCTCCCAAACATGCACTACCGCAGGAAGAATTGGGGAGATAAGAAGGGAAAAGGGGATGAGAGAAATGATGCTGCAAAGGTACACTTGATGACAAAACAAGGCAATCAAAGTCCTAACCTCTACAGTGTGCCCTTAGACCTAAAGATCTAAGTTACCTACTATCACAACCTACGGAACCAAATGCGAGCACCGCGGAACCACCAGGCTAGATTGAAAGGCCGTTTGCCCCAGTCTTAGACACCCGATAGCACGCGAGAACCCACACCAGCATGTAGGCACTACACACAGGTAGTTAGACCTCTAATCCTTAATAAGGGTCAAGTTGCTACCAGTTTTAATTAGAGGCATAGAATCAAGTGCTTTGGGAATGTGAAGGGCATTGTATACAGGTAATGCCCAAGTGCATTATTTTTAGTGTGTAAACCAAGCATGCAACGGGGAAATCTCCCCGAATTGAAGTTTTAGTTGGTGAACTATTTTTAGAATTTCAGCCTTAAGTAGTATGGATTTTAAGATTTCGTTGAGTTACCAATTCAACCAATCTCTGGGTTTTGAGAAAATGCAAGTTCTTCTATCCCAACAAACCTTTCTTCAATGTGAGTTGGTTAATGCATGCTAAAATGCAATGGCTTCCCTAGGTGGAGATTTCTATTTGTGGATGCACGAGTCCATTTTAGGTTAGTGTCAAAGGGAGCCAAAGCACTTCAATTCAAGTGCTCCCAATCACCAAAATGATGTTCCACACACAAAGCTCAACCACAAGATAATGTAAAGAAAATCAAAGTGTTGGGGTTGAAATTTTTAGGATCAAATCTAAGGCATGTGAAAGGTCAAGGTCAGGTTGGAATCAACTCAATTCCAAGTCTCCTATCCAAAAATGTGATCCTGAATTGCGAATAAATGAGGCAAGGAGGGATGGTAATCAATCTATTTAATCTTGCCTCAAAGAATACATCACATGACGAAAGATTCAAGAATCAAGATTCTTGGATCTTCGCTAAGAGAAGTTTGGCGGGAAATCCCAGGGCGGTGGGGGTGATAGCAGATAATCAAACAAGTGATTTTTAATCCACTTGCCCCAAGAAATCCCAAGAAGTGTTTTTAGGTTTTAGGTTTTTTCTTTTTAAGGTGACAAGTTGACCAAAGTTGCTAAGAGAGAGACCTACCTTTTCAGCAATGTGGGCGAAGCTCCAGTGCAGCACTGGTGACTTCATGCTCTCGTTCCCACCTTGGATCTACCCACGTCTCCAACCTCCTCTGCTTGCCTCCACCTTGCAACTAGTTTACCTGCACACTAGCAAACAAAAACACCGGTGAAGAGAAGGGTGTGAGAAGAGAAAATCAAAGGAATGGAGTAGAAACTTACCTCAATGCGCACCACCCCGGCAACGGCGCCAGAAAAAGGGCAGTCGAACTCGAATAGGTTGTGTTAATATGGTGAAATTATTGTTGAAGCGAGTATAGTGGTTAACCTAAATCGAGTCTAACCATCTTTCACAAATATTTTTTTTTTACCTGGCCTACTTAATTTTATCTTGGTCACTTTTAGGCCCTGGATCGTTCTCAGGGAGGCAAGGATTAAAGGTGAAGAAGTTTCTATGCCTTACCTAAAACGTATCTCTTCCGTGCGTTTATTAAGTTTTTAGTTTCTTCTATTTAAGATTTTTTTGCTGATAATTTTGTCCTTGAGGTACACCCTCAAAATCAAGTCCTTGGCTTCGAGCCAAATTGTTCTTGGCTTTGAGCCAACTTAGGGTTTCCCAAAAAACTAGTCTTGCTATTCACGAGACCGAGTACCTGCAAGACACGGATTATCTTTTCTCTTTTACTTCCTTTTTTTTATCCTTTTAATAGAAGGAAACAGAAGAGAAATAAAAATTAGGTAGGTTTCTTGTAGAGAAATAAATATAATATATATATATAGATATAAATGTATTATATACATAGGGGAGCGGGTGGAAGTGGAAATGGCATGTAGCACAATGTCGAGTTGGTCCACGTCTAGTAAGACGCAACCAACAAGACAAAGTGCCGCATGGAGTGCAGGATGGATGTGTGGGAGTGCATGTGGAGGTGCTTTCTTTACACAGGTATCGAGGAACATCAGCAACTGGTGCAGATATTCCCGCGATATAATGCTCGGTGGAGTGACTAACGCAAGGGCATATGGATACAAGTGGGTGATGTGTATGTAAATATATATATGTGTATATATATAGATAGGGTTGTAACTATATAGGTGTATATGCAGTTATGTATATATATTGATATATAAATATATATATTTATATAGGTATATATATATATATTTCTAACTAGATATATATGTATATAGATATATATAGATATGTTTATGTATATATATATATATATAGTAATATATGTATGTGTATATGTGTATATATTTGTATATACGTATAAATATATATATATATTTATGTATGTATATATACTTATATATAGTTGTATAGGTATGAATATATATATATATATAAATATACATATGTATATATGTATAAGTATGTATAGCTGTGCACAAGTTGGTGTGTGAGTGTACGAGTGTGTGTGTGCATGAGTGTGGGAGTGCACGCTGGAGGAGTTTGACAGAGAGCAGGGAGTTAAGACGTCTGGCGGCCGCGGGCGACGTCTGGTGGCTAGGGGATGCGCAGGAGCACAAGGGCTGTGCGCGGGCGATGGAGGGCATGCTCGTACTGTCATCGCGCGCAGGTGGGTGTCGGAGTGTGAGAGAGATCGACACTGAGCACTGCGTAGCGTAGTGCACTACGCTGTGGGCCGGAATGGGTGCGGGCGCAAACACGGCCACGGGTGTAGATGCGGGTGATGGTGCTGACGCAGGTGACTAGCTGGAGTGGGTTGCGGCAAAGAGAGAGAGCGCACGGTGACCCGATATATGATAAACAAATCGGTCTCTGCACTGTAGCTACAGTTTTGTGCTGAGAGGCATGAACAGTAGCTATAGTGCCACGCGAAGTGAGCAACTGGTTGCGGCCGGTTCTACGTGCATGGGTGCGCTGGAAGGGGCATTCGTGTGCGGGAAGAGCTTGCGGACGTTGCTGGTGTGTGCGCGGTGGCATGCACTTCTACTGGAGCTTCCGACCTTGGATCTCTGGTAACGGCGACGACAGCTTCCAGCGAAGAAAATAGAGGGTGAAACCACCACACCCACCAACTCACGAAGGAGCAAGGTGGTGGTGGAACTCACAGTGGTGGTCGTGGGACCATTGTGAGCTTGCTCCTGCTCGTATTGTGTCTCTTCAGTGAGAAGAGAGACTGTGTATGGAGAGGGAGAGGGGAGGAGATTGGTCTGGAGGAAGGTGTCTGCCGATGGTGTCTGTTCCAGGCTCCCCCTCACAAGGAACATGGCAAGGCTTTTTTTATGGAAGAAGAAGGCATGCCACGGCCATGCTCTGGCAGAAGAAGTCCCACCATGCTGCTGGCAGAGGAATGATGCGAAGAGGCGCAAGCCCCCTGCCCTGCTGCTGCACGAGGGAGAAGTCTTCAAAGTCAAAAAAAATTAAAAATGAAAATGGTGAATTTGCAATGCACCCCTCGATGAAGATGTGAATTAGATGGCCAATTATTCGCATTATCCTCCCCTCTCAATAAATGCATGCATGTGTTTATTTACAAATGCAGTTATATTTACATAAGATAGAATGGCATTGCTAGGAAATAACACAAGATGTCATATTTATTGCTGTATGTTTACTGTGCAATCACCTCCCACATCCATTCTTGTACAAGATCACCTCCGTCTCCACACCTCCATTCCAGAGCCTCGGTGAAGCAATCCTTTACCCGGCGTCCTACTACATCTCAACTCCATCTAAGCTTCCGCCAGGTGACATCATCACGCTGAACAACCGATTCAGGAAATTTCCTCTCACCCCTATCTCTTTTATGCTTTCATGGATCATTGTAATTAACATTTGAGTGATATATACTATATTTGTTCCATCTCTCTTGTGATCTTATTCTGCTTGTCTTTTTATTTCAGAAACACAAAGAAAAAAACAAAACCCAAAATACTGAAAGGAAACAAAATGAAGCATGGTTTTCAACCAAAGTAAACGTCACCTCCCTGTGTTCGACCCGAGACACCCTTAGAGTTTCGGTTATAAATTTTATTTTAGATGCATTTTGCGAGCTACAATGACGAGTTCTCTAAACCCTAATTTTAATTCGTGAAACACGCCTGACCATTTTGGCATCATTGCCGGGGACGCAATGGAATTTACGTTCTTATTTTCTGCACTTCTTTGCATTTACATATTATTAACCCCACTTGTCTCTGATCTACTGTCTTGTAGGTACCCTAGCATGGAGATCCAAGTGCGTAGACCAGCGGGTAAAGTAATTTGTAAGTGTCCCCCACATTCCCCCCCACAAGTTTCATTTCGCCACATACATAACAATGACCTAATCTACTTAGGTGTTTGCATAAACCCTACGATAGAATTTGTTTGTCTTGTTTGTCACCTCCACTCATCTCACCCTCGCATATTTATAAAAAAAAAGGATACTTTTTTGTGGGACGAATCAACATACACACTTTATACACCAACATTTAAGGCACGTAAGCTAACTTTATTTTTATCTACTCAACCGAGATTTTGACATGTGGAACCGGTATACACAAATCAACACATAATGGAGTAGAAATATATCTAGGTTAATAATCTCTGTGTGCATAATTGGTGGTGCATCAGGGTCACTTGATTTAATTGTTTGGACCGCACCAACTAATTTAAAACTGATTGTTTTTGCAGCTGTCCCATAGGATTCAACATTTAGGTCAAGCCAGGCACTCCATATTTCTTCTTGACTTATAAAGGGAAAACACTTGAACTCATGATTTCAAATTTGGTTTGCCTCCTAAAAACTTGGTTGAATATACCCAATATTTGAATACTAAAAGCTACTAAGCAAGATTCGAACCCTAAAATACACCTCATCCTCAATAATCTTGGTTGAAAATATTTTGGTTGTGCACATACACACATTCTCGAACAAATCAATAACGGCACAACCCATTAAGGGACCATCACATTCTGAAATCACTAAATATCCCAAGCCTAACTAAAATTGAGAAGACATTGTCCATAAGGACTAATTCGCTCTTCAGGGCCCAAATTGAGATTGTTCACAATTGACCTACTTATACTAGTCAAACTGATGGCTAGCTAGGGGAGTACCATCAAATGATCATGGCTGCTGGGCACACTAGGAACTGGAGGCACAAGGCAAAGGAAGAACCTTCTCCCCAATCCCTCCTTCTATCTGGTTGAATTACCTAGATAATAGTAGAGTAAATTGTCTATAATCTTAAGGTGGATTCTGAGAGTCTATCGACCTTTAGCCTACCCAACCTAAGGACAGGCTTGTCTTTTTTGTGCTGTAGAGTCCATTCTCTACCTTGTCCTTCTGACTTTCTTCTAGTGTATGCTTGGAAGGAGCTCTGAACCCTCGTTTCGAAGGACCTATTGACCATTCCCAGAGGTGAAGGCTGTGTTTTAGACAAGTAGATCCCATGGTTGATCAACAACCACCTCCATCGCCCCTGAACCAACAGGAGCTGATTCAGAGGTAGTTAGAAGAATTGCAGCAGATGCAGCAATGGTTCAAACGAATGAATGGTCAGAGCGCTAGACCCTTGAAGGATTTTTATGACCCTTCAAATTATGTGGATCGTCCCAGTGTTGTGATCCCCGCCGATGATGTTGAGATTAAGCCCCAGGTTTTGTGTCTAATTAAACACTTTCACAGGCTTAGCTCAGAGGACCCATTCCAACATTTAGATGACATGATCACTCTGGTTCAGACCACCAAATCACAGAATGTGGATGAAGGACAGATGCTCATGAGGCGTTTCCCCCATTCACTCAAGGATAAGGCCGCACATTGGTATCGTACCATTGGATGGCCGATTGCTACCAAGACAGCTTTGAAATCGTCCATCTTGAAGAAATTCTTCCCAATTGGGCAAACCAATGTGTTGGGATGGGCTATTACTACTTTTGCCCTATGGTAGGGGGAAACGTTTCATGGGCCTTGGGAGAGATTCTAGGATCTGTTGCAGAAGTGTCCACACCACGAGGTGCCTAAATGGCAAGTTGTACAGATTTTTTATCACGAGTTGAATGATCAACTCCGTAATCATGTGGATGCTTCTTGCGGAGGCAATTTCCTCAGCAAAGATGCAGATAGAAAGTATGATTTGTTTGAGGAAATGAGTGAAAACTCTTTAAGCCACACCTCCACAGAAACCTTCGACCAATCCCAACAAACTAGATCAAATGCCAATGTGGTCCAAGATTCTCGTACATTTGATATGGAATTGATCTGCAATAAAGTAGATAAGATGGATCTAGTTGCTAAATGACTGTGGATGTCCGAAAACTCTAATTTTTCTAGATGAACTCAATCCCAGGGCTCGGGATTCCATTCTTCGCAAGCTTCTATGGGATGGGAGTTTGTGAACCAGCTGGAGTCGGCTCGACCTTCGGGCCAGCTCTTCTTGGAAACTTATGGGTTCCAAACTGGGGCCGTTCATCCTAGTTTCTCTGATCCTTCTTCATCCTCATCTTATGTGGATGTTCATGTTGTGCAGGAGAATGTTAGGTCCAACCCTTACTTGAATTCCTACAATTCTGGTTGGGAAAATCACCCTAGCATCTCTTGGAAAGATCTGGGACAGCAGACCAAAAAATTGACCCAACAACTATGTACAGCAAAAACTAATGGGTCAGGGTAATGTATATACTCAGCTACCCTCGAATTAGGTTAATTAGTCCATGTGGAATGCTCAACAACCTACCGAGGGAGCTAATTTGAGCCTCGAAAAGGTAGAAATGCAACGGTCAATGCTCCAGCTCATGCAAGAAATGAAAACTTTGCTAGAAACCTTGCAATCTGGACTTGGTGCAAACAACCGACAATCTGGATCTCTACCATCACAACCTGTTCCAAACCAAAGGAATGCACAGAACCGAGGTGCTAGGCCTCAAGGGTTTGGTAATGATGAGGTGACGTATGCTCAAGCTCATGCTATCTATCAGGCTACCCCAGCCCTTCTCGTAGCGAACCAAGTTCCTACCAAAATCAACTGGGAGCCTCCTGTTTTTCCCAACCCTCCACAAGGCACTAACCAACAACATTTTTCCATGGCAAATACCATCACCTTGAGGAGTGGTAGTAGACACATGGGACATACCCAACCCCATGGCAACACCATTAGGCTCCATAGTAGAAATTCTAGACTCCAAACTAGGAATGTAATCAACAAAACATTAGAGTGTGATTTGGGAGTATGTTGTTGTTATATGGGGAAACAGAAAAAATCTGAGGAGAAATTGGTGGAAAGGATGTCCTTACTTCAGGTTTTCAAATTAACAATCATTTTAGTCCTTACGGCTATCAGATCAATCCCTACCTACGCCATAGGTTTGTTGAATTCAAATGAAGCAAAGTGTAGAGTGGAATTTGAAAACTTTAGGAGAGTAAGCTTGTTTAATAACACAAGTGCACTGATCTTAAACAAGGTAACTCTTAGGAAGCAGGACCCAGGAGTTGATGTAAACACATCTATTTAGGTTAAAATGCCTATTCAAGCATGTTCCTAGGCTTAGATTTGCATTTCATGTAATAAATATTGCATAGCATGCATCATTCTACTTTTAGAGTAGTTGTATGTAATTTAGGTTAATTGCATCCTTTTTTTGGTGGGGAGAGAAGGATTTTATTTCGAAGCCTCGAATTGACAATCCAACCATATGGATTTGATCAAGATGACCATCAAAGTCGAACGCCTCCAAAATCGCCTCGATCGTAGTTTCGTAGCACCATATGCAGTCCAAGGAAGATCAACGGCCAAGGGAGTAGGTGACATAATTCGAAGCCTCAAATGACAAATCCAACCGCACAGAATGATTTGAGTCGACGATCGTAGCCCAATGGCGTGAAAATTGACCTAATCTGACCTATGTAGCAGCCCCTACAACAAAAAGAAGATGGATGGCCCAGATTGCACCACGTGGTGCAACCCAGGCCACCCATGTGCATGCACGCGGGTAGTAGCATGGGTGCATGCATGCGTGCGGAGGCAGGCATGTGCACAGCGTAGTGCCAGCACGTGAGCATGCGCACGTGCAACATGGCGAGCAGAGCGCTCGGTAGAGCAGTGTGAGCATGGGTGCATGGGCTATCTTTGGCAACGTTTGCAATGAATCTTCAGTGACGTTTACAGCCATCGCTAATTATTCACAGGCCAGCAAGGCCAGCTACGTGCGCCAGTGGGCTTGTGCTACCTATAGCGACACTTCCAGTGGCGGCCTAGAGGTCGCTAATGGGCCCATACCTATTTTTGCCTCTTCTCCTCCACTATAAAAGGACCTATACCCCCTCCCTTCCAAGACATCTCTACCTACTGTACTCCCACCTACTCCTAAGCTTTAGCAAGCCTACCAACGCTCCATTAGAGCTTACTCTCAGGGTCCGAAGGCTCCTGTTAGTGTAGCAAACTTCTGCCACACCAAATATTCCTTCATTTTCCCATCCCCATTCATATGTCACCTTGGAGTCGTCCTCCCGCCTCCATTCCGGTAGCAGATCATCTCCGCATTTTCACATCCGTTTTGGAGCCACGCTAAAGCTTTACTCTACCCGATGTCCTCCTGCATCTCACCTTCGTCGTCTCGCTCCACACCTCCTTCATCCGAGCTTCTGCCAAGTGCCGTCGTCTCGTCGAACAACCGATTCAGGAGATTCATTGTCACCTCCCTCTCTTTTTATGCTTTCATAGAATATTGTAGTGGACATTCATGATATATAGCATATTTATTCCATATCTCTTGTGATTTATTCTACTTGTCTTTTTATTTCAAAAACACAAAAAAATTAAAAAACATTAAAATACCAAAAAGCGAACAAAACGAAGAGTGGTTTTCAATTAAAGTAAACGTATCTTCCATGTGTTCGACCTGGGACTTCCTTGGAGTTTTGGTATAAATTTTATTTGATCACGAGTTTTGCAACTACGATGATGGGTTACTCGTGACCCTGATTTCCAACATGCGAAACACGTGCCAACATTTTGGCATCGATGCTGGGGATGCAACGGAATTTACTTTATTGTTTCCTGTGCTTCTTTGCATTTACATAGCACTAACCCCGCTTATCATTGATCTACTGCCTTGCAGGTACCCTAGCATGGAGATCCAAGTGCGGTAGACCAGAGTAAAGTGCAGGTAGAGTGTTTTGGAAGTGTCCTCATTCCCCCCCACTAGTTCATTTCGCCACAATCATAACCAAGACCTAATCTACTTAGCTGTTTGCATAAACTCTAGGATAGACTTTGTTTGTCTTGTTTTCCACCTTCACCCATCTCACCCACATCTTATAAAAAAATAATAAAAAGATATTTTCTGTAGGATGAATCAATTTACACACTTTATACACCCACATCAAAGGCACATAACCTAACTTGATTTTCATCTACTCAACAAGGATTCCAACCTATGGACCAAGTACATGAATTCAACACATAAAGGAGTAGAAATCATATTAGGTTAATCACTTTTTTGTGTGCCTTAATCGGTTGTGCATTTGGGCTGATTGATTGAATTGTTTGGGCTACACCACCTAATCTGAAAGAGATTCATTTTGTAGCTGCCACATAGGATTCAATACTTAGGTCAAGCTAGGCACTCAATATTTTCTTCATTTACAAAGGAAAAATACATGAACTTGTGCATGCAAAACTTGGATTGCCACACAAAACTTGATTGTATATATCTAGCATTTGAATCCTAAAAGCTACTAGGCAAGATTCAAACACTAAAACTCACCTCATCAATAATAATCTTGCTTGAAAACCTCTTGGTTGTGCACATTCACACATTCTCAAACAAGTCATTAAGGGCACAACCCATTAAGGGCCCATCACATTCTAGAAGCACCATTGTTTCAAGCCTAACTAAAATTGAGTAGATGTTGGCCATATGGACTGGTTCGCTCTACTGGATCTAGACTGAGATTATTCATGATTAACGTACTTCTACTAGTCAATTTAATGTCAATCTAGGGGAGTAGCATCATGACTATGATTGGGGGGTACACTAGGAACCAAAGGTGCAAGTCAAGGGAAGAACCTTCTCCCTAGTCCCTCCTTCTAATTGGATGGATTGCCTGAACATAAGTAGACTAAATCGTCCATAGTCTTAGGATGGATTTTTGAGAGTTTGTAAACCTTTAACCTACCAAACCTAGGGACAAGCTTGTATTTTTGTGCTGTAGGGTCCCTTCTCCCCATCCTTCCGACTTCCTTCCATTGTATGCTTGGAAGGAGGCCATTGAACCCTAGATTGGAAGGACCTTTAGACCATTCCTGGATACGGAGGTTGAGATTTAGCCAAGGAGATCCCATGGCTGAACAACAACCACCTCCCCCGCCCCCGAACCAGTAGGAGCTAATTCAAAGGTAGTTGGAAGAATTGCAGCAGATGCAGAAATGGTTCCAACGAATGAATGGTTAGGCTACTCGGCCCTTGAAGGATCTTTTATAATCCTTCAAATTATGAGGATCGTCCCGACATTGTGATTCCTGCCGGAGATGTTGACATCAAGCCTCAGGTTTTGAGTGTAATTAAACACTTTCACGGGCTTGGCTCAAAGGACCCATTCCAACATTCGGAGGACTTTATCACTATAGTTCAGACCACCAAATAATGGAATGTGGAAGAAAAATGGATGCTCATGAGGCTTTTCCCCCATTCACTCAGGGATAAGGCCACACATTGGTATTGTACCATTGGAAGATCGATTGCTACCTGGATAGCTTTGAAATCGGCCTTCCTGAAGAAATTTTTCCCAATTGGGTGAACCAATGCATTACGACGGGCAATTACCACTTTTGCCCAGTGGTAGGGGGAACCATTTCATGGGGCTTGGGAGAGATTCCAGGATCAGTTGCGTAAGTGTCCATACCACGAGGTGCCTAAATGGCAACTTGTGTGGATTCTTTATCACGAGTTGAATGATCAACTCAGTAATCATGTGGATGCTTCTTGCAGAGGCAATTTCCTCAACAAAGATGCAGATAGTGCGTAAGATTTGTTTGATGAAATGAGCAAAAATTCTTTAAACCATGCCTCCATGGAAACCTTCAACTGATCCCACAAACTAGATAAAATGCCAATGAGTTCCAAGATTCTCATACATCTGATTTGGAATTGATTTACAATAGATTAGATAAGATGGATCTGGTTGCTAAACAAATGGAAGAGTGAACATCTGGAAACTCTAATTTTTGTAGATCCACTCAATCATAAGGATCAGGATTCCATTCTTCGCAAGCTCCTACGGGATGGGAGTTTGTGAACCAACTTGAGCCGGCTTGACCTTTGAGCCAACTCTTCTTAGAACATGGGTTCCAAATTGGGGCCTTTGATCCCAGTCTTTTTGATCCTTCTTCATCCTCATCTTATGAGGATGTTCATGCTGTGCAAAGGAACGTTAGTTCTAACCCTTATTCAAATTCATACAATTATGGTTGGAAAAATCATCCTAACTTCTCTTGGAAAGATCAGGGGCAGCGGACCCAATATCGACCCAACGACTATGTACCACAAAAACCAATGGGTCAAGGCCTTGTATATACTCAATTTCCCCTGAATCAGGTTAATCAGCCCATGTGGAATGCTCAACAACCCGCCGAGCAGGCTGACTTGAAGCTGAAAATGATAGAAATGCAAGGGTCAATGCTCCAGCTCATGCAACAGATGAAAACTTCGTTGGATGCCTTGCAATTCAAACTTAGTACAAACAACCGATAGCCCAGATCTCTACCATCACAATCTGTACCAAAACCAAGGAATGTACTGAACTGAGGCACTAGGCCTCAAGGGTTTTGCAATGATGGGGAGTGGCTTGCTCAAGCTCATGCTATCTATCAGGCCACCCCAACCCCTCCCAAAGCGAACCAAGTTCCTACCATAATCAACCAGAGGCCTCCTATTTTTCCCAACCCTCCCCAAGGCACTAACCAACATCATTTTGCCATGGAAAACACCATCACCTTGAGGAGTGGTAGTTGACACAAGGGACCTACCCAACACCATGTCAACCCCATTAGGCCCCCTAGAAAGAATTCCAAACTCCCAACTAAGAATGTGATCAACAAAACATCAGAGTCTGATTTGGAATTATGCTATTGTATGGGCAAACAAAAAGAGTCGGAGGAGAAATTAGAGGAAAGGATGTCCTTACTTCAGGCTTTCTAATTGACAATCATTTTACTCCTCACAACTATCAGATCAATCCCCCCTACGCCATAAGTTTACTAAATGCATATAAAGAAAGGCATAGAGCGAAATCTAAAATCAATAGGAGAGTAGTTTTGTCAGATAACACAAGCACAATGATCCTAAACAAGCTACCTCCTTTGAAGCAGGACCTAGGAGCCCCACTGATTTCCTGTACAATAGGGAACACTACTTCTGACCAGGCCCTCCTCGACTTGGGTGCTTTCATTAATGTGAT
The DNA here is from genome assembly GCA_037157565.1 of Thalassia testudinum. NCBI lineage: Eukaryota > Viridiplantae > Streptophyta > Magnoliopsida > Alismatales > Hydrocharitaceae > Thalassia > Thalassia testudinum. Next base: position 12,181,054 of record JAZHRO010000072.1, read on the forward strand.
CCCCACCTCACTGCACATGAAATTTGGTCTAGGCTACCTAAAAAACACTGACAAAACCTTGCAATTAGCCGATAGATTCATTAAAAAACCAAGGGGTATTTTGGAGGATGTTTTAGTCAAGGTTAATGATTTACATTACCTTGCTAATTTCATGGTCCTGGACATGGAAACCCCAAAATAGCTCAACCACACCTTGATTATTTTTGGAAGACCTTTCCTGCCTACTGCCAAAGCGAGGATTGATTGTGAATCGGGAAACATAGAAATGGCCTTAGGGAATAAGACAAATCGATTCAATATTTTCAAGGTGTCAAAGACGAATAAAATTAAGTGTTGTTCGATGGAGGATCCTGCTAAAATAGATGAAGTAATTTCCATACATACCTTAGGCAACCTTTTAATGGCCAACTCAACCCAAACTCGGGTAGAAGATGACACAGTTGCGAAAATAATTGAGGACAAAGCAAAAATGCGACCAATTGTAGCAACACGGGATGAGGAAGATATACATGAATCAAAAATTTGTTGGATGATTCAAGTGATCAAGATAAAATCCAACAACATCCTTATCCTGAATGCTTAGAGTTTGAGGTCCAACTTGTGGGTGGGAATTCTAAGGATCAGGATGGTTGGTTTAAGAACCTAGAGTGTGAGGATGAAATTGAACATTAGGGAAGAACTATTCAAACATTATGTATTCTAGAGTACCCACAAATCCCCAGCACATCATAAAACCCTCATCGTCCCTTTTCACCCAACCACAGCACAAATTCTATACCGAACCACACTTCTTCTGTAATAAATCAACAAAACTCCTATTGGAGACCATTTGTGCTCTTCCTGTACCACCAACTTGCCACTTTCATTGTTCATCTCTTTGGCAAGCCCATTTTCACTCTCCGGGACCCATACTTAGGGGCCCAGAAACTGTGCTCTTGTGGCCTCAATGTTCGATTATCTTTTTTTGAGGACCTCACCTAAGTGAAGGCACTAAACTCAACACATGTAAAGACTATTCAAAGCTGACTAGAGTCTCTTTGAAACTAGGTGCTATTCTTCCACTTCTACTCTCTTGCATGCTTTCATTTTTCACAATGAGGACATTGCAATAGCAATGCATGGGGGGTGGACAAATTTTATAACCTTTTTGTCAGTTACAAGAGTAATTTCCTGCTATTTGATTCTTATAAAAAAAATTGAAAATTCACAAAGATGAAAAAAAAGGAATTAGGAGAAGAGAACTTAGGCATTTGGAAGTTATTAACTTTAGGAAATGATACGATTGGACCAAAACACTTAGACTCTTTAGGTCTTCAGGCTTAATTTGCCTAGGTGTCGACTCGAATGTGGACTTGTCTCGAGTTCTCGTCAATTAAAATTCATTTTAAGTTGGTAAGTAAATTGGGATGATAAGTATGCAATTTATCAACCTACCCTCTGATTTAGGGAGACTTTAAGCTGAAGCATCTACACACCTTTTTTCGCACTGATTCACTTTTTGATGGTTTCTTCAGAAATTGGGCAGCTAATGAACTTTGTAGGGTGATATGGCTGGCAAGTTGTCGGTGGTAATAGCTCATTAGTAGGTTGTCTAGAGCCCAGTCACAGGACCATTTTCATTACAGTGCCTCTAGGTAAATCGTAGATCGGAGAAGCCACCTACTTAAAAAGAAAAAAGAAAAAAAAAGAAAAAGAAAAAGGAAATATATATAGAAAAAGAAAAAAAAATAAAAGAATAAACAAAACCACACATCATCGCACAAGTATGACTAGCAAGTTGCCGTGGGTAATAGTCCATTAACCAGTTGTCCAGAACCCAGCTCACAAAAAATTGCACAATAATTACTAAAACACTTAGGGAAGAAGTGGGGAAGTAGAATAAACTGGGGAGATAAACACTGGGTTCGTCCTTCTGTTGACCCCATAAATAAAAGTAGGGAGAAAGCTACCAATCGAAAAGATAAACCTCTATGCAAGGTCACTTAGGGTCGTAGAAACCCGAAGTCCACTTTAACGGTTGCCAAGTGAGTCTTTCACTATTTTCACAAGGTACTTAGCACTTAGAGTCCTTTTCGAATCTTGGGTGGGTCGGGTAGCCGTAAAAAGTTATCCTGGAACTCTCAAGCACCAAAAGTACAAAAAAAATTAGAAAAGAAGAAAAATAAAAACATGTATCTTCCCCGTCCAAATAAGGAGAGGACTTAGGCGGTCTGCATTTTTACAGACACCTGGGTACTGTTGAGTTTTTGTTGTTTAGGACCCTAGTTGAAATTTTCTATTATTAATAAACGACGTAAGCCTAAGAAATCTAATCCAAATTCTGCTTTTATACATAGAATGTGCTTTAATTTTTCTTTGGACTAGCAAAAGATAAACATGGGGGTATGATGTAAACACATCTATTTGGGTTAAAATGCCTATTCATGCATGTTAGGCTAAGATTTGCATTTCATGTTATAAATATTGCATAGGATGGATCATTCTGCATTAGAGTAGCTGTATATAATTTAGGTTAATCGTGTCCTTTTTGTGGTCAAAAGAGAAGAATATTTATTTCAAAGCCTCGGATTGACGATCCAATAGTACGAATCCAATCAAGACGACGATTGGAGTCCAACACCTTCGTAATCACTTCGGTCGGAGATCCATAACACCATATGCAATCTAAGGAAGATCAATGGCCAAGGGACTAGGTGACATAATTCGAAGCTTCTAATGACAAATCTGACTATGTGGATGGATTCGGGTCAACGATCGTAGCCCAATGGCATGAAAATTGACTCATTCCAACCTCTGTAGCAGCCCCTACAATGAAAAGAAGATGGATGGCCTAGATGATGCCACATGGCGCAACCCAGGCCACCCATGCAAACACATGAGCCACTGCATGCACGTAGCAGCGTGTGTGCGGTGGCATGCATGCGCACAGTGCTATGCGAACGCATGAGCTTGTGGTGTGCGCTAGCACAGCAGCAGCATGGGCACATGGGCTATCTAGAATGACATTTGCGGTGGATCTTCAGCGACGCTTACAGCCCTCTCTAATTATTCACACACCAGCAAGGCCAGCTGCGCGTGCCAATGACCACGAGCTACCTACAGCGGCCCTTCCAGCGATGCCTTGGAGGTCACTATTGGTCCCATAACTAGTTTTGCTTCTTCTACTCCACTATAAAAGCACCTACACCCCCTCCCTTCCAAGCCATCTCTACCTACTCTACTCCCACCTACTCCTAAGCTCTAGCAAGCCTACCAACTCTCCATTGGAGCTTACTCTCAAACTCCCAAGGCTCCTATTAGTGTAGCGAACCTCTACCTCACCAAATATTCCACCATCTTCCCATCCCCATTCATAGGTCGCCTTGGAGCCATCCTCTTTCCACCATTCCGATAGCAGATCATCTCTACCTTCTCACTTCCATTCCTGAGCCACGATGAAGCTTTCCTCTGCCTGACGTCCACCTACATCACACCTTCGTCATCCTGCTCCTCACCTACTTCATCCGAGCTTCTGCCAGGCTTCGTCGTCTAACCAAATAGTCGATTCAGGAGATTTCTTCTCACCTCCCTCTCCTTTTATGCTTTCGTAGAATATTCTAATATACATTCATGATATATATCATATTTGTTCCATCTCTTTTTCAATTTATTCTATTTGTCCTTTTTATTTTAAAACACAAAAAAATAACAAAACTTTTAAATACCAAAAAACAAACAAAATGAAGCGCAGTTTACAATAAAGTAAACGTATCCTCCCTGTGTTCGACCCTAGACTGGCTTGGAGTTTTAGTATAAATTTTATTTGATCACGAGTTTTGTAACTACGACGACGGGTTACTCGTAACCTTGATTTCAAACTCGCTAAACACGTGCCATCAGGAGCCCCAAGGGCATTTTGGAGGATGTTTTAGTCGAGGTTAATGATTTGCATTACCTTGCTAATTTTATGGTCCTGGACATGGAAGCACCAAAATAGCTCAACCACACCCCGATTATTTTTGGAAGACCTTTCTTGGCTACCACCAAGGCAAGGAATGATTTTGAATCAAAAAATATAGAAATGTCCTCTGAGAATAAAATGAATCGATTTAATATTTTTTAGGTCTCAAAGAACAATAAAATTAAGTGTAGTTTGATGGAGGAGCTTGGCAGAATAGAGGAGGTAATGGCCATACATACCTTAGACAACCTTTTAAGGGCCAACTCAACCCAAACTTAGGAAGAAAATCACACGATTGTGAGGATAATTGAGGATAATAAAGACATACAACAAACTATGGCAACCTGGGATGGGGAAGATATTTATGAATTTGGAAATTTGTTGGATGATTCACATTATCAATTTAAAACCCAATAATGTCCTCATCTTGAATTTTTAGAGTTTGAGGTTCAACGTAACGGCGGGAATCATGAAGATCATGATGGTTGGATTAAGCACCCAAATTGTGGGGAAGAAATTGAGCTTTGGGGAGAAACTCTTGAAATGTTAGATATTCTAGAGCACCCATTGTTGACTGTACAAATCACTACGCTTACGTGTTTGGTTTTGGAAAACCTATTGTTGTCGCTTGAAAGCGGAGAATTCGTTTTCAACAAATAAAATTTATACCCAAATTGAAATTCCAGGTCGAACACAGGGAGGCGGACGTTTGATTTAAAAACTACGCGTTTCTTTTTATTTGTCACGAAGTAATTCAATTTAAAACTATCTAAGTATCTACAACAAATAGAGGAGAGAGAGAGGGTAAGAGAGAGAGAGAGAATATTACACATAAAAATCAAAATGAGATGTAGAATAAACAAAGAATTTATCATTGAGGAGATTGTTCATTACAACTAGAAAGCATAAAACAATTACACTAGAAAGCATTAAAAAATGGTGGGAGAAATGTCCTCAACAATTACTTGGAGGACGAGCAGAACTACTCTAGAAGGCAGTAAATCTATATTAGAAAGCAGTAAAAAGAAAGTAGTAAAAAGAAAGCCGGACGGGATGACACCTGGACGAAGGAGGACAAAGCAGGACGAAGGAGGACGAAGCAGAAGAACAGGAATGGAGCAGAACACTGTCATTGTCGCGGGATCCACTTCCGAATGGGGACGAAAATTTGGACTTTATCTCGCGAGAAGCATCCCAGGTGTGGGACAATCTTCTCTTGAGCTTTGGAGGGGTAGAGAAGAGAAGGGATGATAATTTTGTATGGAGGGGGTCTCCTTTTATAGTTGCAAGGAGTGGGGGCAAAATGGTCATTACATCTTCAAAATAATAAATGAGGGTCTTTAGTGATGGATAAAACCGTCGCTAAAGCCTCCTTCGTCTGCGTCGTGGGCAGCTTACACGCGCCTGCTCGCCTGCTCGCGCATGCAACGCCTGCGCACGTTCGTTGAGTCTCAATCGGACGGCTTAAGAAGCATCTTCACCTGCTGCCGCACCTGCTTGGCACGTACGATGCTGCGTGGCGTCACGCGTGCAATAGCGCGTGAACGCTATCGGGCACCCACGGTCATTGGATTGCGATCTGATGGTTGATAAAAAATGCTCCTGCTCGACTCAGAAACAGCTTGGCGAGACTCGAACGTGTTCCAGTGCCTCATGATAAGGCTCTGAACCACTGCGCTGCCTCGGCCAAAAGGTTGCGTGGATGATTTTAAAGAGCCGCATCCACAGCCATTGGATCGAGATCCAACGGCGGATAGGGGGTGGGTGGCAGTCTTCATAGAATGTAAGTGGTTGTTTGGGCAGTCGAGATGGCGCCACGTGGCGCCATCTCGACTGCCCAAACGACCACTTACATTCTATGAACGTAGTGCCATCTTGGCCGTCCATCTTCTGGAAGTTGCAGATGGTGCCACGGATGTCGGATTGACTCGATTTTTGCGTCGTTGAGCTGTGATCGTTGATCCGAATTCATCCATGTGGTCGGATTTGTCATCTGAAGTGCAGATTTACACCATCCTGGCCATTGATCTTCTAGGGTTCCCTGATCACTATCTGATGCTACGGATGCCTGATTAGGGCAATCTTGGAGTTGTTGAACTCCAATCGTCGCCCTGATCACGTCCATACGGTTGGATCTTTTATCCGAGGCCCCGATAAAATGTTTGCCCTGTCCAAGCACATAAAAGGAGACAATTAACCTCCATTTTATGCAAACTACTCTAAATGTAAGATGTTGCATGTTATGCAATATTTATATCATGAAATGCAATCCTATGCTTAAGAACATGCATAAATAGACTTTTTAAGTAGTGTAAATGTGTTTACATCAAACCCCCATGCCTATCTTTTCCTAGTCCCTAGCAAAAACTATATGCTATTTATAAAAGAATTAGGTTGGATTATTTGGACCTGAGTTATTGTCAATAATTAAGAAATTGTCTACTTAGGGACTGAACTTTGAAAGACACAATAGTGCCCGAGTATCAGCCAAAATGCAAACCGGAAAAAGCCCTCGCCTTATTCAAAGAAAAGTTTCTTTTCCTCTTTTTCTTCTTTTCTAATTTTTTTTTTTTTTTTGGATTTTCAAACTTTAGGGTTTAAGAGTGGCTTTCTACCACCATTCAACTCACCCAAGATTCGATGAGAACCCTAAGTTTTAACCATCTTATTGTGAATGTGATAGACTCGTTGATCGGTAGTTAAAACAGACTTCAGATTTCTACGCCTCTAGGTGACCTCAAAAAGAATTCTGCCTAAAAGTGTATCTTTACAACCGGTAGCTTTCTCCCTACTTTTATATATATATATATTTGTTTTTTACGGGGTCAACATAAGAGTGAATCCAGTGTATATCTCCCCGATTTATTCTACTTCTCCGCTTTTTCCTAGGTGTTTTGGGAACTTTTAGTGCATTTATTGAGATGGGTTCTGGACAACCGGTCGATGAGCTGTTACCACCGACAACTTGCCAGCCATACTCGTGCGGCGAAGTGCGGCTTATTTCTTTTTGTTCCTTTCTCCTTTTCTTTTTTTTTTTTTTTAAGTAGGTGGCTTCTCTGGTCTAAGATTTACCTAAGGGTAGCAAAAAGAGAAAGGTCCAGTGACTAGGCTCTGGACAACCTACCTATACGCTATTACCCACAATAACTTGCCAGCCATATCACCCTAGAAGGTTCATTAGCTACCCAATTTCCATTAAAATCGCCGAACAATGAGTCAGTGCAAAGAAAGTGTGTAGATGCTTAAGACTCAAAATTCCCTCAAATCAGAGGGTGGGTTGATAAGTCATGTACTTATCACCCAAACTTATTTATTCCAATTACGATAGAATTAAGATGGTGAGTACTCGAAAGACAAAACCACATTTTAGTGGACACACGGACTGATTAAGTCCAAAGACCTGAAGGGTCTTTGTGTTCAAATCATAATGTAATATTTCCTAAGATTGAAAATTTTCTTAAACCCAAATTCTCTTTCCTAATTCCAAAATTTTTTTTTATATATAAAAGAAAATAAAACAAATCTACGGAGCCGACGAATGAATTCAGAGATGAATGTCCACCCCCCCATGCCTATCTAATGCAACGTCCTCATTATATTAGAAAGACATAAACCAGAGTGGAAAAGCGTAGAAAGCACCTGAATTGCGTGAATGTCAAGTCCGCTCTGAGATGAAAACTAAGAAAAACTGTATATGTGCTGAGTTTAGTGCCTTCAGCTAGGCACACAATACAAGGAAAAGAAATGAAGAATTCACAAGTGCGGGTCAGAATTAAAATAAACAGAAGAATCCTCTGACCTATCAACAGAGGTCCATAGATGTGGACCAGATTGTGGTGCAAACCCATCCCCCATAATCGAGAATATCTTATGTTCTGGATAAAATTACCCAGAACCTAAAATCAGAATGCAAGCGGGTTCAGACCTGCAATTTTTGAGGATGCAACCCAAGACCAAAAAGTCAGGTTACAGAGAATTGAAGCTCAAAAGGATAATCGTTGAATGTGTGCTTGAGTTTGACATCCTCGAAACGAATGTCGTAAGGGTTCTGATTTGATGGCTTCAGCTTAAAAGGAATCCTTCGACTCAATCTTCCATTTCCTCCAAAGTTAACTTCCCAAATCAGAACTTCCCAGCTCCTATCCTCCTATTCAGCATATCAAATTCCAGGACCTCTTGCATGTTAATCACCCAATCTGAAATCTCCAAGTCTAAATGATGTGGCAGAATCTGAATTTTCTTGGGTCTAATTATCTTAGAAACAGAATTATCGATAAGCTCAACGGGGTGTAACTGATAATCAGGGCATTGAATTGATTCCTCCAGAAAATGCGATTCTGGATCCATAATGTGTGCCCTAATAAGATCAATTTCCTCAGTTATTGGGCTATCAAAAGATGTATCGGATTCCTCAGGCCCAATCGTCTCACAGAAATCGTGTTCAAAAAACTAACATGAGACTTCGTAACTTGAATCTTCACCATCAAAGAAATCAGGATCCGTATCAATGTATGTCCCAAAATCAGTTGTCACTTTCTATTCCCACGAGACATATGTTTCCTCGTAACCTGGCTCAGGGATCTCAGGTGAAGAAATCAGATCTTCCTTGATTGGTCGCTTTAATTGAATCTAGTCATAACACGTGTCCCCCCAACAGGTGCCTGAGCGGATTCTGTCATTGGCTTTCCTGAAGAGGGTTCATCCTAGGAATCATCCCAAGATTGAATCAAAGCAACCACAAATCTCATCCTCAATTTCGGTAATTTCCCAAGTAGAAACTCACTCAGGTTCTTATCCTTAACGTCCTGGAGCCAATCCAATAAAGACTTATTCAAATCATCAATCATTTCAATCAGGGGCTCCAATCTCTCAATGGAAGGTATTGGCTGAACTTCTAAAGATTGATGATATTCCTCAAGTTAGCCAGAACCTTGTCTTGAACCTGATTAACCAGAACCAAATGAGTTGGTTCAGGATTGGGCGATTTTGACATCAATGCAGAGGAATTAACGAATTGAGATTCGTTATACCCTTCTTGATAATAGGTCATTTCAGATTGTTAAAAAGATGGTGATGACCTAAACGCAGTGAAATCAAAGGATGGGTAAGGATCGATGTATCCTTCTTGATTGTAGATCATATTAGGTTGTTCATGAAAGGAAGATGATCTATAATCGATGTAGCTCTAAGAAGGATAGAAATCAGAATCAAAGTGTTCAGGGTTAGACCCTAAACACGAGGGTCCGGAATTGTATCCCCAATCCTAATTATCCCGACTAACTGATTGTTGATTACAATACGAGTTGGGATAATCGTCATGTTGACGATAATTCAAAATAGGAGGGAAAGAACGGGAATGTGTGTAATATGTGGAAGGATTCATGAGACATGAGAAGAAGAAAGGCGCCCTGCAATACAAACAATCAAACCTGTCCTTAAATGGGTTAGCCTCAAGACCTACAGACTCCCAAAACCCATCTTGAGATAAAGGAATGATTTGATCTACTTCTGTCTTTTCAATCCAACCAGTTAGAAGGTGGGACTGGGGAGAAGGTTCTTCCTTCGGCTTGTGCCACCGGTTCCTAGTGTACCCCCAACCGCGATCGTTTGACTCTACTCCCCTAGCTAGACATCAGATTGAACAGTAGAAACAGACTAACCGAAAATAATCCCGTTCAGGGTTCTGAAGAGCGAGTCCAATCCTTAAGGCCAACGTCTACTCTATTTTATTTAGGGCTAGGTTTGAATGTGCTTTGGAATGTGATGGGCCCTTTAAATGGGTTGTGCCCTTAATGATTGATTGATTCATGTGTGCGTGCACAACCAGTGGTTTTCAAGCAAGATTATTTTTGATGCGGTGAATTTTAAGGTTCAAATCTTGCTTAGTAGCCTTTAGGATTCAACTTTAGGCATTTTCAAACAAGTTTCATTAGCACAACAGGTTTTGCAAGCACAGGTGAAGATGTTTTCCTTTAAAGCTTAAAAAGAACGTGGAGTGCCTGGTAAATCCGTAAGAGTTGACCCTAATTGGCAGCTACTTGATGAGTTGATTTTAATTGAAGTGGTGTGGCCCAAACAACTCAAACAACTAACCACAAATGCACCACTAAGTTAGGCACACAAAGATGGTTAACCTAGAATGATTTCTACTATTTTATGTGTTGCTTTATGTGTATCGGTTCCACAGATCAGAACCCGGTTGAGTAAAAACAAATCAATTCGGTTAAGTGCCTTTGAATGTGGGTGTATGTTGTGTGTTTAATTAAAATTGCCCCACAAAATTATCTTTTTGTTTTTTTTCTTTTTTTTTTATGAATGAGGGTGGAATGAATGTGAGTGTAAATCCAAACAACCAAACTATTCCTAGGATTTATGCAAACACCTAGGTTAATTGAAATTTGGATTCAATGTGACGAATGAAATCTATGGAGGGGGAAAGAATGGGGGATAACTTACAAAACCTTTCACAACACTTTACTCCAATCTACCCCTTTTGCACGTCTCGAAAGAGTACCTGCAATTACAATAAGAAAGAAGAAAAGTGAGGTAAATGATTTATAAGTTACAAAACGCCAAGGGAAATCAAAGATCGTCGCCTCCCCGGCAACGGCACCAAAATGTTGATCGTAAGAATCGCTACGCTTACGTGTTTAGTTTTGGAAGACCTATCGTTGTATCTTGAAAGCGAAGAATTCGTGTTCAACAAATAAAATTTATACCGAAATTGAAATTCCGGGTAGAACACAGGGAGGCGGACGTTTGACTGAAAAACTATGCGTTTCTTTTTATTTGTCACGAAGTAATTCAATTTAAAACTATCTAAGTATCTACAAGAAATAGAAGAGAGAGAGAGGGTAAGAGAGAGGGAGAATATTACACATAGAAATCAAAATGAGATGTAGAATAAACAAAGAATTTATCATTGAGGAGATTGTTCATTACAACTAGAAAGCATAAAACAATTACACTAGAAAGTGATAAATTTACTCTAGAAAGCATTAAAAGAATGGAGGGAGAAATGTCCTCGACGATTGCTTGGAGGACGAGTAGAACTACTGTAGAAAGCAGTAAATCTATATTAGAAAGCAGTAAAAAGAATAGGGAGAGAGAAATCCTCCTCGACGGTCGCTTGGAGGACGAGTCGGAAGGGACGACGCCTGGACGAAGCAAGACAAAGGAGGATGAAGCAGAAGAACGGGAATGGAGCAGTACGCCATCGTCGTCGTGGGATCCACTTTCGAAGGGGGATGAAAATTTGGACTTTATCTCACGAGAAGTATCCCGGGTATGGGACAAGCTTCTCTTGAGCTTTGGAGAGGTAGAGAAGAGAAGGAAGGGATGAGAATTTCGTATGGCGGGGGTCTCCTTTTATAGTTGCAAGGAGTGGGGGCAAAATCGTCATTACATATTCAAAATAATAAATGAGGGGTCTTTAGTGACCTATAAAACCATCGCTAAAGCCTCCTTCGTGGCCATCGTGGGCAGCTCGCGCGTGCCAGCTCGCCTGCTAGCGTGCGCAACGCCTGCACACGACTACTGAGTTTCAGCCGTCCGATCGCGAGATCGGACAGCTTAAGATGCATCTTCGCCCGCTGTCGCTCCCACCTTGCGCGTACGATGCTGCATGACGCCGTGCGTGCAATAGCACGTGAACGCTATCGGGCACCCGCGGCCGTTGGACTGTGATCTGACAGTTGATAAAAAATGCGGCCGCTCGCCTCAGAAACCGCTTCGCGAGGCTCGAACGTGCACTAGCAGCTCACGATAAGGTGCTGGACCACTGTGCTGCCTCGCCCAAAAGGTCGCACGGATGATTTTAAAGAGCCGCGTCCACGGCCGTTAGATCGAGATCCAACGGCGGAGAGGGGGCAGGTGCGTGGTCTTTATAGAATGTAAGCGACCATTTGGGTGGCCGAGATGGCACCACGTGGCACCATCTTGGCCGTCCATCTTTTGGAAGTTGTAGATGGTGCCACGGATGTCGGATTGACTTGATTTTTGCGTCGTTGAGCTGCGATCGTCGATCTGAATTCATCCGTGCGGTCAGATTTGTCATCTGAACCACATATTTACACCATCTTGTCCCTTGATCTTCTAGGGTTCCTCGATCACTATCTGATGCTATGGATGCCTGATTAGGGCGATCTTGGAGTCGTTGAACTCCAACTGTAACCCTGATCACATCCATACGATTAGATCTTTGATCCAAGGCTCTGATAAAATGTTTGCCCTGTCCAAGCATATAAAAGGAGGCAATTAACCTCCATTTTGTTCAAACTACTCTAAATGTAAAATGATGCATGTTATGTAATATTTATATCATGAAATGCAATCCTATGCTTAGGAACATGCATAAATAGACATTTTAAGTAGTGTAAATGTGTTTACATCACCCATAAACCCCCAACTCATCACGAAACCCTCACCAACCTTTTTCACCCAACCATTGCACAAATTCTATATCCACCCACACTTATTCTATACTAAATCAACAAAATTCCTACTAGAGACAATTTGGGCTCTCCTTACACCACCAGCTTGCCACTTTCACTGATCATCTCTTTGGCAAGCCCATTTTTACTCTCTGAGACCCATATCTAGGGGCTCGAAAATTGTGTTATTGCAACATCAATGTTAGTTATTGGGGAGCTCGCCAAGCTGAAAGCACAAAACTCAGCACGTGTGAGGACTGTTCCGAGCTAACCATAATCTCACGGAAACCAGGTGCTATTCTTCCACTTCTACTCTCCTGCATGGTTTAATTTTTAACAATGAGAACATTGCATTAGATAAGCATGGGGGGTGGATATTTTTTATGTATCTTTTTGTCAGCCATAATAGTAATTTCCTACTTTTCATCATAAAAAAAAAAGAATTAGGAGAAGATAACTTAGGCATTAGGAGTTGCAAACTTTAGGAATTGATACTTTTGGACAAGAATACTTAGACTCTTCAGGTTTTCTCACTTAATAAGCCTGGGTGTCCACTCTAATGTGGACTTAGTCTCGAGTCCTTACCAAGTAATTCTATTTTAAATTGGTCAATAAATTGGGGTGATAAGTGTACAACTTATCAACCCGCCCTCTGATTTGAGGGGGCTTTATGTTTAAGCATCTACACACTATTCGCACTGACTCTCTTTCCAATAGTTTTTATGGAAATTGGGTAGTTAATGAACTATCTAGGGTGGTATGGCTAGCAGGTTATCGTGGGTAACAACCCATTGCCAGGTTATGCAGAATCCAACCACAAGACCATTTTCCTTATACTGCCTTGAGGTAAATCTTATATCAGGGAAGCCACTTAGAAAATAATAAAAAAAAAAAAGAAAAATGAGAAAATAAAACATAAACAAAACCACACTTCACTGCACAAATATGGCTGGCAAGTTGCTATGGATAATGCCCATTGGTCGGTTGTCCAGAGCTCAGCTCATAAAAATGCTCAATAACTCCCAAAACTCTCAGGGAAGAAGCGGGGAAGTAGAATAAATCGGGGAGATATACATTGGGTTCGCCCTTGTGTTGACCCCATAATTAAAAGAAGTAGGGAGAAGCTACCAATCAAAAAGATAAACCTCTAGGCAAGGTTACCTAGGGTCATTGAAACTTGAAGTCCGTTTAAATGGCCACCTAGTAAGTCTTTCACTCTTTTCACTAGATGCTTAGCACTTAGAGTTCTTTTTGAGTCTTGGGCAGGTCAGGTAGCTGTAAAAAGTTATCTCGGAACCCTCAGACTCCAAAAGTACAAAAAAATTAGAAAGGAAGAAAAATAAAAAACTTTTTTATCTTCTCTTTCCAAATAAGGTGAGGGCTTAGGTAATCTGCATTCTAGTAGACACCCAAGCATTATTGAGTTTTTGTAATTAGGTCTTGGGGTTGAGATTTTCTAAAGCAATCGACAAAGTTTGCCTAAGTAATCACATCCTGATTTTACTTTTACACATGGCATTTTTGTTTGCTAGGGACTAGCAAAAAGTAAGCATGGGGGTACGATACACACACATAAATTCAAAATAAAATGCTTATTTTTGATAGTTCTAGGCTTAGCATTGCATATCATGTTATAAATACTGCATAATATACATTGCATGGCATTTAGGGTAGTTGTGTATTATTTGTGTGCACATCCTGGAATGTGCCCTGATGTTCATCTTCCAACTTGAACTGATCAAGAGTGTTTCCCATTTCATTATCAAGTAAAGGTGGGTTGGAAGCAACAGGGGTGTAAATGTCCTCAAGAACGACATCCCAAGGTTCTTGTTTGATGCAAAGATCCTACCCTTGGGGTGTATGGATTCCTTCATCAAGAGTATTAATTGCTTCCATTTCTTCCTAGTGTTTAAGATCTTTGTAGTCAACAGTCGATAGAAATTTGGATTGGGCTATATCAGTAAGATCCCTAGTGGGGGTAAGTCCTTGAACAGAACATATTCCCCCTTGAGTCACTACATACTCTGAGTTCGGGCCCCTCAAACTCATCATCATCCTCTTCTAAGTTTCTTCCCTGAGACTCAAAAAAATCTTCAAAGCCATGGTTAAGTATTTCTGTTTCCTCATCAAAAATAAAATCTTCATGTCCCTATGACCAAACATGATATGAGTCATCAAATTCCTTATCAATCTCATTAGAGCCATCTCTATTAGACACATGTAGAATCTCGGAATGGTGTGTGTAGGATATTGGCTCTCTAAGTAGAGGGTCATGGTTATTATCATCTCCTTCTAGTATGATTTTTTCCAACACCCAAGAGTCATAGCATTTCTAAGCTTTAGAATCAGAATACTTAGAGAAATTTAATTGGGGAGCACAGTCCTTTAAGGGGTAAATTGTAGGCTTGGAGTCCCTAGGATAGGGTGTACAATCCACCACAAAATTGGGGGAAGGAGTTGAGTTGACTATTTGACTGATACCCATTTCATCAAATGTAACAAACATACTATCATTTGATTCCACTTCATCTAATAGGACCATTTTCCCCTTTGATTGTCTGCAATAAAGCTCAGGTGGAAAGTCTACAGGCTCCTCCTCTTCTAGTTGCCACCAGTCTACATCATAATTCATCGAGTAGCTACTCCTTTCAATTCCCAGTGTATCCATATAGTGCCCCTCCCTGTTAATGCTAGGACTTCTTAAAGATGGATTATTGAGTATGGAGGGGTCTACATTATCCTCAAGAGGGTAGCTATATTCCACGATTTAGCCCCTAATCTCCCCTTCCATCTTATGGTGTGGTTCTCTCAAGGGTGATGCATCTAGCGTGGAGGGGTTAGAATCAACCTTAAGGTAGTAAATTAGGTCACCAATTTCTTCATTTAATTATTGACTTAACCTCAAAGGCTCTCCTAAAGATTCCACGATTTCCATCTATTGTTTTGTGCATTTCTATCATAAAAGAGGATAGGCTAGTCAATCTCAAGTTCAAGTTGCCTAAGAGTTTCTGTCCAATTGGGAGTGTAGGAATCATCATGGGCTGGTGGGTTGGGCATAGTCATGGATGAGATAGGGATGGTGTATCCTTCTCCTAGGTTCTACTCATGATAACTAGATTGGGGAATAATCTGACCAATGCTCCTATAGGAGGAGTAGAAAGGATCCCATTGTTCATCAGACGAAGGATAAATGCATGTCATGGGATTGGGATTGGGTGTTCTGCGGTGAAAGTAAGAAGTAGAGTAGTCATTGAAATTCATTTAAAAACATGAGTTGAAAAGCACACCCTAATCAAACACAAGGCAATGGGACTCTCCTTTTTTTTAGAGCAAATTTGAGCCAACCTCCAACCTACCCCTCAAAGTTGTTAAGTGGGGTCAAGTTTAAACCTGTCCATTCACACTTTAGTGGTATAAGAGGGTGCTGTGACTTAAGATCCCTAACAAGCTCTTTGGAGAAGAACAAAGGTCAACTACATTAGCCATTGGTGGCCAAATAAGTTGCACAAGCAATTACGTGCCATAAGTAGACCCTCGCGTGTCCTAGAACCTACACTTTGCTTCAATGATACTCTCAAGTGACCTAGTGAGAAATTATTCCAAGGATGGAGCTAAGGGATGCAAGTAGGGCCAACCCTTCATTTGAGGTGATGCGAATGCAGTGACTCCTAACTAACCTTTTGTTGCTTTAAGGGGTGTCCCCTCCTTGACGTACCAAAACACTTGGTCACAGCATACTATCACCTCCACAAAGTCAAATAGGATGGTCTGCACCGATAAAGAGATCGATGCCTATAGCCTTAAGGGATCAAGACCTAGTGCCGTGCCTAGTGTGTTTGCGTAGTGCCAGAAGTGTGCATCACACTGCAAATCAGTTTGCTTTTGAGAAGAATCACACACAATTCCCTTTTGATTAGAGCGAATGTGATTTTGATTTTAAGGTCGAATTTGCTTAGTGATTTTGTAGAAAAAATAGGTCCTAACTTACCCAAATTAAGTTAGATCCTAGCTTAACTTAGGAATATTGCATGTCTAAGCATCATATTTTGTATCATAGTTAATTTGTTAGCTTTGTGGATAATAATGTTATATTATGTTCTAATTGTGAGGTAATAATAATTGCAAGTAATTCAAGGCCATGGATGATAAATCTGACCATACGGATTTGTTCAAGACAAAAATGGGAGTCCAATGCTTTCGAGATCTTCTTGATTGGACTCCCGTAACACCTTATAAAGTCTATAGAAGAGAAAAGGCCAAGAAGCAAGGTGGCACAAATCAAAACCATAGATGCCAAATCCAATTGCACTGATGGATCTGGATCAATGATCATAGCCCAACATCACAAAAATCTACTCGATCAGAGCCTGTAGCACCATCTACAAAACTCGATTAGAGCCTTGGGGGCTACGATGGCGCCATGTGCAAGTGCTTCAGTAGATAGGGGCGACAGTTTTGGGTGGCCACAATGGCACCACACAGCGCCATCCTAGCTACCTAAGATCGCCGCACCTATCCACTGAAGCACTTGCTTTGCGCCTTGTGGGCTTAACAAAATTGAGTCATGCAATGGCAATCGGGAAGTGCGGAGGCAAAGGTGTGTCTGGTCAGGCAAAGCGAAAAAAGTGGGGATGCACATGCGTGTCCATGCACCATTAAATGCAAGTTTAATAAGGTGGTGTGACTCACATTTTAATTCGTCTGATCAAGTGATCGGACGACTTAAAACATGAGTCGTACCATCGGACGACTGAGGTGAATTGCATGCATACGCGTGCGATGAACATTCAATGGTGGTGAGTGACACAATCTTAGCCGCATGATCAGGATTTAAAGGACAAGCGCACACCACGTGGCGTAATCTGAGGTGACGCTCACATTTAAGACATTCTGAATGCTATTTTGAGGCGAAATCAGAATGGTTGATCACTCGATTGATGGATCTGATTAATCCAAGGTTGATACATGAGTATGGGAGGCAATTACCAGCTTTGCCCCTCATTTTGGATACAAAAAGGACCCTAGAGCTCCCATTTGAAGGCATCCCATCCTCTAGCCGAAAGATCTCTTTCTCCATCTATCCCTCTGGACATCTCCAGCTCTCTCTTCCTCTGAGGCATCCATCAAGAACACCCTGGTGCATTGCTACTCCTCTCTCCCAACATCTCCAAAGGCCACCAAGGACAACCCTTGGTGCCCTTATTCAAGTAGATAGATCGTTGTTTTAGTTCTAGTAGTTTTTTTAGTGATTCTTCTAGTTCTAGTTATTCTTCTATTTCAACAACTTGATTATCATCTGAATAGATTAGCATTATATAAATATCTTATTGCTTCGATTCTAGTTAGTTCTAAATCAGTATTACAATCATGTTATTTTTTACCTCCCTGAGTTTGACTGGGACTCACCATTTTATTTGCTTTGATATATTTTCGTGCTAAACTTTGATGTAATTATCTTAAAAATGTGATTTCATGTCGAACAAATTGGCACCGTTGCCGGGGTGGCACAACCATTCTTGAATTAATATCTAATTTAGTGTATTTTTCTTTCATGTCACTTTAATGTGAAGGTATGAAATGTAGATCTACACACACATTGAGTGCTGGTGAAGAAAATCAATTGCACATCAGAAGTAATTTAGATAGGATATGATTTCTTATTAGGATAGGAGTTATTTGAAAAAAAATGAAAAAACAAAATATTAGGACTTGATTTGTTAGGTAGCTAGGATTTGCTTTGCATAAAAAAAATCAATCAATTTTTCTTACTACTATTTTTAGAAACTCCACCAAAAATTAAATACAAAGTTGAAATTTCATTTGCCATATTTCTGGTCGTCCAAAAATTTTGAAATTTGGGTAGCTACTAGATTTTTAAAATATCTATCCAACGCCACTATTCCCAAAAAAAATCAATTTTTAGAGTTTTTAAAAGTTTGTGCAGTGCATGGGTGATAGTCTGAAATCCAGATTCTTCTGAACTTCAAAAATCATGTTCAAGCAACACAAGAATTTGATTGGCTCAAAAATAGTGGGGTTTGAAAGATAATCAAGTTAGCTTTCATTCTCATTTTTTTTTCCAAATTTTTTGATAACGTTTGATACTATTTCAAAAAGAAAAACGAACTCAGGGTCAAAATCTCAAATCTCAACCCCTGTTTGTTATAATTTCATATATATTTTTTTGAGACACCAAAAATTCTAAACGAATATTCTCTAAAAGGATTATTGAGAAAGAAATCTTCTTACAAACTTTCACATCATTTAATTCCAATTAAAATTTAGAGACTATTTTGAATCTAACTATGGTCTCTCTAGTCAATTGCATGAACTTTAGGTTTGACATTTAGCATGATATTTAAAGATCGCATTAGACTGGCTTGGATTCAATCGAGTCCAATCATTAGTCAAAGAGTGAAGTCACCTTGTGGACCACTCACCACACACGCAAATTGTAGAAGAGGTTAAAAAATCGTAAAGAATATCTTAATAACCTGCATTCGTCTTTTAACTATTGGATGTTCTCAACCACTTTAGCTAAACCTGGTGTCCAAACCTATGGGGTAGTGTTAAATGACTGCGTCTAAGGGATACTAAGGAACTGGAGGTAAAAGTTGAAGGAAGAGCCTTCCTCATACTTCCCTAGTAAATAGACTGGCCAGCTTAGCTTAAGAGATGGGGATCTTTTTTAGTCAATTTCTGGACGTATTTTATTCAATAATTGAAACCTGAATGAAATATTTGGTCATCTGAATCTAGAGAACCATTTTAATTAACATGGCCTTAGCCTTGTTTGGCTTGGCTACACCAACCCTTGTTGGTGTATGCAAGGAAGCTCTTTGAGACCTAAACTTGTTGGACCTTGGGAACTAAACTCAAGGTAGCAAAGGCAACTTTCTCCTGACTCTTCTTCCTAACCCTCATCTACCTCTCAATTAGTTGATGGCTAATCTTGGTCCTAGACCTGGTTAGGGCCCTGAGAATCTAGACCCAATGGCTCGTCTGGAAACCAGGGTCAAGGAATCAGAACAGAGATATGAGCAGAGTATTGATAGTATTCTCACCACACTGGACAGGATGCAGCATCCACCTCGTAGAGAAGAACTGCGATCGTGGCACCAGAAATCTGGATTCGTATAGGTGGAGATGCATTCGAGCTAAAGCCAAAGATAATCAGTCTAATTCGGACTCATTTTCATGGAAACTCGATTGAGGATCCCTTCCAGCACATTGAGAATCTAAGTAGAATTGCAGAATCAATAAGACCCAGAAGTATTGTTATAGGGATTATTCTCATGAAGCTTTTGCATTCTCTGTTAAGGATAAAGCTTCTTATTCATTCAAGATCATCAGGAGGTCAATTGGAACCTAGGAGGAATTACTTTGTGAATTCCTCCAAAAGCTCTTCCCAATTGGTTAAACAAATGCAATGAGGTGTTCAATTACAACTTTTTCCCAAGGACTAGGGGAGAAATTGCATGACACTTGTGATAAATTTCATGAACTTCTCAGGAAATGCCTGCACCATGGTGTACCCAGATGGCACCTAGCACATGTCCTTTACCATGGGCTGGATGACACCCATTGATACCTAGACGATGCATCTAGTGGCAGGAATTTCCTCACAAAGGACAAGAATACTGCATTCGAACCATTCGAGTTCTTAGTAGAGAACTCAATGAATAATGCATTGGTGAACAAACTCCAGTGACTTGGACAGCAATGAGTTAGTGTCCGTGAAGCTTACGCCGAATCTACCTGAGTTGATATGGACATTACCACCAAGAAGATGGATAACATGGAGCTGCTCGACAAGAATCTCAATGAAGTGATTCAAGCTAGACAAGGATTTCCTGGCAATTCAGCTGCATCCCACTCTTCTTCCACATCCCGAGTCCCTCTAGCTTGAGTACATCTACTCACTGGGGATGTATCTTCTTGGGATCTTGCTTATCAAGAACCCGCGAATAATCTAGATCTGGCACCATACAATCAATGTTGGACACCCCATGAGAACTCCAGCGCATGCTCCTTTGATGAATATGCATCTCAGACATCTTCGGCCTACGAAGATGTCAATCTTATCCAAGGTTATGGAAATAATAACCCATATTCAGTGATGTATGATCCTGGTTGGTGCCAACATCCTAACTTTTCCTGGTCTGGTAACTGACAGAGAGCAAATCAAGATCCACACTACTCCAGGCAGCAGCCATTCCAGCATTAGCAGCAATCCTATTATACTTATTAGCCACTACAAGCTTCCGATCACCCTCTAAGGTGAGCTGACCTTTTCGAGGCATTGAGAGCGGAATTGATGGAATCTATGCGTCAATCGAATTATGATAATTTGAAATTTATGAAAATGATCATGGATCAGATTTAAAACATTCAAAATATGTAGAACTGGCTGCTATAGGAACATAGATCATAGGGAGCCTTGCCCTCCCAACCTGTCCCTAGCATAAGATATGTACAGAACCAGGGCACCCAGCCTAGGTTCCAGGCACCACAAGGGATGGTGCATGTAGTATTTCAAGGACCTCTTGTGCCTCCTAGTTATGTTTCAGGTCAGTTGGCCTTATTGTGAAATCTCAGAGATGGTACGTTGATGCAAATGTTGTCACACTAAGAAGTCGAAAAGCTACAAAGGACCCACCATGTAGGTAGGAGGGTCATGATACTTTTCTACTCTCTTCTCAGGCAAGCACCTCTTCCCATTCTAACCCTTCCAAGAAGCAACTGAAAGAAAAAAATCTAAAGAGAAGGAACCAATCACTGAGATCATCGATGATAAACAAGATTTTGTATGAATAAAGTTGAACTTGAAAACTCATCATTGTAGTTGCATAAAAATCTGCTATCAAATAAAATTTATAACTGAAACTCTGGTGAGTCCCAGGTCGAACGGAAGGAGGGGAACATTTCATTGAAAGTCATGTTTAAAATTATTGTCACGAAGAAGAGTAGCTGGTTGAATTAAATCTACATTAGCTATTCTAGTTAAAGAATAAACAATTGAAGAAAGAGAAAGAATAATACAAAGAAAGAGAAAATAGGGAGAGAATGAACAAACATTTGACAACTATAAAATCATGTCCATTACATTTACTTGCTATAACTAGAAAGCCGAAAATCAATAGTAGAAAGCGATAAAAGGAGAGGGATGAGAGATCCTCCTTGACGACTGCTTGGAGGAGTAGCCGCATTGATAAGGTGCCTGGAAGACGGTGGTGCCATGTTGGATGAGGGAGGATGAAGCTGGAGGATAGAGGACAAAGCAGGGTGCCATCGTAATGGGGTCCACTTCCCGAATGGTAGTGAAAGGACAATCGTGGGAGCTCCACGAATGGGGATGAGAAGATGGAAAAAATTATATTTAAGACTCTAGTGAAGCATACCGTGTATGGGGCTAACTCTTTGAAGCTTTGGAGGGGGTGAGAGGAGAAGATATGGGATGCTGAAATGAGTGGTAGGATTAGGACTTTTCTAGTTGTAGGAATGGGGGGCATAAAGGTCATTTTAATGATTAAAATAAATACGCAGCCTTTAGTGACACATATAAGTGTCACTAAAGGCCCATGACGCTCTATCCGCGCCTCCATCTCCACCACTTGCTCCGCATCCAATGACTGAGAGGTAGCCAAATCGTCGCCCTCTCGCCTTCTGCTGTTGCGTGCCTTATCGCATCGCGCGTATCCTTAGCCGTTTGATCAAGATATGAGACGGCTTAAAAGCCGCGTGCCTCTTCATCTTGCCATGAGAGCAGCGCCCACATGTGATCGAGCACTAGCACGAGCATGTGTGCTGTGCTTCGATCGGTGCACGAGATGGAGCCATGTAAGCCTACCTCTGCTGCTCAATGATGATCCAGAAGTTGATTTTTTATTTGGCACGGTGCTCACGAATGAAGGTGCTCAATGGGAATCGAACGTGCGTCTTCAGCTTGCATTTTGAGGTCGTCACCGCTACACCACAGCTGCTTCTTTGTCGCGAAGATGAATTTTCCCCCACGCGCTCTCAACCATTGAATGGAAATCTAATAGTTAGGATTAAGGGGCTTGCATGAAGAAGAGGAAGGCCAGTAGCTGTGGGCAGCTTGGATGGTGCCATGTGGTGCCATCTGGGTTGTCCATTTTCTAATGCTTGTAGATGGTGTCACGAATGTCGAATTGAGTCAATTTTCACGCCGTTGTGGTGTGATCATTGATTTGAACCCATCAGTGTAGTTGGATTTGTCATCTGAAGTCCAAAATTACAACACCTTGACCCTTGACCTCTGATCTTTCTCGGATTGCATCTGATGCTACGAAGGTCCGATCAGGGTGATCATGCAGGTGTCGGAATCCAATCATCACTCCGATAAATATCGCCTTGTCCCCTAGCCATAAAAAGTGGCGACTTAATGTATATTTTGTACAAATTAATCTAAATGGAGAACGATGCATGCTATGCAATATTTATAACGTTGAATGCTTATATGACACTACAAACATGCATAAATATACATTTTAGGCCAATTAAATGTGTGCACATCACAGCCCCATGCTTATCTTTTACTAGTCCCAAGCAAAACTGCATGCTATTCCTTTTTTTTTAAAAGAAAGGAGAGCTATCTTCTTATGATAGCAGTCTGGAGCAGTATATTATATGAACACGTAAGGGAAATTACAAAAAGGATCCCAAAGAGTGTATGAGGGACCAGCACACTCTTATAATACTTTCACAACATACCAACCTGTCCTGAAAATGTCTCTCATTTCTTGCCTTCCATACAAACCAAATAGTAGCATCCATGTGAACATGAGGCTTCCCTCTGACATCAAACCTGTGCCAGATAGAATCCCACTCTAGTAATGGTTCCGAACATATTTTTCTCCAGATGGCATCATTGACAAGGCAAGAAGAAAGGAGGTGATTTACATTGTTAGTATCCATCTCACACAAAAAACAAACATGGTGATCAGTTCCCAACCTTCTGTGGCGTAGATCACTTGTGATTAAACCATCTCTCCTGCAAAGCCAGAGAAAAATTTGCACCATGAGAGGAATTTTTAATAGCCAAATCTTCTTGTCAACGGAATCACATCTCCATCCATCTTCAACGCTAAATATTCTGTTATAGCCAGATTGGACACAGTAAATCCCCTCCCAAAGGTATTTGTCCTCCATTCCAGGCTTAGGTTTGAAGCTCTCAAGGTCTGAGATAAGCCTTCTCCTTTCTTCACACAGCCAGGTAGCTCTTCTGCTGGACTCCTCACCATTCAGATTCTAGCTGCTGTTGCTGCAGGGCTAGACCTTGCTGACAGTGGCATCCTTGTTAGTTGCTGCAGCAAAAGTTCTTGGATAGAGCTCCTTCAAGACACCTAACTCAGACCACCCCTCCTTCCAGAAACTGAAGGATCTACCATCTCCAAGTGGCGGTTGCAGCAGATGGAAGTGACCAGTCATTGCCTTAGTCCTAGATTTCCAGAAGGGTGAAGGACAGCAGGGCTGAAGTCTAGACAGCATGCTGTTGGATGCTCCATATCTGTATTCAATTAGAATAGACCATGGTTTTAGGTCACCTTGCAACTGTTTAATAGCCCATTTAAGTAGCAGGGCATCAATAAAATGCTTCAGGGATTTAATCCCAAGACCACCTCTCTCTTTTTGATAGCAGATCAGATCGCATTTGAGAGGCTGCAAGAACCTACCCTCATGTCTAGCTCCCTTCCTAAAGAACCTCTTCCTCATCGCATCCAATGTTTTCCAAATGGATTTCGGTGCTTTAAATATGGAAAAGTAGAAAATAGGGATGGAGGTGACCACCAAGTTGAGCAAGACAAGTCTTCCACCCTTGGAAAGGAAACTGCTATGCCAGCCATCTAATTTCATAGAAATCTTATCAAAAAGGCAGTTCCAATCACTCTTCTTCATCCTGGAACACCTCAAAGGCAGCCCTAGATATATGATAGGAAGACTGATGCAGGGAGTCATCAAAACAGCTGCTAAAGCATCTTGCTCCTCCTCAGCTAAACTAAAGTAGACCAAACCAGACTTATCTCTATTTAATCTCAAGCTAGAAAGCTCACCAAAAATATTAACCATATGATACAGAGCCAATGCTTCATCCATGGACCATACAGCAAAAAAAATAGTATCATCTACATACTGAAGATTGGGAGGCAGATTATTCATACAAGATACTGAATATCCACCAACAAGACCAGCTTCAGCAAGCTTACAAGCAAACTAAGCCATGCTATCAACTGCTAAATTGAAGATTAGGGGAGCCAGGGGACATCCTCGCCTGATACCACATTGGGTCTGAATCCACACACCACAGGGTTTTCCATTTATTAGAGGGGTGAAGGAGGCAGTGGTAATACATCTTTTAACCCAACAGATCCAAGTAGAAGGAAAGCGCCTTCTTTTGAGCACATCCCACAGATAAGGCCAGCTGATGGAGTCATAAGCTTTATGAAGGTCAACCTTCCAAAGGAAGGCCTTGCGTTTTCTCTTATTCCAGTCACAAATCATCTCTTGGGCCATGATAAATGATTCTTGTAGAGATCTACTAGGGAGGAATGCTGTTTGAGTAGGATGGATCAGATCTTGCAGGATGGGCCTCAATCTATTGGCCAGGACCTTGCCAATCACAAAGTACAATGAGTTAGAGAGGGCAATAGCTCTAAACTCCTGAAAGGATTCAACGTCTAGGGTCTTTGGCAGAAGAAACAGATAAGATCTATTTATCCTTTCAAAGCCAAAATTGCCACTTTCAAACTCTCTAATCACATCGATAACCTCAGTGCCCACAATGTCCCACAGTTCTTTGTAGAAGAAAACTTGGATTCCATCAGTACTAGGCAACCCTTCACAGTTGAGATACTTAATAGCCTTCAGGACTTCAAATTCAGATATGTGTTCATTCAGGCTGGACCCCTACCTGTAGCTCTTGAAGATTCCTTGAAATACCTGACAGCCTCAGCTCTGATATCAGATATGGAGGTAATTCTCTGCCCCTCTAAAATAATTGAAGAGATCAGATTTGTTCTTCTCCTACAACTGCCAGCCAAGTGAAAGAATTTAGTGTTTGCATCCCCCTTACTTAGCCACAACTACCTAGAATGCTCCCTCCAATCCATCTCTAGTTTCAGGTCTTCTTCAATCACCACCCCCTGCCATCTCTTTCTATCTGCAAGGTCCAGCTTAGACAGATGGGCCACAGCTTCCTTGGTATCCAGTTCATGAATCTTCAGCAAGGCGTCATGATGCTTCTAATGTCTGTGGACAGAGATAATATCTCCATATTCCTTCGGCATACCTTTGAAAGCCACAATCTTGGAAGCCAATCCGAAGGTAGTCATGCCTTCACCCTGCTGTGACCTCCACCAGCTAGCAAACATGTCTCTGAAACCTGGTTCCCTCAGCCAAGACTTTCTAAATTTGAAGTAGGAACCAGCCGCCACCTGTTCACCATTGTCCCACACCAAGGGTGTATGGTCAAAGAGTGGGTGTTCAAGACCACAAACAAAGGACATCTGGAAGACATTTATCAGCTCAGCATTGCCAAAAAACCTGTCAATCTTGGACATGAGCCCATTACCATTCCTCCAAGTGAATTCAACACCTGATGAAGGAAAATCACACATACCCAAGGATTAGACCATCAAATGGAATCCAGTGGTAGAGCTGTCCACCACCCCATTAGGTCTGTCACTCCCCAATAAAGTACAAAAGAAGTCCCCTTCAACAAGCCAAGGCCCCCCATCTAGAAAATTTGCAGCCAGGTTCCAATCCTCCCACAGCTCCTGCCTCCTACTAGGATCATTTGGACCATACACACCTATCACAAAGAAGACATTCTCCCCCTGGCCTCTTTTGAATCTGCAAGTCAGAAGGTTCCTAGCCACAGAAACCTCCTCCAAACACAGCAGCCGCTTCTTCCACCAGATGGCAATTCCCCTAGATCTGCCATTGGAATTGATCACCACAAGGTCATTTGCAAGACCTGCTCTCATCTCCACCCATGGCCTGTCAGACTCACAATCTATGTGTGTCTCTTGAAGAATGGCAGAGTCAATTTCCCATTCTCGTCGATATCTAAGTAGAGGCCCCCTCCTACTTCTATCGTGCAGCCCACGCACATTCCAGGTTAGGACCCTCATTTGGGAGTCAGGTCTGTCCCCTTCTTAGCTGCAGAAGCTCTGCCAACCTTCATCACAGCTGCAATGACAGATTCAACAACTCTTTGTGCAGGAGTGTGCCTTCTTAGCCTCAGCTTGTTGGGAGGTTTCCCAATCCTAGCAATAGGAGTCTTTGACTTCAGGTGCACAACAACAGCCACAGGAGAGCAATTCTGCAAGTCCAAGGAATTCATAGAGGAGTCCACCAGAACAGAATTAGTAGGATCACCGGAATGGGCTTTCAAGTCCTTAGTCACAGCTTCATTAATCTCATTCACTTCCACCCCTTCTTCAGCCACCAGTGCAGCTACCTCTCGGATCAGAGGTACTTCAGCCACATCCTCTAGAGCTTCAGTCCTCATCTCCTCAACTCCCAAGCACCCTAGCCCATCTACCAATTCCCTACCTTTAGTACATTCTGCCACCACCTCCTGACTAGCACAATTTGGTTGCAAGGAAGGAACTTTGGTTTTCAGCACCTCAGCATAATAGAGGGGTGATGTCTGGACAGGACCTCCCTGTTTTCCACAATAAAATTCAAAAGGAGCATCCAAGAGCTGCCCCCACACCTGAGAATCAGTTTATCAGGAATGGAACCAGCCCTGAAGACATTCACCCTCACTTTCAGAGCACTGGCATCACCTTTAGTCAAACCAACAACAGCATCCTCAGCCACAAATGCAAACCCAACAACCAAGTTTTCGACCACCTTCCTAGTCCTCAGATGCAAAGGTAGACCTCTGATCTCAAGAACACCTGACCTGGAAGCTGCTCTTTGAGGGGGACGCTTAGGCAAAGAGCCATCAAAGGGGGATACCAGCCGCCAGATCACTGGCAATCCACCTAATTTGCTAGTCTGAAAATAGTACTTCTGTACATCTACTGTATCCACATCATAAAGAATTAATCGTGACAAAGAGATAACTGGAATTTTCCAAGCATCAATTGATAAAGGAAGAGAACTCACCAATTGCCGAATTCTGTCCAGCGAAAGGGTACCCAACATCACTTCCCCAATCAAATCACCACATAGTACCAACTCTGCTACCTTGATATCGTCGATAGTGGAATCTCCACATCCACAGCATGTCCCCCGAGAGTTGAGGGGGGGGTGGGAGGGGCATCTGCAGCTCACCCCTAGGATGCGAAGGTGCATTGCACGCCCTGCCCCCAGAATCACTGCAAGTTGCTAGGCAGACATCTCGCTTGTGGCCAAAGCCTCCACAAGCAAGGCAAAGTAGTGGCCACCGGCAAGTCGCCACTAGTTGCCCCCAAAGCCGACATCTAAAACAAATCACCTCCCTCCTACTTCTGCCCCAAACACCTTGATAACCCCTCCTACCCAGGGTCCTAACTCCATCAGGCACATGGACGCCATGCACATTCTTGTGCCATTTCACACATCTGTCAGAGTCATCGGCACGGGTGTCGGGGCCCCTCAGGCAGCTAGCCGTCCTTGTCGAAGCTTCCTGCCCAAAGGAGAATTCAAATATCGCCTGATCTTCTCTCTCCAATGCTCCCTTCTTCCTCGAGAAGGAAATCAACTACATGCTATTTTTAACTGAATTAGCATCAAATTACTTGGGCAATAGTTATTTTTTAACACTGAGAAATTTCCACTAAGTCCTGAAGTACCTAGACTTAATAGTTCCCAAGTGATTTCCAAATTGCAGATTGCCTAAAGCCCTTGCCTTATTGAAACGCAAATACATTTTCTTATTTCCTTCTCTTCCTTTCTAATTTTTCGATTGTTGAGTTTAGAGTTTCGGGGTAGATTTTTACGGCTACCCAACCCACCCAAGACTCGAAAAGAATTCTAAGTGCTAAGCATCCTTTTGTGTAAATGTGATAGACTCACTGATCGGGAATCAGAACGGACTTCGAGTTTCTATGCCCCTAGGTGACCTAAAAAGGAAATTCTTCCTAAAGGTGTAGCTGTCCAACCGGTAGCTTTCTCCATACTTTTAATTTTTATGGGGTCAACACAAGGGTGAACTCAGCGTATATCTCCCTGGCTTATTCTACTTCTCCACCTCTTCCTAAGTGTTTAGAATTAAGTGTTCATTTTATGAGCTAGGTTGTCGACAACTGGTCAATGGACTATTACCCATGACAACATGCCAGCCATACTCGTGCGATGATGTGTGGGAAATTTATTTTCTGTTAGTGGCACAAGAAGGGGGGTTGAATTGTACAAAAAAAACTTCTGAAACAATCGCAACAATACACTGGCATTTAGAGAGGAAACCCTTGGGGGAAAAACCTCTACCTAGATCTCCCAATCTAGAATTTTGTTCCTACCTAAGTAGGAATTGCTAACAACAAGTAATCCTATAATTTCCATCATCCTAGATAAACCCCAAGAGTGTTTTGCCCTTCTACTAAGGGGAAATGGGAAACCCACAAATCGGGTGCCTAAATAAACTATCAGAAATAATATATTCCTATAAGCCTTGAATAAAAGAATTAGAATACTCCCTTATCAAATCTATGAGCAGTAGGAAGAAGGTTTGCCTCTCAAAGAAACAACAGCATAAATGGAGCATGGCAGAGCACAAAGGGATCAAGAGCTTTACAAATGAGTAGGATATATTTTTCTTTGTTGTGTTTCCTTTAGGCTACCTATGGGGTTATATATAGGTGTAGGAGTTCAGATTTAAGCCTAGGTCATCGTTGGAATTTGAATTAAAATGGAATAAATTAAGGTAGAATAGCTATAATGCATTTACTCAAAATTTGACTGTATCAGACGTCTGAAAATACTATTTCAGACATCTGAGAATAAATTAGGACATCTGAGAAAGCCTCAGAGAAAAAGTAGTCATTGCTGGAATTCACATGATCAAATACAAGGAGATCTGAACAAAAACCTAGACATCTAAACATATAGTTTCAAATGTCTGAAAAATAAATTGGATGTTGATTGAACAGCAATCATAGTTCTTAGTTGACCTAAATTAGGTTAGGACTTAGCATAAGTTACGGTAGTTCACGCATGCATAAGCATTATTTGCATCTTTGCCGCTTTCTTTTAGCTATGCATAAAATAATGCTATAATGTACTAATTAGGTGCAATATGTCAATTACAGGTAATAAGCTAATCAGAAGCTAGATCTGAAGTTGGATCTAAGGTTGGATCAGAAGAATAAAGAATAACTGGTGTTGCAGTAGAGCTGAAGTGGAAGGCCTAGATAAGATGTAGCAGAAAATAATGTAAGAGGTTGAGGTATGCTATTCTATTTAAGTAGGAATAAAGCAGTAAAATATGAAGAACTTAGGACCATCCATGCCCTAGGATAGCCTAAAAGCTTCCCCAAGCCTTAGCCACCCATAGATTAGGTCACCACACCCTAGGAAACCTTAAAACCCTAATTCCAACCTCTATCTAGATGTCCAGATGAGTTATAGAATGTCCAGAATCCTTAGCCAACTTCCGCACACCTTAAAGCCACTTCTGCAATATTATTGGACGTCCAAACACTTGGTCAGACATCAAATTTCTGCAGAATACCCAAGAAAGAACCTAGAATCCTTCTTAACTCTTATTAAACATCTAGAATTGAAGTCTGGACTTCTGATTTTCGAGTATAAGACATCTGACAACTTTATTAGATGTCTAATACTGTCCTACAGTTCTTGTTTTGGATTTCAAGCCTTGATCTTGGACCTCTAGCCCCCTAAACCAAATTCTAACCCATAGGAACCTAAATTAAGGTGCCCTAACCCTAGTACATCACCTCTAGACATCCCTAAGGACCTAATTAGGTCCTCACTAAACTAAAATGACTTGGATCTTAGTCAATTCCATCAACCTATTTAGTTGGACTCACTGAGTCCAATTGAGCCCTGATCTCAACACACATTATCCAATTAGACTCAGTGAGAGTCCAATTAACCTACACATGACTTAATTGAGTTATTTTAGTCTCAATTAAATTTTCACACACCCAATTGTACTTGTGTTAAATTTAATGGCACTTTACCTTAGTGAATTAGAGTTTACAACTCTAATTTGAGACCTACCTTGACCTAAACCCACTAGAACTTAACATAATCAACCTACCCGCCTTTGTTTCGACCCACACACACACACACACACACCCACACACATCATCCACAAGAAAATTACCTAGCCTAGAGTTCTCTAGAACTCTCTACTATGTGTTATTGCCTTGGTTGCTAAAATTAGCAACCAAGAGCCATTGAATTTTTAGATCCACATTTGGTGGATCTAAAAACCACCATCCATCATCTCTCCCTCACCTCTCATGAGCTCCCACCATAGGCCTCTCTAGAGAATTCCATAATTATCTAGAGAGCTTCCCTTAGGTCTGTAAAAAGACCTAAGGTGTGGCCATTTGGACCCATTCACTCTTGGCTTCCATTTACCTTAGCTACTTTCAACCTCCACTCCACCTTCACTAATTGCTTCACCATGGCCACCACCATCTCCACACCAAGATGTTGTATCACATCCTCAACCTCTCTCCAAGGGCCGACCTAAGCACCATTGGCCACCTCTCCTCCTCTCCACCTAGTCAAAGGCCATCAGAGCCCACCTCTAAATGCCTGTAGTTATAATAGATTAGATTATAGTTCTTCATAGTTTACATGGTTTATTTGCTACTTAGTAGTGTAGCTCTACATTCTCACCCAATGATGCATGCATAATCCCCCATTTAGATTCATGTATGTGATTGTTTTCGACTAGCTAGATTTGTATTTCCAAGCATTCCTCTATAAGCTTTCCACGAGCTTAATGCTGTAGCCACCATCATGAATTGAATGAATGAAAATCTTTTCTTCTATATATATATATCTATGTGTTGAGAATCACCATGAGCATATTGCAATATATTTTGTGTGCTTAAAATTGCATGCTTTTAATTTCTGATATTCTGGCAACTAGGCATGTCGTGCATAAATATGTAATAACCATAAATCGACATGCGATTTTATGCAAGTAGAGCAAAAGAGATCGATCTCAAATTTGCATAAATGCCTCCCAGAGATGAATGACTGGGACTCAAGTCATGTTATCTTTACAAATCATTTTTGACGAGCATTTAGCGCAACTATACTGCGATTTCTTACGATTTCAAAATGTACGAAAAAGGGATTGTCAAATGGAGTCGTTACTGAGGAGGAAATGACATTTTTGATTTCTATCTTTTGAGCTATCACTAACAAATCTTCCTTAGCTTTTCCTTTGATTTGTAGGAAAACAGGAAAAATTGGATTCTGTGCACGCAACGAGCACAGATTAAAATAAAATTCAGCTGCACATCTCATCTTAGATGAGGATTTACCTTTCTGAACCCTAGGTTAGATTTATTTGAAAAGAAAAGAAAAAAAACCTATTTGTTTTCCTGAAAAAGGAAAAAAAATCAAAGAAAAAAATCTAGGTAGTTAAATTAGGTTTCTTTTGAATCCTAGGTTAGTTTTGAAAAAGTAAAAAAAAAATAAAATTTATTTTTAAAAAGATAAATTTAAAATTCTTTGAAAAGAAAAAAGACTTTGGTGGAAAGTTTGAAATTTAAACTCAAACACCTTTTAAAAGCTTTCTCATCACCCTCTAATTTTTGGCAAGGCTTCAAATTATGATTTAAAAATTCAATTGCAAAAAATTTAATGAGCAAAAAGCTCTAACATTTGGGCTACTTTTAATTTTCAAACTCTGTTTCAAATGGCACCATTCTTCTGAAAAAATTTCAAGTACAAAATTTTTATAAATTCATGAAGTACAAGGGGGTCAAACTAACCTAGAGTTGAAAATTTTTAAAATTTATAAAGCAATTTCGAGCAATCCAAAAATCTGTTTCGACTACAAATGGTGAGGTTTGAAAGCTGATCTCATTGGGTTTAATTTCATATTTTTTTATAATTTTTAATAATGATTTGATAGTGTTTCAATTTGAAAAGTCGACCAGGGGTCAAAATTCTAGATCTGACCCCTTGACATTTAAAAATCTCTATAAATTCGGTTGAAATAGTAGAAATTATAAAGAAATATTCTCTCGAAAGATAATTGGAAAAGGAATCTATTTACCAAATTTCAACTTATTGTAATTCCAATTTTTATCATAGAATTGGACTTAATTTCATTGGTCTGCTGAAGAGGAAAGAACAAAAAAATGATAGAATTGCATGAACCCTAGGTTACATCTTTAGGGTTACACTCTAGAGACCACACTTTGGCTAACCTAAACTTAGTCAGGTCTAGTGTTTAGCCAGTGAGCTTGGTCACCTTGTTGGCCAGTCACCACAAACCCCAACTGAAGAAAAATGGGTTCAAATTAATTTTAAAACATGAAATCAACCCGAACTCATTGTCATACTACTGGGTGTTTTCAACCTCTCTTTCCAAACCTGGTGGCTACGTCTATGGGGTAGTGTAAAATGACTGCAGCTCGGGGGCCAACGAAACTGGAGGCGTAAGCTGAAGGAAGAACCTTCCCCTTAGTCCCCTCGTAACCAAACTTGCTATGTTAGCTTAGGAGGCGGGAATAACTTTCAGTCGGCTGTACGACAAATTTTTCTTCAGGAATTCAAGCTTAGAATGAAAAATCTAGTCACCAGATCATAGGGACCATCTGATTGACAGGGCCTTAGCATTGCCTGGCTTGGCTACACCAACCCAAGGGTTGCGTGGTGTATGCAAGGAAGGATGTCACTTAGACCCCAACTGGTTGGACCTTGAGAGCCGCTCCTAAGGAGGAGAGTCACCTAGCCAAGACCATCTTCTCCCTCCACTTCTTCTACTCCCTTAGCCGCAATGCCTAATCCTGGACAAGGACCTAGATTGGGTCAGGATGCTGGTAATCTGGACCTGATGGCTCGTCTAGAGGCCCAGGTTGTTGAATCAAAGGAGCGACATCAGCAGAGCAAGGACTGTATCTTGACGATGCTTGACAGAATGCAGCATCCAACACGAGGAGAACAACTTCGGGATTTCTATGATCCAGCTGCACCGATCGTTGCACCCTTAGCCAAGATTCCCATAGGCGGAGACGCATTTGAGCTCGAGCGTAATGTGATCGGTTTGATCAGCAGTCATTTTTATGGAAACTCAAGCGAAAATCTGTTCCAGCACTTAGAGGACCCGGGTCAACTCATAGAAACAATTAGAACCAGGAATGTTGATCTTGGGATTGCTCTGAAGAAGCCTTTCCCATTTTCTCTAAGGGACAAAGCTTCATACTGGTTCAAGACCACTAGGAAGCCAATTGGAACCTGGCCAGAAATACGACGTGAATTCCTGCAAAAGCTCTTCCCGATCGATCGATCGAACGCGATGAGGTGTACGATCACGACTTTCTCCCAAGGAGCTGGGGAGAAGTTGCATGATGCTTGGGATCAATTTCACGTCCTTCTCTGGAAATTCCCGTACCATGGTACACCTAGATGGCACCTAGCTTAGATCTTTTACCATGGGCTAGATGACACACATCAGTATCTGGCCGATGCATCTAGTGGCAGGAATTTCCTCGCGAAAGATTAGAATAGTGCATTTGAGTTGTTCAAATCTTTGGCAGAGAACTTGATGAATGCCGCGTCCATGAACCAGTTCCAGCAGCCTGGTCAGCAGTGGGTTGGTGTTCATGAGGCTCACACCAAGTTTATTCGAGCTGACATGGATATCATCGTCAAGTAGCTGGATAGAATAAACCTAATTGAGAAAAAGATTGACCAACATAGTCAGAGTCAATTTTACCGGAACTCTATTGCTCCAAGACCCTCCTATGTACCCTGAGCCCCTCCTGCTTTAGTTAATCTACTCACTCGGGATGCATCCTCTCCTTATTTACGAGATCCTATATATCTGGATCCTGTAAACAGTCCTGATCTAGCACCATATGACCGGGGTTATGCACGACCCTATGACTATAATATGTATCCCCTTGATGGACACACATCTCAGACGTCTTCGACCTACAACAATGCCAGTGCTATTTAAGGATATGGATGTAATAACCAGTATTCAGAGACATATAACCCTGGTTGGTGCCAGCATTAGAACTTCTGCTGGTCTTGTAATTGACAGAGACCACATCAAGATCCACACTACCAGACCAGGGAATACGAGAATGTGCGAAACACATACCTTAGTTAGCAGCCATTCCCATATCAGTAGTAGCAACCCCATTCTATATACCAGCCGTTGCACTAAGCTACCAGTCGCCCTCCAAAGCGAGCTGACCCTCAGGAGGAACTGACAGAGGAGCTACAATAATTGATGAGGAAGTCTACATAGGATAGCTTGCAGATAATGAAGGCGATGGTTGACCAGATACAGACCATACAGAACTTGCAAAACTATCTGTAGCAAGAGCATAGGCCTCAGGGAGCCTTGCCCTCCCAACCCGTCCCGAACACTCAGTATGTGTAGAACCAAGGCGCCCTGCCTTGGTTTCCAGCACCACAAGGATAGGCACATGCCATATTACCGGTGCCTCCTACACCACCTAGTTATGCTCAAGGCCTGCCGCTTTTGATGCAGAACCCCAAATACTCTGCCCCTTCCACTCTCCCACCACCTCATGGACCGCAAGCCGATGCAAATGCTATCTCATTGAGGAGTGGAAGGAAGACATTCGACCCACCACGTAGGTAGGCTGGTCCTGATTTTTCTCACCGTTCGCAGCAGGTGGGTTTGACTCCTTCATCTCAGGAGCCACCTCTGGTCGATAAGGGTAAGAGGCCACTTGACCCTGAGATTCCCATCCCTATTCCTGAGGCTCTAACGTGAAATGTAGTACGGAAGGACAAGTGGAATTTTGACGCAATGTTCAAGGAAGTACATATTCAGGTCCCTCTCCTCGAGGCAATTGATCACATCCCACTGTCGCTAGATTCTTCAAGGATTATTGTACCTCGAAGTGACAGCCTAGAATTGGATGACAGGCGATACAATCAAAAGAAGCTAGCACCATGATTCTAGCCGACTTACTACCGAAAAAAAAAGTCCCTGGTACCCCACTCATATCCTGCTTCTTGCAAGATTCTCCATTCGATCAGGCCCTTCGAGATCTGGGTTCGTCCATCAACCTAACTCTCACTGTCATATTTGAGCAATTTTGATTTGGGGAGTTAAAGCCTACCTCGGTCAGGATTTAGCTGACTGATAGATCAGTAAAAACACCGAGGGCGCTGGTTGAGAACGTGATCATGAAACTCCGCAGATTCTACTTTCTTGTAGACTTTTTTATTCTCACTATGGAGGTTCCTCTTAATCTCCAAAGTGCTCCAATCATTTTGAGTCTCCCATTTCTAGCGATAACCCGAGCAAACATTCATTATGCATCCGAGTGTATGGAGATAGCCCTTGGTAATGAGCGACTTCGACTTGACATATTCAGGGCATCAAGGAAATTTGACTATGATCGCAAAGAGGATGGTGAAGACGAAGATTCGGCATACTGTGGTAACATTGGGATCATTTGTGACAACCCAATGTCTTATTCGTCTACACTATCAGGGTTCTTGGACGTCGATCCACATGGGACTTAGATCACTGCACTACCCATATCTCCTCGAGGATCCGACTATTTAGGGTGTGTTTCTGACCATAGCACCTCTTAATGTAGCTATCCTGATCCGTACACTACTGGATCGCCCTTTTTGTTACAAGACGACGTGACCACAGCTAATGGGATTCCCATTAACACAGTCTCAACCGATTATCGCACAGGTAGCGAATCAGCAGGAATTCACATGCATACGGATCATCAGTTTGCTCTACTATTCCCATTTTTGACTTTAACCCACCCGTGATTGAATTGAAGTCCTTACCTGACTCACTTAAGTATGTGTTCTTGGGCAAAAGTGAGACATACTCGGTCATTATTAGTGCCCACTTAACCCAAGAATAGGAGCATCAATTGATTTCTATGCTACAAGACCATAGGGCTGCTATAAGGTGGAGCATTACTGATCTCCGCGATATTCGCCCCTCATATTGCACCCATCACATTTACACGGATGAGGGGGTGAAACCTTCGAGACAACCTTAAAGACGACTAAACCTGAATATGCTAGAGGTTGTTAAGAAGGAGATCATCAAAAGGCTAGATGCAGGTATTGTATACCCAATCTCTGACAGCCAATGGGTGAGTCCGATCCAGATAGTGCCCAAGAAAGCTGGACTCACCGTAGTGAAAAATAATAAAGGTAAATCCATCCCAACCTACACTGTGACATCATGGAGGGTCTACATCGACTATTGAAACTAAACATGGCTACCCAGAAGGATCACTTTCCTTTGCCTTTCATTGATCAGATCTTAGAATGGTCAGCCGGATGCTGTTTCTTTTGCTTTCTGGATGGATAATCTGAGTATAATCAAGTAGCAATTAGCCCAAAAGATCAAGACAAGACCACAATCACATGCCCCTTTGTAACATTCGCTTTCAAGCAGATGCCCTTTGGCCTCTACAACCCACCAGCAACATTTCAGCGTTGTATGATGGCCATCTTCTCTAACATGATTGGGGACTATGTGGAGGTGCTCATGGATGACTTCCCCATTTTCAGAGATGATTTAGCATCTTATCTTGATTACCTCACCAAAATCCCGAAAAGGTATATTAAGGTAAACCTAGTACTATCCTGGGTGAAAAGCCATTTCACGGTGAGGGATAGCAAAGTACTCAGGTACAGGATCTCCAATAATGCACTCAAGGTCGATCGATCTAAATCTGAGATTATTTCACACTTACAGCCACCTAGGTCGGTCAAGCATATCAGATCATTCTTGGGTCACGTCGGCTTCTATCGGAGATTTATACGTGATTTCTCGAAAATTGCATGACCTTTGATGGATCTCCTTATTGCCGATGCCCCATTCAAATTCGACACTGTGTGTCTCAGGGCCTTTGAGACCTTTTGAAGCACTGTCTCTGTTTCCACAATTTTCCAACCACCTGAATTGTCTCTTGATTTCTATATGATGTGCGACTCTTCTGATTTTGCTGTCGATGCTGTTTTAGGGTAGCGTCGGGAAAAACAACCATTTGTCATATACGATGCTAGCAAGATGCTGAATGAGGCTCAACACAATTATACCGTCACCAAAAAAGAACTACTAGCAATAGTATTTGTGTTAGAGAAATTCAGATCTTATTTATTAGGATTCAAAGTTATCATCTTCATTGACCACTTTGCCCTCAGAGATTTGTTGGCAAAGAAGGATGCCAAACCACAGCTCATCAGATGGATCCTTCTATTGCAAGAATTTGATATTGAAATCCATGACAAAGTCGGAAAGCAGAATGTTGTGGCGGATCACCTATCTAGACTGGACCCAGCCCACATTCCTTATTCCCTACCTATCCGCAACCAATTTCTGGATGAATCCCTTTTGCAAGTTCACTCTGTTGAGCTCCCCTGCTACGCGGATATTGCGAACTATCTTGCCACTGGAAAGATTCCTGCAAATCTATCCAAGGTCCAGAAACTCAAATTTACTGTGGAGGCCAAATTCTACCTCTAGGATGGCCAACTACTCTTCCACATTGGAGCGGATCAGATTATTTGAAGATGCATCCCAGATTCTGAGATCCCTAGTGTGTTATCTTTTTGCCACAATGATGCTTGTGGTG
Source organism: Thalassia testudinum (assembly GCA_037157565.1). Classification (NCBI taxonomy): domain Eukaryota; kingdom Viridiplantae; phylum Streptophyta; class Magnoliopsida; order Alismatales; family Hydrocharitaceae; genus Thalassia; species Thalassia testudinum. The sequence continues at coordinate 12,219,198 of JAZHRO010000072.1, forward strand.
GTCATTTCTCAGGATGGAAAACCGTTGCAAAAATTTTGCAGTCGGGATTTTTCTGGTCAACTATTTTCAAAGATACACACGAATACACCAAACACTGTAAACAATGCCAGCCAATCGGTTCTATGACCACGAGAGACATGATGCCACACCAGCCCATCATGGTCGTAGAAGTGTTCGACGTCTGGGCCATCGATGTTTTGGGCCCTTTTCCAAACTTGCATGGCTTTGAGTACATATTACTAGCCGTTGACTATCTTGAATTGGGTCGAGGCCATCCCGGCTGGATGGGTTCGTTATATGACCATCATTTCTTTCGTACGATAATACATCTTCGTGAGATTCAGAATACCCCATGCTTTGATTAGTGACGGGGGAAGCCACTTCATCCACGCCCACTTCTGGTCATTATTAAAGAAATACGGGGTACATCACCATATAGCCACTTCGTATCATCCACAGACTAATGGGCAGGCTGAAGTGTCTAACCGCCAGATCAAGCTGATTCTCCAGAAGACGGTTAGAGCAGACAGGAAGGGCTGGTCCGATAAATTAGTTGATGCACTCTAGGCATATCGGACAGCATACAAGGCCCCACTTGGAATGTCACCTTATTGTATGGTATATGGCAAGGCCTGTCACCTTCCTGTAGAGCTAGAACACCGTGCCTTTTGGGCGGTGCAAAAATGTAACCTTGACCTCGATGCAGGAGGTCAAGAATGGAAACTCTAGCTCAGCGAATTAGAAGAGATCCAGTGGCAAGCCTATGAGAACGCAATGATATACAAGGACAAGACCAAGGCCATTCATGATCGCCACATCTGGAGGAAAGCATTCACGCCAAACCAGCAAGTCTGGTTGTTCGATGCACGATTAAAACTTTTCACAAGGAAGCTCAAGTCCAAGTGGATTGGCCCATATGTTGTGATTCACCCATATCCTAATGGGGCGGCCCAGATTAGGGACCCAAAATCTTGGCATATATCTACAGTAAATGGCCAATGCCTAAAGCCATTTTTGGCCCAAGAACCTCCTCTAGCTGATGAGAGATCATTCATCTTATTGTGGATGTGTGATTGAGTTTTCGCTCAGCTGGAGGTGCTAAACTCAGCATCTACTCTGCATCCATCACCTTATACATATTCATTTTTATATATAGCATATTTTTCTTTAAGCATATTTACTTTCTGCAAATTGCATACTGTCAGGTTGGCTGATTCTGAATGTTTACTTTCAGGAGCAATTACAGGTGAATTCTACCCATTTACTCCTTGCTGTATTTATTTTCTTTTATATTCATGCATGAGGACATGCAAGAACTTAGGCATGGGGGGTAGATACAGTAAAACTAAAAAATTTTTATGCCAACCCTTAGGAAAACCTCAAAGCTGCATGTTACAAGTACTTTAGGACCCTAAATGAAAGAACAAATGACTCCACCTCCATTGCTCGCATTGGAGCTAAAAGTCATCCGCAACAGCCACTTTCGACTCACCCACTCACCTTTTGTTCTAAATTTAGGGTCCAGCTGAATGTAACCCGAAAGGGAAATTTCATGAAGTACGAATATAAGAGGTTACTTGTTTATAGCATATATACATATTGCATCAATGAATAAGATTTTCATCAAGAGAAGGCATTAGGGATTTTATCCTCTAGTTGATTCCTGTAATCTAGAATCCAGTATAATTTCTCACACACACGTAGAATTTGCAATGGATTCACGATGAAGGCTGATAAACGTCATTAGTCTATCATGAAGAAGCAATGCTTCATTTCCTGAACCCTTGGATAGTATTTTGGGAGTCATGTAGATCTTCTTCCAAAAAATCCACCAAATAGTGTGAGATGAGAGTAGTGTACTGGTGCTCTATGATTAGTGCAATGAATCCAGAATCCTAGATAATTTGGTGATGATACTCAGAGATTAAGCATAGTTTTCGCTCTCGGTTCCTGCCTATACATTTTGTGTGAAATTTTGCGAGCCACCAAATAAAGCAAATACACGAAGAGCGAGTTTTCATAAAACTAGGGCTAAGGTGGATGGTTACAACCATTCTTTACGGAATCCTTGGCTGAAGGAGGGAATTGATGTCAAGGTCAGAAATACACCATCCTATCCAGCTCTCCCAGTGCTGTGAGTAGGCACTTCCACCAAATAAGCCACCCAATGTCTCCTGAGTACCACAAATCCCTAATAGTGCCTCCTCAATAAAGTTCATGGTTGTGTGCTAATTGTGTTATGTTAAAAGAAAAAGAAAAACAAAGGAAAAAATCATGAAAAGAAAGAAAAATTGAAAAAAATTAGAAAAGAAGAAAAAGCAAAAGAAAAGAGTGAATATTTAGTGTTTATTTTAGTTGCACTGAGGCAATACCACCAAGTAAATTTGAATACCACCAAATATGGCCTTAACCCACCTTTCTTATGTTTCTGACCTCCCGAATAATGGTTGAGGATTTCTGACTTAGCGTTAGAGTTATGAGAACTCAATTAAAGTATTAATGCCAAGTGAGACCACCAAATACAAGTCATATGTGTGAATCTGGTGGGATTGTGAGCTCTAAGAATAAAGAAAAGAAAAAGAAAAAGAGAGAATGAATACAAAGGAATCAAAAGAGAGCAAAATTTTTCTCATCTTTCTCTGAGTTGAGTTACATAATAATCTTAGAATCTAGAATCCACAGTACTAATCTCTATATAGCACCAGTCGAGAGTGAGCCACTAAATGTATAATCTTTTCCCTCTAAGACTCTCTACCTAAGCTTCAAGCTGGGTGGAATTGATAGAATATCTTGAATACCTTGAGAGAAGAAGTCCGCCTATCCCGCTAGAATTTTTTCTTGGGGTCAAGTATAGGCTTTAGAGGTGAATTAGCTTTTCACTCGAATCTATTGCAAAAGCTACATAGCTGCACTTTCATGATTGTCTAGATTTCTAAATCATAGGATGAAAACACAAAGGAGAAAACTCTCTAGTCATACACTTGATAAAATAGTCAATCCCTTAGGCACCCTTATGTGAATAATTTAGTGTTGCATTTGCTAGGGACTAGCAAGATTTAGGCACGGGGGTATGATTGCACAGCAATCATAGGTCTTAATTGACCCAAATTAGGCTAGGAATTAGCATAAGTTAGGGTAGTTCACTCATGCATAAGCATTATTTGTAGCTTTACTACTTTCTTTTAGCTATGCATAAAATAATGCTATAATGTACTGATTGGGTGCATTATGTCAATTACAGGTAATAAGCTGATCAGAAGCTAGATCTGAAGTTGGATCTAAGGCTGGATCTGAAGAATAAAGAATAATTGGTGTTGCAGCAAAGCTGAGGCAGAAGAACAAGATTAGATGTAGTAGACAATAATGTAAGGGGTTGAGGTATGCTATTCTATTTAAGTATGAATAAAGTAGTAAAAAATGAAGAACTTAGGACCATCCTATCCCTAGGATTGCCTAGAAGCTTCCCCAAGCCTTAGCCACACATAGACTAGGTCACCACATCCTAGGAAACCTTAAAACCCTAATTCCAACCTCTATCTGGATGTCCAGATGAGTTATAGAATGTCCAGAACACTTAGACAACTCCCACACACCTTAAACCCACTTCTGCAGTATTATTGGACATCCAGACACTTGGTTAGACGTCCAATTTCTTCAGAATTCCCAAGACAGAACCTAGAATCCTTCCTAACTCTGATTAGATCCAAAATTGAAGTTTGGACTTTTGAATTTTTAGTATAAGACATCTGACAACTTTATTAAACATCTCATAGTGTCCTCCAGTTCCTACTTTGGAATTCAAGCCTTCATCTTGGATCTCTAGCCCACTAAACCCAATTCTAACCCCATAGGAACCAAAATTAAGGTGCCCTAACCCTAGTACATCACCTCTAGACCTCTCTAAGGACCTAATTAGGTCCTCACTAGATGTAATTTACTTGGAGCTTTGTCAATTCCTTCAGCTTATTCAGTTGGACTCATTGAGTCCAATTGAGCCCTGATCTCAACACACACTATCCAATTGGACGTAGTGAGAGTCCAATTGACCTAGACATGACTTAATTGTGTTATTTTACTCTCAATTAAGTTTTCACACACCCAATTAAACTTGTATTAAGTTTAATTGCATTTTACCTTAGTGAATTAGGGTTTACAACACTAATTTGAGACCTACCTTGGCCTAAACCCACTAGAACCTAGCATAATCAACCTAGCCACCTAAGTTTTGACCCCCCCCCCCACACACACACCCACACACACCATCCACACGAAAAATACCTAGCCTAGAGTTCTCTAGAACTCTCTACCATGTGTTGTTGCCTTGGTTACTAAAATTAGCAACCAAGAGCCATTCAATTTTTTGATCCACATTTGGTGGATCTAAAAACCACCATCCATCATCTCTCTCTCACTCGCCCACGAGCTCCGACCATAGGCCTCTCTATAAAATTCCATAATTCTCTAGAGAGATTCCCTTAGGTCTATTAAAAGACCTAAGGTGTTGCCATTTGCACCCATTCACTATTGGCTTCCATTTAGCTTAGCTGCATTCCATCTTTACTCCATTTTCACAAGTTGCTTCACCATGGCCACCACCATCTCCACACCAAGATGTTGGATCACCTCCTCAACCTCTCTTCAAGGGTAGGCCTAAGCACCATTGGCCGCCCATCCTTCTCCTTTCAACCAATTCAAAGGCCATCAGTGACCACCTCTGAATGCCCTTAGTTCTGATAGATTAGATTATAGTTCTTCATAGTTTACTTGCTTTATTTGCTGCATAGTAGTGTAGCTCTACATTCTCCCCCAATGATGCATGCATAATCCCTGTATGCGATCATTTTCTGCTAGCTAGATTTGTATTTCCAAGCATTCCTCTATAAGCTTTCCATGAGCTTAATGCAGTAGCCACCATCATGAATTGAATGAATGAAAATCTTTCTTCCTATATATATATATATCTATGTGTTGAGAATCACCATGAGCTTATTGCAATATATTTTGTGTGATTAAAATTGCCTGCTTTTAATTTTTTATATTCTGGCAACTAAGCTTGTCGTGCATAAATACGTAGTAACCATAAACCGACACATGATTTTAAGTAAGTAGAGTGAAAGAGATCGACGTCAAAATTGCATAAATGCCTCGCAGAGACGAACGATCGGGACTCAAGTCTTGTTATCTTTACAAATCATTTTTGATGATCATTTCGCGCAACTATACTATGATTTCCGACTGTTGAACGCACGGGTTGCTATTCTAACGTGTTTGGTTTTGAAAAACCTGTCGTCGCAGTAAGGAAGCGAAGAACTCATGTTCAACAAATAAAATTTATACTGAAATGAAAATCCCGGGTCGAACTCAGGGAGGCTACGTCAATTTATATTCGTAATTATATTTTTTTAGAGTTTTTCTTGAAAAGTGAGGTTATGTAATTACAATGAAGCCATAATACAATTAGACTAAACGAGAAAGAAAGAGAGAGAGAGAAAACATGCATTCAATAATTCAAAATGTTTATACAATAAAATCAAATAAGAATTACACTAGAAAGAGGGAAATAAACTACACTAGAAAGTAAGAAAATTCTACATTAGAAAGCAGTAAAGAAGAATGGGAGAGAGAAGTTATCCTCCTTGACGATTGCTTGGAGGACGAGCTGGACGAGATGCGACCTGGATGAAGGAGGATAGAGTGGGAAGAAGGAGATAGAGGTAGGAGGAACAAGAACGGAGCAGCACATCATCATCGTCGCGGGATCCGCTTCCGAAATTAGAGCGAAAATTTAACTTTATCTAGCAAGGAGCATCCCGGGTGTGGCACAAGCTTCTCTTCAGCTTTGGAGAGGTAGAGAAGAGAAGGAAGGGATGAGAATTTCATGTGGAGGGGGTCTCCTTTTATAGTTGCAAGGAGTGGGGGCAATTTGGTCATTACAACTCTAAAAACATTAAATCAGGGGTCATTAGTGATGGATAAAACCGTCGCTAAAGCCCCATCATGGGAGCAGCGGCCAGCGCCCGCGCGCCAGCTAACCTCCCACGTTGCCCACGTTATCTGAATCTTGGCCGTTGGATCAAGATATCGAATGGCCAAGAGCGCTTCGCACGCCCGCTCCACCTATGCTTAACTGCGCGTCTACATGTACGATTAGGCATGCGTGTGGTACATTTGACTGCGCATGTGCCTGATCGGGCGATCTGGGCCATCCACAGCCAATCAAGTGGTCGAAATTAATCACGTTCAAGCCACAGATTGCGAGTCGAACTCACGTCCTGTGATCGCACAACTCGCGATTGCTGCGCTGCATGGTGAATTGTGTCGCGTGGAAGTTTCAAGCGACGTGTGATGATGGCCGTTGGATCAAGATCCAACAGCCCAGATCGCGCATTGGATCTTCTTTGGAGAGGCAGCAATGGTCCTGAGGGTAGGTTGGATGGCTGAGATGGCACCACATGGCACCATCTCGGCCGTCCATTTTCTAGATGAGGTAGATGGAGCCACGGGTGTCTGATTAAGTCGATTTTCACGTCGTTAAGCTGCGATCATCGATCCAAATCCATTCATGCGGTTGGATTTGTCATTTGAAATGTGGATTCACACCATCTTGGCCCTTGATCTTCTAGGGTTCCCCGATCTCTATCTGAGGCTACAGATGTCTGATTAAGGCGATCTTGGAGTTATTGAACTCCAATCGTTGCCCTGATCACATCTGTACGGTTGGATCTTCGATCCGAGGCCCCGATAAAAACTTTGCCTTGTCCATGAACATAAAAGGAGACAATTAACCTCCATTTTATTTAAACTAATCTAAATGCAAGATGATGCACGTTATGCAATATTTATAGTTTGCAATGCAATCCTATGCTTAAGAACATACATAAATAGACATCTTAAGTAGTGTAAACATGTTTACATCATACCCCCATGCCTATCTTTTGCTAGTCCCTAGCAAAAACTATATGTTATTTATGAAAGAATCAGGTTGGATTATTTGGGCATGTGTTATTTTCAATCACTATGAAAATATCTACTTAGGATCTAAACTTTCAAAGACACAACAGTACCCAAGTATCTGCTAAAATGCAGACCGCCTCAAGCCCTCACCTTATTCAAAGAAAATTTTCTTTTTCTCTTTTTTCCTCTTTTCTAATTTTTTTGGATTTTCAAGTTTTAGGGTTAAAGAGTGGCTTTCTACGGCCATTCAACTCACCCAAGATTTGATGAGAACCTTAAGTTCTAAGCATCTTATTGTGAATGTGATATACTCGTTGACCGGCAGTTAAAACGGACTTCGGATTTCTACTCCTCTATGTGACCTTAAAAAGAGAATTCTGCCTAAAGGTGTTTCTTTATAACCGGTAGCTTTCTCCCTACTTCTATTTTTACGGGGTCAACACAAGGGTGAATCCAGTGTATATCTCCCCGGTTTATTCTACTTCTCCACTTCTTCCTAAGTGTTTTCGGATTTTTTTCAGTGCATTTATTGAGCTGGGTTTTGGACAACCTGTCTATGAGCTGCTACCAAAGACAACTTGCCAGCCATAATCGTGTGGTGAAGTGTGGCTTATTTCTTTTTTTCTTTTCTCCTTTTCTTTATTTTTTTTTTAAAGTAGGTGGCTTCCTTGATCAAAGATTTACCTAAAGGCAGCAAAAAGAGAATGGTCCAGTGACTAAGCTCTGAATAACCTACCTATGGGCTGTTACCCATGATAACTTGCCAGCCATATCACCCTGGAAGGTTCATTAGATACCCAATTTTCGTTAAAATTGCCGAACAATGAGTCAGTGCAAGGAAAGTGTGTAGATGCTAAAAACTCAATGTTCCCTCAAATTAGAGGGCAGGTTGATAAGTCGTGTACTTATCACCCAAACTTATTTACTCCATTTAAAATAGAATTTAGGTTGGCGAGGACTCGAAAAATAAATCCACATTTTAGTGGATATACGGGCTGATTAAGTCCAAAGACCTGAAGGGTATTTTGTGTTCAGATCCTAATGTAAATTTCCCAAGATTGAAAAGTCCCAATTTCCAACTATTCCTTCCAAATTCTTTTTTTTTTATGCATAAATAAGAAGAGAAAAACAATTTACATGAATTTCACAAGGCTGGCCAAATGATTCAAAAATGAATCCACCCCTCCATGCCTAGCTGATTCAATGTCCACATTGAAAAAGAGACAGGAAAGAAAGTGTAGAGTATGAAAGATGTCACCAGAATATGTAGCTCGTATCAGCTTTGTGTCAATCGTAGAACTGCTGAGTTTAGTGCTATCAGCTAGGCGAAGTCCAGCCAAAGAAGTCACAGAATGGCTAAAGTAACCGTTTCTGAGAAGGGTTCTCGAAGATTACGGTCAATAATAGGGTTCAGACGTTGAACGTTGACCTTAAATGTGTTACCCGTCTTTGGCTCAGAAATCTGAATGGCTCCATTTCGAAAAATCTGGTGAATTATGAATGGGCCATTCCATTTGAATCTAAGTTTGCTAGGAAAGAGCTTAAGTTTATAATCGAATAACCAGATATTCTGGCTCGGCTCAAAGCTCTTGCGGGAAATCAGTTGATCATGTAGAGCTTTGGTCTGAGCCTTGTAGATCTTGGCATTCTCATATGCATGATTTCTAAGCTCCTCCAACCAGGATAGTTGGAGTTTCTTGGTCTTCCCAGCTAAATTCAGATCTAAGTTGCATTGTTTGATTGCCCAGAATGCCCTGTGTTCAATCTCTATGGGTAAATGGCATGCCTTTCCATACACCAAACGGAATGGAGACATGCCGATGGGCATTCTATAAACTGTACCGTAGGCCGAAAGAGCATCCTCAAGCCTTTGAGTCCAGTCCTTGCAATTAGGCCTAACCATTTTTTGCAGAATGTTCTTGATCTCCCGATTAGAGATCTCAACTTGTCCATTCGTCTGGGGATGGTAAGGTGTGGAAATTTGGTGATTAACCCTATATTAGGCCAACAAATTCTAGAATTGGACATTAGTAAAATGAGTGCCACCATCATTGATGATGGCCCTCGGAATCCCGAACGTACTGAAGATACTTTTCTTGGCAAAGTCGATAACCACCTTATGGTCATTGACTTGGGTGGGAATCTCCTTAATCCATTTGGACACATAATCAACAGCAACAAGAATGTACTGATGTCCAAATGAAGGGAGAAAGGGTCCCATGAAATCAATGCCCAAAACATCGAAAATTTCGACAGGAGGAATTGCGTTTAGGGGCATCATATCTCTCTTAGTTATGCTCCCGAGTGCCTGACATCGAGAACATGACCTTGAGATATCCTGGGCATCCTTAAATAAGGACGGCGAATAAAAGCCAGATTGCAAGATTTTGGCAGTCGTCTTTTTCCCAAAGAAATGTCCACCACACGTAGATTTCTGGCAGAACTCGAGTATACTGTTGATTTCATTCTCCGGTATACATCGGCGAATAATCTGATCAGAGCCGATGCGGTACATCTCAGGGTCCTCGCAGAAGCAGTATTTGGCCTCAGATTTGAGTCTATCCTATTGTTGCTTGGTCCAATCCTGCGGATTTGACCAAGAGCCAAATAGTTAACAATGTCAGCAAACCATGGGGTGTGGACACCGAAAACTGTATGAATAGTTTCGTTCGGAAAAGTGTCTACAATCAGAATGTCCAAACGAGAGGAATTACCTTGGAGTCTCGATAAATGATCCGCTACCACATTTTGTACCCCGATTTTATCCTTGATTTCATGATCAATTTCTTGAAGCAAAAGAATCCAACGAATAAGCTGGGGTTTAGCATCCTTTTTGGCCAAGAGATGTCGCAAGGTTGAGTGGTCGGTGTAGCTGATAACATGAGACCCTAAGAGATAAGCCACGAATTTTTCCAAAGATAACACTACAACTAGTAATTTCTTTTCAGTAACAGTGTAATTCCTCTGGGCTTCATCCAGAGTTCACTGTCATAGTAGATGACAGAGGGTTTTCTATCAATTTTCTGACCTAAGATAGCCCTGACCATGTAATCAGAAGCGTCGATCATGATCTCAAAAGGGGCTGTCCAAATTGGTGGTTGCAAAACTGGAGCACAGGTGACTGCCATTTTTAGGAAACCAAATGCCTTTCGGCATGATTCGTCAAAAACAAATGGCATTTGTTTGGCAAGAAGATTTCCAAGGGGACGAGCAACCTTTGAGAAATCCTTGATGAATCTTCGAAAGAATCCCACATGGCCAAGAAATGATCAGATTTGTTTAACAGATGTGGGAGGAGAAAGTTTAGCGATAGCATCAACCTTAGCTTTATCCACTTCAATTTGTCGTTCAGAGATTACATGACTCAAAACGATGCCTTCTTGGGTCATGAAATGACTCTTTTCCCAGCTAAGGACCAATCGTGTTTTGATACATCGCTTAAGAATCTTTTCCAGATTAGCCTAACAAGAGTCAAATGATTCTTCGAAAATAGAGAAATCATCCATGAAGACTTCCATAAGCTCTCCCACCATGTCAGAAAATATGGCTAGCATACACCTTTGAAAAGTCTCAGGTGCACTTCATAACCCGAAAGGCATCCTACGAAAAGCAAAGGTTTCATAGGGACAGGTGAAAGTAGTTTTTTCCTGATCCTCGGGAGGGATAGGAACTTGGTTGTATCCCAAGTAGCCATCAAGAAAATAGAAGTACTTCCACCCGGCTAATCTTTCCAAGATTTGACTGATGAAGGGCAAGGGAAAATGATAATTTTTTGTGGCTGTGTTCAGCTTCCTATAATAAATACAAACCCTCCAAGAGGAAGTTGAATGAGTTTTGATAGATTCTCCTCTCTCGTTAGTCACAATGGTATCCCGGCTTTCTTCGGAACAATATGCACGAGACTTACCCAGGGACTATCAAATATTGGATAAATAATTCCTGCATTGAGCCACTTGATGATTTCCTTTTTAACCACTTCTCGCATATTTGGATTTAATCTCCTCTGCATCTGGCGAGAAGGGTGGGATCCATCTTCCAAGAATATTCTATGATTGCAGTAAGATGGTTCGATCCCCTTGAGGTCATGAATGGTCAAACCAATTGCCTCCTTGTGTTTCTTTAGGTCCTTGATCAATTTAATCTCTTGCTCCTTTGTCAATTTAGCACTGATAATCACAGGGAGTGTTCTTCTAAGGTGCTAAAAATTGATATTTCAAATTATCTGGCAATGATTTCAGTTCAAGCTGGGGTGGGTTGATGACTGATGGCAAGGTAGATGTTGAAGACTCAACAAGAAGAGGTTGTGAGTGAACAAAATCAATAACCTCTTCAGAAGATGGCAGGTCAGCCATAGAGGGTTCCGAGTCGAATTCATCATCAAAGGATGTACTTTCGATTGAAGAAACCATCAAACAAGTTTCAATGTTTTCATTATCCTCCTCAAGTTCCTCGATAAATCCACATTCCTTAAATTTATTGATCGCCTTAAAAATATCCAATTTCATTCGTTGATCCCCAAAGGCGATTTCCATGCTACTGCTTTCACAATTAATGTTGGCCTTAGCGGTAGCCAAGAACGGACACCCCAGAATGATGGACGTGTTCCACAGATTATCAGGTACATCAATGTCAAGGACAAGGAAATCTACAGGAAAATAGAAATCCTTGACCTTAACTATAACATCTTCAATAATGCCTCACGGATTTGTGACGGAGCGGTCTGCTAACTGTAGCATTACTGAAGTTGGCCGAAGTTCACCTAATCCAAACTTCTCGTAAAGAGAAGTCAGAATTAGGTTGATGGATGCACCCAGATCCAAAAGTGCTCTATCAAATGTGTAATCTCCGATGATGCAAGAAATCAACAGAGCACGTGGATCTCTCTTTTTCTGAGGGATGTGGTGTAGGATAATAGAACTAGCTTGCTCAGAGAGTACCACCTTCCTCGAAACAGATTCTCTCAGCTTACGCTTTTATGCACATAGATCCTTTAAAAATCTTGCGTAATCTGGTATGTGCTTGATGGCATCAAGGAGCGAGATATTGATCTCAACATTCTTTAATAGATTTAGAAACTCCTCATTGTTAACAACAGACTTCTTCTTTGATTTGATCAAGGCTCCATGAAAAGGAACATGAGTCAGATCTTTGGAATCAGGTTTCTGAGCCTTGATTTCTCCTCCAGAATTCTCCTCTCTCTCCTCAGGTTCTTCATGATTCAGAAGATCAGAATAGTGTGGTTGTGGATCCTGAGTCTACTTACCACTCCTCAAGGTGACAGAATTTGCAGATGCATAAGAATTTGGGTCATGGGGAGGGTTAGGAAAGATTGGAGGGGCTTGATTAGCCTGAAATTTTTGATTTGCAAAAGAAGAGGAAGAGGAGGAGGAACCCTGCTCAACCACTAGAGCATGTGCATGTGGGTCCCTTTGATTTTCGTAGCCATGGGCTTGGTTGCCTGAATTCATAATATTTCCTGGGTTGTTTATGGGTTGGGATGGTAGAGATCCGAGTTGACGAGAGTTAGCAATGAGCCCGGACTGCAAGTTGTCCAGCGAGGTTTTCATTTTCTACATGAGCTGGAGCATGGATCCTTGCATCTCTACCATTTTTCGGTTCAAATCAGCCTGCCCTGCCGGTTGACGGGCATTTCAAGCTGGCTGATTGACCTGATTTGGAGGCAATTGAGTATGTACATGATCCTAACCCATTGATCATTGAGAAGCATAGTTGCCGGGTCAAAATTGGGTCTGTTGCCCCGAGTTTTTCCAAGAGAGGTTAGGGTGGTTTCTCCAACCCGGATTATAGGCATTATAGTAGGGGTTGGATCTAACATTCTCTTGTATAGCACAGACATCCTCATAGGGTGAGGATGGAGAGAAAGAAAGGGAAGGATCAGAAAAACTAGGATCAAAGGCCCCAGTTTGGAACTCGTGGGGTTCCGAAAAATGCTGACTCACAGGTTGAGCTGCATCAAGTTGATTCACGAACTCCCGTCCAGAAGGAGCTCGTGAAGAATGGAATCCCAAATTTTCTAATTGAGTGGATCGAGAGTTGTTCATAGAATTTCCAACCATCCACTCTTCCATTCTCTTAGCAACCAAGTCTACCTTATCAAGTTTGTTACAAATCAATTCCATATCAAATGAATGAGTCATGGACTTCATTAACATTTGTTCTAGGCTGCTGGGACCGGTTAAATGTATCCATGGAGGCATGATTGATTGAATTCTCGCTCATTTCCTCAAATAAATCGTGTGCACTATCTATGTATTTATTGAGGAAATTTCCTCCGCAAGAATCATCAACATGATTTCTTAGTTGCTCAGTCAACCCATGATAGAAGATCAGCACGAGTTGCCATTTCGGCACCTCGTGGTGTGGACACCTCAGCAATAGATCCCAGAATCGCTCCCAAGCAACATGAAACTGTTGGGTAAAGGTAGTGATTGCCCGTCTCAAAGCATTGGTACGTCCGACTGGGAAGAATTTCTTTAGAAAGGTCGATTTTAACTCATTCCAAGTTGCAATTGGTCTTCCTATTGTCCTATACCAATGCACGGCCTTATCCCATAGAGAGTGGTGGAAGAGCCTCATGATAATTTGCTCCTCGTTCACGTTTCGTGCCTTGGTGGTCTGGACCAAAGTGGTCAAGTCCTCCAAGTGCTGAAAGGGATCTTCAGAGCCAAGCCCATGATAATGTTTGATCAGGCTTAACACCAGGGAAGGATCTTTTTGATCTCCCAATTAGAGGCCTCGGTTTGCCCATTAGTATGGGATGATAAGGTGTGGAAATACGATGTGTAACCCCATATTTTCTAAGAAAATGTTTACACTTGGCATTAATAAAATGGGAACCATCGTCGGAAATAATAGCACAAGGTACCCCAAAACGAGTGAAAATGTGACTCTGTATAAAAGGAATGACAACTCGATGGTCGTTTGTGCATGTAGGTATGTCTTCAATCAAACGAGAAACATAATCGACAGCAAGTATAATATAATGGAAGCGAAAAGAGGATGGAAACAGACCCATAAAATCTATGCCCCATATGTCAAAGATTTCAAAGACTAGAATTGTGTTCGAAGGCATCATGTCTTTCTGAGACATGCCACCAAGTGTTTGGCAGTGACTACATGCCTTACAATAAGTCTGAGAATCAGCAAATATCATGGGCCAATAAAACCCGCATTGCAAAACTTTTGCAGCAGCCTTTCTACCAGAAAAGTGACCACCACAGGCCTAGTCATGATAAAAGGATAGGATAGAATCAATCTTAGAAGAGGTGACACAACACCAGATGATTTGATCATTACAGAGTCTAAAAAGATATGGATCTTCCCAAAAATAGTATTTGGCTTCTGCTTTGAGTTGTGATTTGCGATTCGTCCCAGTCTGGTGGGAATTTATGTGTAACAAAATAATTAACAATATCTGCATACCAAGGAAGATCTGTGGATATAGTCAAAAGATGTTCATTAGGAAAATGCTTTGTCATTGGTGGAGATGATTCAATTGTATCAGAATGAAGACGGGAAAGATGATCTGCAACAACATTTTTCTTACTTGCCTTATCATGAATTTCAAGGTCAAATTCCTGCAAAAGCAAGATCCATCTGATTACCTTAAGTTTCGTGTCCTTCTTAGATAGAAGGTGTCAGATAGCTGAGTGATCAGAGTACAGTATGATTTGAGATCTGAGTATATAATATCTAAATTTTCCTAATCCAAATGCTAATGCTAGTAACTCTTTCTTTGTAACTGTGTAATTCCTTTGTGTCTCATTCAATGTTTTACTAGCATAGTAAATTACCACCTGATTCTTCTCAATTTTCTATCCTAAAACAGCTCCTATTGCATAATCTGATGCATCACGCATGATTTCAAATGATAAATCCCAACTAGGTGGTTGCAAAATTGGAGCCTGTGTAACTCTATATCGCAAAGTTTTAAATGCTAAAATACACTCATCCATCTAAAAAATTGCATCCTTTGTGAGGAGGCTTGTGAGTGGTCGGGCAATTTTTGAATAAACAAGGATGAATCTTCTACAAAATCCCACATGCCTGAGAAATGATCAAATGCCTTTGATCGAGTCAAGGACTGGAAGATTTGCAATTTGATTGATCTTGGCTCGATCTACTTGGTTACCTCGCTGAGATACGAGATGACCAAGTACTATGCTTTCTGGAATCATAAAATGGCTCTTCTCCCAACTAAGGATAAGATTAACCTCAATACACCTTTTTAGAACCTTTGACAAATTATCCAAGCAAATATCAAATGTCTCCCCGAAGATTGAAAAAGCATCCATAAAAACCTCCACATATTCACCGACAATTTTGGTAAAATTGGCTAACATACAACGCTGAAAAGTTGCAGGTGCGTTGCAAAGCCGAAATGACATTCTTCGGAAAGCAAAGGTTTCGAAGGGGCAGGAGAAAGTAATTTTTGCTTGATCTTCGGGATAAATTGCAACTTGATTATATCCAAAGTAACCATCTAGAAAGCGGAAGAACCTATTACCTACTAATCTCTCAAGGATCTGATCAATGAATGGTAAAGGAAAATGATCCTTCTTTGTAATAGAATTCAATTTTCGATAATCAATTCAAACCCACCACAATTTGCAATTCGTGTGGGAATGGTTTCCCCAGATTCAATTTTGATTATGGTGAGTCTTGCATTTTTGGGTATCACTTTAATTGTACTCACCCAAGGGCTCTCAGATATAGGATAGATTATATCAGCATCAAGCCACTTGATTATTTCTTTCTTAATGACCTCTATTAGTTTAGGGTTTAGGCATCTTTGAGCTTCTCTTGAAGGTCGTGCCCCATCTTCAATATAGATGCGATGAGTACAAAAAATGGGGTTAATCCAGGTGAGATCATGTAAAGTCCACCCAATTGCCTTCTTGTGATCTGAAAGAACTTTGATCAATTTGGATTCTTGTGATTCAGAGAGATGAGAATTGATTATTACAGGATATGTTTGATCAGATTTGAGATATACATATTTAAGATTATCAGGCAATGGTTTGACTTCAAGCATAGGAGTTGAATCAGTAGCAGGATTTGGGGTGGGATTTTCAATTGTGAAAAGTGATTCAGATTCAGAGTCAAATTCAGGATTGAGTAGAGATTCCAATAACGTTTCGTTGCTTTGAGGATATGGGATATCAAAAGATGTGCTTTCTAGTTCTAAAGAACTAATGTCATCGTCAAAAACTTCTATTGATTTTATTTCCGCAATCTATTCACAATCAAATCCACTAGAAGCTCTAAATATATCTAACTAAATTGTCTTCTCCCCAAATTTCAATTCAATCTTTCCTGATTCACAATCAATGTTGGCTTTTGCGGTAGACAAAAAGGTCTCCCTAAGATAATTGGGGTGTCTTTAATGTGTTCGAGTACTTCCATATCTAGAACAATAAAATCTACAGGGAAGTAAAAGTCCCAAACTCTTACAATAACATCCTCCAACATTCCTTTTGGTGACTTAATAGATCTATCAGCTAATTGTAAAGTCACATTGGAAGACTTAAGGTTTTCTATTTGAAAGTTTTTTACCAAAGAGAAAGGAATGAGGTTAATAGAAGCTACTAAATCTAGGAGGACTCTATTAAAACACTGACCCCCAATTTTACAGGAAATAAATGGAGATCCTGGGTCTTTCTTTTTCAAAAGAAGCGTACTTGAAATAATAGAGCTCACATGCTCTGAAAGTACAACAGTGCTTCCTTTCTTCGACTTACGCTTAGGAGTACACAATTCCTTAAGAAATCTTGCGTAAGTCGGAATGTGTTTAATAGCATCTAGGAGTGGGATATTAATATGTACCTGTTCAAAAATCTTAATCAGATCTTCATCTAATGTAATAGGTTGTTTTTGTTTCCTAGTCTTCTACAAAGCTTCTCGAAATGAGACGTGGGTTTCCTATTCTACTGAGGTGTTATCTTGATCTCGCGAATTAGCAAAAATTGCGGGATCGGGTTCTGCATCTCTTCCAGGTGTAGAACAGGGATTAATATAGATGTACTAGGGTCTTGGGATAGGTTCCTTGGAAAAATTGGATCCCTAGTGGTAGTTCCACTGTGGGTTACAACAGAGTTAATACCTGCATGAGAAGAAGCAGCTGAAGAGGAAGATGCTTGTGAATTTTGGGAAGATAGATCATTAATTAATGGTTGATTCGGAACTAATTGCTGTTGATTTGGATATTCAAAATCAAGATTAGAAATAGGTGGATTCAGATTTTGATTCAGATTTAGATTCAGGGGTAATTGATTTAGAAGATGGACATGTCCCTGATTCGGATTTTGAGCTCCCGGGTGTTGTCTTTACTGGATATTCCTAGGGTTTGGAATTGGCTGGGATGGAAGGGTCCCTAGCTGACGAGATTCAGCTAATTGCGTGATTTGACCTGTAAGGTCAGCCAATTCTGTCGAACATTGTCGTCGGAGTTCAGCAAGAGCCTCAGCATTTTGTCACTGGCTCTCAGTCACAGCTCTCAAAATCTGGTCTAGCTGTGAATCTCTATTTGGCCCTACAGGGTTTGCGAACCTACGTAAAATGGCCTTGCATTGTGTTGCTGAAATGACAATGTAGGCAGGTTTTGTCTGGTCTGAGTGGGATATGATGGTCTTTGTGTATGGTCAGACCAAGAAAAATTAGGGTGATTACGCCATCCAGGATTATCGGAATTTGAATGTGGGTTTGATCTTAGTGTGTATCCCTGAATGGCATTTAAATCAAGAGGATATGGCTTGTTTTCTACAAGAGGAAAGGGTAGGGAAAAGGGTGGGTAAGATTGTGGGACAAAGGTCCCTCCTTGGGTTGGTGAAGGAGTAGATAGAAAACCCAAGGAAGATGGATCTCTAGAATCCAGATTATTCACAAATTCCCTCCCCGCGGGAATTTGTGAAATTGGTGATTACGCGAGATATGTAGCAAGTAGAGGCATAAGAGTTTTCATTGTGTTTCTAACCTCGTCGAGATGCTTTGCTATGATATCTGCTTTGTCCAGCTTTTCTGCAATAATCTCTAAATCCTTTGAGCTGAACGGATTACCGATCTTGTGAATGCCCTTATGCGGATTTTGGTGATTTGTGTTCACTCCCCACGTAAATTGCGACATTGGTGCATTGTTAATCGAGTTTTCCGCCATCCCTTCAAATAATTCTGAAGCGGATTCTGCGTCGCGATTTAGAAAATTCCCTCCACAAGAGGCATCGACTAGATTGCGAATGCCTTCTTATAAACCACAATAAAAGATGGGCATGAGTTGCCAACGAGGGATGTCATGATGTGGGCATTTCCTTTGCAATTCATGAAATTGTTCCCACGCTTCATGAATTGGTTCTCCTTGATTTTGATTGAAAGTAGTAATAGCTCGCCTTAAAGCATTGGTTCAACCAATTGAAAAGAATTTCTTCAAAAATGCGAATTTTAGTTCAGCCCAAGTTGAGATTGGTCTTGGTATAGTTCTATACCAATATGCTGCTTTATCTTTAAGGCTAAAAGAGAACATCTTCATTAGTAGGATTTCCCTATTTTGATTTCGAGGACCAAGAGTTTGGGATAAATTTTTAGCATCTTCTATATGTTGAAATGGATCCTCGGATGCAAATCCGTGAAAGTGGGGGATTAAACCTACAATATTTGGCTTTAATTCAGGATCATTCTCCCCAATAGGAATCCTAACATTAGGCTCTGCTTGTGCATTTGATGGGTTATAATAATCGCTAATTACAGGCCTTGGATGATGGATTAGTAAATCAAGGTTTTCAAAACCTGCCTCAGGGCAAGGTGAAGGACGGGTTTGAAGAGTCTATAAATTATTTAAGGCTGCTATTAATAAATTGATTTGTCTTGTTTGCTCTAGGATCCTAAGGTTCTGGTTCAGGAGCACCTCATGAACATCAAAAGATGGCATCTCCCCCTGGCCAGAAGAAGAAGGGATCTCGGGATTAGGATTCTGCATTTGATCCATAGAAGTAGATCGATAAGACGGGAAAACCATTGGTTTCTTATCTGCAACCGACCTAGGATCACCTGTCAATGGTGGTGCAAGAGGTGGATGCAAGGAACGCCTCCCGTCCATAAATGGAAAAAAATGTGCAAGGGCACATGCACACCACCAATAAGAAAACAGCGGTGCAAAAATAGAAAAAACAGCACAAAAGACGTGGGTTTTGCTCTTCTTTCAAAGGAAAGAAGAAATTCCTAAGATACACAAAATGATTTGGCATAAAAAAAAAATGTAACAATATCAAAATACGTGTCCTAATCTGTGACTATGCAGGTGCATACCTTAAAGCTCAAAGGTCTAAGGTCTAGGATCAAGACCGCTCACTACCGGCTCCCTGGGGCTCTAGTAGTGAGATAGACTTGTTGATCTTCGACCAAAGACCTAAGAGGTGCAAAGAGGAGAGATAGAAAAATAGACTCGTGTGACTCTACTGATCGCGCTATGTGTGCCATAGCATGCAACAGACGATAGCGATTGAAAAACTTGCATGCATTTTGGAATCAGATTTAAGTCATAATTTTTACTTAATCTTTTTAGTTAATATTTTTCAAAAATATATCAATTAAACTACAATGAACACTTTTTATATCTTTTCAAACAGAAATATGTGGTCTTTTTAATTCTCAGAGGATAGGGATCTACGCGGAATTTCTCGTGTTTTCCCGTTGGTGCGAGAAAAATAGTTTAAAAATATTCCCGAGTCAGATCGCTCTAATGCTAGTAGATAATATGCATTCCTAAGAGTGTATGCCTATGTATATGCTGCTGCTAGTCAGATAAAGATGTAGTTTTGTATTTTTTTATTTGTTATTATTATTTTTAAATGCAATAAAACAAAAGAGTAAGAAATACTCATAAAAACAAAAACAGCAACACTGATTCCTGCCTTCTCCTGAGATCACCCATGAAGTAAACCTGAAAAGAAGACAGAAAACAAAACAAAAAAAAAAACAAAACAAAGCACACTAATGAGAACAAAATCATTAAAAAATATGTATATATATTTACAAAATACCACCTAATTAGACATTTAATCCAACTATTTATATTGAATTAAAATATTACCTCCCTGGCAACGGCGCGATTAAAATGATCGTGTAAATGAAGCAATGCCAGGGAATGTTTTGATGAGTGAAATGAGGCAAAATATTACCTCCCCGACAACGGCGCCATTAAAATGATGCGTGTCTTTTAGTCAACTCAGTAATTAAGTTAATTTCACTTAATTTAGCGTAGAAAAACTCACTTAGGTTAACTCGAAATTGTGTCGGTTGTGTAGTATAGGGTCGAATTAATATAATATTTTAGAAATTTTTACTGATTGCGTCCAGGTCATTCACTGGGAGGTATAATCTTTTCTACATTCACCAACTTTCTTTTACTTTCCTTTATAAGTTTAGGAGGTATAACTAGGTTGATTTTAAAAAATGAATTTTGCCAAAATATTTAAACTATAAAGAATATACAAAATTCCATATGAAAAACATATTTACTCAAATGATGTACTTTATTAACAAGGAAACATGTTAGTTTTCCAATTTTATTTCAAAAGAAATTAAGGCAATAAAAGTTGTTCAATTAAAACATGCCTTTTTACAATTAAAACAAATTCAAAAAGTAATTAAAATGATGCAAGAAAAGATTTTCTTCATTTATTTCTTCACCCTCTATCTTCTTCTCTCTTTCTTTCTCATCTTTTCCTTTTATAATCTATCTCGAGCTCTCTTCCTTACCTTTCTTCTTTTGTTCCTACCTTCTTCTCTTCCCTTAGTCTTCTTCTTTTGCCTGTGCTCCATTCTTTCCTTTGCTTCCTTAGCGCCTTTAGCTCAACCTTAGCTTTAGCTTTCAGTAGTTAGCCATCAACTTCTCTGCTTCTCTTTTCATTTCCTTTAATCCATCAGTTGACTCGCATTTTTTTTACTGTTAAACCAAAAATTATTTAATTTGCAGCGAGGTCCTTTTCAAGATACACAGCACCCTGAGACCAGGGTAGGACCAGACCCTACTTGATCCTCACCTAATTTTAGTTAGGTTCGATTTTGATTTATTTCATTTCGATTCATAGCCTCAAGCCCATCCGGCTCAACCAGCTTCCCAGGCCTCGCTTTCCCAGGGCACACTCGCACATGCCCACTCGGGCACACAGCCGCAGGCACACAAGCCCACACACACACATACACATGATGAAAATGTTCAAATAATCTGATCGGTAACCGGTGCACTGAGCACTGATGACTGAAGAGCCCATGTAACAAAATTGTTTTATCCCCGTGCGCATGCTCAGAAACTGACGATGTGGGACTATCATAACCCCTTCCAGACCCAACTTCAAATGATCATAACTCCCTACCCAAAGCTCGAATTCAAGTGATTTAAAGTTTGTTAGGAAGCTCTAAGATAGATCTACACAATTGCATGGTCAATTTAAGGATTAGAGGATATTTTCCTCTTCAATTTGAAGAGTGAAATAACGGGTTCCTACGAGTTATTTATCGCCTAGAAATGATTTTAACTTCACAGAGTCCTTAGATGGACTTTTCTCTCTCTTTTAAAGGTCTAAACAGTTACTGCAAATTATTCTGCATCTATTGGAGTAGTCTCTAAGTTCACAAGACCTTCAGGACCAGCAGAGAAGCTTTTCACTTCTTTGTAAGCTTCAGAGTTTAAAATTTTCAGACTAAAATAGGTAAATAGACATAGAGAAACATCTCTGATCGACTTAAACTAGTTCTAAGGGCTGTAATTGACTTCTCTGGGAAGGATTCAAGTTCATATCTCAACAAAATGATGCTGCTGTAAGTTTGGGTTCAAAAGTAACCCAAATAGACAAAATTTGAAATCTCACTAATTATTCACTTGAGCTCAGTTTAATCACTCTAAAACCATCAAACAAGATCGCAGAAACAACATAATAGCATCAATTCCTTAATTTGATCTCAGAACTCCATAATCAGACTTAGTTTGACTGTGAAGGCACAAAAGTTTGACTTTCAATTAAAAGCTTCTCCATAGGAAATCAAAGCCTTAATTAGAGTCTTCTCAACCTCAAAAACTTATTCAGATCTTCAGGAAGGTGTTCTAACTCATATTCCTAGTGGTTCAGGCTCACAAGCTTTGTTTCAAAATGTGTTTTTTCGTCAGAGAGATTCAGAGGTTGTTACAGTATTCTAAGGGTTTCAACAGCTTTAGTGCATTGCAATGAAGCTTCTAAGTTCCTTAAATTCTTCTTATATCGCTTCATCTGACTTCTCCAACTTTGTCATAGTTGGAGAAGATGAACTCATATCTGAAACTCCAGACACTAAATCTTCAAACAAATATCCTCAAGTTATTCATTGATCATATTTGAATCATTCTAGAGCTTTTCAATAAATTCTAAAAGCTGAAGCATAGATTTGGCACACCAAAGCTCCAGTGAGTCCAGAAAATATGAAAAGTGTACATAGGTTATGAAAACTTGTCATTTTTAATCTAAAATGGATCCTGAGGTTGCAATGAACCTCAGCATCACATTTAATTCCCATTTTGTTCATTAGAGTTAAGATTCGACAGTGAATTCATTTCTTTAAAAATCTAGTTTGAATTAAGCTCAGGACTTGTTTAACCACTCAATTGAGCGATTACAATAAGTCAACAGATAATAGCAGTCATAATTATATAGTTAATTAATAGTTTGAACTGCTCCTAAGCTGCCATGGACAGCGAGCTCAGGAGTTTAATTATATTTGGGCATTTAATTTATATGTGGTAATAATATGTATTCTAGTGTCGATTAGGGTCCATAAATGGTGAATAGATGATGGAAAACCCTATGAAGGTGGAATAAACTCGATTACTGTCACCATTGACAGTGACAGTAGTAGGTGGATGTGCTATGTGAATTAAGCGATTAGGTGATCAATTAAGTGATTAAATGGATTAGAAATGGTCGTGGAAGATAAAGGAAGGTGGACAATGATTTCAAAAGATGAAATTAAGGCTCTGGCAAACTCAAGGCGTTCGTCGGAGTCGGAGAAGATGAAACTAAAATCTTACATTAACTATATTCTATCTAACTAACTAAGCAAACCTACTCCTACTCCTACTCCTACTCTACTCCTACTCCTAATCTACTATTACCTAGGCAAAGGGGTCAATAGGGTTCCGCCGAAGGTTCATAGTGGACGACGAAACCAGAGGGTGGAAGAAAGATCTCCGACGGGTAGATTTGAGGTGGTGCGGAGGCTTCCTTGGGTTAGCGCCAGTGTCTGAGGCACGGAAGACCATGGCGGATCTCCTCGGCTGATCAGAATGGATGGAGGAAGTGGAAAGTGAAATGGAAAGTCACCGGAGTTTTGGACGAATAGCCTATCAAAGTTGGCTACAGTGTTAGAAGAGGGAAGGGAGCCAACTTAAATAAAATCCGAGGGGTGAGGGGGTATTTATAGTAGTTGGCAGCAAAGAGAATGGTGGGGTCTGGCCGAAGAAAGAGCTTGGGGAGCTTAACCTCCGTCGTCATCTCTGACGACAGTGAGGTTATCTCCCATTGAAAATAGGATTCCCGGTTAATCCAGATTGGAGGATGAACTGGAGGTGGTGAGCGCAAGTTGCAAGAGCTTGACAAAGAAGGTTGATGTCGGCTAGGTGGTAATCGTTCGGTGGCGTGATTCTCTGTCGCCAGTCGTTCATTCTGATGAAGAAGAAGAAGAAGAGGGAAAGGGACTTAAATGTAATAAATCTTAAGGTCTTGTGCGAGAAATAAGGACCCGATTGTAATGAATATTAAGGGCTAAAATGTAAACTCAGATTTTGAAGGTTTATTTTAACTTAGATATCTTTCAACTTTGTATATATGTTAGTAAATAAGGTAAATGTTATGTTTTCACCTTGAATTTACATTTTTGACCTTTTTAGATTAATTTATTAGATTAAGTAAAATCACTTAAGTTATTATATATTTAAGTATACATTAAGTTTAAGTACTTATCTTATTAATTAAGGGAATGATTAATAGATTTTCGAGTCCAATTAATATCTAAGTTACTAATAATGTTATTTGAATGATAAAATCTCATTTTAAACTTATTTTAAGGTCCTTTACTAAATATCCCTTATTCTATAATTAACCCTTATATGTTCATAACCTTAGCTAATTAACTAGGAAGACTAGTTAATTAGGGGTAATTAGAGATCATGATGAGCATCTCATCAATAATCTAAAGGCAGTCCAGGTCATTCGTAGGTAGCAAATATTGAACTCACACATTGATCTTCACTTGGAATAGATGAGCATAATAAAATCAATCATAATAATAGATATGCAATGAACCAAAATAGTTAAATTGCTATTCAATGATTACCTATGTAATTCAAGAGTTCATGGAATCAAAACGGAAAGAGAATAAAAACGATGGTGATTTGAATCACCACTTATTCTCTTTAGATAAGCATGCATCTAATTACTTAAATTATTCAACTAACCAAACAGTACCTACAAATAATTCAATCAATGTTAACTTAGTACTTAAATAACTCAATAGTTCTTAGAATCAAATTAGATCAGACCACTCTTTCAAAGAACAACAACTTAACTTCTCATAGCAGAGTGCCTCACAAAAGGTACGCACAAGCACAAGTTTTTCAAAGCCTTTGTGAGACCAAGGCTTCTTCAAACCTTCTCCTTCTTAAGCCTCCAAGCACAGGCTTTCTCTTCAGAGGCTATGTATAGAGAGGCTCTTTCTTCCACACAAGGGCACAATAAAGGGTACCACAACAAAACCCACCTCCTCTCTCTCAAACATAGGTGTAATCAGGTATACTATCGAGTTATCGGATACTGAACAGGGGCTAGGCCTGTGGGTGTGTGGATTGCAGGCAACATGTGCGTAAGAGGGTGAGCGGGGAATCGAACCCTGGTGACTTGGGCGATAAGCAAGTATCACATTTTCCTTTTATGCTCTGTGAGGATTTTGTCCCACATGATGTGGGATTATCCTTCCTACTCCCTTCACTCGTGCGCAGCAGGAGATGATTCTTCGCCAATTGGAGCAATTGCTAGCGCTGAAGTCTTCAATTGAGGACCTGGGAAGGGTCCTGGAGCTGTGCTACGGTGTCTGGATGAAGTAGTAGGGACAAAGCTTCTCGAAGCACGACGGTCATGGTCAGGGAAGACGTCAAAACCTGAAATCACAAGTATAGGCTTATAGCCCCAATGAAACAAGTTCACAAGTATCGTAGGGAGATGACGAGTGTGTTGGTGGTGTTTGCGTGGCATGTAAGTGCGTATGGAGAGGTGGCGAAGTCCAAGAAGGTCTCTGGAGGTGGGTGTATTCGGTGGGTCTTTGGAGTGGGTGGAATGCGAAATAGGAAGAGGGGTTTTGCTCACGGAGGTGTGGTAGAGCTTATGGAGGTGGTAGCAGGGTGTTTGGTGGTTTGTGGCTTTTGGGAGGCCACACTAGTGCTTGGCTGGAGTAGAGGAAGATGGTGCTGTCGAGGGCGAGTTGTTAGTTGAAATAGGAAGGGACTGGGGTAGGAAGATTTTGGAGGAGAAGAGGGAGAGTATGAGACCTAATTGGTAGACGAAAGGGTAGAGATGATTCGCATGCTGGTGTGATGGTCGGACGTGGAGAAGATGAATTCTCCATTGAGGTAGGGCAGCGATGATGACGAGGAAGGTGGCTGCTGAGTTGGCTACCGAGGAGCAAATGAAGGTGGGGATGAAGGAGAGCCAACCAATTTGGCTGTTAGTTGGTTGTAGGAAGAGATTGAGATGGTGTCACCAGTGCTTGGTCGGAGATGGCTGAGGAAGAAGTTGAAGAGTCCTAAACCATGCTAAAGAGCTAGGCTATGCGATGGAGAAGCTTTTATAGAGCTTGGGGTAAGATCTGGACAAGGAAACAAGCCAAATTGGCTTACTTAGGAATCAAAAAGAACCCAAGGAATCGATGCAGTCGCATTGCCTTCCTGGGAAAATTAGGAGCCGAGATCGATCCTAATAGATTCGTCATAGTGTGAGCATCAATCCCATCAAAGTTGGTGGGATTTGATGATGATTTGAATGGGTTTAGGATTAGTCAAAGGTTTCCTTGAGGTTGATTTACCTCCAATGGCGGTAGGAGCCTTTTTGTGAAGAAGACAACAAACTGAGGGACTAATCTACAAGGATTTTGATGGTGCAAACTAGCTCAAGATGAACTCTGGTTGGTCCCAAATTTTGGTAGAAATCTAATTTGGACCCAAGGAATCTGATGGTGAAGTTAGATTTATGTTTTGACAAATTTTGGTTGGGAAATTTATGCAAGAACCCAAATTAGGGTAGAACTCTATTTATGACTCTGTGTAAGGTGAAAATAGGTTCTAATGGTGCAATAAAGGGTACGAAATGTTAAGGAATATTTTTCTATAAATTTTAGAAGGTTTAAATAAATTTTATCTTCACCAGAGCCTTTATAATTTAAGTGGATCTAGAATTTGACTTTTATGTTATGAATCAGTTCTCAAAGTACGTGAAACCCTATTTTTGTTTGTGTGGACCGTCTTATTAGACTTTAATGCTGATTAGACCATAGATTAACCTCTAGTAAACTCTGTGGTTACTTTGCTTTCATGATATGATGTTAAAACTGAAGAATTAACCCTATTTTGTTGTATTACTTTCAGAATGGATTTGGAGGGAATTATGACTCTCAGACGATTATGTAGGAACATTTGTCACTTGATTATGACTAATTATGGCTAGTTACGGCTCATGATAATGTTATGAACATACCCCTATGCTAACTTTCGCTAGTCCCTTAGCAAAATCTTATGGAAAGAACTAGATTTCCAAACCATTATTTTAAGTTCAGATGCCTGATTTGTGCTCTCTAGAAATTAGGCCAGAATGCCAATAGTAGGCGTAGAGGTACTCTTGTATCAATCAATATCCAAACCTAACCATATTCAGCCTGAGTTTGCCATGAAGGTTTCTAAGGTCCACAAAATCTACCTAGAGGTAGGTTGAACCTAGCAGTTAAAGCACCCATGCATAGATTGTAGCATGTCTAGGTTCAGTTTGCCAGTGCATTTTTGTGAGAGACATAGAAGGATGTCTTGTTTCATTTGGTGAGTTTTCTCTTTTTCCTTTTTAGATTTCCCTTAATCAAGCCTCAAATTGGCTCTAAACATAATCTGTATTGGTTCTATCCCCACCAACAATCATTAAAGGGTCCTTGGTTTTCGATGCTTCGGGATAGCACCGCCCATGGCAACCCCTATAACCCTGGCTTTTGACACTTCGGGATAATGCCTCCCATGGAGTTCTGTAGCTAAATTCAGGCCCTATCATTCTACATTTTTTTATAATCCCACCCATGGCACATGAACCAACATAAGGTGCTCACATGCCCCTGGTAGAATATTTAGATATCTTAATATACAAGCACCGAGGAGACGATATGTCATAACGCATCTTCGACAGGAATTTCCCACCTCTCTACGTCTAGAACA
The DNA here is from genome assembly GCA_037157565.1 of Thalassia testudinum. NCBI lineage: Eukaryota > Viridiplantae > Streptophyta > Magnoliopsida > Alismatales > Hydrocharitaceae > Thalassia > Thalassia testudinum. The sequence continues at coordinate 12,246,655 of JAZHRO010000072.1, forward strand.
CATTCAATCAACTTATACTATTGAGCTGCTCCTACACTAGATGTTCGAGATGGCTTCTCGAAACAGAATAATTTTGGCAGGTTTTTCTTTATTAAGTGCACTGAACCAGACTTAGTGTGTGACTTTTCGATGCTTTGGTTGCCAGGTCTCGCAAACCAAAGAGTAGGAAACAAGGCCGAATAATTCTTAAGCCTTAGTACTACTACATCAGCCTCGCACTTTCCTCAACCTCTTGAGGACAATCCATATCTTAACAAATACATGAGTGTTTAAGCCCTAAAAGAAGCCCAAGGGGCCTAAGGTCAGCACACATACTAATCTCCTTTTCTCTTTCATTTCAAGAGTTAATTTCTCTTTTGATTACGTCCATAATTTAGTAACTTCCATAATCAATTGCTATGACTATCATTTTTATTTTTGATTGTTACTGCTTTTTAACATTTAAATTTTCTTTTCCTCTTTTCCTGACAAAATATTTTCAATCATTTCTCAAAATTCCTTCCTTTCATTTTTTTTTCCAATTTTTTAATTTTTTTATCTTTTTTTGAATATATATTTTTTGTTAGAACACCTCAGAGAAATGAATTTGCATATGATTGATCTTTAACACTCCCCCATGCCTAAGTTTTGCAATGTCCTCATTGTAAATCAGGATGGTACAAATTCAATTTTGTTTAGTGTTTTGAACAGGATCAGAGGGTGGGTGAGCGGGTCAAGATGACTGTTGCGAATGATTTCAAGAGTTGATACAAGTACCAATGGTGGAGTTGACTGTTCTAAAGTTGAACTCAAAAGTGCAGTAGGAGTGTAGCTTAAAAGATTGATCAAAAGGGCCTCGGATTTTGTGGAATGATAGGTTGCCTCTCGTTAAGTGCTAAATTCAATGCCTTTAGTTGAGTGGAAAGTGGTCAAGGAGAATAGGTGGTCAAATCATATGAGTTTTATAGGACAAGCACCTTGATCAATAGCCTGGTTGGTCCAACCAGGTGCTTACTCTTATCAACAAGCTAATGATGTAGCGCAAACCCAATCAGTCTGGTGGGTTGATGGATGTGAATCAGTAGATACGGGGCCCGCTAGATACTTTGTTGGTCAAATAGATATGGAAATGTGGATTGAAGGTTTGGCTGAGTTGGCTCAGTTTGATCAGAGTAGGAGTCCTCAAAGGAAAATGGCTCTGTGAACGATGTAGGAACCCCACTAATGAGATCAGAGAAGGATAGGAAGTGATTAACAGTCTGATCACTGTCCAATACCTGATCAAAAGGAGGAGAATCATATGCAATCGGAACAGAGAGAGGTGTATTAGAGTAGAAGTTGATTCCGATGGTGGGTTAAGGTTGGGATTGGATTTTGGAAGGCTCTGTATGTTGATCTGAAGGTGTAGCTTCTTTGAGGTTCAAATCTTTGGCCTCAACATCAGAATTAAAGAATTGATCATGGATACTGAGATTGTAAATTGGCTCATAATGGTCAAGAAGCAAAGGTTCTCTGAAATCAGAGTATGATTCGAAATAATCAGAGAATTTGCGAAGATTAGTTTTTAAACTTGATTCCATATTGCGATTTCCACCACAAAATGAATCAAGATGTGTGGAATCGATAACCTGACCTAGATCTAGCCTAATCTCATATTCCAAGCCTAAAAAGGTGTCCTGATTAGGCATAGACTCCGGTTCCTAGCTCCTAGGATTGAGCCAATCAAAATCCAACTCTTCCAACTCCTCTATTTCTGTAACATAAACCGATTTGACTTCCAAAAAATCAATTTGCATTTCTGAGGATGTTGGAGAGGTGTAATTATCAAATTTGTGCCTAGAATCATAATATAGATCTAAAATCTGATTCTCATCACATTAGGCCTCATGATCATCCCAAATAGTCTCAAATCTAGATTCTAGGTTAAAGGTAGGAATTAGGTCAGTAGAATATGGGCTAGGCTCAATTGGGATGTGATAGCGATTTCACGGTTTGTTAATTAGGTCGTTGTAACGCGCAAAATCGATCAACTCTTAAATTTATATTCCTAGATAGGGAAGTATCTAGGGTCGTCCAAGGAGGCCAAATGTTTGCAAATGTGATTCTCTTGCTTACAAATAGATCTCAACTTTCTGTTTGGTATTTTTCAATATATCATTTTTTTTTCGTTTTTCAATTAAGAGAACATGTGAAATGGTGGCGGGAAGGTAATTTACACTTCAATTTAACTACTACTTTCTAGTGGCCAGTAGAGCCTCTCCCTAAACTCACTCTAGGGAAGTGGAGGCCTATAATAATTAGGGAGAGGGAGTGAAAAATGCTAAAAAGCAAAGCAAGTAGAAATGCAAAATAGAAAATTGCAAAGAAGGCAACTAGATTACTGAAAAGTGTTTTACAAAAAAGCCTAGTAGAGGAATGCTTCTACTACTAGAAAAATTAAAATAAAGAAAAGAAAACACAAATCCTCTAGATAGATGGTGAAGAAGAGGGCTTCTTGCTCCAAGGTTGGTGGCTCCCAAGCTTGAAAAGAATCCTTCAACTCCTTCCTTGCAGTGCTCTGCCAAGGTGATGTCCTCCAAGGCAAGCCCAAAGGGGGCGTGCCCTAAGCTTCTCTCCAAGGGTGGACGTCCACCCTAGGTCCTTCTCCCTTGCCTGGCTGTCCTCCTTGAAGTGGAAGAGTCCTCCTCCTTGGCGTGGCTCAAGTTTAAGAGAGTGGGGAGAAGAAGGCACCAAAAGGGCTAGTGATGTGCCCCTTTAATCTCCTTCTCTACTCCTTCCTCTTGGCCGTAGGTATAGGTGGTTTAGGTAGCAAAATACACTAATGGAGGATGCCCCCAAATGGTGGTAGGTGGTGGGTTTTTATAGAATAGGAAGGGGCTAAGGTGTCCCTTGAAATGGAGGGCCAAGATGGAATGATGGAGGTGGTTAAGGATCCAATGGCCAAGGGTGTTTGGCGCCACCTTAAGAGTCACCAAGGGGGTAGTTATGGTGGTTGACACCCCTTGATATTGGCGCAAAAATGGCTTCTAGAAGAGGGTCTAAGTTGGCGCCAAGAAGGATTCTAGAAGGGGGGTTAGGTGGATGGCTAGGATGGCTTACGTGGGTAGGTGTAGGGTGGATTAAGGGCTGAAAGTTGGCGCCAATATAGAGGTGGTTAGGGGTAGTTTTTGGTGCCAACATAAGGTGTCTTTTGCTGGAGATAATGGGGTGAAGGGATGGCTTAAGTTGGTGAAGCTATCTAGGGTTGACTTTGAAGGTGGTGGATGGCCAAGGAGCTGGCTGTTAGCTAAGCTAAGCTAAGCTAAGCTAAGCTAGCTTAGCTAATGGAGGAGTAGAGGAGAAGGTGTTGGAGCTAGGGTTTGGAGGAAGGAGCTGAGGAGAAGTCTGGAGCTGGAGTTGGAGCTGGCTGCTGCTGAGGAGGCTGGCATGGGGCTACTCTAGCTGGCTTAGCTTGCTAGTTCTTTGCTAGCTGCTAAGCCAAGCTAAAGTGAGCTAGCTTCTACCAAAATAAGCTGAGGTGAGCTATGTCTGGTGCTCTCGGGGAGAATCAAGCTGGTTGAGGCAGCTAAGGTAGCTTAGCTCAACTGAGTTGAGCTAAGCTGAGTCCCCGGGAGCTGGACTTGAGCTTCCTGAGCTGGGATGAATTCTTCTTCAGCTGGCTAGAGCTGAGTGGAGCTGGATGTAGCTGGATCTGAGCTGGGGTGAACTCCTGTCAACTTAGCTGAGCTAGCTAGAGCTCCCTGTGGACTAGTGGGAGCTGAGATGAGCTAGACTCAACTAAGTTGAGCTAGATCTGAGCTGACTTGAGCTAGGGTGAGCTAAGGTGAACTCTCTTTAGCTGCCATCTAGCTGAGATTAACTGAATGGAGCTGGGATGGGCTAACCCTAGTTCAAGTAAGCTAGGTTCCAGCTGCGGTGATCTAGATCAAGCTGAGGTGAGCTGGATCAAGCTAAGGTGAGCTGGATTAGGCTGAGTTCCAGCTAGTCTGGGCTTCTCCTTCACCATTTTCCTTCTTGAGTGCTAGGGTGTTAGGGATCTATATATCTGTACATCCCTAACACTCACAAAAACATATTAAAAAGACAATAAAAAATGTAATGCATGCCTAACCTATTTTATGCCTAACTGCAGCCCAAAAACCCGTTTGCAGAGTAAAATCCTAAGAGCTAGGTTTGTTTTAATGCATAAGAATGATGATAAACTGGCGTTTATCGCACCCCATGCTTATCTTTTGCTAGTCTCTTAGCAAAACTTGAAACAGAATTTTTGGGAAATCTAATTTTTTCGAATTTGGAGGAGAAAAAGAGATCAATGGACCTTGGTAGATTAAAAACACTGGAGGCACGGGATTTGTTAAAGATAAACATCAGGATTTATTTTTGGATTCAACCATTAGATAGAACGGGATCAATATATCTTCCAAAAAATTCTCAACTTAACCCCTTGTTTATTCAGATGACTTGAAATGTTTGTTTTTAGGAATTTTTTGGCTCATTAATCTGATTCTCAACTTGGAAAATCCTTTAAAACCTTGTGGCTGTGCTTGTGAAAAGCCAACATTTATAAGGGCGTGTTTATTTACTTATATATTTATATATTTTTTTTTTTTCTCCCCCATGCTTATTTTTAGCTTAGTCTTATAACAGATGTGTCGGGATCATCATTCCCGTTACCATTCCTTGAGGGGGCTCTGGTGCCAGTACTTCGAGATAGCACTGTCCATGACACCACCCAGGAGCTCACAACCCCAGAACACGATGCGGTGAAAAGGGGCGCTCCAAACAAACTCAAGCTCTTGCTCCGACACTATAGGTAGAGCACCGTCCAAGACACTTGAGCTGCTAAAATGCGCTTTAATGCTCCATCTAAAGAAATGAAATATAGATATGGAGCAACGCCGAGGCGGTAACATGTTGACATCGCATCCTTAAAGGAGGCATTTTCCTCCTTCTTGGCTGTGGGAACTCAAACCAATGATCTGCTTCAGGCTTTCACTAAGCCCAAACAAGGGAGCTTTTCAAATTTTTAATTATTTTTAAGTGTTGGCTTGTGTGTGAAGAGTGACACAAGAAGTTTCTCAAAACATGCAAGTTTTTGAATCAGAAGCTAAGTCAAATAATTTCCATATCAAGTCACCTGAACTATCATGAGTTAAGGTGGAATTTTATAGAAGGATATCTGATCTTGTCTAAAATAGACCCTGGAATTCTAATGATCAGATCCATATCCTCATCCTTAGCTTGTTAAAGATTAAATCCCATTGTACCAAAAGTGAATTTTTCGACCTTAGTCCCGATTTCAAAATTTTTCCTCAAAAAGTTTTGAACATTTTTATTTTTTTGGGTATGCAAGCAGGAAATAAATTAAACAAAAATGCATGTTTTTAGATTTTGAAAATCCTAAATCGATCGTAAAATTTAAAAACACCCCCCCATGCTTAAGATATGCCATGTCCTCATGCATTAGGAGGGAAAAGGGATCACCTTAGTGAAGAGCGGTTCGATTTAGGAGGAACAAAACCTGGAAAAAGAAGAAAAAAGGGAAAGCAAGAAAAAATGATGGGTTACCTCCCATCTAGTGCTATCTTTTACGCCATTCAGCCGGGCGTGAAGGTATGCACGGAAGACGTAAGATCATGTAAATAATTGGACACTTGGATGCCCGCAAAAAAGGTGTCTTCTTCTAGATCCCTAGAAAATTGATTAGAAATAATATTGGGATCAAAGTTGGATGGAAAATGATAAGTGTAGCCCGAGTTTGGCCATGGGTTTAAATTAGGTTGGGTGCCAAACTCAGGTGGGGTTGGTGGCAGGTCCGTAAGAAAGGGGTCGGGGAAGGAATGGTGAGGATTGGGTGAAGTTAGTGTGGAAAAGTTAGGTGCGTGAATAGTGGGTGGGTTAGGGGGGGTATCAGGAACAAATTTTGGCTCAAGACAAGTTTCCGGATCACAGATTTCGCCGACCACTGATTCTGAATCAGAGTCCTCAAAAAAATTATGGTCGGTAAGGGTATCTATTAACATTGTCTCCTCCACCATATTGGAAATTTCAGTATCTGAGTCCTCAAAGAAGTTATCATTATGGAATCTCCGGGAGGATTTGAAAATATCTAATGTGTGAGTTTGGCCTCCACAAGTGATATCCATTTTTCCTGTGTGGCAGTTGATATTTGCCTTTGTAGTGGCCAAAAAAGGGCGTCCAAGGATTATTGGGGAGTCCAGTAATGATTCAGGTGCCTCAATGTCAAGAACCAAAAAGTCTGCAGGGAAGACACAATTCTGGACCTTGACTAAAACATCCTCGATAATCCCACGAGGTTTAATTGTAGATCGGTCAGCTAATTGCAGGGTAACCTCGATGGGTTTTAATTCACCGATCTGAAATTCTTCGAATAAACTCGTGGGAATAATATTAACTGAGGCACCAAGATCAAGGAGGGCGCGATTAAATGTAGTGTCATCAATAATTACAGAAATTAAAGGCACCCCTGGATCTTTCATCTTAGGAGGCAGCTTACTCTGTATGACAGAGCTTACTGTCTCTGAAAGATGCACCTGTCCTAGATTTTTAGCCTGCCTTTTAGGAGTACAAATCTCCTTCAAAAATTTAGCATAGGCAGGTATATATTTGATGGCATCTAGGAGAGGAATATTGATATGAACTTGCCCAAATAGCTCCATGAGTTCTTCTGTAGTGGGCTCAGATTTCTTTTTTTTCTTGGTGGTGGGGTAGAGAGCTTGTGGGAAAGGGACAGGAATCCTGTCTTAAGATTTTTGTTTTTCTTTTTCTTCTTGATGGGGAGGTGGGGAGTCAATTTGCGCAGGTATCTTATCAGGTTCGTGTGAAGGCCCGGGGTCAGTGGTAGTTTTCCCACTCCTCAAAGTAACTGCATGTGCAGTCGGATTATTATTTAGAGGAGGTGGGGGGGTCTGTGATTGCAGAAACCTGGGCAGTTGCTGAGGTGGTGGATTAGGAGGAGGCTGATTTGGATAATGTGGATTTCTGCCCATATAATGGTTTCCTTGGTGATTAGGGTTGGGTATGGGTTGGGACGGAAGATGTCCTACAGGTCTTTGCGTGGGAGTAACCCCAATCTGATTGTTCAGATTTGTGATGTTGCGGGTTACTTCCGTCGTTTTCGTTTGAATATCCTGCAGGGTTCGCAGCATCTAGGCATTGATATCTTGTTGGGATGGCCCAGGATGGAAGTTTGGATTCGACCCATACCCATTAAAATGATATGGTTGGGAGGAAACTTGATTATTCCAGGAGTAGTTTGGGTAATTTTTCCAATTGGAAGAATTTTTGAAGGGCTCCTGGATGGTAGAAATATTTTGAGTGGGGTTAAGATCTGGATAGTTGTAATTCCCCAGTGAATCATGGGCAACCTCAGAATAATCAGCAGGGGTAGTGTTGAGATTGTGCAAATTTTCTCTTCATGGAAAGTTAGGTTGGGTTAGATGTGGGTGTGGAGCTTGAGTTGATGTGGCCAGTCTTTCCTCAATTTTCTTTTGATTAATATGCATCTGGTCGAGTTTTTGAGCAATCAATTGATGATCGTCTTGGGTGGCAGGGATAGATTGAGTGCCTATTTCATGAACACCGAACTGTGGGTTTTGGGTTGTGCAAAATGTGTTCATGGAAGCTTGATTAAATGAGTTTTCACTCATTTCTTCGAACAGGTCATAGGCACTTTCTGCATCTTTATTTAAAAAGTTGCCGCCACACGAGGCGTCGACAAAATGTCGGATTTGATCTTCTAATCCATGATAGAAGATTTGCATGAGCTGCCACAAAGGAATCTAGTGGTGCGGGCAACTTCTTAAAAGGTCTTGAAATCTTTCCCAAGAATCATGGAAAGTTTCACCAGATTTTTGGTGAAAGGTCGTAATAGATCTTCGTAAGGAATTGGTACGACCTATGGGAAAGAATTTCTTGAGGAAGGCGCTCTTGAGTTGAGGCCATGTTGTGTTGGGTCGGCCAATGGTCCTGAACCAATAAGCGGCCTTATCTTTAAGAGATAATGGAAAAAGCCGCATCAGCCATATGTCTTCTTGCACATTTCGGGAACGGGTTGTCTGTGTAAGAAGAGTTAGCTCTTCAAGGTGGCTGAAAGGGTCTTCCCTAGGAAGGCCATGAAAGTGTTTAATTAGGTTCAGGACCGCAGGCTTGATCTCAAAGTCCCCCTCCGTTATGACCACCCCTGGTCGTTCCTCATAATAAGACGGATCATAGAAATCTTTTAGAGGAACAACAGGCTGCTGACGAGGTGGTGGGATTGGCCTTGGATTGGCTAGGTTTTGGATGTTCCTAGTCAATGTTTGTTGATTGGAATTTAATTTATTAATCTGATCGGCCATCAATTTTAAAAGATCAGGTAGGGGGTCTTGATGTTGTGTGTGGGGCAACTCAAGATTAAGGAGATCCAAGTGTGGGAAGTTACTGGTGGTTGGGTTTTGGGTGGAAGGGTTAGAATTAGGGTTAGTGGTGGGATTAGAGGTGGACCTATTTTGTTGTGTTTCCATTTTTTCAGGATAAGAAGATAGAAAAAGTGGTCTTTTTGCGTAGGGGCGAAATCAAATGGTCCTTCAAAGTGCGGATTTTGAGACCGTCCCCGGCACGGCGCCATCCACTGGCCTAGAATAATCAGGGAGAGGTAGTGAAAAATGCTAAAAAGCAAAGCAAGTAGAAATGCAAAATAGAAAATTGCAAAGAAGGCAACTAGATTACTGAAAAGTGTTTTACAAAAAAGCCTAGTAGAGGAATGCTTCTACTACTAGAAAAATTAAAATAAAGAAAAGCAAACACAAATCCTCTAGATAGATGGTGAAGAAGCGGGCTTCTTGCTCCAAGGTTGGTGGCTCCCAAGCTTGAAAAGAATCCTTCAACTCCTTCATTGCAGTGCTCCGCCAAGGTGATGTCCTCCAAGGCAAGCCCAAAGGGGGCGTGCCCTAAGCTTCTCTCCAAGGGTGGACGTCCACCCTAGGTCCTTCTCCCTTGCCTGGCCGTCCTCCTTGAAGTGGAAGAGTCCTCCTCCTTGGCGTGGCTCAAGTTGAAGTGAGTGGGGAGAAGAAGGCACCAAAAGGGCTAGTGATGTGCCCCTTTAATCTCCTTCTCTACTCCTTCTTCTTGGCCGTAGGTATAGGTTTTTTAGGTAGGAAAATACACTAATGGAGGATGCCCCAAAATGGTGGTAGGTGGTGGGTTTTTATAGAATAGGAAGGGACTAAGGTGTCCCTTGAAATGGAGGGCCAAGATGGAATGATGGAGGTGGTTAAGGATCCAATGGCCAAGGGAGTTTGGCACCACCTTAAGAGGCACCAAAGGGGTAGTTATGGGGGTTGACACCCCTTGATATTGGTGCCAAAATGGCTTCTAGAAGAGGGTCTAAGTTGGCGCCAAGAAGGATTCTAGAAGGGGGGTTAGGTGGATGGCTAGGATGGCTTATGTGGGTAGGTGTAGGGTGGATTAAGGGCTGAAAGATGGCGCCAATATAGAGGTGGTTAGGGGTAGTTTTTGGTGCCAACTTAAGGTGTCTTTTGGAGGAGATAATGGGGTGAAGGGATGGCTAGGAGGTGTTTCTAACTTGAGTAGAGTAGCTAGCTTAAGTAGGCTTAAGTTGGTGAAGCTAGCTAGGGTTGACTTTGAAGGTGGTGGATGGCCAAGGAGTTGGTTGTTAGCTAAGCTAAGCTAAGCTAAGCTAAGCTAGCTTAGCTAATGGAGGATTAGAGGAGAAGGTGTTGGAGCTAGGGTTTGGAGGGAGGAGCTGAGGAGGAGAAGTCTGGAGCTGGAGCTGGAGCCGGCTGCTGCTGAAGAGGCTGGCATGGGGCTACTCTAGCTGGCTTAGCTTGCTAGTTCTTTGCTAGTTGCTAAGCCAAGCTAAAGTGAGCTAGCTTCTACCAAAATAAGCTGAGGTGAGCTATGTCTGGTGCTCTCGGGGAGAATCAAGCTGGTTGAGGCAGCTAAGGTAGCTTAGCTCAACTGAGTTGAGCTAACCTGAGTCCCCGGGAGCTGGACTTGAGCTTCCTGAGCTGGGATGAATTCTTCTTCAGCTGGCTGGAGCTGAGTGGAGCTGGATGTAGCTGGATCTGAGCTGGGGTGAACTCCTGTCAACTTAGCTGAGCTAGCTAGAGCTCCCTGTGGACTAGTGGGAGCTGAGATGTGCTAGACTCAGCTAAGTTGAGCTGGATCTAAGCTGACTTGAGCTAGGGTGAGCTAAGGTGAACTCTCTTGAGCTGCCATCCAGCTGAGATTAACTGAATGGAGCTGGGATGAGCTAACCCTACTTCAAGTAAGCTAGGTTCCAGCAGCGGTGATCTAGATCAAGCTGAGGTGAGCTGGATCAAGCTGAGGTGAGCTGGATTAGGCTGAGTTCCAGCTAGTCTGGGCTTCCCCTTCACCATTTGCCTTCTTGAGTGCTAGGGTTTTAGGGATCTATATATCTGTACATCCCTAACACTCACAAAAACATATTAAAAAGACAATGAAAAATGCAATGCATGACTAACCTATTTTATGCCTAAATGCAGCCCAAAAACCCGTTTGCAGAGTAAAATCCTAAGAGCAAGGTTTTTTTTAATGCATAAGAATGATGATAAACTGGCATTTATCAGGATGTCAAAATCATTCTTGAGAATTACCTTAGCAGGATAAGGTACAGGAAGTACATCCTCAAGAGGTTCTGATTCAAGTTTACTACAGGTGTTTCAGAAATCAAGGCAAGATGCACCAGCTTCAATGCTCTCTAAGGCTAGTTCAGAATCTAGAACACCTTCAATCGGATCTTCCTATCCCATGTGAAGGTCGAGCATGTCAATCTGCAAGAGGTTTGAATCTGATTCCATTTGTGTTGGGGGTTCACAACAACCATTATTTTCAAACACGGGATTTGAGAGATCATTTTGATTTTCAACATTATTCTCATAAATTTCTAATTGTTGATATGGGTAAATTTGATTGATGACCTATTTCAACATAGTTATCAAGTTCTCCGATTTCTCAAGGTCATCTTAGGGCTTTTTCGAAAGTTGTGGATTTGTCAGACATTGAAGATACTCAAAGTTATGTAACCTTTCTATTTCAATGAATCCTATCATGAGAATATCCTAGGTTGAACCATTTGTCATCTATGTTAATATTTTTTGGACACGACTTGTAATGAAGGTTGTTGTTAAAACATTAACCTGATTCTTGCTAACTGTATTTGAGGTTTCATCATAATCCTCATAATGTTAAGGGCAACCCCAATTATTTTATCTTTCATGGTCATTTGGGTTTTAGGTTTCCTACAAATTCTTCCTAATTTCTCAAGTTGCATTTTCAAATCAAGTGGGTGAATTAAGATATAGAATGAAATTCAGGTTCAGATTGAAGTGATTGAGTCAGAATGGAAACCCCACAAAAAGATCAATTTTAATGAGGACACTAGGTTAAAAGCCTAGGCACCTTTCCTGTGTATGTGCTCTAGAGAATAGATGAGAGACTGGATATGAATTGGTCCCAATCAAGGCACCCAAAGATTTTTAGATGACTAAGGTTGTTTCTAGGCGGATGATACCTTTGAATCGAAAATCCACACAACCGAGAATTACATGGGTAGCCAAGAAGGGAGAGCCCCGCAAATACCCCTACATGGTAGAGAGTCCCCATGGGTTATAGGGTTTGCCCCACCCAACCTTCCTTGCCACTGTAGTTCTAAGTAGATCAGAATGTATGAATTGAGACCTTATGTCTACCAATTTTATTCTAGTTTGTGTCTTAGGATTTCATTTGATTAGAAGTTAAATCAATTTGTGACCTAATTTGGAGGTTGGTTAGCCTACGAAGTAGACCAACTTCACCTGACCTGCCCTACAAGATGAAGACTGAAATCTGAGTCATGACCCAAAGATCACCCTGAATTGATTCTCAAGTTATTAAGTCCACAATTTTACGGTTCAAGTGAATTTAGAGTTTGATTTTAGGACTCTTTAGATTAGATCCTTCCAAGCAAGGGTTTAGGTAACACATAAATGTGGGAAGATGATTTTGTTGGAACCTTGTTCCACATCTTGTTTTGGTGTAAACAAAATTATTATGAATTAATGTTTGCATTAAGTGTTCTTCAGATTTAGGTGAAGAAGTAAGGCAAACAGGAAATCATGGAGGAGACAATCATGATAAGAAGGAGGCTTCATGAGAATGAGATGATGATGACAAGAGTCGAGAAGAAGATCATCTTTGACTTTGGTTTCTTTTTGTTTAGATTTTATTTTCATAGATTGTATGCCTCTTAACAAGAGAACTTAACTTAGATCGTAAAATCAATTAGAGATAAATTAGGATTTATATGGCACTTGTTTTTCAAAGAACATAATGGATTAAAATACTTAAAATAGGTACTTGTAAGCAAGTACCAGTACTATTCATTAGTACTGGTATTTGCAAGGCATAGGTTTGAGAATTCATCTCAAACTATGAACAACAAGTACCGGTACTAACCATGAGTACTGGTACAGGTTGACCATAGGTTGAAGGCTCTATTCTATCCTGAACCTTACAAGTACCGGTACCCATGATGACTACAAGTACTGGTAGGTTACCGTGCCCATGTAATCTCAAACTTGGGAGTCACAAGTACCGGTAATGGGACTCAGGTACTGGCGGCAGTGAACAGCTAGTACTGGTACAGGTACTTTAGTGCCGGTACCAAGTAGCCGCTGGCTAAATTCTGAACAGCTAGAAAATTAATTCCAACAATGTGAACGGTGGGAATTAATTCACAACGTCTAGTAGACGAATCCTTGAGGTCCTAAACTCTATATAATGACCCTAGGACTCTTTGTTTGCACACAAGAAAGATTAGAAATACAAGAGAAATTCTTAGAGCTATATTTCCCAAATTTCCACCATATTTACAAGAGAAGAAATCAAATTTGTTGTTCTCAACCTCTCTACATTTTTGCAAACACTTCAACGATGTGATTTCTTCACACATTGTTAAAGCGATTCACACTCATTCTAGGCTCTCAAATTGGTAATATTATTCTATATATTGTTGGGAGGCTTGGGTTCTTATTGTAAGAGTTTTCTTTCTTACACCAGTTTTCATTCGTATTTGAGCATTTGCTCGTTGGGTTGTAACAAACCCGTTCTTGTAATTGGGTTTAGGTAACTCGTTAATTACCTCGATTAGTAAATTGATTCTCTCGGGGTTGATAGAATCTGGTTAAAAACCCTAAGCAGGGAGGCTTAGGTAGTGGAGTACCCAAGGGAGGGGAACCACAATACATTTTGTGTCCTTTGTGGTTTGATTGTGATTTGTACAAATTTTTTTTGTTATTACTAATTTGTTTGCTTAAATCTTTGCACATAGCCATATCTTTTTAGATCCTACAAAGTGGTATTAGAGTAAGATGCGAGAAGACATAAAAAATCAACTCGCAATGGCATCTACAACAAGACACGCGGAAGGACAATCATCCACCCGTCCTCCTATTTTGATGGGACTGACTATGGATACTGGAAGAGGAGGATGCAAATCTTCCTCAAGGCCATGGATGAGGACTCATGGATGCCTATCCAAGAGAGCTACATGGATCTGTAGCCGCAAGGAGTGGCATGGGCGGCAGAGCAAAACAAGAAAATTGTCGGCAATGCGAGGGCGATGAATGCACTTTATTGCGCATTGTCAAGGGAAGAGTTCAACTAAACTTCGGCATGCGAATTGGCATACGAAATTTGGAACTCTCTCGAGGTCACCTATGAAGGTACAAATAAGGTTAAAGAAACTCATATCTCTATTCTAATATAAAATTATGAGTGTTTCAGGATGAAGAAAGGCAAAACAATCAAGGATATGTATATGAGGTTTGGGGAAATTGTTAACCCCATGAAGAACCTAGGAGTTAAACTGAAAGAGGAGTAGCTTGTAAGGAAGATCTTAAGATCTCTTACAAGTGATTGGTCTCCAAGGACCACAGCCATTCAAGAGGCAAAGGACCTCTCCACTCTCCCATTGGATGATCTAGTTGGTAGTCTTATGGCTTACGAAGTCCAACAAGAAAACATGAAGAGGAACGAGGAGAAGATGTGTAGCAAAAGGAAGAACATTGCTTTTAGAGCAATTAAGGAGGACTCAGACTCAACAACCTTGGAATCCGAAGATGAAGAGATGGAGACACTTAGAAGAAAGCTTCAGAGATTTCTTCAAAAATAAGGTATCAAAATCAATAAAGTTTCAAATAACATTATTTGTTATGAGTGCAAGAGAAAGGGGCACTTGAGGAAGGATTGCCCTATGAACAAGAAGAAGGAGGACAATAGGAAAGAAATAAAGGAGCTCAAGAAGAAGAAGAAAAAGATAGTGGTCAAAGCGACATGGGATAATAGCGACTCTGACATGGACACCAACTCCAGCGAATGGGAATCCGAAGATGAAGTTGCACATCGATGCTTGGTGGCAACTTCAGAAGATAAGGACAACGAGGTAAACCCTGATTTTTCATTTGAGGAATTATTAGAAGCACATGAAGAGCTATATCATAAAGCTAGGTCATTTTAAAAAAGAAAAGGTTTTAAAGAATAATTATCAAACATTAGAAATAGTTAAATCATGTTTAGATATAGAATTAGAACTGTCAAAAGAGACTAACTGACAATTCCATGCAAAGATATTAGAACTAGAAGATATTTATGAGCATTTTGAAGACACTTTTAATAATTTAAAAACACCAACTAGGCTGAATATGGAATTTTGTAATAATTTAAAAGACAACTTCAGTAATAAAAAGAACACACAAAATAAATCACATGCACCTAGGCATGTATGGATGTACCAAAAGGTCAAAAATCTTAAGAGTTATAGATCTAACACAAAAGTGATCTATAAATCTCAAGGTTTGAAAGGTACTAACTCTAAATGACCCACACGAAAAAGGGTACCTAGGAAAGATATTTTACACGTTTTGTAGGTATAGATCAAAGATATCAGTGGGTGTTCAAGGCACAAAACGGAACATTTCAACATTTCTATAGATTGAATGGAGATTAAGATCGATGGCCAAATGGAGCTTGGTACCCACATTCATTATTTTATTATTGGTAAACTTTATGGTACGATATTTCTTCATTTTTTTTGTGATTGACAAAAAGGGGAAGAAAAATAAAGGGCAAATAGTAATATTTTTAGGGGGAGCTTATATTAAGGGGGAGGATTAAAATGAAATCATTTTCGTTCATATAGCATTGTTAAATTTTTTTTATTATCTATTTAGAAGATAGTTTTGTCAAAACCAAAAAGGGGGAGATTGTTGGAACCTTGTTCCACTTCTTGTTTTGGTGTTAACAAAATTATTATGAATTAATGTTTGCATTAAGTGTTCTTTAGATTTAGGTGAAGAAGCAAGGCAAACTGGAAATGATGAAGGAGAAGATCATGTTAAGAAGGAAGCTTGATGAGAAAGAGATGATGATGACAAGAGTCGAGGAGAAGAAGATCATCTTCGACTTTAGTTTCTTTTTGTTTAGATTTTATTTTCATAGATTGTATGCCTCATAACAAGAGAACTTAACTTATATCGTAAAATCAATTAGAGATAAATTAGGATTTATATGGCACTCATTTTTCAAAAAGCATAATGGATTAAAATACTTAAAATAGGTACTTGTAAGTAAGTACCGGTACTATTCATCAGTACTGGTATTTGCAAGGCATAGGAATGAGAATTCGTCTCAAACTGTGAACAAGTACCGGTACTAACAATGAGTACTAGTACAGGTTGGCCACAGGTTGAAGGCTTTGTTATGGCCTAAACATTACATGTACCGGTACCCATGATGAGTACCGATACTGGTACGTTACCGTGCCCATAATCTCAAACCAGGGATTCACAAGTACCAATACCTATGATGAGTATTGGTATTGGGACTCAGGTCCTGGCAGCAGTGAACAGCCAGTACCGGTACAGGTACTTTAGTACCAATAACATGTAGTCGCTATCTAAATTTTGAACGGCTAGAAAATTAATTCCAACAATGTGAACGTTGGGAATTAATTCCCAATGTCTAGTAGACAAATCCTTGAGGTCCTAAACTCTATATAATGACCCTAGGACTCTTTGTTTGCATAAAAGAAAGATTAGAAATACAAGAGAAATTCCTAGAGCTATATTTCCTAAATTTCCACCATATTTACAAGAGAAGAAATCAAGTTTGCTGTTTTCAATCCCTCTACGTTTTTGCAAACACTTCAATGACGTGATTTCTTCACACATTGTTAAAGTGATTCACGCTCATTCTAGGCTCTCAAATTGGTAATATTATTCTATATATTGTTGAGAGGCTTAGGTTCTTTTTGTAAGAGTTTTCTTTCTAACACCAGTTTTCATTTGTATTTGAGCATTTCCTTGTTGGGTTCTAACAAACCCATTCTTGTAATTGGGTTGAGGTATCCCGTTAATTACATCGATTAGTAAATTGATTCCCTCGGGGTTGAGAGAGTATGGTTAAAAGCCCTAAGCTATGAGGCTTATGTAGTGTAGTACCGAAGGGAAGGGAACCACTATACATTTTGTATCCCTTGTGGTCTCATTGTGATTTGTGAAAATTATTTTTGTTATTACTAATTTGTTTGCTTAAGTCTTTGCGCATAGCCATATCTTTTTAGATCGTACAGAATTTCCTTTAATTTAGGCAAGTGTGAGCTAGCACTTCAAAATTATAGATTAGAAACCTTAATTGGTTCTATTTCAAGTCCAATTTGATCTGAAAATATGCATCTTAGACTTCAAATAAGAAGTGAGTACTCCAAGATGATCAGAAATTAATCGTAAATCTCTAATAGGTACAAGAAATCAAAGTAGGGATCTCTAAATAGAATCATCTCAACTTCAATCAGATATCAATTTGAATTCGCAAATCAAGAAACTTGCCTTTAAATTATAATTACTAAGAAAATAAGGCAGGTGAATCCTAATTGATTGTTTCCTTGTTTCTCTTCCAAAAGATTTGGAGATTGATTAGGGAAGAAGAGAGAGTTTATCAACCCTTGGAGTGGTTGATCGTGCAGAAGATCTCTTCGTGATGTATCTCGCAAAATCACAAAAAAGAAAATAGGGCAAGTTATTGCTCAGATAAAAATCAAGAAAGATAAGACTAATGGTGAATTGCATGTTGGTCCCCGACAACAGTGCCAAAATGTTGATGGACGATAGAGGAGTTTTAAATATGTGATCGTTGTAGTACACTCTTAAATTGCAAAACAAGACATTTAAATTTATAAACTTAGAATGTAAAGGGAGTCTGCGGTTGTTCACAGAGAGCAAATATGGAACTCACACATTAATATTCATTTGGAATATATGGGAATAATAAAGCCGATCATAGTGACAGACATGAAATGAATGAAAATTGTTAAATTTTTATTCAATGATTACCAATGTAGTTGAAGAGATGAAGTAATAAAAAAGGAAACAGAATAAAAACAATTGTGATTTGAATCAACACTTATTCTCTTTAATTAAGCATGCATCCAATTACTCAAATTATTCAACTAACCCAACAGTACCTTCAATTGATTTAACCAATGTTAGCTTAGTACTTAAATAATTCAACAGTGCTCAAAATCAAATCAAATCAGATGTCAGCTTCACAGAACAGATGACTTAACTTCTCATAATAGAGTGCCTCAAAGAAAGCACACACAAGCGCAAGCTTTTCAAAGCCTTTGCGAGGCCAAGGCTTCTTCTTCAGACCTTCTCCTTCTTAAGCCTCCAAGCATAGGCCTTTCTCTTCAGAGGAAAAGTATAGACAGCCTCTCTCTTCAACACAGGGGCATGGTAAGGGGTAGCATAGCAAAACCCACCCCCCTCTCTCTCAGAATTCTCTCCTTTCCTCTCTCTCAAACCTGGGTGTAATCAGGTATATGATTGCATAGCAAAAATATACCTACAATTGTGCCAATTTGTGCTATTTCCAAGCATTACCAGTGCATATTAGGTATCCATAGTCGCATTTGTGAAAATATACGCATTCATGCATTTAATTGAGAGGGGAAGAGAGTGAACAAAATGGCTGTGAAATTAACGTTTTCCTCAAGTGCTGCTTCGCAAATTCACCATCTTTATTTTTAATTTGATTTCTCTTTGAATTTCTCCGCGCGGTTATAAGGAATGGACTCTTCTTCGCGCCATGTCCAGCTCAGCTTGGCCTGCACAGCCACTCCCTGCCAGCCGCATGCACAGCCATGCACAGCCAAGGCATGGCTGTGCACGCCTTCTTCCTCTTTAAATAGGATTGGCTTGCTTCTTCGCAAAGATAGCCTAGTCACCCAACAAGAACAGCACCTCCTTCCAGGCCGTCTCCTCCCCTCTCCCCTCCATATGCAGCCTCTCCTCCTCTTGAGGAGCCACGCTGTGGGCAGGAGCAAGTCATAGTGGTGCCCAACCACCACTGTGAGTCCACCACCACCCAGCTCATCAAAGAGCCGGTGGGCATGGTGGTTCTCTACTCTGAATTCGTCGTTTCAAGCCTCTCCGCCATTGCCACAGGTGCTTCAAGCTTTGAAGCTCAAGCTTCGCAGCAGCAGCAGCATGGCAGCAGCAGCAGCGCAGGCCACCGCGCGGCCGCATGCAGGCCAGCGTGCGCGCATGTAGGCTGCCTTGGCCTCTGGCTTCTTCGCTCCCGCATCCGCCTCTCCGCAAGCCAACGGCCGGCGCAGCTCCTCCCTGCGTGCGCCAGCCGCTGACACCTCCCGCACTGATGGAACCGGTCACACCTGGTCGGGTGGAGCCAAGCGGCACTGTAGCTACTGTTCATGCTAGTCTGCGGAACACTATGGCTACAGTGTGGTGATCGGTAAGTTTCTCACTTATCTGGTCACCCGGTGCGCCGCAACCTGCGCTAGCCTGCACCTGCATCCTGCCCTGAGCCCGCTCCAGCTCCCTCTCGCGCATCTGCGTGCGCCCGCGTCTGCCAGTGCCCGCACCCGCCCACGTCTTCGCCCCCTCCCAGTGCCTGCATCTGCCAGCACTCACCTATTCACGTAGTGTGGTGCACTGCGGTCCTTCTCCCTCGTGCTCCCTCCCTCCAGTGCGCATCTTCGCATGCCTAAGCACCTGCCCGTGCGTGTGCACACTACTCCACGTGGCCATCAGACGACGCCTAGCTGCTTCAGACGGCTTAACACCGCGCTTCTTCTCCAGCAAACGATCCTTCTCTCTCTCTCTCACTCTCTCTCACAATACTCTCTCACACTCTCTGGACATACATACACGCACACAGTCACACTCTCGTACACACACCTATAATCTACTATATACATATATATATTTATTTATATATAAATATATTTATATACATATATATATATATCTATACATATATTAGTACTTATATAACTATGTATTAGTCTATATACATACATATATATATATATATACATCTATATACTTATATATATATATACACATATATATTTACATATATACATATACTTATATACGTATAAATATATATATATATTTATAAATGGCTATATAATTACGTATAAGTATAGATACATATATAAATATACATATATACACATAAACTTATACATATTTATATATATACATATATATATATATATATATATACAAATATACATACATATATATAACTAAGTATAAGTATAGATATATATATATATATATACATATATACACATATACTTATACATACATATATATATATATATATATAAATATACATATATATCTATAACTATATATACGCATATATATATATAGATTGATATGTATATATGTATATATATATACATATCAGTCTAGATATATCTATATACATATATTACTATATATATACATGCACACACATATATATAGATCTATATATTTATATATACATACATATACATATATATATATATATCTATACATATATCTATCCATACATATATTTACATATCTATATATATATACATATATATATATATACATATAACTACATATATACGTATATATCTATAACCATATATATATTTACATATAGATATATATATACATATAACTACATATATACGTATATATCTATAACCATATATATATTTACATATAGATATATATTTACAGATATATATATATATTTTCGTATCACTTGCCATACGTTGTATCGCGGGAATATCTGCACCAGTTGCTGATATTCCTCGATACATGCATATAGAAAGCATTTTTGCACAGATCTTCCACCCATCCATCCTACATTCCACGCAGCACCTCATCCTGTTGGTTGCATCTTTCTAAATGATGACCGACTCGACATCGTGCTACACTCTATCTCCACCTCCGCCCCCACCCCTTTATATATATATAATATATACATAAATATATATACTATATTTACTTTATTTCTTTTTCTCTTTCCTGCCTGTAAAATGACAAAAAAAATATATATACAAAAGAGAAAAGATATTCCTTTACTTGCAGGTACTCAGTCTTGCGAATAGCAAGACTAGTTTTGAAGCCCTGATTTGGCTCAAAGCCAAGAACCTAATTTTGAGGGTGTACCTCAAGGACAAGAATTATAAGAAAAAGGAAATCTTAAATAGAAAAACACCAAAAACACAATAAACAAACGGAAGAGATTCGTTATAGGAAAGGCGTAGAAACTTCTTCACTTCTAATCCCAATTCCATGAGTTCGACCCTGGGCCTAAAAGTGACCAAGGTAAAATCAAGAAGGCCTGGTAAAAAAATTTGTAAAGAGATGGCTAGGCTCGATTTAGGTTAACCACTTTACGCATTGCAACGATAAAATCACCATATTAACACAGCCTGTCCAGACCATACCACACCTCTCTTTCTTGGCACCGTTGCCGGGGAAGTGCACCTTCAAGTAAGATTTTACTCCATTCCTTTAATTTTTCTCCTCTCACACCCTTCTCTTCATGGGTATTTTTGTTTATTGTGCAGGTAAACCAGTT
The DNA here is from genome assembly GCA_037157565.1 of Thalassia testudinum. NCBI lineage: Eukaryota > Viridiplantae > Streptophyta > Magnoliopsida > Alismatales > Hydrocharitaceae > Thalassia > Thalassia testudinum. The sequence goes on from JAZHRO010000072.1 coordinate 12,267,592, forward strand.
GCAAGGAGAAGGTAGGCAGACAAAGTCGGAAACGTGGGTAGATCCAAGACGAGAACAAGAGCGTGAAGATGCCGACACTGCACTGGAGCATCGTACATGTTGCTAAACAAGTAGGTCTTCCTTTCTTAAGCAACTTAGGTCAACTTGTCACCTTAATAAAAAAAATAAAAAAACTGAAAACTACTACAAAAACTTCTTAGGATCTCTTGGGGCAAGTGGATTAAAAATCACTTGCTTGCTTGTTTGCCTTCACTCCCACCACACCGGGATTTCCCACAAAACTTGGCACAACGAAGATCTAAGAATCTTGATTCTTGAATCTTTCGCCATGTGAAGTATTCTTTGAGGCAAAAATAAAAAGATTGATTGCACCCCTCTTTGCCTCATTTATCTGCAATTCGGAATCAACTTTTTGGTGGGGAGACTTGGAATTGAGTTAATTCCAACCCCACCACGACCTTTCACGTGCCTAGGATTCGATCCCGAATACTTCAACGCCAACAATTTGATTTTCTTTATCTTTTGGGCCTTGTGTGTGGACATCTTTTTGGTGATTGGGAGCACTTGAATTGAAGCGCTTTAGGTCCCTTTCACACTAATCTAGAACTGATTCATGCATCCACACATAGAAATCTCCATCTAGGGAAGCCCATTGCATTTTAGCATGCATTAACCAATTGACATTGAAGAAGGGTTTGTTGGGCTTAGAAGAAAACTTGTATTCTCTCAAAACCCGAAGATTTGTTGAATTGGTAATTCAGAGAAATCCTAAAATCCATACTACTTAAGGATGAATTCTAAAAACCATTCACCAATTAAAACTTCAATTCGGGGAGATTTCCCTGTTGCAAGCTTGGTTTACACACTTTGTAAAATCAATCACTTGGGCATTACCCATAAATAATGCCGTTCACATTCCAGAAGCACTTGATCCTAAGCCTCTAACTAAAATTGGTAGTAACTTGACCCTTATTAAGGATTGGAGGTCTAACTACCTACGTGTAGCACCTACAAGCTGGTGAGGGTTCCCGCATGCTATCGGGTGTCTAAGACTGGGGCAAACAGCCGTTCAATCTGGCTCGGTGGTTCCGCGATGCTCGCATTCAGTTCCGTAGTTCGTGATAGTAGGTAACCTAGATCATTATGTCTAAGGGCACACTATAGAGGTTAGGAATTTGATTGTATTGATTTGTCAACAAGTGTACCTTTGCGGAATCATTTCTCTCATCTCTTTTCCCTTCGTATCCCCCCCAATTCTTCCTGCGGTAGTGCATGTTTGGGAGGAGGTCACAAAACCCTAAACTGTGTGAATTTCCTGATAATTTTAGAAAAGAAACCGAATCATCCTCCTCCTCCACAAACATGGCTGCACGCCCACCCCCAAATCCTGTGGGAGGAAACCGCCCTAGAAAACCACTAGGTGGTGGAGACTTGGATCCCATAACCCACCTCCAAGCCCAAATGGAAATGTATAATGAACAGATTGAAGCCATTAGGGAAACATTGGAGGAAATGCAGAACCCTCCCGAATGGGAGGAGCGTAGGTCTCTTAGCTCCTATCAGAATCCTGCTGCTACAGAGACCATAGGACAAATTCGTGTCCCCATGGGCGGCGATGACTTTGAACTGAAACCTAACATAATTCGTATGATAAATTTTCACTTCCATGGTCTTGCAAGTGAACATCCTTTACTCCAATTGGAAGACCTAACCCGATTGGCTGAAACTGTTAAACGAAGAAATATCGAGTTACCTATAGTCCTCATGAAAATGTTCCCATTTTCATTGCGGGATAAAGCGTCGCAGTGGTTACGCACCCTTGGGAGAACCATCCACTCTTGGGAAGAGATGCGAACAGCGTTTCTCAAGAAGTTCTTCCCAATCATGCCAACTAATGCACTTCGCCGTGCTATCACTTCATTTAAGCAACAAAATGGCGAACAGTTTCATGAGGCAAGGGAGAGATATAATGACCTCCTCATGAAGTGTCTGCACCATGATCTGCCTAAGTGGCATATAGCCTAGATTTTCTACTATGGGCTAAACGAGACTTTGAAGCAGATTGTAGATGCTTCCTGTGGAGGGAATTTCATGAATAAAGACGAGAATGGAGCATTTGAATTTTTTAAAAATATGAGTGAAAACTCAATGAACAATGCCTCCATTGTTGCCTTTAATCGTACCAGCCTGCCCCATAATGTCCACGAAGTTGACACGGGACCCTCCCATTCATCCACTAATCTCAGTCCTATCGCACAGAAATTGGATGAAGTCTCCATCGTGCACAAGAAGATGGATGAGCTTCTAGCCAACCCCACCCGTTCTATGGCAAACACCCCTACCTGACCACTTCGTCACAATCCCAATTCTTCCAACACCAGGCTTATTCCAAGAAACCCCGTAAGACCTTCCTTACCGAGTGTCACACCGAGCGATTCGGTAAGTCATGTGGATCTGGCTTCTGCAAGCTAGTATTTTGACATGGAGGACTAAGCCTCCGTGTGCTCGGACGCATATTTACATGCGGACACGTCTTCTGGCATAGAAGATGCTTGCGCCCTGGGGAACAACTCGTTCTCTGCCACTTATAACCCAGGGTGGTGAAATCATCTGAACATCGCATGGTCCAACAACCCGCAGTGCCAAAACCCCACGGGTGGACCAATGCGACCGTCCACACGCATCATCCTAAGGGCCCTATCTAATCCTATGGCGAATCTACCATCAGGCCCTTGTGTACCACAAGTAGAACACGCATCAAGTCCTCTTGATAAATTGATGCGAATGATGACAGAAATGTCAAAGTGCCATGAAGAGAACATGACCTCTCTTTAGCACCAATTGGCACAACAGAATGCTGAGATCAGTAAACTACGCATGGTGACTCGATCTCAGGGCATTCTTCCCTCCCAACCTGCTCCCAACCCGTGAAATTTCTTGCCACGTGGTCCTCAACCACAAGTACAACCTTCTCAGGGGCAAGTTCATCAAATTCTGTATGCTCCAAGCATTCCACCGGGATTTCAGGCTAATCCCACTACAGCACCTCACTCTTAAGTCCCCATTGCGAACCCTCCTCCGCCTTATGATCCCACTGGACCTACATCATCCAATGCAATCACTACGAGGAGCGGCAAGCAGACCAACGATCTGCCTCAACCTGATCCTGGCCCGTCTTCTTCATCGCCCTCTCATTCGGGATGTGCACCGCATTCGCGAAAGGACAATACACCCAAATTGGTGCCAGAATCAGTCCCATTCCCTGAGGCTCTACTGAGGGAGCCAAAAGGCAAGAAGAAATATATGCAGGCCTTTGATAACCTACATAATTTGTTCAGGGATGTAGAAATCAAGGTACCCCTGCTTGAGGCTATCGACCACATACCTACAGTCGCCCGATTTTTCAAAGACTACACAGCACCCAGGTGACAGTAAAAGAAAACTAAGAATCTGATGGTTCTCTCGCCTCATGCAAGTTGTGCTATACTATCAAATCTACCACTGAAGTAGAAAGATCCGGGCACATCGCTTATTTCCTACAGCATCCAACGTTACAATTTTAACCGTGCCCTGCTTGATCTAGGATCTTTCATTAATCTTATACCAACCATCATGCTTGAAAAATTTTCCTTGGGAAATCTGAAACCCACCCTTGTCACGTTACAATTGGTAGCTCATTCTGTCAAAATCCCGAAGGGTGTGGTGGAAGACGTGGTGGTTAGGGTCAACAGTCTCTATTTTCCTGTTGACTTTCTTGTTTTAGATATGGAAGTTCCTAGCTCACTTTCTGATTGTCCGATCATCCTTGGCCGACCTTTCTTGGCCACAGCCCGCGCCCATATCAACTGCGAGTCGGGCTATATTGATATTGGTGTTGGATCTGAAGACCTCAAGCTTAACATCTTCAAGGCAGCCAATAACTTTAATTGCAATTGCATCGAGGATGACACGTCTGATGAGGACATGGCCGTCAGTGCGTGCATCATTCTAATTGGGACCTATTCTGACTGCTGTAGATTACCTGTAAAAACTGACGATTGCCTAACCGACACATATTGTTACGTTCCCCCATCCCTCCCTTGTCCCGTACCTTCTCCTGGACAGACTTCTGACGAGGTTTTCTCCGCTTCCCATACCTCGTGGTTTGAGTCATATCCGGGCTACTCACCGCCAATCCATAAACTTGAAGATCAGATTGCCCTTTCTTTCCTGCCAAATCAAGCCTATTTGCAACTCCACACTGGGACCTTGAGCCCACATGCTACCCACTGGGGCTATTCCTTTTTGGATCCATCTATCCAAGAAGCCCCTCTTCTTAGCCAATCTGAGGGCCAACTTCTTCCTCCCAACCTATTCTCCGATCCGTCTGGGACACTCTCGTCCCAAGAAATGCCAGACCTTTCACCATCCACTCCCGAGCTGAAAGAGCTATCTAGTACACTTAAATATATTTTCTTGGGAACAAATGAAATGCTCCCTGTAATCATCAGTTCAAAATTGACCAGGGTGCAAGAGTGCAAACTAACGAAGGTCCTTATGGAACACAAGGCAGCCATTGGATGGTCTTTATCAAGCTTATCTGGGATTAGCCCCTCCTACTGCACTCACCATAAATATACGGAGGAGGAGGCTCAACCTTCCCACGAGTTGCAGCGACGTCTCAACCCTAACATGTGGGAGGTCGTTAAAAAGGAGATATTAAGTGGTTGGATGAGGGTATAATCTACCTGATCAGCAATAGCCCCTCGATGATTCCGATTCATGCTGTGCCCAAAAAGGCGGGAGTCACCATCCGTGTCAATGATAGGGGCGAATCCATCCCTACACGCACTCGTACATCTTGGAGAGTGTCTGTAGATTATAGGAAACTCAATGCTGCAACTAAGAAAGGTCACTTTCCGCTACCTTTCATTGACCAAATCCTAGAGCGGTTAGCGGGAAATAAATTTTTTTGTTTCCTGGATGGATTCTCAGGATATAACCAGGTGGCAATTGACCCCCGAGACCAAGAGAAAACCACTTTTACCAACCTCTTCGGCACCTTTGCATTTAGAAGGATGCCATTCGAACTTTGCAGCGAGCCAGCAACTTTCCAGAGATGTATGCTGGCGATATTCCATGACATGGTGGGTGACTTTCTCAAGGTCTTCATGGATGACTTTTTGATCTTTGGACCATCTTCGATGATTGTCTTGCCAACCTGACCCGTATCCTCAGGAGATGTATTGATGTGAACCTCATGCTTTCTTGGGAAAAAAGTCATTTTATGGTACACGAGGGAATTGTTCTCGGACATATCATCTCCAATAGAGGTATCGAGGTTGACAGGGCTAAGCTTGATGTAATTGCTGATTTACCTGTGCCTGGCTCTGTTAAACAAATCTGCTCCTTCCTTGGACACGTCGGTTTCTATAGGAGATTTATCAAAGATTTCTCCAAGATTTCCTGACCTTTAACTCATCTCCTATCGACCGACGTACCCTTCGATATGGGCCCTAACTGCATATGAGTATTCATGTAGCTGCGTAATGCTGTCACCAAGGCCCCTGTTCTCTAGCCACCTGATTGGTCCCTCGACTTTGAAATCATGTGTGACACTTCCGACCTTGCAGTCGGAGCCATCCTGGGACAAAGACGCGATGGACACCCCTTCGTGGTGTACTACGCCGGCATGACGTTGGACGAGGCCCAGCATAATTATACTACCACTGAGAAAGAACTACTGGCGGTCGTCCATGAGCTGGAGAAATTCCGCTCTTACCTTATGGGCTCAGACGTTATTGTTTTCATTGATCACGCGGCCATTTGCCATCTCATGCACAGGAAAGATGCCAAGCCTAGACTGATTTGTTGGATCCTTCTGCTCCAAGAATTTGACATTGAGATCCGCGATAAGGCTGGAGCCCAGAATGTTGTGGCTGATCACCTTTCCAGACTGGACCCTGACCATATTGGACTTACTCTGCCGATTAATGAGATTTTTCCTGATGAGCACCTATTGGCAATTAATGTGGCAAGTGGTTCGTGGTATGCCGACAATGCCAATTACCTTGCTTCTAGATCCCTTCCATGTGGCTAGCCTAAAAACCAGCATGAGTGTCTCATGGCAGAAGCAAAGTATTATTTTTGGGATAATCCACTTCTTTTTCGCATAGGTGCTGATCAAATTATCTGTCATTGTATTCCTGACAGTGAATTCCCCAGTGTGCTATCCTTCTGCCACGATCAGGCCTGCGGAGGCCATTTCTCTGGGAGGAAAACTATAGCCAAGGTGTTGCAGTGTGGTTTCTTTTGGCCCTCCCTTCACCAGGATGCGCACAATTATGCCAAGCATTGCACTAGGTGCCAGTGGTTAGGGTCAATGTCACGTCGTGACATGATGCCCTTACAACCCATCCTAGCTGCGGAAATCTTCGACATTTGTGGAATTGATTTCATGGGTCCCTTTCCTCCTTCCAACGGCTTCGAATTTATCCTTGTGGCTGTTGATTATGTTTCGAAATGGATCGAGGCTACTCCCGCATGCCGTGCTAACCATATTATATCCACTCGATTTGTCAAAGACCACATTTTTGCATGCTTTGGGATCCCTCGAACCATTATCTCGAATGGAGGAAGCCACTTTACCAATGCTTCTTTTCAGGCACTTCTAAGGAAATACACAGTTCACCATCATATCGCATCCCCTTAGTAAGCAAATTCTCCAAAAAATGGTTCGGCCTGACTGTAAGGATTGGTACAACAAGTTGATTGACGCACTTTGGGCGTATCGGACTACCTTCAAGGCTCCCCTTGGTATGTCTCCTTATCGAATTGTTTACGAGAAGCCTTGTCATTTGCCCGTGGAGTTGGAACACCGTGCTTATTGGGCGATTTGCCAAAGTAACCTCGACCCGGACCTGTGTAGTCGAGAAAGGAAACTCCAACTCCAAGAGTTGGAAGAGCTCCGTCATGAAGCCTATGATTCTACTTTAACTTTGAAACAACACACTAAGGCTTTTCACGACAGCCGTATTTGGTGGAAAGAATTTGAGCCATCTCAGCAAGTTTGGCTCCACAACGCCCGGCTCAAATTCTTTCCTGGGAAATTGAAGTCCAAGTGGACTGGTCCTTTCCTGGTCTCGAGACCATTTCCCAATGGGGCGGTTGAAATTGAAGATCCTAAATCTGGGCATAAATTTACGGTCAATGGGCAGCATTTGAAACCCTCTCTTACTCATGAACCTGCCCCCGTTGGAGAAACTGTTGCCCTGCTAGTGGGTAACTAATTTGTGCCTCATTCTGAGTCCTACTGGGGACGCTAAATTCAACACTCATTGGGAGGCACCCCAAGAACACTCACCATCCACCATCACTTTTCACGCCACTGTCACGATCACTTCACTTTTCACTTCACCACCCACCATCCACACACCCTACCACCCTGCTATATACCCTGCACCTCCACTCTTGTTACCTGATCTTTCATCCTTTCTCTACCCTACCCTACATGCATATGAGGACATAGCATCGTTTTGTATGGGGGGGTGGATAGGCATCCTTAGGATCTGGGTATTTTAGGGTATCATGCAGTTTTCGTCTATCTATATAAAAAATAATAATAATAATAATAGTCTTTAGTAATGATCCAAAGGCTGAAACAAAACTATAATAAGTGTTTATGGATATTCAACCACTGTTTTGAAGACTTTCCAGGCGACAGAAACTTGATTCGCTCAAGCTCAGCTTAATTCACTTGAGCATTGACAAGACAGATTAGAATATCTCCTAACTAAGGACGTATTCTTGTACCTGAGACACCAGTACAGGATTCGTTGGTTTGCTTCTACTTGAGAGCCTGAGTAATATTGGTTCACACTACACTTGTCAAGAAAGACCAGGTGCACATAATATCCAACCCTAGTGTTCGTTTGGCGTAACGACCCGATTCCTAAGTCCCTACGAGACACAAGAACCGGACCGACTCAACTAATCCCAAGACTTGGTCGTCCAATGAGAAAGTAATCAAAAGAGCAGTAAAATAAACCACATTCAGCATGAATATAACTAACAGTAAGAAAATACAGCAGTAAGGAAAGAAACCACTACAGTATATACCACCACAACAGCAGAACAACATTCATAACATAAAATGAACTGCAGCTAAAGAAAAGTACAGCGGTAACAAGAACTACTCACTACAGTGGAACCAAAAAGAGGTACAAGAGAACAGTGGTAACTCTACTGGACCCTACTCGGCCCAACGTCCTCTGCAGCCGCTGACCCTGGCTGCTCAACACCTGGTCCTGAAAGATAACGAGTGTAACACGTCAACAAAACGCTGAGTAGAGTGGCAGCTAAACTAAAGAAACAGTAAAGTGTATAGTAGCTGTTTTAATTTTCTTTCTTCCTTTATGTACATCTTTCTATTATTTCAAAATTTATCTATTTCTCAGATCCTTCACTTGATCTCGAATGTTCCTCGTGGGAACGATCTTGATTGCAGTCTTTTCCAAACAGTAGAAGTAGCACGTGGTGCTCTCCTGGCCGGGAGACTCCCCCGTGGTGATCCTACTCTCAGTCAACCACCCCAAGGTCACGGACAGGCGTAACGGTGACTACGGCACGCGCGATAAACCCACAGGTAGCTAACCCGCACTGGCACGCGGTCAGTCGTTTCCGTTAACGGGTGCGCCCAAAGCACAGCACGGAACCAGTACAGGGCAGAGCCCCCTCAGTAACAGGGGTCCAACCCCTCCATAGTAACTAAACAGGGGCCTTGCCCCTCCACAGTCTGCGCACCCTCGCCTGACTACCCTGGTTTGCCCAGTGGGCCTAACAAGTCGGCGTAGGAGGCTAGCAGAACCCCGGGACCCGTGGGGTATTTAGTACCTCCCTACACTAGTAGCTCTCCTTGGTACTACGTACACGAGGGCCAGCAAGTCGGTACAAAGTGGCCAGTCCTGACCCCGGGTCCTAGGGTGGCTGGCTCTGCTCTGCACTAAACAGGTACAGGTACTTCCCTTGGTACTACGTACCCAAGAGACAGCGCACTACCATGTCTTCCTTTCTCAGTTCCATTCCTTTCTCTTTCCAGGAGTTCCACTCCAAATTCCCCGTAGGGTTCCAGTTCTTTTAACTCAGCATATTCAGGTTTCACCTTTCCAGTTTCACGTTCATACATCCTATATTCTCAGACATGCTCATTTATTCATAACAGGCAGCTGTTAATTCAATTCACAGGCCGCTATTATTTCCTTTCCACATTTTCCAAGACTGCGGTATTCATATATTCCACTAGTTCTTCCCATCCTAGCATTCATGCAATACCCTAGGATCTATCATACAATCTAGTTTTCCAGCCCTAGGATTCATGCAACACCCTAGGATCTACCATTCATTCTAGTTTCTCATTCCTAGGATTCATGCAATGTTCTAGGTGCTATTTATGGTTCCATAATTTAACAGATAATACCAATAAACTTAAAAGCCACTCTACCGGTTACAACAGGCGTACTGGGGGCGTGGTCGGGAATCCCGCGTACCTCCGCAACTCCAGAGACTGCAACGGAACGGGGTCCTATCACAAGGATTAGACACAAGGAGTTTCTCAAAACAGTATACAACTACTGTAGACTGGTAGAGGATTTAATTTCGAAAAGCACGCATCTCAAAATGCGGAAAATGGACTCCGAATGGGCCCTAAACGAGTCAAAAACTACGAAACAGTGTAAAATCAGACATCTGGAACCTCTTCCAGACATCTTAAAAAGTGGATAAGAGGTTACCTTTGTTCTGCGTGGTCTCTCAGATGTCCCGAAGCCTGCGGGGGCATCTAGCCTAGTTTCCAGACGTCCGATGGTCACCCAGGACGTCTGGAAGTCGCTCCCGTCATCTGGCACCACTGCCAGACGTCTGATTCGCGTTGGATGCGAATCCAGAACCTGCGCGTGCCCATTTCCTCTCTCTCTTATTACGGTCAGTGGAAGAAGAGGAAGAAAGACTGAAATAACTCACCTTTCAGACATCTGGACAGTCCTCCAGACGTCCTCCACGCCGTCTGGTTGTACGCCCAGATGCCTGATTCTGGAGAAAATTCCAGAATCAGGGTGCAACTCGCCGTGCGCATGCGATGCTCGACTGCGCCACGACTCGTCCGCCTGCTGCTCGAGCTGCAGCAGGCCTCCCGCGTCCGCTGCGCCCCGCCGGCCGGCTCCCGCTGCCCTGGCAGGCTCGAGCCCTCATGGCCGATGCCTCCTCCCTCGTGCAGCACCTCCTCCCGCGCTCACCGCGGATGTCATTGCCGTTGCTCACTCGCGCTCGCTCTTGCGCACCGGATGGAAGGAGGAGAGGAAAGGGGGCGGAGGTGAGGGGGAGGGCGTGGCCTTTTAAGGCCGCAGGAGGAGGAGAGAGAGAGCGGGACAGAGGGCACAGGAGGGAGAGGGAAAAAGAGAGAGAGAGAGACGCTCGCAGGTCTGCGCGCTCAGGCGCGCAGACGAAACACACGTGTTGAAAATAACCGAATCCGAGACGTCTGGAAGTGGTTCCAGACGTCTAGTCAGACGTCTGGGACCCCTCCCAAACGTCTTAAAAACGGCTGAAGCCGCGCCTTCGTAACATTAGGGAAGGTGGAGTCCTTAACTGTGCTCGCAGGTACACCTTTTATCCTAGGTTTTAGTCTTGTGCTTAGGAAACACTCTTTCCACCAAAAAGGAACACTCCCACCAAAAAGAAAAGTGTGCTCCTCCAAATAATGTTGTAAGAGATATACTGACACATATTTCAAAAAAAAAAAAAAGGATGCAAATAAGTCAGTAAATCTAGCAAATGTCTGTAAAATCCTCCCCCTACAAAAAGTTCTCCATGGCAAGTCACAAATACCCTATTTTCTTTGAGCCACAAATGTCAGAAAATGGGAGTTGAGTTTTCCATCATCTTTTTAAGGGTCAATCCGAAGACATGAGTTGAAACTGGGACCAACTTGTACTTAAAAATTCGTGAAACCCTGGGCTTGAGTCTTAATGTTCATCCGGTTAGTCTTGATCCTTCACTATGCACAAGCCATAATCTCTTGAGCTCTCGAGTATGGCAAAAACCTCCTGGGTCCTGGAAATCTTACTTAAGGTTTAAATATCAAGAGTCCTGGTAAGTCGAGAGATGATCTATGTCATGTGAGACTTAAAGAACTGGTAGTCTTCTCTGCAATTAGTTCTCACAATATCCAACAAGTAAACACACCTACATCGCCTCAGAAGAAAATCTTCAGCTTAAAGATCATTTCTAAATATAATAGAGAAAAATGTTTTGCTAGAGACTAGCAAAAGATAGCCATGGGGGTATGATTGCACAGTAAAAATACACCTACAGTTGTGCCAACTTGTGCTATTTCCAAGCATTACCAATGCACATTAGGTATCCATAGTCACATTTGTAAAATTACACGCATTTAATTGAGAGGGGAAGAGAGTGAATAAAATGGTCGTGAAATTAACATTTTCCTCAAGTGCTGCCTCGCAAATGCACCATCTTTATTTTTTATTTTATTTGGCTTTGAATTTCTCCACGCAGTTGCAGGGAGTGGCCTCTTCTTCTTCGCGCAATGTCTTGCCCAGCTTGCCCTGCACAGCCACTCCGTTCTAGTCGCATGCACAGCCATGCACAGCCAGGGCATGGCTGTGCATGCCTTCCTCTTTAAATAGGCTCGGCTTGCTTCTTTGCAAACTGAGCCTGGTCACCCAACAAGAACAGCACCTCCTTCCAAGACGTCACCTCCCCTCTCCCCTCCATACGCAGCCTCTCCTCCTTTTGAGGAGCCACGTTGCGGGCAGCAGCGACTCATAGTGGTGCACAACCACCACTGTGAGTCCACCACTGCCCAGCTAATCAAAGAGCCAGTGGGCGTGGTGGTTCTCTTCTCTGAATTCGTCGTTTCAAGCCTCTCTGCCATTGCCATAGGAGCTGCAAGCTTTGAAGCTCAAGCTCGGCAGCAGCAGCAGCAATGCAGGCCACTACACGGCCTCACGCAGGCCAGTGCACACGACTGCAAAATACCCTCGCCTCCCGCTTCTTCGCGCCCGCATCCGCCTCTCTGCAAGCCAGCAGCTGACGCAACTTCTCCGCAATCGTGCCAGCCACTCACACCTCCCGCACTCATAGAATAGGGCACACCCGATGGCACTATACCCACTATTCACGCTAGTCAGCGGAACACTGTTGCTACAGTGCAGTGACCGGTAAGTTTCTTACTTATCCGGTCACCCGACGTGTCGCAACCTGCACTAGCCTGCACTCGCGTCCGCCCCGAGCCCGCTCCAGTGCCCGCGCGCATGTCTGCGTGCACCCGCGTTTGCCAGCACCCACACCCGCCGCGTCTTCACCCACTCGTACTGCCTGCGTCTACTCCACTCGCCTCTTCACGTAGTGCAGTGCACTGCGGTCCTTCTCCCTTGCGCTCCCTCCCTCCGGCGCACGTCTTCGCGTGCCTATGCACCTGCGCATGCACGTGCATGCTACTGCGCGTGGCCATCAGAGGACGCCTGGCTACCTCAAACGGCTTAACACGCGCTTCTTCTCCAGCAGACGATCCTTCTCTCGCTCTCTCTCTCTCTCTCACAACACTTTCTCACACTCTCTGCACACACATACACACACACACACACACTCTCGTACACACACCTATACTCTACTATATACATGTATATATATATACGTACATATATATATTTATATACATATATCTATACATATATTAGTACTTATATAACTACGTATTAGTCTATATACACACATATATATATATACATACATCTCTATGCTTATATATATATATATCTGTATATATACCTATATAATTAAGTATAAGTATAGATACTTATATATATATGTACATATATACACATATACTTACACATATATATATGTATACAAATATACATACAAATATATAACTAGGTACAAGTATAGATATATATATATATTTATATATATATACATATATACACATAGACTTATACATATATATATGTATATATAAATATACATACATATATACATATATATCTATAACTATATACACACACACACACACATATATATATATACATATCTATCTGCATTTATCTATATACATATATTACTATGTATATACATACACATATATATATATACATCTATATAGTTATATATATATATCTATACATATATCTATCTATACATATAATTACAAATCTATGTATATATACATATATATACAAATAACTACATATGTAACGGTATATCTATAACCATATATATATTTACATATAGATGTATATTTATAGATATATATATATGTATATTTTTAGATCACTTACCATACGTTGTATCGCGGGAATATCCACACCAGTTGCTGATATTCCTCGATACACCCATATAGAAAGTGTTTTCGCACACATCTTCCACCCATCCATCCTACATTCAACGCAGGAACTCGTCTAGTTTGTTACGTCTTTCTAGACGATGACCGACTCGATACTGTGCTACAAACCATCTCCACCTCCACCCCCACCCCTTTATTCATATACAATATATACATATATATATACTATACTTACTTTATTTCTGTTCCTCTTTCCTTCCAGTAAAAAGATAAAAAAATATATATACAAAAGAGCAAAGGTAATCCTTGACTTGCAGGTACTTAGTCTTGCGAATAGCAAGACTAGTTTTCAAACCCTGATTTGGCTCAAAGCCAAGAACCTTATTTTGATGGTGTACCTCGAGGACAAGAATTATCAGAAAAAAAAATCTTAAATAGAAAAACACCAAAAACACCATAAACGAACGGAAGAGATTCATTATAGGAAAGGCATAGAAACTTCTTCACTTCTAATCCCACTTCCCTGAGTTCGACCCTGGGCATAAAAGTGACCAAGATAAAATCAAGTAGGCCAGGTAAAAAATTTTGTAAAGAGATGGTTAAGCTCGATTTAGGTTAACCACTATATGCATTTCAACAATAAAATCACCATATTAACATAAACTATCCGGACCATGCCACACCTCTGTTTCAGTATATGGTGACGTTATTGAATCCTAAACAGCGACCAGGCTTGCGGGCGAGTGGATTGCACGCGAGGTGTACGTAACTAGGTGAGCAAGGACTCGACCCCCAGTGACTTGGGCAATAAGCAGGTATTACTTTTGCCATTTATGCATTGTCAGGATTTTGTCCCACAAGATGTGGGACCATCCTTCCTGCTCCCTTCGCTCTCTTACAGCTAGAGATGATGCTTCCCAATTAGAGCAACTGTTGGCATTGCAGTCTTCAATTGAGGACCTGGGAAGTGTCCTGGAGTTGGGCCACGGTGTTTGGAGGTAGTAGCAGGGTTAGAGTTGCTTGGAGCATGGCAGTCGTGGTCGGGGAAGGCGATGGTGACGTTGGTGAACGGTGAATCCTGAAATAACAAGTACAGGATTAGCCCTAATGAAACAAGTTCAGAAGTATCACAGGGAGATGAGGTGTGTGTTGGTAGCATTTTCATGGCATGGAAGTGTGTAAGGAGAGGTGAAGAAGTCAAAGAAGGTGTTTGGAGGTGGGCCATTGGAGTCGGTGGAACGTGAAATAGCAAGAGGAGTTTTGTTCGCGGAGGTGTGGCGAAGCTTATGCAGGTGGTAGTAGGGTGTTTGGTGGTTTGTAGAGTCGGGGAGGCCTCGCCACAGCTCGGCCAGAGTAGATGAAGGTGCAGTCAGGGTGAGTGGTTGGTCGAAATAAGAAGGGAATGAGATAGGAAGATTTAGAAGGAGAAGAGGGAGAATTTGAGACCTAATTAGTGGGCAAAAAGGGAGAGATGATTCCCATGCTGGTGTGATGGACGGACATGGAGAAGATGAATTCTACATTGAGGATGGGCGTCAATGACGATAAGGAAGGTGGCTCCTGAGTTGTCTATCGAGGCATGGACGAAGTCAAGGATGAAGGAGAGACAACCAACTCGGCTGTTGGCTGATCGTAGGAAGAGATTGAGGTGTCGTTGAAGCTTGGTCGAAGATGGCCAGGGAAGAAGTTGAAGAAGATTTTTAGGCCTAAACCTTGCTAAAGAGCTAGGGTATGTGATGGAGAACCTTTTATAGGGCTTGGGGTAAGCTCTAGACAAGGAAACAATCCTAATTGGCTTCCTTAGGAATCAAGAGGAACCCAAGGAATCTATGCATTCACACAACCTTCCTTGGGCAAATAAAGAGCCAAGATCTATCCCAACTGATTCACCATGGTGTGAACAGCAATCCCACCAAATTTGGTGGTATTTGATGATGATTTGAATAGATTTATGATTGGTCAATGGTTCCCTAGAGGTTGGTTAACCTCCAATGGTGGCAGGGGCCTTTTTGTGAAAAAGGAAACAAACTTAGGCACCAATCTGCGTGGATTTCGAAAGCATAGAGGTTAATTAAGAGAGAAAGAGTCTGACTGAGCTAAAATGCAAACTAGGTCAAGATGAACTCTAATTGGACCAAATTTTCGTACAAACCTAATTTAGACCTAGTGAATCTGATGGTGAAGTCAGATTTGAGGTTTGACCAAGTTTTCTTTGGAAAATTATGTGGAAACCCAAATTAGTGCAGAACTCTATCAATGACTTGGATTAGGGTCAAAATAGGTTCCAATGGTGAAATTAAGGGTACCAAGCCTCAAGGAATATTTTTATAAGAATTTTATAAGGTTTAGATGAATTTTATATCAACCAGAGCCTCTATAATTTAAGCAGATTCGAAATTAGGGTTTTAGGTTATGAAGCAGTTCTCAAAGGGCTTGAAACCCTATTTCTATCTGTGTGGACCTTCTTATTAGACTTTAATGCGCATTAGACATTAGATTAACCCCTAAAAAACCACGTGGTTACTCTGCTTTCATGATATGATGTTAAAACTATAGGATTAACCCTGTTTTGATGTATTACTTTTAGAATGGATGTGCAGGGAATTACGACTAAATAAGGCTAGTTATGTAGGAGCATTTGTCACTTGGTTACGACAAATTAAAGCTAGTTATGGCTCATGATGATGTTGTCATCAGGGACTAGCAAGATTTGGGCATGGGGTATGATTGCGCAGCAATGATAAGACCTAATCTACCCGCATTATGTTAGATCTTAGCTTAACTTAAGAATAACGCATGCATGAGCAGTATATTTTGTATCGTAGTTGATTTGTTTAGATATGTAAATAATAATGTTATTTTTATGTTCTAATTGATATGAAATAACAATTATAGATGATATATCTGACAGTATAGATGAACTAGAAGCAACGATCACAGTCAGATGGCTAAAAAATCACTTAAATTGGAGCCCTATAGCACCATCTACAAAGACAGGATGATGGACAATGAGGATGGTGCAATGTGGTGTGTTGACAGTAGAATCGCACGTGTAAAGGGTTCGAGTTTGGAAAACCCATTGGCGTAATTTGATTCACGTGAAAATTTGTCGATCAGATAAAATTTATACCCGAAACTCGAAAAGTGAGTCCTAAGTTGAACACGGAGAGGTAAACATTTGGTTTTGAAAATCCATGTTTCTCCTTTTTCTTATTTTTGTCATTTTTATCTTTTCTAATTTTTTTGGTTTTTTTAGCAAGCAAGAGATTAGATCGATGAATTCTACCAAATCTAGTTGCAAAATAAATAGAGTGAGACAGAGACAAAGATAGAATCATGTATTTTTTAATCAAACGTTTACTACAACTAGAAAAGCAGGAAATCTATACTACGAAAGTAATAATGATAGAGATAGGTGAGAGAAATCCCCCTCGACGATCTCTTGGAGGATGACTTTCTCTGACGTCGCCTGGAGGAAGGTGGTAAAGAGCGGGACAACTAGTGACAGAGTTGGAGGATAGAGGGTGGGGCAGGACGGTGTCGCGGTGAGGATCTTCTTCCTGAAGCGAGGTGAGAAGACAGCCATGGGATCCTCCACGAAGGCGGATGAGAGGTGGGAACACATGCTTGTTTTCTACTCTAGAGGAGAATCCCAGGCTTGGGATAGGCTCTCTCTAGAGCCTTGGAGGTGGTGAGAGGAAGTAAGGAAGAGATGAAGGAGAAAAGGAGGGGTAGGGTTCCTTTGATAGTGGAGGAAAGAATATAATTCGTATACAAGACATTTAGTGATGGTCATAAATGTCGATCAATATCCATCGAAAATGTTGTTGAAGACAGCCTTGCTCCCACGCTGGCACACACTCCGCTCCTTTGCTGTCGCAACACTGGCGTGCACTCCTTGCGCCCTTGTCATAGACACACGCGTGCTATGTGCCTACACGCCTCACGCCCACGTGCGTTGCTGCTGCTGCCTTGCGTGCATGCCTCCGCACACAAGTGACAGAATCCGTTTTTGCGCAGTTTGAAGGTCGTCGGAATCGTAGTATAGTCGCACAAAAACATTCATCAAAAAAATGATTTCTAAAGATAATGAGACTTTGAGTCCCGATCGTTCATCTCTAGGAGGCATTTGTTTACTTCTGAAATCGATCTTCTATTGCTCTACTTTATTTGGAATCACATGCTAGTTCGTGATTATTACGTAGTTAAGTATGACATGCTTAGTTGTGAGAATATTAGGAGTTAGAAACAGGCAACTTGAATAACGCAAATATAACATTAATTAATAAGATCATGGTGATTTCAAACACATAAAGATATATATATATATATATAAATGCATTTTCATTCATTCATTGGGGAGTTGTTTGCACAAGGAATCTAGAGGAAAGCTTGTACATAAATGCTTGAAAATTAAACCTAGCTACCAGAAAATGATCGCATACAAGAATCGATGGGGAATTTCGCATGCATCATTGGGGGAGAAGTAAGACTACACTACTAAGCAGTAAATAAAAGCAATAAAATTATGAAGAGCATGAATTAAATCTAGAAGAATAAAAGGGCATTCAGTGTGGTCCCCAATGGCCTTGGAGTGGTCGGGAGGAGAATGAGGGGCGGCCAATGTAGCTTAGGCCGACCATTGGAGAGACGGAAGAGTGATCTAGCATCCCAGCATGATGTCCTCCATGGTGGTGGTAGTGAACTCGTGGAGGTGGAGTGGCTAGCTAAGTGGAGGTGGCGTGAATGGCACCAATGGAGTGAATTTGCCAAGGAAGCCAAGGGATGTGAATTTGCCGAGGAAGTGAATGGGTGCAAATGGCCACCACTTTGGTCTTTTTATAGACCTAAGGGAAGTTCTCTAGAGAATTACGGAATTCTATGGTGAAGCCTATGTTTGGAGCTCGTGGGAGAGTGAGAGAGAGAGGATGGATGGTGCTTTTTAGATCCAGCAAATGTGGATCTAAAAATTGTATGGCTCTTGGTTGCTAATTTTGGCAACCAAGGAAACCACACATGGTAGAGAGTTCTAGAGAACTCCAGGCTGGGTATTTCATGTGGATGGCATCTGTGGGTGTGTGTGGGTCGAAACTTAGGTGGCTAGGTTGATTACGTTTGGTTCTAGTAAGTTTAGGTCAAGTTATGTCTCAAATTAGGGTTGTAAACCCTAATTCACTAAGGTAAAGTGTAATTAAACTTAATACAAGTTTAATTGGGTGAGTGGAAACCTAATTGAGAGCAAAGCAACTCAATTAATTTAGGTCTAGGTCAATTGGACTCTCACTGAGTCCAATTGGATAGTGTGTGCTGAGATCAGGGCTCAATTGGACTCAATGAGTCCAATTGAATAGGTTGATGGAATTGACTAAGATCCAAGTCAATTAGGTTTATTGGGGACCTAATTAGGTACTTAAGGAGGTCTAGAGGTGATGTACTAGGGTTAGGGCACCATAATTTAGGTTCCTATGTGGTTGTAATTGGGTTTAGGGACCTAGAGATCCAAGATCAAGGCTTAAATCTCAAAACAAGAACTACATAGCAGTATCAGACGTCTAATAATAGTGTCAGACGTCTTGTACACAAAAATCAGAAGTCCAGACTTGTTGTCTGGGCGTCCAGTCAGAGTCAGGAGGGATTTTGGGTTATGTTTTGGGTATTCTGCAAAAATTGGACGTCTGACAAAGTGTCTGGACGTCCAATAACACTGCAGAAGTGGGTTTGAGGTGTGTGGGAGATGGCTAAGGGTCCTGGACGTCCTTTGACTTATCTGGACGTCCAGATTAGGGTTGGAACTAGGGTTTTAGGGCTTTCTAGGGCTAATCTAAGTGTCGCTAAGGCTTGGGGAAGTCTCTAGGCTTTCTTAGGGCTAGGATGGACCTATGCTCTTCACATTTTACTGCTTTATTTCTACTTAATAGAATAGAAAAATTTTAACCCCCTTACATTATTGTTCCTATATCTAAGCTAAGCCTTTTGCTCTAGCTTTGCTATAACTCTTGTTATTCCTGATCCAGCTTCAGATCCTGCTCCAGATCTGCTTAATGCCTTCAATCAACATAATGCACTTAATCGGCACATTATAACATTAGGTTTTTCATAGCTAAAGGAAAGCAGTAAAGATGCAGATAATGCATATGCAGGCTTGAATTTCCCTAACTTATGCTAAGTTCTAGCCTAGTCTAGGTCAACTAAGACTTATGATTGCAGCACAATCATACCCCCATGCCTAAATCTTGGTAGTTCGTAGCAAATGCAAGACTAAATTATTTACAGCAATGGTCCCTAAGGGATTGATTATTTTATCAAGTGTTTGCCTAGGGAATTGTGTCCTTTTTATTTTCATCCTATGCTCTAGAATTCCAAACAATCGTGAAAGTGCAGCTATGTAGCTTTTGCAAGGGATTTGAGTGAAAACAAATATACCTCTAAGGTCTGTACCTGACCCCTAGTAAGAATTCTAGCAGGATAGGCAGACTTCTTCCCTCGGGGTACTCAAGATATTCTATGAATTCCACCCCAGCTTTAGGCTTAGGTAGAGAATCTCTGAGGGAAAGGATTATATATTTGGTGGCTCACCCTCACTTGGTGTTACATAGAGACTAGTACTACAGAATCTAGATTCCCAAATCACTAAGTAATTCAACTCAGGGAAAGACGAGAAGAACTATGCTCTCTTTGATTCTTTTGTATTCATTCTTTCTTACTCTTTTTCTTTTCCTTTTCTTTTCTTTCGTAGAGCACACAACTTCACCAGATTCACGTATATGACCTGTATTTGGTGGTCTCACTAGGCATTAACACTTTAATTGAGTTCTCATAACCCTAACACTAAGCGGGAATTCCTCAGCAAGTATTTTGGCGGTCGGAAACACAAGAAAAATAGGTTAAGGCCATATTTGGTGGATATCAATTATATTTGGTGGTATTACCTCGATGAAGTAAACACCAAATATTCATTCTTTTCTTTGCTTTTTCTTCTTTTCTATTTTTTTTTTTCAACATAACACAACTTGCATACATCCATGAACTTTATTGAAGAAGCATTATTAGGGATTGGTGGTACTCAAGAGACATTAGGTGGCTTATTTGGTGGAAGTACCTAGTCACGGCACCGGGAAAGACAGATAGGATAGTGTATTTTTGACCTTGACATCAATACCCTCCTTCAGCTGAGGATTCTGTAGAGAATGGTCGTAACCATCCACCTTAGCCCCAGTTTTATGAAAACTCGCTCTCCGTGTATTTACCTTATTCGGTGGCTCTCAATATTTCGCACATAAATGCATATGCGGGAACCGAGAGCGGAAACTATGCCTAATCTCTGAGTATCATCACCTAATTATCTCGGATTCTAGATTCCTCACACTAATCTTAGAGCACCAGTACGTTCCACTCTCATGTCACACTATTTAGTGGATTTTTGGAAGAAAATCAGCCTGATTCCCAAAACACTGTCCAGGGGTTCTGGACAAGAAGCACTGCTTCTTCTCGACAGACTGAAGACATTTATCAGCCTTCACCTTGAATCCATTGCAAATTTTACATGTGTCCGAAAAGTTGTACTGGATTCCAGATTACAGGAATCAACTAGAGGATAAAATCCCTAATGCATTCTCTTAATAAAATAATTTTATTCATGAATGCAATATGTATATATGCTACAAACAAGTAACCTCATATAATTTGTACTTCATGAATTTCCCGTATCTGGTTATAATCAGCTTGACACAAAATTTAGAACAAAAGGTGGGTGGATGAGTCGGAAGTGGCTGTTGCGAACAATTTCTAGCTCCAATGCGAGCATTGGAAGTGGAGTCAGTTGTTCATTTATTTTAGGTCCTAAAGTACATTTTGCATGCAGCTCAAAGGTTTTCCCAAATGTTGGCAAAAAATTTTTCTATTTTTCTCTATCTACCCCCCATGCCTAAGTTCTTGCATGTCCTCATGGATGAATATAAAAAAAAATAAATCTGACAGAAGATGAGTGGGTAGAAGTCACCTGTAATTGCTCCTGAAATTATATTCAGCATCAGCCAACCAATTAACATGCACTATACAAAAGGGACATATGCTAAAACAAAATATGCTATGTATAAAAATGGTTATATATAAATGATGGTGGAATGTGGAGTAAATGGTATTTATATGTGCTGAGTTTAATGCCTCCAGCTGGGCAAACACTCAATCACATGTCCTCACTAAGATGAACAGTCTCGTCAGGTGGAGGAGGTTCCTGGGACAAAAATGGCTTGAGGCGCTAGCTATTTACCTTGAATATATGCCTAGATTTTAGGTCCTTGATCTGGACTGTCCCATTAGGATATGGTTGTATCACAACATACGGGCCAGTCCACTTGCACTTGAGCTTCCCCACGAACAGTTTCAGTGAAGAATTAAACAACCAGACTCACTGGTTGGGCGTGGATACTTTCCTCCGGATGTGGCAGTCATGAAAGGCCTTGGTCGTATCCTTGTATATTAATGCATTCTCATAGGCCTCACACTGGCTTTCTTCGAATTCGCTGAGTTGGAGTTTCCGTTCTTGACCTCCTACATCGAGGTCAAGGTTGCATTTTTGCACCGCCCAAAAGGCGCGGTGTTCTAGCTCTACAGGAAGGTGATAGGCCTTGCCATATACCATGCGATATGGCGACATTCCAAGTGGGGCCTTGTATGCAGTCCGATATGCCCAGAGTGCATCGATTAATTTGTCGGATCAGTCCTTCCTGTCTGGTCTAACCGTCTTCTGGAGAATCTGCTTGATTTGATGGTTAGACACTTTATCTTGCCCATTGGTTTGCGGGTGATACGGGGTGGGTATGCGGTGATGTACCCCGTATTCTTTAATAATGACCTGAAATGGGCGTGGATGAAGTGGCTTCCCCCATCGTAATCAGAGTGCTAGGTATTCCGAATCTTGCGAAATTATTTTGCCATATGAAAGAGATGACGGTCTTGTGGTCAGCCTGTCTCGCTGCGATGGCCTCGACCCACTTCGAGACATAATCAACGGCTAGCAATATGTACTTGAAGCCATGCGAGTTTGGAAAAGGGCTCATAAAATCGATGCCCCAGATGTCGAGCACTTCTACGACCATGATGGCTTTGAGTGGCATCATGTCTCTCCTGGTCATAAAATCGACCAACTGACATCATTTGCAGTGTTGGGCATAAGTTTGTGTATCTTTGAAGATGGTTGGCCAGAAAAGTCTCGACCGCAAAATTTTTGCAGTGGTTTTCCGTCCTGAGAAATGGCCACCACGCGCATCATTGTAGCAAAAAGATAACACATTGTGGATCTCAGAGTCTGGGATGCATTTGTGAATAATTTGATCTGCTCCAATGCAGAAGAGCAGTGGGTCATCCTAGCGGTAGTATTTGGCCTCTGCAATGAATTTGAGCTTTTGATCCTTGGATAGGTTTGCTGGAATTTTGCCTATGGCGAGGTAGTTCGCGAAATTTGCATGCCGGGGGAACTCGACAAAATGAATTGCCAAAAGAGATTCATTCGAAAATTGTACATGGAATGGCAGGGAATAAGGAATGTGGTCTGGGTCCAATCTAGATAGGTGATCCACCACAACATTTTGTTTTCTGACTTTGTCACAGATTTCGATATCAAATTCTTGCAATATATGGATCCATCTAATGAGCTGTGGTTTAGCATCCTTCTTTGCCAACAAATGCCAAAGGGCGGAGTGGTCAGTGAAGATGATGACCTTGGACCCTAATAAATATGATCCAAATTTCTCCAACACAAATACTACTGCTAGCAGTTCTTTTTCGGCGACAGTGTAATTGCGTTGAGCCTCATTCAGCATCTTGCTAGCATAGTATATGACAAAGGGTTCTTTCTCCTGATGCTAGCCTAAAATAGCACTGGCGGCAAAATCAGAAGCGTCGCACATCATTTCGAAATCAAGTGACCAGTCGGGTGGTTGGAGAATCAGGGAGTCGAAAATAGCGCTTTGTAAAATCTCGAAGGAGCTGAGACACGAGGTATCAAATTCAAATGGGACATCATTAACAAGGAGATTTGTCAAATGCCGTGCAATTTTTGAGAAATCGCATATAAATCTCCGATAGAAGCCAACGTGACCCAAGATTGATCTAATCTGCTTGATCGAGCTAGGTGGTCGTACGTGGGAGATAATCTCTGATTTAGCCCGGTCAACCTCTAGTCCAATTTTAGAGATCCTGTTTCCTAGTACTATGCCATACCTCACCATGAAATGGCTTTTCTCCCAGGATAGTATTACGTTTACCTCAATACACCATTTTAGGATCTTGGTGAGGTTATCAAGAAAAGATGCAAAATCATCTCTGAAAATGGAGAAATCATCCATGAATATCTCCACATAGTCCCCAATCATGTCAAAGAAGATGGCCATCATACAATGCTGAAATGTCGCTGGTGCATTGTAGAGGCCAAAGGGCATCCGCTTAAAGGTGAATGTTCCAAATGGGCATGTGAATGTGGTCTTTTCTTGATCTTCCAGGCTAATTGCTACCTGATTATACCCAGAGTATCCATCCAGAAAGTTGAAGAAACTACGTCCGGCTAACCGTTCCAAGATCTGATCAATGAACGGCAAAGGAAAGTGATGCTTCTGGGTAGTCGTGTTTAGTTTCCTGTAGTCGATGCAGACCCACCAAGATGTCGCAATGCGGGTTGGGATGGATTCGCCCATATCATTTTTCATGACGGTGAGTCTTGCTTTCTTGGGCATTATCTGAATTGGACTCACCCATTGGCTGTTTGAGATTGGATATACAATGCCTGCATCCAGCCATTTGATGATCTCCTTCTTAGCAACCTCTAGCATATTTGGGTTAAGACGTCTTTGAGGTTGTCTTGAAGGTTTCACCCCCTCATTTGTCTGAAGGTGATGAGTGCAATACGAGGGGCAAATACCGTGGAGATCAGCAATACTCCACCTGATAGCAGCCCTATGGTCTTGAAGTGTAGAAATCAATTGATGCTCCTATTCTTGGGTTAAGTGGGCATTGATAATGACTGTATATGTCTCACTTTCGCCCATGAACACGTACTTGAGTGAGTCAGGTAAGGGCTTCAATTCAATCACGGGCGGGTTGGAATCAGATATGAGAGTGGGAGGAGAACAATCGAGGGTGGGAATCTGCTGATCCATGTGCACGTGAATTCCCGTTGAGTCGCTCCCTATAAAATTGGTTGTAACTGAATTAACGGGAAGCCCATTAGCTATAGTCACGTCTTTCTACAATAACAGGGGCGATTCAGTAATATATGTATCAGGATAGCTGGATTCAGGGGTGCTGTGGTCAGAAGCACACCCTAAACAGTCAGAACCTCGGGGAGATATGTGTAATGTAGTGGTTTCAGTCCCGTGTGGATCAAGGTTCGAGAACCCTGATAGTGTAGACGAATGAGACATTGGGTCGTCACAAAGGAGCCCAATGTTACCACAGTATGCCGCATCTTCATCTTCACTATCCTCCTCTATTCGATCACAGTCGAAGTTCTTTGCTGCCCTGAATATGTCTAATCGGAGTCGCTCATTGCTAGGGCAATCTCCAAACACCCAGATGCACAGTTGATGTTCGCTTGGGCTGTCGCCAGAAATGGGCGACCCAAAATAATTGGTGCATCTCGGAGATTAGGTGGAACTTCCATATCGAACGAAAAAATCTGTGGGAAAGCAGAACCCGCGGACATTCATGATCACATTCTCAACCACCCCCCTCGGTCTTTTGATTGATCTATCAGCCAGCTGAATCGTAACTGAGGTGGGTTTCAACTGCCCAAATTGAAATCAATCAAAAACGACGGTAGGAGTTAAGTTGATGGATGAACCCAAATCTAGAAGGGCCCAATGAAATGGAGAATCCTACCAAAAGTAGGATATGAGTGTGTTACCAGGGTCTTTCTTCTTCGATGGTAGGTCAGCTAGAATCACAGCGCTAGCTTCTATCAACAATACTACCTGTCGTCCAATTCTCGGCTATTGCTTCGGGGTACAGTAATCATTAAAGAACCTAGTGACAGCGAGAATGTGATCGATTGTGTCGACGAGGGGGACTTGAATATGTACTTCCTTAAACATCGAATTCAGGTCCTTAAAATTCCGCGTGTCCTTTTTCCGTACTGCATTTTGTGTCAGAGCCTCATGAAAAGGGACAGGAATATAAGGATTAATTGGCCTCTTACCCTTATCTACCATAGGTGGCTCCTTAGATGATGGAGTAGAATTCTCCTGCGGCGAAGGGTAGGAAAAATCATAACCCGCCTACCTAGGTGGTGGGTCGAATGTCTTCCTTCCGCTTCGCAAAGAAATAGCGTGTGCATCGACTTGCAGTCCATGAGGTGGTGGGGGAGCCATAGGGGCAAAATATGTGGGATTTTGTAAAGGTTGCTACCCTTGTGCGTAACCGGGTGGTGAAGGAGGTGCCAGTAGTGTGGCATGTGCCTATCCCTTTAGTGCCTGAAACTTGGGCTGGGTGCCCTAGTTCTGCACATATCGATGATTCGGGACAGGTTGGGAGGGCAAGGCTCTCTGAGTCCTATGCTCCTGCAACAGCTGGTTCTGCGTGTTTTGTATGGTCTGAATCTGATCAGCCATCGGCATCATAATCTGCAAGCTATCTTGTGTAGACTTCCTCATCGATTCTTGCAGCTCCTCTTCCAGTGCCTCCAAAGGGTCAGCTTGCTTTGGAGGGTGGTTGGCAGCTTGGTGCAGCAGTTGGTATAACAAGCAGGGTTGCTGCGGCTGAGGTGGGATGGCTGCTGCCTAGGGTATGTGTTTTACGCATTCCCGTATTGCCTGGTCAGGTAGTGTGGATCTTGATGTGGTCTCTGTGAATTACCAGACCAGGACAAGTTTGGATGCTGGCGCCAACTAGGGTTATACATCTCTGAATATGGGTTATTATGCCCGTATCCTTGGATAGCGCTGACGTCCTCGTAGGCCAAAGATGTCTGAGACATATATCCATCAAGGGGACACACATTATAATCTGCGAGTGGTGCGTAACCCTGGCCGTAAGGTGCCAGATTTGGATTGTTTACAGGATCCTGATATGTGAGATCTCGTAAATATGAATAAGATGCATCCCAAGTGAGTAGATTAACTCGAGCAAGTGGGGCTTGGGGTGCATAGGAGGGTCTTGAGGTAGCAGAGCTCAAGTCAGATTGACCTTGACTAATCTGGTCAATCTTCTTCTCGATTAAGTTTATTCGATCCAGCTGCTTGACGATGATATCCATGTCAGCACGAATAGACTTGGTGTGAGCCTCGTGGACACCAACTCACTGCTGACCAGGCCGCTAGAAGTAGTTCATTGACGTGGCATTCATCAACTTCTCCAGTAACGATTCGAACAACTCAAATGCATTATTTTCATCTTTTGCGAGAAAATTCCCGTAGCTAGATGCATCGACCAGATACCCGATGTATGCCATCTTGGTATACCATGATGTGGACATTTTAAGAGAAGGTCGTGAAATCTCTCACATGCTTCGTGTAATTTCTCCCCAGCTCCCTGGGAGAAAGTCATGATTGCGTGCCGCATTGCGTTTGTTCGACTGATTGGGAGGAACTTTTCTAGGAATTCATGTCGTAATTCCAGCCAGGTTCCAATTGGCTTCCTAATAGTCTTCAACCAGTATGAAGCTTTGTCCTTCAACGAGAACGGGAAAAGCTTCATCAAAACAATCTCGAGATCAACTACCCCGCAGACTTAGTCACCAGGTTTGGCAAGAGAGGTTAAAAACACCCAGTAGTACGATAACGAGCACGGGTTGATTTCGTGTTTTAAAATTAATTTCAACCCGTTTTCTTCAGTGGGGTTTGTGGTGAGTGGCCAACAAGGTGGCCAAGCTCATTGGCTAACTAGACTTGATTAAGTCTAGGTTAGCCCAAGGTGTGCTCTCTAGTTGTAACCCTAAATATTCAACCTAAGTTGCATGCACTTCTAGGGCTTTTTTTTTCTATTTCAGCATAGCACAAAAGTAAAGTTGGTTCTTTGATGATAATTGGAATCCAACTAATTTGAACTTTTGCAAGTAGGTTCCTTTTCAATTAGTTTTTCAAATAATTTTTTTTTGGAATTTTTACTATTTCAAGCGAATTTTTAGGGAATTTTGAATATTAGGCGGTCAGATTAGGAATTTTGACCCCTGGTCTTTTTTTTGCTTTGAAACAGCAACAAATGACCTTCAAAAATTCGAAAAAAATATGGAAAATAAATCCAACGAGATCAGCTTTCAAACCTCACCATTTATAGTCAAAACAGATTCACGGATTACTCAGAATTATTTTTGAAAGTAGAAACATTTTGAATCTAGGTCAGTCTGACCCCCGTGCACTTTGTGAATTTTTAAAAATTGTATACTTAAAATATTTTCAAAATAACGGTGGCATTTGGAAGAAGGTTTGAAAATGAAGGTTTACGCTGAATTTTAGAATTTTTTGCTTTCTATTGTTTTGGCAATTGAATTTTTAAGTCAAGCTTGAAATCTAACTGAAAATCAAGAGATTGTGGAAAATCTCTTTAAAGAGGATTGAATTTGAAATCTAAACTTTCCAAGAAAAATGCTTTTTTTTTTTCAAAGCTTTTGCAAGATTTTTTTTCGCAAAGAATGTTTCAAAAGATTAAAGGAAAATATTTCTTTTTTTTCAAACTAGCAAAGATTCGAAACGAAACCTAATCTAGATTTTTTCTCAAAATTTTTCTGATTTTGATTTCTCTTTTTCATGAAAATAGGAAAATTCTCTATTTTTTTTAAAATAATTTCTCAAAGGAAATTGCAGAAAGTAATCTACTCCTAGGGTTCAGAAAAAAGAAACCTAATCTAGAGAGAGATGATGTGCACCTGATTTTTCTTCGCCGTGCTCGATGTGTGTGCAGATCCTGTTTTCCTTCTGTGTTGTCCTGCACATCAAAAAAAAAGTAGACGTAGATTCGTCAGTGATAGATTAAAAGATCGAAATCAGGAAAAATGATGTTGCCTCCCTGGCAACGGCGCCATTTGACAGAATCCGCTTTCGCGCATTTTGAAAGTCGGAATAGTAGTATAGTTGCACAAAAACATTTCTCAAAAAAATGATTTCTAAAGATAATGAGACCTTGAGTCCCGGTAGTTTGTCTCTGGTAGACATTTGTTTACTTCTGAAATCGATCTTCTATTGCTCTACTTTGTTTAGAATCGCATGCTAGTTCGTGATTATTACGTAGTTAAGTATGACATGCTTAACTGCAAGAATATTAGGAGTTAGAAACAGGCAACTTGAATCACGCAAATATAATATTAATCAATAAGCTCATGGTGATTTCAAACACATAAAGAGATACATAAATATAAAATTGCATTTTCATTCATTTATTGGGGAGTTTTTTGCATAAGGAATCTAGGGGAAAGCTTGTACATAAATGCTTGAAAATTAAACCTAGCTACCAGAAAATGATCGCATACAAGAATCGATGGGGGGATTCGCATGCACCATTTGGGGAGAAGACTACACTACTAAGTAGTAAATAAAAGCAATAAAATTATGGAGAGCATGAATTAAATCTAGAAGAATAAAAGGGCATCCAGGGGTGGTCCCCGATGGCCTTGGAGTGGTCGGGAGGAGAATGAGGGGCGGCCATTGTAGCTTAGGCCGACCCTTGGAGAGAGGGAGGAGTGATCCAGCATCCCGGCATGATGTCCTCCATGGTGGTGGTAGTGAGCTCGTGGAGGTGGAGTGGCTAGCTAAGTGGAGGTTGCTTGAATGGCACCAATGGAGTGAATTTGCAAAGGAAGGCAGGGGATGTGAATTTGCCAAGGAAGTGAATGGGTGCAAATGTCCACCCTTAGGTCTTTTTATAGACCTAAGGGAAGCTCTCTAGAGAATTATGGAATTCTCTTGAGAGGCCTATGGTGGGAGCTCGAGGGAGAGTGAGAGAGAAAGGATGGATGGTGGTTTTTAGATCCAGCAAATGTCGATCTAAAAATTGAATGGCTTTTGGTTGCTAATTTTGGCAACCAAGGCAACCACACATGGTAGAGAGTTCTATAGAACTCTATGCTAGGTATTTTCGTGTGGATGGTGTGTGTGGGTCGAAACTTAGCTGGCTAGGGTGATTAGGTTAGGTTCTAGTGGGTTTATGTCAAGGTATGTCTCAAATTTGGGTTATAAACCCTAATTCACTAAGGTAAAGTGCAATTAAACTTAATACAAGTTTAATTGGGTGTGTGGAAACTTAATTGAGAGTAAAACAACTCAATTAATTTAGGTCTTGGTCAATTGGACCCTCACTGAGTCCAATTGGACAGCGTGTGCTGAGATCAGGGCTCAATTGGACTCAATGAATCCAATTAAATAGGCTGATGGAATTGACTTAGATCCAAGTCAATTAGTTTTAGTGAGGACCTAATTAGTTCTTTATGGAGGTCTAAAGGAGATGTACTAGGGTTAGGGCACCTTAATTTAGGTTCCTATGGGGTTGGAATTGGGTTTAGGGACCTAGAGAACCAAGATCAAGGCTAAAATCTCAAAACAAGAACTGGAGAGCCGTATCAGACGTCCAATAATAGTGTCAGACGTCATATACTAAAAAATCAGAAGTCCGGACTTGTTGTATGGACGTCCAATCAGAGTCAGGAGGGATTTTGGTTTTTTTTTTGGGTATTCTACAGAAAGTGGACATCTGACAAAGTGTCTTGACGTCCAATAACACTGCAGAAGTGGGTTTGAGGTGTGTGGGAGATGGCTAAGGGTCTGGATGTCCTATAACTTCTCTAGACATCCAGATTAGGGTTGGAACTAGGGTTTTTGGGCTTTCTAGGGTGTTGTGACCTAATCTAAGGGTGGCTAAGGCTTGGGGAGTCTCTAGGCTTTCCTAGGGCTAGGATGGACCTATGCTCTTCAAAATTTACCACTTTGTTTCTACTTAATAGAATAGAAGACCTTTAACCCCCTTACATTATTGTTCCTATATCTAAACTAAGCCTTCTACTCCAGCTTTGCTGCAACTCTCGTTATTCCTGATCCAGCTTCAGATCCTGCACCAGATCTACTTATTTCCTGTAATTGACATAATGCACTTAATCAGCACATTATAACATTATTTTATGCATAGCTAAAGGAAAGTAGTAAAGATGCAGATATTGCATATGCATGCATGAATTTCCCTAACTTATGCTATGTTCTAGCCTAATATAGGTTAATTAAGACCTATGATTACTGCGCAATCAACAAGCATGCACCTGTGCTGTTGTGTGCATGCGGTGGCACGTGCGTGCACATGGGTGGGCTGGGTTGCACCATGTGGCATGACCTGGGTGATCCTTTTTCTTTCTGTTGTAGGGGTAGCTACATTGGTTGGATTGAGTCAATTTTCATGCCGTTGGGCTACAATCGTCGATCGGAATCCATCCTCATGGTCGAGTTTGTCATTAGAAGCTCCGAGTTACGTCACCAAGTCCCTTCACCGTTAATCTTCCTCAGACTACTTAAAGTGCTACGGGACTCCGATCAAGGCAATTTCAGAAGCATTGGGCTTCTATCATCATTCTGATCAGATATGTATGTTCAGATCGTCAATCTGAGGCTCCGAAATAAATCTCCTTCTTTCCTGACCACAAAAAGGATGCAAGTAACCTAAAATGTACACAATAGCATTAAATATAGAATGATGCATGCTATGCGATATTTATAATATGGAATGCTAATCTAAATCTAAGAACATGCACAAATAGGCATTTTAATGTAAATGGATGTGTCAACATCATACCCCGATGCCTATTTTTTGCTAATCCATAGCAAACTGCATGCTATGTATAAAAACAGAATTAGGACTCGATCACTTAGGCTTAAGCTATTTATTAACAATAAAAATTTCAACTAAGGTCCTAAACTACGAAAATTCAGTGGTACCTAGGTGTCTACCAGAATGCAGATTGCTCAAGTCCTCACTTTATTTGAAAATGGAAGATACATTTTTTTGTTTTTCTTCTTTTCTAATTTTTTTGGACTTTTGGAGATTGAGAGTTTTAGGATAGCTTTTTATAGCTACTCGACCCACCCAATACTCGAAAAGGACTCAAAGTGCTAAGCATCTTGTGAAAGGGTGATAGACTCACTAGGCGATTGTTAAAATGGACTTCGGGTTTCCGCGACCGTAGGTGACCTTAAAGATTTCTTCCTAAAGGTTTATCTTTCCGAACGATAGCTTTCTCCCTACTTTTAAATTTTTTATGGGGTCAACACAAGGGTGAACCCAGTGTATATCTCCCCAATTTATTCTACTTCCCCGCTTCTTCATGAAGTGTTTTGGGAATTATTTTGCATTTTTGTAAGCTGGGCTTTGGACAACCAGCCAAAGGATTGTTACCCACAGCAACTTACCAGCCATACTCGTGCGGTCAAATGTGGTGTTTTTTTATTTTCTCCTTTTTGTATTTTGTTCTTTTTATTTTAATTATTTCTTTTTTTCTCTTTTTTTTTTTTAAATAGGTGGCTTCCTTGATTTATGATTTACCCAAAGGCATCAAGAAGAGAATGGCTGTGTGGCTAGGCTTTGGATAATTGCCTTATGAACTGTTACCATGAACAACTTGCTAGCCATACCACCCTAAATGGTTCATTAACTACCCAATTTCCGAAGAAACATTGAAAAGTGAGTCAATACAATGTGCAGAAGCTTAGGCTTGACGGCCCCTCAAATCAGAGGGTGGGTTGATAAGTCATATACTGATGTAGACACATCTATTTAGTTTAAAATGCCTATTCATGCATGCTCCTAGGCTTAGATTTTCATTTCATGCTACAAATATTGCATAGAATGCGCCATTTAGCATTTAGAGTAGTTGTATATAATTTAGGTTAATTGCATTTTTTTACGGTAAGGAGAGAATGATATTTATATTGGAGCATCGGATTAATGATCCGACCATGCAGATCTAATCAAGATGGCAATCGGAGTCCAACGCCTCTAAAATCGCCTCGATCAAAGTCCCGTAGCACCATATGTAATCTAAAGAGGATCAATGGCCAAGGGACTGGGTGATGCAATCCAGAGCGTCAAACAACAAATTCACAGCACGAATTGATTCAAGTCTACGATCGTAGCCCAACGGTGTGAAAATCGACTCAATCCGTCCTCTATAGCATCCCCTACAAAGGAAAGAAGATGGACGGCCCAGATTATGCCATGTGGCGTAACCCAGGCCGCCATGTGAATGCACGCACCACCGCATTTGCACAGCAGCATAGATGCTCACATGCTTGCAAAGGCACGCACGCACAAGCGCAGCGACGCACATAATAGCGCATCGTGTGCACAGAGGTAGAGGAGCGTATCACTCGTCCGCGAGCGACAAGGGTGCATACAGGGCGCACCAGTACAATGACGGGTGGGTGTGTGGGTTGTCTTCAGCAACGTTTGCGGCGGATCTTCAGGGATGTTTATGACTGTCACTAAATGTCCTGTATACAAATTTGGTTCTTTCCTCCACTATAAAAGGACCCCTACCCCTCCCATTTTTCTTCATCTCTTCGTTTCTTCCTCTCACCACCTCCAAGGCTCCAGAGAGAGCTTGTCCTAAGCTCGGGATGCTCCTCTAGAGTAGAAAATCAAATAGTTTTCCCTCCCCTCATCCCCATTCGTGGAGCATCCTATGGCCGTCCTCTTACCACCCTTCGGGAAGAAGATCCCACTGCAACACCATCCTACCCCATCCTCTATCCTCTGACTCCATCCTCCTTCGTCCCACTCCTCACCACCTTCAACCAGGTGACGTCATAGCGAGTCGTCCTCTGAGCAGCCGTCGAGGGGGATTTCTCTCACCTCTTTCTATCTTTTTACGATTTCGTAGTGTAGTTTCCTGCTTTCATAGTTGTAACAAATAGTTGTTCATGAATAGATGACTGCTTCTCTCTCTCTCCCTCTCTTGCCTATATTTTTGCAAGTAGATAAAGTTTTCATTGACCTAATCTCTTGCTTGTTAAAAATAGCAAAAAAATTACAAAAGATAAAAGTGACCAATAAAAAAAAAGTGAAGTGTAGATTTCATAAAACCAAACGTTTGCCTCCCTATGTTCGACCTGGGACTTCCTTCGAGTTTCGGTATAAATTTTATTTGACCACGCATTTTGCAACTATGACAGTGGGTTACTCGTAACCCTAATTTCAAACTCGCGAAACCTGTGCGATCATATACTTATCACCCCAGTTTATTGACCAAATTAAAATAGAATTACATAGCAAGAACTCAAGACTAGGTCGACATTTGATTGGACACCTAGGCTAATTAAGCCTGAAGACATGATGAGTCTATGTGTTTAGGTCCTCTTGTATCATTTCCTAAAGTTAATAATGCCTAATGCCTAAGTTCTCTTCTCCTAGTTTTATTTTATTTTTTGTCTTTTTGAATTTTTTTTTTTAAGAAGCTAAAAGAAATTCTACGGATTTAACAAAATGATTTTATGAATTAATTATCCAACCCCCCTTGCCTAAATGATGTAATGTCCTCATTGTAAAAATAAAGACACGAAAAGGGTAGAGTAAATAGAATATCACTAGAATTT
Source organism: Thalassia testudinum (assembly GCA_037157565.1). Lineage (NCBI taxonomy): Eukaryota > Viridiplantae > Streptophyta > Magnoliopsida > Alismatales > Hydrocharitaceae > Thalassia > Thalassia testudinum. The sequence goes on from JAZHRO010000072.1 coordinate 12,301,480, forward strand.
CATGACAACTCAGTTACCACAGAGAGAGGAGAGTATACACATTCACTATGTCTAATGCCTTCCGCTAGGCATAATATACATACAGGGAAGAAATTGAGAATTCACATGTGCAAGTCAGAATCAAAGTCAAAAGATTAATCCTTAAACCCGCAGGAAGAAGATGTCCATAAATGTGGACCAGATTATGGTGCAGACCCTTGCCCTAAGGTTGAGTGGTTCTAAGGTTCTAGATGAAAATAACCTAGAACCTAAGATTATTGTGCTTGCGAGGCTGGGCCTGTGATTTGGTGATGTGCAACCTAGGACTAAAGTGTCGGACAATGAATTGATCTGATTCATTCAACTCGAGCATCTGCTTAAAGTTTAGCTCAGGAAGATAGTGAATTATTCTAAGCTTGGGTCACATGTGAAAGATATCGTACAGGTCATGATAGAAGGTAGGTGGTTTTAGGTCAGCAGGAACCCTTATATCCAAAATCGTATTTCCCTTAGAAGTAGCTTCCCAGATTTTCATTTCCACATTTCTACCCTCTAAAATCAATGTTCCTAGGACCATAGGATCATTGTACATCCCATCTAAAGTACCCAAGTCCAACAATTATGACTGAATCAGGATTTGCTTGGGTCTAGTGATCTCAAAAATATCATCATTCAATCTTTAGGGTGTGGTTGAGGAATGGTGCTACTTATTGAATCAACAGGATTCGAATCGTTCATGTTAGCCCCAACATGATCATACTCTTCAATAATTGGAATATCAATTGGTTCATCAGATTCCTCAAGCCCATTTGTCTCACTAAAATCATCTTCCTTACGCTCAAGTGAGACTTCACTAAGAGATTCCTCACCCTCAGAGTCAAAGAATTCATCATCATCATTTATATATGTCTCAAAATCGATTGTCATTTCCTAGTTCAAAGAGACATATTTTTCCTCACTCCTTGGCTCGAGGATCTCTGGTGAATCAATCGGTTCATCCTCAATGGCTTGCTCTAGCCCAACCTGGTCATCCCTAGTCTCAGAAAATGTATCCCCCTCGACAAGCACCTGAGCGGGTTCAGACATTGGCTCTCCCGAAGGGGGTTCATCTTGAGAATCATCCTAAGATTTGACTAGGGAAACCGTAAATTTCATTCTCAACCTTGACAGTTTTCAAAGTAGAAACTCATCCAGGCCCTTATACTTAACATCTTCGAGCCAATCCAATATAGAACTATTAAGTTGATCAATCATTTTGGTCATAGGCTCTAATGCCTCAGTGCATGTGTTGGCTAAGCTTCTAAAGATTGGATGACATTCCTCAAGTTAGCCAACACCCTGTCTTGCACCAGATTTATCTGAACCCAATGGTTCGATTCATTGTTGGGTGGGTTTGGGTTAATTCTATAGGAATCAAGATATTGACGATCTCAGGTCCCTCCCTGATAGTAGGTCATTCTAGGTTGTTCAAAGAATGGTGGTGACCTATATTCAGTGGAATACTAGGGAGGGTAGGTGTTATAATCATCATATCCTTCCTGATTGTAGATCGGGTTGGTTTGGTCATCAAAGGATGGAGATCTATAATCATTGTAGGTGTGGGAAGGATAACAGTCAAAGTTTTGTTGTCCAGGATTAGGGCCTGGACAGTAAGGTTCGGTATCGTATCCCCAATCAAAGTTATCCTGGCTAGTGGATGGGTAGTCATAGTTCAAGTCAGTATAGTAATCATCTTATGGATAAGTGTTGGTAGGAGGGTAGGATGGGAAATGCATGTAAGATGTGGAAGGATACATGGTAGAATAGGAGGGAAATCAGAAGAGAGAAAGGAGCCCTACAATACAAGCAATCAACCTCATCCTTAGGTGGGTTAGCCAAAAGACCTACAGACTCGCAGGACCCGTCTTGAGATTATAAACGATTTGGTCTACTTCTATCCAGTCAATCAAACAAGTTAGAGGGAGGGATTAGGGAGAAGGTTCTTCTTTTGGCTTGCGCCTCCGGTTCCTTGTGTACCCCCCAGCCATGGTCATTTGACGCAACTCCCCTAGCTAGATGTTGATGGGTCTCGATCATGTTTAACAATTAGTTACGTCGTAGTATAAGTGATCAAGCGTTGTCAACAAATAAAAGTTTATTACTCGAAAGCCTAAGTATCCGAGGTCGAACACAGGGAGCAATTGGAATTTATTACTAATCTCAAGAATGTAATTGAACACTTAATTACTCAAAATTTAATTCAAAATATATAAATGCATGAGTTTGAAAATTAATTGAGGCAAAAAGAAGGAATTTGGACATCTGATCATAGGATCAAACATCTTAAAAATATGTTTTCTTCTCTCTTGTTCTTCTTCTTCTGACCTCTGATTTTCATCCTTTCTTCTTTATGCTTCTTCTTTCTTCTCTGCAGTTGCCTTGCTTCTTTCTTCTTATTTTCTTCTGTGGGTCGTCTTCTCTTTGCCTCTACTTTCTCTTCTTCTTTCTTCTTCAGTTCCTTTTCTCTTTTTCCTTTGCCTCTTCCTTTCCTTCTCTTTTTCCTCAGCGAAGGCTTCCTTCCTTCTACTTCTTCTCCTTCTCTTGCAGCGGCTAAGTGTCAGCTTCGCTTCTCCCTTCTTCTCTGCACAAACCAAAGGGGAGCAAAACCTACCATTCTACCCACACTCGCATCTCTCTCTATATATATCACTCTTCAGCACGCTCTACCAGAGCTGGGTAAACGGGTCGAGTCGCATGCCTGCTTCTAGGCGCACCGGCGTGGGTGTGGTGTGCGAGGAGTGCTCAAGATGGTGTCGGGTCGGGTCGCCAGATCCATGCGGTGAGCTCACGGATGAGGTGGTGAGTATAGGTGAGGGACCTCACCCCATGTGCTTTCGGAGGCAACCAGCCCAAAGCATAAAATCAATTTAAACCACTCCAGTACTTCAAGCTTACCGAGGTGGGACTATTGTCCCATCATTATTTCGTGCGTGCCCATAGGAGTCCATCCTCCAATCGTAGCACTGCAGGCTTCACGGTGCCACTCTCTAGAACAGATGTCTTCACGAGGCCTCCCCGAGTTAGCTGGACCTAGGCTCCTGGAGCATTGTAGCCTGGAGCAAGCATGCAGCTTCCTCGAGTCACCGTTAGTGGCGGCTGGAGTGTGAAACCTGCCTGAGACAAAAAGAGCCTTGCGAGTTAATCAGACCACAGGAGCACCTTCGCCATGTCACGGCGAAGGTGAGGCGCTAGGTGGCAGGCCGCGGGGCGGCCTAAGCTTGCGTGCCTAGGTCACCCTATGGCCAGATGGATGGGTTTGATCGAGGGGTAGTTGTGGAGGCATAGAGGGTCTATGGACAGGTGGAGGATGTTTAGTGAGGTCAGACGAAGGTTAAGCAATGGTCGGCGAGACGTGTGGGGCTATGGAGTGATGGGAGTGTCTCACCGGAGGGTGGCCGGAGATGAAGAAGATGGTGGTGGGCAGCGGTGGTTGAGGGGCATTTGGAGAAATAAGATGAGGGAAATGAAAGAGTGGATAGAGAAGAGCAATTCTAACCTAACTAAAGGGACGAAGGGGGCAATAAGGTGGCAAGCAGTACGGGATGTTGGAGCTAGGGCGGCTCGCGTGGATGTTGCACGACGTGGAGGAGGATGAGGAGGATAGCTCTGCCATTGGTTTTGTGGCAGAGCAACAAGGAAGAGGAGGGGGGCTTGCCAGAGATCGCTGGACCCCTTGGCCGGAGGAGAAGAATTTTAGGTGGAATTCCGGCGAAGTCGAGCTGAGGAGGTGCGGCCGGAGTTGGGGGTGAATTTATAGGTGCTGGCCGAGCTTCTGGTGCATGGAGGGCAAGCATTCTGCCACCGAGGTCTCATCGGAGATGGAGGGTAGTTAAGAGACCCAAATCTCTCATGTGTTCGCATAAGAGATTGGGTGCAAATCTGGGATTAGGATTGAGTTCAAATGGAAGGGAATTCCTCAGAGAATCTCCCTTCCAAATCTGAGAGGAGATCTCTAAGGAATCAGAGAGTATTCCATCTCTATTCCTCGCTGGAGTAGGATCTCTCCCAATAATGCCAGAGGGACCTACTTGTAAGAGTGGCGAGGAAGTTAGGGTAGTTTACGCATTGGATTTCAAAAGATAGGGACCAAAATGTGATTGGGTGTACTAAATTGCAAAGTAGGTCAAGATGACCTCCCCTTAGGTCCAGATTTTGGTGAAAACCTAATTTGGACCTAAGGAATCCAATGGTGAAGTTGGATTTAGTTTTGACCAAGTTTGACCGGACATTTTGTATAAAAACCCAAATTAGGTCAATTGATGAGCTAGGACCCTAATCTAGGTCAAAATAGGTTCCAAAGGCCAAATTGAATGTTATAAACCCTAGGAGATATTTTTCCATGATTTTTGAAGAGTTTACTTTATTTTTATCCTGATCGAAACCTTGTTGAATTAAGCGGGTCTATTTTAGGGTTACAGAATGTCATTTAATTCCTGGATTGCACATGAACCTATTTTTGATTGAATCAACCCACTTTTTATCTTATTTAGATTATTTTACCTATGTTTTGTCTTTGAGAAATCCCATTTATATGCTGCAATGGTAAAATTACAGTTTTAACCTTTATTTCATGTTTTCTTCTCAGAACACTTATTTCTCCAATTAAGCCCTCTTCTAAGTTATGTAGGAGCTTTTATTCTCTTTATTAGGTCAAAATGAGCTAGTTATGGCTCATGATGAGGCTCTCATCACTAGACATCAAATGGACCAGTAGAAGGAGATTAATCGAAAAAAAATCTCAATTTGAGTCCCGAAGAGCAAATCAATCCTTAAGGCCAACATCAACTCAGCTTTAATTATGCTTGGGATGATTGTGCTCTTGGAATGTGATGGGCCCTTTAAATTGGTTGTGCCCATAATGATCAATTCAAATGTTTGTGTGCGCACAACTAGGGTTTACAAACAAGGTTATTTGATGATGTGTCTTTTAGGGTTTAATCCTTAGGATGGTTCAATCAAGGTTCAGTATAACACTCTAGGGTTTACAGGCAATGTTGATGATGTATTCCTTTATAAATCTTAAAAAAATTGTGCAGTGCCTGGTTTGCCCTAAAAATCAACCATAAGTGACAAACTATTGATGAATCACTTTTATCTCAAGTGGTGTGGCATAAATAGTTCAATCAATTGGCCTATTGCACCACTTAGTTAAGGCACACAGATGTTTAGCCTATTCAGATTTTTACTCAATTATGAGTATTGAGTTGAAGTGTATCGAGTCCACAGGTCAGATCCTGGTTAAGTGGTAGAATCAAAGTGATTGTGCGCCTTAGGATGAGAATTTGTTGGTGTTAAGTGTGTTTTAATTAAATCCCACAAGAGAATTTTTTTTTTTTTAATATATGCAGGTGGGTGAGGTAAGGCGAAGTGACAATCAAATAATCAGATCACTCCTAGGGTTTATAAAAGCACCTAGGTTGATTTGAGTTTGAGTTATTAGTGTGGCGAAAGGGAAACTAGGGTAGGGGTGGTCGGGCTTAAACTTACAAATGTCTCTACCTACACTTTACTCCAATCTATCACCTTCGACACCTCGATTGGGTTCCTACAAGACAATAAATCAAAGAAGAAAGATAGGATAGAAAAATATATAGGTAATGTAGGAAAATATGAGAAAACCAAAGAACATTGCTTCCCCGGCAATTGGTGCCAAAATGATGATGGCAGATTCTCACACGCAAAGGGTTCAAGTTTGGAAAACCCGTCGTCATAGTTTGATTTGTGAGAAAATCCATCGATCAGATAAAATTTATAGTCGAAACTCGAAAAGTGAGTCCCAGTCTAACATGGTGAGGCGAACATTTGGTTTTGAAAATACGCATTTTGCTTTTTATTTGTTTTTGGCACTTTTATCTTTTATATTTTCTTTTGTATTTTTAGAAAGCAACAGATCAGGTCGATGAATTCTAGCTAATCTACTTGCAAAATAAACAGAGAGAGATAGAGACAGAGAGAGAAATAATTATGTATTTCTATAATCAAATGTTTATGACAACTAGGAAAGTAGGAAATCTATACTGCGAAAGCAATAAAGATAGAGGTAGGTGAGAGAAATACCCCTCGATGGTCCCTTGGTGGATGACTCGCTTTGATGTCGCCTGGACGAAGGTGGTGAGCAGCAAGACCAATGTGGGAGGGCGGTGTCGAACGGCGTTGCGCCGAGGATCTTCTTCTCTATTGGAGGTGAGAAGAAAGCCACTGGATGCTACACAAAGGGGGATGAGAGGTGGGAACAAATGTTTGTTTTCTACCATAAAGGAGCATCTTGGGCTTGGGACAAGCTCTCTCTAGATCCTTGGAGGTGGTGAGAGGAAGAAAGGAAGAGATGAAGAAGAATGGGAGGGGTAGGGGTCCTTTTATAGTGGAGGAAAGAATCAAATTCGTGTATAGGACATTTACTGACGGTCATAAACATCGCTAAACTTCTGCCACAAACGTCATCGAAGACTGCCTTGCACCTACGCTGCCGCCGCGCTGGTGCACTCTCCATGATCCCTTACCGCACGTACGCACGCATTACATGCCTACGCTCCTAACGCCTACGCACTGCTGCTGCTACCGCTGCCTTGCATGCATGCCTTCGTGAATGCACACGCACCCACGCTGCTGTGCACGTGTTGTGGCATGTGGATGTGCATGGGTGGTCTGGGTTGTGCCACATGGCGTGACCTGGGCCGTCCATCCTCTTTCTAATGTTGGGGCTGCTATAGAGGTCGGATGGAGTCGATTTTTACACCATTGGGCTACGATCGTCGACTCGAATCAATCTGCAAGGTCGGATTTGTCAGTTGAAGATTTGAATTATGTCACCTAGTACCTTGGCCATTGATCTTCCTCGGACTGATTGTAGCGCTATGGGACTCCAATCAAGGCAATTTTGGAGGTGTTAGACTCCGATCGTCAACCTGATCAGATCTGTATGGTCGGATCATCAATCTGAGGCTCCAAAATTAATCTCCCTCTCTCCTAACCACAAAAAGGATGCAATTAACCTAAAATATACACATCTACTCTAAATGCACAATGATGCATGCTTTGCAATATTTATGATAGGAACATGCATAAATAGGCATTTTGACCTAAATGGATGTTTCTACATCATGGTGCCATCTCGATGACCCTCCACCAAGCCCTTAGCCTTTGAGGCAAAACGTAGGGTCTTTGCGAGCCATTGGATAATCATCCAATGGTCATAAGAGCGCTACGTCATTGCCACCCCGCACTCCATCAAGATGGCTCAATCGCTGAGGGTGGGCATGCACTAAACCAAAAACACAACACAAGCACACCCACTACGCGTTAGTCGAGTGCACTATCAAAAGCACCAAGTGAGCGATCGAAACGCACGACGTAGGGCAAGTTGAGGAGGTGACGAGGTACTAAAATTCGGCTGTGCGATTAAGAGGCAGTTGCGAGTGCACAACATGGACCGTTGATCGTCATGATGGAACGACTGAATATGAATGTGCACACGCTTGCGATGAGTAGGCAGGCAGTGGATCGAGCGGCTCTCGACATGCCACGTGTCGCAATCTAATAAAGGCATGCATTGGGAGCGTGATGGAGGAGCGCAGGCGTGTTTTTTTCATGCGATCTGAGATGTAGATCTTTAGATCGATGGCACTAAATCATTTACATGAATTGGGGATCTAAGAGACCTGTTTTGCCCCACTTTGGTTATAAAATGGACCCCAAACCCCCCATTTGATAGGCAATTCCAACCTCTGAGTTTCTCCCTCTCCTGACTCCTCATCCTCTCCTCTCTTCGACCTGCCAAGATGTCCACCAAGGTCGCCCTTGGCATGTGGCTACTACTTCTCTGCACCACTCTAAAGGCCACCATGTACCACACCTTGTTGCCCTTGTTCTAGTATAATAGATTGTTGTCTTTTCAATTCTTCTTGTAATTCTAGTTCTAGTTGCTTTTGTTCTAGTTGTTCTAATTTAGTTCTAGTTATTTTTCTTGTTAAGCATTCAACTATATGGAAAACTTGCCTGATTATTTGAGTAGAGTAGATTTGCTTCATATCTATCTTGCTTACTGTTCTAGTTAGATTAGATCATTATCAAATCAAGTCTCATTTCCTCTTCCCTAAGTTGGATCGGGACTAGGTTTCCATAAAATTATTGGTCATCGTGTTTTCGCACTGTACTACAATGAAAGCATTTCAAAAATGTGATTCCACAACTCGAGACTAGCTATAGTATTCGCTCCAAAAAGGTTTAGGGCTTGTCTGTTAGGTTCTTGAGTCATAATCTACACCAACCCCTCGACCATGAAACATCTCTAGGCAAAAAAGGATGCCAAGCCCTGGCTCATTAGATAGATTCTTTTACTTCAAGAATTAAATGTTGAAATCAAAGACAAAGCTGTGGCACAAAATGTAATGGCAGATCGTATGTTGAGAATCCTGACTGATTCTCCTTGTCCAGATATTCCGATTGCTGACAATTTTCCAGATGAGACTATCCTTTCAATCTCGGGTGTTCAAATCCCCTTGTTTGTGTGCATAGTCAATTATTTAGTTGTTCATCAAGTCTCCTAGTTCTGTACCAAGCAACTACGAGATAGACTTATATCCAAGGCCAAATTCTATTTTGGGATGATCCTTAGCTATATCGCATCGATAGCGACCAGATTATTCACCGATGTGTTTTAGGAAAGAAAATTCATAGCATACTTGAGTTTTGCCAAGCATTTGCATGTGGACATTTTTCCAAAAAGGAGATGACCATAGAGATACTGCAATCTAGATTGTATTGGCGGTCTTTGTTTATAGATGCCAAGGATTTCTTGAGGTCATGTTCCCGATGCCAAGCACTTGGGAGCATAGTAAAGAGAGATATGATGCCCCTAAACTTCCAATCGAAATCTTTGACATTTGTGGCATCGACTTCATGGGACCCTTCCTCCCTTCATTTCGATACCGGTATATTCTGGTTGCGGTTAATTACGTGTCCAAATGGATGGAGGCTATTGCCACCCGAACCAATGACCACAAGATGGTCATCGACTTTGTTAAGAAGAATATCCTTAGGCAGTTCGGGATCCTCAAAGCCATAATTAGTGATTGTGGCACTCACTCCACCAATGCCCAGTTCAGAAACTTATTGGCAAAATATGGGGTAAATCATCAGATTCCACACCTTACCACCCCTAGGCAAATAAATAAGATGAGGTCTCCAATCGGGAGATCAAGAATATCCTTCCGAAGATGGTTAGGCCTGATAGGAAAGACTGGACCCAAAAGCTTGATGTTGTTTTTTGGGCCTATTATACAATGTACAAGATGCCTATCAGCATCGCTCCATTTCTTCTGGTGTTTGGTAAGGCATGTCACTTACCTGTAGAAATTGAACACCATCCATTTTAGGTAATCAACAGATGCAATTTTGACCTAGACTTAACCAGGAAGACTAGGACACTCCAACTATCTGAGTTGGAGAAGCTTAGATATGATGCGTACAAAAATGCCATGATCTATAAGACAAGGTCTAAAGCTTTACATGATCAGTTCATCTACTGTAAAAGCTTTGAGGCAAACTAGAAGGGTTGGCTTTTCAACTCCTAACTTAAGCTCTTTCTCAGCAAGCTTATGTCCAAATGGAATGGTCCATTCATCATTGATTGGATATTTACAAATGGAGTTGTTGAGATTTCTGATGCAAAGATCACTAACTGATAGAATGAGAGTAGGGTTATTTAATTAGGTAAAATTAGCATCGAAATGTATATAGTTGAAGCGATTATCTACAAGCGATTTTAAACCACTTTATTGAAATTTATTAACCTGGACTAAATCAAACTTTAATGTAGTCACTTCTAAGGCCAGGCTCAAACTCAGGGAGGTGGTTTCGGATTAGTCTATTTCTATGCAATTCCTAGAAACACATCGATTCCTTTTGCTTATTATATTTTTTTGACTTCTAATTTAATATTTTTTTGGATAGTCAGGCTATTGAACATTTACGAATCGCTACGCTAATGTGTCCAATTTTGGAAAACCTGTCGTTGTAGTTCGAAAGTGAAGAATTCGTGTTCAACAAATAAAATTTATACTGAAATGAATTCCGGGTCGAACACAGGGAGGCTACGTTGATCTATATTCGCAATTATATTTTTTAGGATTTTTGATAAGCAAGGCGATATAATTAGAATGGAGTTATCAGACTAAAAGAAAGAGAGAGAGAGAGAAAGAGAACATGGATTCAATATTTCAACTAGTTATATAATCAAACTAAATAAAAATTGCACTAGAAAGCGGAAAATCAATTACACTATAAAGCAGGAAAATTCTACACTAGAAAAGCTGTAAATAAGAATGCGAGAGAGAAGTTATCCTCCTCGAGGATTGCTTGGACGACGAGCTGGATGGGATGATGTCTGGACGAAGGAGAACGAAGCAGGACGAAGGAGGACGAAGCAAAAGAACGGGAACGAAGCAGCACGCCGTCGTCGTCGTGGGATCCACTTCCGAAGGGGAACAAAAATTTAGACTTTATCTCGCAAAAAGCATCCCGGGTGTGGGACAAGCTTCTCTTGAGCTTTGGAGGGGTAGAGAGGAGAAGGAAGGGATGAAAATTTCGTATGGAGGGGGTCTCCTTTTATAGTTGCAAAGAGTGGGGGCAAAATGGACATTACAACTTCAAAACAATAAATGAGGGGTCTTTAGTGACGGATAAAACCGTCGCTAAAGCCCCCAACGTGGGTGTTGCTTCCGCACCCACGCGCGCCCGCTCAGCTGCCCGCGTGCACAACGCTTGCGAACGTTCATCGATTCTCAGCCGTCCGATCGCGAGATTTGACGGCTTAAGATGCGTCTCCGCCCGCTCGTTGTGCGCCTGTCTAGCACGTGCGATTGCGCGTTCACGCCGCGCGTTCAATCGCGCGTGAACGCTATCGGGTGCACGCGACCATCCAATCTCCATCTGATGCTCCACAGGCCTCAATTGCCCGCACCTTCTAGCCCCTCGCCGCAGCTCGAACCTGCACCCGCCGCTCGCGAAAGCGCGCTCGACTGCTGCGCTATGGGGGGCGGATGGTCGAGCAGACGCTTTTAGGCACGGTCGACCACAGCCATTGGATCGAGATCCAACAGCGGAGAGTGAGCGGGTGCAGGGCCTTTGTGGAATGCGTGCGGTCGTTTGGGCGGTCGAGATGGCACCACGTGTCGCCATCTTGGCCGTCCATCTTCTGGAAGTTGTAGATGGTGCCACGGATGTCGGATTGACTTGATTTTTGCGTCGTTGGGCTACGATCGTCGATCCAAATTCATCCGTGCGGCCAAATTTGTCATCTGAAGTGCATATTTTCACCATCCTGGCCCTTGATCTTTTAGGGTTCCCTGATCACTATCTGATGCTACGGATGTCTTATTTGGGCGATCTTGGAGTCGTTGAACTCCAATCGTCACCCTGATCACATCCATACGGTTGGATTTTTGATCCGAGGCCCTGATAAAATGTTTGCCCTGTCCAAGCACATAAAAGGAGACAATTAACCTCCATTTTGTTCAAACTACTCTAAATGCAAGATGATGCATGTTATGCAATATTTATATAATGAAATGCATTCCTATGCTTAAGAACATGCATAAATAGACATTTTAAGTAGTGTAAATGTGTTTACATCATACCCCCATGCCTATCTTTTGCTAGTCCCTAGCAAAAACTATATGCTATTTATAAAAGAATTAGGTTTGATTATTTGGACCAAAGTTATTTTCAATCATTAAGAAATTGTCTACTTAGGAACTGATCTTTCAAAGACATAACAGTGCCTGGGTATCAGCCAAAATGGAGACCGCCTCAAGCCCTCGCCTTATTCAAAGAAAATTTTCTTTTTCTCTTTTTACTATTTTCTGATTTTTTTGGATTTTCAAATTTTAGGGTTTAAGAGTGGCTTTCTACAGCCATTCAACTCACCCAAGATTTGATGAGAACCCTAAGTTTTAAGCATCTTATTGTGATTGTGATAGACTCGTTGACCGGCAATTAAAATGGATTTCAGATTTCTACGCCTCTAGGTGACCTCAAAAAGAATTCTGCCTAAAGGTGTATCTTTACAACCGGTAGCTTTCTCCTACTTTTATTTATTTTTTATTACGGGGTCAACACAAGGGTGAATCCAGCGTATATCTCCCCAGTTTATTCTACTTCTCCACTTCTTCCTAAGTGTTTTGGGATTTTTTAGTGCATTTTCTGAGCTGGGCTCTGGACAACCGGTCGATGAGCTGTTACCACCGACAACTTGCTAGACATACTCGTGCGACGAAGTGTGGCTTATTTCTTTTTTTTTTTCCTTTTCTTTGTGATTTTTTTTTTCAGAAAAAAGAGAAAGTTCCAGTGACTGGGCTCTGGACAACCTACCTATGGGCTGTTACCCACCGACAACTTGCCAGCCATATCACCCTAGAAGGTTCATTAGCTACCCAAATTCTGTTAGAATTGCCGAACAATGAGTCAGTGCAAAGAAAGTGTGTAGATGCTTAAAACTCAAAAATTCCCTCAAGTCAGAGGGTGGGTTGATAAGTCGTGTACTTATCACCCAAACTTATTTATTCCAATTATAATAGAATTAAGATGGCGAGGACTCAAAGACAAATCCACATTTTAGTGGATACACAGGGTAATTAAGTCCAAAGACCTGAAGGGTCTTTATGTTCAGATCCTAATGTAAAATTTCTTAGGATTGAAAAGTCCTAATGTCCAACTAATCCTTCCTAATTTTTTTTTATTTAAAAAAAAAAAAGAAGAGAAAAACAATTTGTATAGATTTCACAAAGCTGACCCAAATAATTAAAAAATGAATCCACCCCCCAATGCCTAGCTGATGCAATGTCCTCATTGAAAAAGAGACATGAATGAAAGGGTAGAATATGAAAGATATCACCTGGATATGAAGCTCATATCAGCCTTGTGTCATATGTCCAACTGCGGAGTTTAATGCCGTCAGCTAGGCGAAGTCTAGCCAAAGAAGTCACAGAATGGCTAGAGCAACAGAGTTTGAGACGGGTTCTGGAAGATTACGGTCAACAACAGGCTTCAAACGTTGACCGTTGACTTTAAAGGTGTTACCCGTCTTTAGGTCAAAAATCTAAATGGCACCATTTCAAAAAATTTGATCAATTATGAATGGGCCATTCCATTTAGATCTAAGTTTGCCAGGAAAGAGCTTAAGTTTAGAATCGAATAACTAGACCTTTTGGTTTGGCTCAAAGCTCTTGCGGGAAATCAATTGATCATGTAGAGCTTTGGTCCGAGCCTTGTAGATCTTAGCATTCTCATAAGCATCATTTCTAAGCTCCTCCAACTCAGATAGTTGGAGTTTCCTGGTCTTCCTAGCTAGATTCAAATCTAAATTGCATTGTTTGATTGCCCAGAATGTCCTGTGTTCAATCTCTACTGGTAGATGGCACGCCTTTCCATACACCAAATGGAATGGAGACATGCCGATGGGCATTTTATATGCCGTACGGTAGGCCCAAAGAGCGTCCTCAAGCTTTTGAGTCCAATCCTTGTGATCAGGCCTAACCGATTTTTGCAGAATGTTCTTGATCTCTCGATTGGAGATCTCGGCTTGTCCATTCATCTGGGGATGCTAAGGTGTGGAAATACGATGATTAACCCCATATTTGGCTAATAAATTTTGGAATTGGGCATTAGTAAAATGAGTGCCACCATCACTGATGATAGCCCTCGGAATCCCAAACCTACTGAAGACATTATTCTTGACAAAATTAATGACCACCTTATGGTCATTGATTCGGGTGGGAATAACCTCAATCCATTTGGACACATAATCAACAGCAATAAGAATGCACTGATTTCCAAATGAAGGGATAAAGGGTCCCATGAAATCGATGCCCCAAACATCGAAAATTTCTACAGGAAGAATATCGTTTAGGGGCATCATGTCTCTCTTAGTTATGTTCCCAAGTGAGTGACATCGAGAACATGACCTTGAGAAGTCCTGGGCATCCTTAAATAAAGATGGCCAAAAGAAGCCAGATTGCAAGATTTTTGCAGCCGTCTTTCTCCCAGAGAAATGTCCACCACACCTAGATGCATGGCGGAACTCTAGTATACTGTTGAATTCATTCTCCGGTATGCATCGTTGAATAATCTGATCAGAGCCGATGCGATACAGTTCAGGGTCCTCCCAAAAGTAGTATTTAGCCTCAGATTTGAGTCTATCCCGTTGTTGCTTGGTCCAATCCTGGGGGATTTGACCAACGGACAAATAGTTAACAATGTCAACAAACCATGGGGTGTGGACACCTAAAACTGTAAGAATGGTTTCGTCCGGAAAAGTGTCAGCAATTGGAATGTCCGGACAAGAAGAATCACCTAGGAGTCTCGACAAATGATCTGCCACAACATTTTGTACCCCAATTTTATCCTTAATTTCAAGATCAAATTCTTGAAGAAGAAGAATCCAACGAATAAGCCGGGATTTAGCATCCTTTTTAGCCAAGAGATGTCTCAAGGCTGAGCTGTTGGTATAAACGACAACATGAGACCCTAAGAGATAAGGCCTGAATTTTTCCAAAGCAAATACTAAAGCAAGTAATTCCTTCTCAGTAACAGTGTAATTCCTCTGGGCTTCATCCAGAGTTTTACAAGCATAGTAAATGATAGTGTGTTTTGGATCAATTTTCTGACCCAGGACAGCCCCGACCGCATAATCAGAAGCGTCGGTCATGATCTCAAAAGAGGCTGTCCAAATTGGTGGTCGCAAATTTGGAGCACTTGTGACTGCCATTTTCAGAGAATCAAATGCCTTTTGGCATGATTCGTCAAAAACAAATGGCGTTTCTTTGGCAAGAAGATTGCTCAATGGACGAGCAACCTTCGAAAAATCCTTGATGAATCTTCGATAAAATCCCACAAGGCCAAGAAATGATTTGATTTGTTTAACAGATGTGGGAGGAGGAAGTTTAGCGATAGCATCAATCTTAGCTTTGTCCACTTCAATTCCCCGTTCAGAGATCACATGATCCAAAACGATGCCCTCTTGGGTCATGAAATGACTCTTTTCCCAGCTAAGGACCAGTCATGTCTTGATACATCGCTTAAGAATCATTTCTAAATTAGCCAAACAAGAGTTAGATGATTCTTCGAAAATAGAGAAATCATCCATGAAGACTTCCATAAACTCTCCTACCATGTCGGAGAATATAGCTAGCATACACCTTTGAAAAGTCGCAGGTGCATTGCATAACCTGAAAGGCATCCTACGAAAAGCAAAGGTTCCGTAGGGACTGGTGAAAGTAGTTTTTTCCTGATCCTCGGGATGGATAGGAACTTGGTTGTATCCCGAGTAGCCATCAAGAAAACAGAAGTACTTCTGCCCGACTAATTTTTCCAGGATTTGATCAATGAAGGGCAGGGGAAAATGATCCTTTTTAGTGGCTGTGTTCAGCTTCCTGTAATCAATACAAACTCTCCAAGAGGAAGCTAAACGAGTTGTGACAGATTCTCCTCTCTCATTAGTCACAACAGTAATCCTGACTTTCTTTGGAACAATCTGAACGGGACTTACGCAGGGACTGTCAGAGATTGGATAAATAATTCCTACATCGAGCCACTTGATGATTTCCTTTTTTACCACTTCTCGCATATTTGGATTCGATCTCCTCTGCATCTGGCGAGAAGGGCGGGATCCATCTTCCAAAAATATTCTATGATTACAGTAAGATAGCTCGATCGCCCTGAGGTCATGAATGGTCCAACCAATTGCCTCCTTATTTTCCTTTAGGACCTTAATCAATTTAATTTCTTGCTCCTTTGTCAATTTAGCACTAATAATCACAGGGAGCATATTCTGAGGTCCTAAAAATTGATATTTTAAATTCTTGGGCAATGGTTTCAATTCAAGCTAGGGTGGGGTGATGATTGATGGTAGAGTAGATGCTGAAGATTCAACAGGAGGAAGAGGTTTTGAGTGAACAAAATCAGTAACCTCCTCCAAAGATGTCAGGTCAGAGGGTTGCAGGTCAAATTCATCAACCAAAGAGGAACTTTCAATTGAAGAAACTGTCAAACAAGTTTCAATATTAACATTATCCTCATCAAGTTCCTCAATAAATCCACAATCCTCAAATTTGTTGATCTCCTTAAGAATATCCAATTTCATTCGTTGGTCCCCAAAGTCGATTTCCATGCTACCGTTTTCACAATTAATGTTGGCCTTTGCGGTAGCCAGGAACAGATGCCCCAGAATGATGGGCGTGTTCCTCAGATTATCTGGTACATCCATGTCAAGGACAAGGAAATCTAAAAGAAAATAGAAATCCTTGACCTTAACTATAACATCCTCAATAACGCCTCGCGGGTTTGTGACCGAACAGTCTGCTAACTGTAGTGTTACTGAAGTTGGCCGAAGTTCACCTAACCCAAACTTCTCATAAAAAGAAGTCGGAATTAGGTTAATGGATGCACCGACATCCAAAAGTGCTCTATCAAATGTGTAATCTCCGAAAACGCAAGAAATCAAAGGAGCACTAGGATCTCTTTTTCTGAGGGAGGTAGTGCAGGATAACAGAACTAGCCTGCTCGGAGAGTACCACCTTCCTTGAAACAGATTCTCTCGACTTACGCTTTTTTGTACATAATTCCTTTAAAAATCTTGCGTAAGCCGGTATGTGCTTGATAGCATCAAGGAGAGGGATATTGATCTCAACATTCTTAAATAAATTCAGAAGCTCCTCATTGCTATCAACAAACTTCTTCTTCTTTGCTTTGGTTAAGGCTTCAGGAAAAGGAACATGAGTCAGATCTTTGGAATCAGGTTCCTGAGCCTTGATTTCACCTCTAGAATTCTCCTTTCTCTCCTCAGATTCTTCAGGATTTAAAAGATCAGAATAGTGTGGTTGTGGATCCTGAGTCTTCTTACCACTCCTTAAAGTTACAGAATTTGCAGAAGCGTAAGAATTTGGATCTTGGGGAGGATTAGGAAAGATTGGAGGGGCTTGATTGACCATGAATTGTTGATTTGCAGAAGAAGAAGACAAGGAACCCTGCTCAACCACCTGAGGATGTGCGTGCAGTTCCCTCTGATTTCCGTACCCTTGGGCTTGATTGCCCGAATTCATAATGTTTCGTGGGTTGGGTATGGGTTGGGATGGTAGAGATCCGGGTTGACGAGAGTTTGCAATGAGCCAGGATTGCAAGTTGTCCAGCGAGTTTTTCATTTGCTGCATGAGCTGAAGCATAGATCCTTGCATCTCTACCATTTGATGGTTCAAATCAGCCTACCCTGCGAGTTGATGGGCATTCCAAGCTGGCTGATTGACTTGATTTGGAGGCAATTGAGTATATACTTGACCCTGACCCATTGGTCGTTGCGGAGCATAGTTGCCGGGTCGAAATTGGGTTTGTTGCCCTGGATTTTTCCAAGAGAAGTTAGGGTGGTTTCTCCAACTTGGATTATAGGTATTCGAGTAGGGGTTGGATCTAACATTCTCTTGTACAGCACAGACATCCTCATAGGGTGAGGACGGAGAGAAAGAAAGGGAAGGATCAGAAAAACTAGGATTAAAGGCCCCAGTTGGGAACCCATGGGGTTCCGAAAAATGCTGACTCATAGGTTGAGTCACATCGAGTTGATTCACGAACTCCCGTCCAGAAGGAGCTCGTGAGGAATGGAATCCTGAATTTTGGGATTGAGTGGATTGAGAGTTGTTCATAGAATTGCCAGCCATCCACTCTTCCATTCTTTTAGCAACCAAGTCCACATTATCAAGTTTATTACAAATTAATTCCATATCAAATGAATGAGAGTCATTGACTTCATTGACATTTGATCTGGGTTGTTGGGACCGGTTAAAAGTATCCATGGAGGCATGATTAATTGAATTCTCACTCATTTCCTCAAATAAATCATGTTCACTATCTGCATCTTTATTGAGGAAACTGCCTCCGCAAGAAGCATCCACATGGTTTCTGAGTTGCTCAGTCAACCCATGATAGAAAATCTGCACGAGTTGCCATTTCGTCACCTCGTGGTGTGGACACCTCCGCAATAAGTCCTGGAATCGCTCCCAGGCCACATGAAACTGCTCCCCCGGCCACTGGGTAAGGGTAGTGATTGCCCATCTCAAAGCATTGGTACGACCAACTGGGAAGAATTTCTTCAGAAAGATCGATTTCAACTCATTCCAAGTTGTAATTGGTCTTCCTATTGTCCTATACCAATGCGCAGCCTTATACCTAAGAGAGTGGGGGAAGAGCCTCATGATCATTTGCTCCTCGTTTACGTTTCGAGACTTGGTGGTCTGGACCAAAGTGGTCAAGTCCTCCAAGTGCTGAAACGGATCTTCGGAGCCAAGCCCATGATAATGTTTAATCAGGCTTAACACCTGGGGCTTGATTTCTATGTCACCGGTTGGAATCTGGACACCGGGACGTTCCCCGTAATTTGAAGGATCATAAAAATCCTTCAAGGGCTGAGCGCCCTGCATTCTCTAGAACCATTCCTGCATTCTTTGCAATTCTTCTAGTTGCCTTCGAAATTCTTCCTGTGGATTTCCAAGCAGAGGAGGCTATTGTTCGGCCATGGGATAAAATTGACCAAAATCTAACTTGCGCCTCCTAGAATGTTCTAATGGTCCTTCCAATCGGGGATTCAATGACCGTCTTCCTTGCATAAAATAGGAGAAGGTCGGAAGGACTGGGGATAGGGACCCTGCAGCACAACAAAACAAGGCTATCCTTAAGTGGGGTAGCCTAAGGATCTACTGACTCCCAAAACCAGCCTTAAGATTGTAAGTGATTTACTCTACTTACGTCTGTTTAATCCAACCAGTTAGAAGGAGGGACTGTGGAGAAGGTTCTTCCTTTGGCTTTCGCCTCCGGTTCCAAGTGTGCCCCCCAGCCGCGGTCGTTTGATGCTACTCCCCTAGCTAGACATCAGATTAATTGGTACAAGTAGGTTAATCAAAAACAATCTCAGACTAAGCCCTGAAGAGCGAATCAAACCTTAAGGCCAACGTCTACTCAATTTTATGAAGGCTTGGGATTGTGGTGCTTATGGAATGTGATGGGCCCTTAGAATGGGCTGTGCCCTTAATGATTGATTGAGATTTGTGTAAGTGCGTGCACAACCAGGGTTTTCAAGCAAGATTATTTATAATGCGTGAATTTTAATGTTCAAATCTTGCTTAAGTAGCTTTTAGGGTTTCAAATTAGGTGAATTGCAAACAAGTTTCTAGGCAAACCAAGTTGTAAAACACGGGTGAAGATTGTTTTCCTTTAAGATCAGAAAGAAAGTGGAGTGCTTGGAATATACCTAGATTGAAAACCCTAAGGAGGAGCTACTTGATGAGTTGGTTTTAAATAAAGTGGTGCGGCCTAAACAACTCAAACAATTGGCCATAATTGCACCACTAAGTTAGGCACTCAAAGATGGTTAACCTAGAATGATTTCTACTTTCTTATGTGTTGCTTTGTGTGTACCGGTTCCATAGATCAGAATCCGGTTGAGTAGAAAACAAATCAAGTTGGTCAAGTGCCGTGAATGTGGGTGTGTGTTCTGTGTTTGTTGGAAATTACCCCACAAGATTATCTTTTTGTTATTTTTTATGAATGGGGGTGGAATGAATGTGAGTGGAAATCCAAACAACCAAACTATTCTTAGGATTTATGCAAACACCTAGGTTAATTGGGATTTGGATTTAATGTGGTGAATGAAATCTATGGAGTGGGTAAGAATAGGGGAGCACTTACAGGTGTCTTCAATTGCACTTTACTCTAGTCTATCGCTTGTTGATTCCTTGATGGAGGTCTCTGCAAAATAATAGACACAAGAGAAAGCTAGTTAGAAAACAACATAAAGTGCAAGAAATGCGAAGAAAAGATAGGAAATCGTTGCCTCCCCGGCAACGGCGCCAAAATGTTTAACGTTTACGAATCGCTACGCTAAGATGTCCTGTTTTGGAAAACCTGTCATTGTAGCTCAAAAGCAAGAATTCGTGTTCAACAAATAAAATTTATATCGGAATGAATTCCGAGTTGAACACAGGGAGGCTACGTTGATCTATATTCGCAATTATATTTTTTAGAATTTTTGATAAGCAAGGCGATATAAATACAATGGAGCTATCAGACTAAAAGAAAGAGAGAGAGAGAGAAAAAGAGAGAGAAAGAGAACATGCATTAAATATTTCAACTGTTTATATAATCAAACTAAATAAAAGTTACACTAGAAAGAGAAAAATCAATTACACTATAAAGCAGGAAAATTCTACACTAGAAAAGCTGTAAATAAGAATGAGAGAGGGAAGTTATCCTCCTTAACGATTGCTTGGAGGACGAGCCGGACGGGACGATGTCTGGACAAAGGAGAATGAAGCAGGACGAAGGAGGACGAAGTAGAAGAACGGGAACAAAGCAGCACGCCATCGTCATCGCGGGATCCACTTCCGAAGGGGAACGAAAATTTAGACTTTATCTGGCGAAAAGCATCCTGGGTGTGTGACAAGCTTCTCTTGAGCTTTGGAGGGGTAGAGAGGAGAAGGAAGGGATGAAAATTTCGTATGGAGGGGGTCTCCTTTTATAATTGCAAGGAGTGGGGGCAAAATGGACAATACAACTTCAAAACAATAAATGAGGGGTCTTTACTGATGGATAAAACCGTCGCTAAAGCCCCCAACATGGGCGTTGCTTCCACGCCCACGTGCGCCCGCTCAGCTGCCCGCGCGCGCAACGCTTGCGCACGTTCGTCGATTCTCAGCCATCCGATCGCGAGATCTGACGGCTTAAGATGCGTCTCCGCCCGCTCGTTGTGCGCCTGCCTGGCGCGTGCGATCGCACGTTCATGCCACGTGTTCAATCTCGCGTGAATGCTATCGGGCGTGCGCGATCGTCCGATCTCCATCTGACACTCCAGGCGCCTCAGTTGCCTGCGCCTTCCAGCCCCTTGCCGCGGCTCGAACCCGCGCCTGCCGCTCGCGAAAGCGCGCTCGATCGCTGCGCTATGCGGCGTGGATGGTCGAGTGGACGCTTTTAGGCGTGGTCGACCACAGCCGTTGGATCAAGATCCAACAGCAGAGAGCGAGTGGGTGCGAGGCCTTTGTGGAATGCGTGCGGCCGTTTGGGTGGTCGAGATGGCGCCACGTGGCACCATCTTGGCCATCCATCTTCTAGAAGTTGTAGATGGTGCCACAGATGTCGGATTGACTTGATTTTTGCGTCGTTGGGCTGCAATCGTCGATCTGAATTCATCCGTGCAGTCGGATTTGTCATCTGAAGTGTGGATTTTCACCATCCTGGCCCTTGATCTTCTAGGGTTCCCCGGTCACTATCTAATGCTACGGATGTCTGATTAGGGCAATCTTGGAGTCGTTGAACTCCAATCGTCACCCTGATCACAACCATATGGTTGGATTTTTGATTCGAGGTCCTGATAAAATGTTTGCCCTGTCCAAGCACATAAAAGGAGACAATTAACCTCCATTTTATTCAAACTACTCTAAATTCAAGATGATGCTTGTTATGCAATATTTATATCATGAAATGCATTCCTATTGTTACGAACATGCATAAAAAGACATTTTAAGTAGTGTAAATGTGTTTACATCACCCTCAAAAAGGTTCTTGGATACATGCCAAAATCAACTCGAAAATTTTCTTGCCACATGTGAGAGTGTACCTGCATTTCATGAGTTATCTTTTCTATTTTATTTTATTTTTTAGTCTTTTCAAGATTAACAAAATAAAAGTCAATATAAAATGAAGGAAATGTTGAAAGAAAATGCTAAAACGAAATGAATGTAAGCACTTAGCTTATTTATATGTATTTATATAAATATGTATAAGATATATAGATATCTATTTATATATATACATATTCAAGCCGTAAATTGCGTTAAAAGAATGATTAGTTGTAGTATGTGCGAAACACGTTGAAGCAAATAAAATTTTACAAGATGTGAGTCCCAGTCAAACTCAAGAAGGCAGAAAATGATTTGACTATAGCACTGATTTTGATCTAAATACTAATTACTAATCACAATATATATATAAAGTGAATCAAGTAGTTGATTGATAATGAGTTTGTAATTAGACCTAATTGGCTATAACATATAATGCTAGAATTAAAATAACTATCCAATCTAATGGAATAAGGGCACCACGGGTAGCCCATGGTGGCCTTTTGGAGAGGTCAGGGAGGTCAGCAGTGGTGCACCAAGGTGGCTTGATGGATGCTTCAAAGGAAGTGGGAGAAAGCCAGAGAAGCTTGAAGGTGTAGAGAGATGGAAAAAAAGATATAGAGGAGAGTATGCCTCATATGGGGGCCCCTGGGGTCCTTTTTATAGCTTCATAGAGGGTCAATACAGGTATTTGTCCCTTCAAACAATGCAATAACTTTAGATCAATCAGATCCGTTGATCGGAAGATCAAAGGATCAGATCACACTTCAAAAGGCCTTCTAAACCACCTTAAATGTGTGGATGCGCTTTGGAGATGCCACATTGTGCACAGGTGGCCCTTGATCTGCAATCGCATGGCTGTTTCTCATTTCACGCCCACACCTCAACTGCAAGCGCTTAAATCATGCGCAATCTATGTGAGTGCACGCTTATCGCTCCCAGTTGTTTTATCGCGAGATCAGACAACGTAAGCTCTTCGCCTGCACCACCTTGAATTTCAAATGGCCACGCATGCATTTGGTTGTGCGTCATCACATGCATGGCCATCCAATGCTCCACAACGCACCGTGCATTCACCTCATTGCCGCTTGATGGAGATCTGACACTCCAATTCCGCTTGCACTCGCTGCCACCTTCAATTCATGCGGATTGCGCCTCAAACGCTCACCACTTGATCTTGCACCAGCGCGTGAACCAACGCACTACACTTGCGCTTTGTTGCAGTTTCCATTTCTTGTGCGGCTGCCCTTATCCCTTGGATGGAGATCCAACGGCTAAGGATGATCGTCCTTAACTGAGTGCTAGGGTGCGACGACATGGTGCCTTTGTGGTCGTTGGATGACGATCTAATGGCCCGCAAGGCATGAGAGAGTTCTTCTTCAGAGGTTTGGAGGTGATGTTGGGCAGTTGCGATGGTGCCACGTGGCACCATCATGGTCATCCATCTTCTTTACTTTATAGACGGAGTTGTAGGTCTCTGATAGAAATGATTTTTGTGCTGTTAGGCTGCGATCATTCATTCGGATCCATCCATTCGATTGGCTTTGACATTTGAGGTTAGGAGTTTCACCTATTTGCCTCTTGGCCCTTGCTCTTCTATGGACTCCATAGGATGCTATGGGATTCTTATTTATGCAATCTCAGAGTTGTTGGACTCCCATCGTCATTTTGACTAGATCTATATGGTTGGATCAGTCATCCACAACCCCTAATTACCAATGATTGCTAATACCTCTCAATTTGAACATAATATGACATTATTATTTAAAAACTAATAAATCAACTACGATGCAAAGTATGATGCGTATGTATACAGAATGCCAAAGTTAATCTAGGATCTAACTTAGTTCAGGTATATTAGGATCTATGATTGCTGCACAATCATACCCTCATTCCTAAATCTTGCTAGTTCCTATCAAGTGCAAGACTAAATGCATTCTATAAAGAGTTTGACTTGAGATTTATTTCCTTTTGTCTTCATCTAGAAATTTACAATCTAAATAGTCATGAAAGTAAAGTATTGTAAACTATGCAACGGATCCAAGCAAAAATTCGATACACATTTAAAGCTTGTGCTTGACCCATAGCAAAATTCTATTGGGATAGGCAACCACTTCTCTCGAGGACATAGAATATCCTCTAGTTTCTAACCCTGGCTTTTTGGCTTAGGTAGAAGATATCTGAGTTAAATGGATTTATATTTGGTAGCTCCCTCTCCTCCAGTGCTACATAGAAACTAGTATTTCAGAATCTAGATTTCCTGATTATCAAATAAATTCAACTTAGAGAGAGGCCAGAAAACTATGCTCCCTTTAGTCCTTTTACTCATTCTTTTCTCTCATTTTCCTTTCTTTTTCTTTTCTTTTTCATCTTGAGCTCACATCTCACTAGATTCATAAATATGTTTGGTGGTCTCTTATGGCATTACACTTCAATTAGATTCTAATAACCCTATAACTAAATCAGAATCCCTCAGCCCGTATTTAGGTGGTCAGAAATATAGGAAAAGTAGGCCAAGGCTGTATTTGGTGGATCAGGAAGATGATAGGTGTTGTTGCCTCAATGTACTTGACTCAGCTAAAAGATAACTCACACTTCTGAACATGGCAAGATTTTTTTTTATATATACCTTTTGTCTCTCTTTATTTTTCTTTTTTGTTTTCTCTCTTTTTTTCTTTTTTTTTCTATCTATCTTTTGAAGCCATATTTACAAACACAACACAACATAGAATACATACTTTTATTCATGAGTTATTACTTGGGATTGGGGATGTTCAAGAGGATATCGAGTGGCTTTGGTGGAAGTGCCTATTCTCGACACCGGGAAGGGAATGAATAGGACAATGCATTTTCGACCGTTACATTAGTACCCTTCTTCAACCTAGGATTCTATAAAGGATAGTCATGACCGGCCACCTTAGTCTTAGTTTTATCAGAACCTACTCTTTGTGTATTTGCCTTATTTGGTAGCTCTCACAAGGATTATCACAAAAATTTGAACACAAGAATCGAGAGCAAAAATTGTGCCTAACTCTAAGTATCATTATCCAATTATCCAAAAATTAAGATTCCTCACACAAGTCTTAGAGCACTAGTAGACACTCTACTTTCATCTTACAGTTATTTGGTGGATTTATTAGAAGGTTGTTTGGCTGACTCCTTGATTACTGTCCAAAGGTTCATGAGAAGAAGCAATGCTTCTTCTTGACAATCTAGAGATGTCTATCGGTTTTCATAGTGGATCCATTGTAAATTCTATGTGCAAGTGTGAAAGTGTACTGGATTCTAATTTCAAGAATCAATTAAAGAATAAATCCCTAATAAAAACACTTGAGAAAAAGATCTATTTTGTAAGGTGTTGGTAAAAAATTTTTAGTTTATATGTACTACCCCCTCCTGTCGAAGTTCTTGCATGTCCTTATGCATGAATAAGAGAAAATGAAATAAGATTGGGAGTAACTGGGTAGAAATCACCTAGAGCTACTCCTGATTTGTTATTCAGCAGATGCCAATGCTACAATGGTAATCATAGTATGCATAATATGCCAGAATGAAATATGTTATGTAACAAGGATATGTATATATGTATAAGTGCTGAGTTTAACGCCTCCAGCTGGGAAAACATTATTTACACGTCCCCGAGAAGATGTATTGTTTCATCAATAGGAGGAGGTTCCTAGGCCAACAATGGCTTCAGGCGCTGGCCATTTACCGTAAAAACCTACTTGGATTTTAGGTCCATAATATGGACCACCCCAGTAGAATACTGGTGGACCACCAGATATAGCCCAGTCCACTTGGACTTGAGTTTTCCTGCAAAGAATTTAAGTTCGGAATCAAATAACCAGATGTGCTAGTTAGGCGTGAATTCGTTCCTTCAAATGTGTCAGCCATGGAAAGCCTTCATCTTACCTTTGTATATCTTTGCATTCTTGTAAGCTTCCTGCCGAATCTCTTCTAACTTGCTAAGCTAGAGCTTCCTTTCATATCCTCCTTCATCAAGGTTAAAGTTACACTTCTGCACTGCCCAAAAGGCACGGTGCTCTAGTTCTACAGGAAGGTGACTGGCCTTTCCATACACCATGAGGTATGGTGACATTCCGAGAGGGGCCTTGTATGCAATCTGATATGCCCAAAGTGCATCGATCAATCTATCATACCAATCCCTTCTACCAGATCTTACCGTCTTTTGAAGAGTAAGCTTGATTTGACGGTTAAATACTTCAGCCTGCCGACTGGTCTATGGATGATATGGGTAGCAATGTGATGATGTACCCTGCATTTCTTCAATAGAGATATACAATGAGAATGGATGATGTGGCTACCTCTGTCGCTAACAAGAGTGCAGGGGATTCCAAATCTTGTGAAAGTAAATTCCTGGATGAAGGATAAAATGGTCATATGATCAGCCCGTCTTGTTGCGATAGCTTCAACCCACTTTGAGACAAAGTCAACTGCAAGGAGTTTGTACTTGAAGCCATGCGAGTTTGGGAAAGGGCCCATAAAGTCGATGCCACAAATGTTGAAGACTTTTACGACCAAAATATGTTGTAGAGGCATCATGGCTCCTCGAGTCATAGAACCAACATGTGTGTCGCTAAAAATGGTTGTCCAGAAGAATCCAGATTGCAGAAACCTTACAGCGATTTTTCGGCTTGAGGAATGGCCCCCATAGGCATCATTGTGGTAGAAGGATAACACACTTGAGATTTCTGAGTCTGGGATGCATCTTCTGATGATCTGATCAGTTCTAACGCAAAAGAGTATTGGATCATCCCAGAAATAAAACTTAGCCTCTAAAATAAACATGAGTATTTGATCCTTGGATAATCCTGTAGGTAGCTGGCCTGCAATGAGATAGTTTGCAATATCAACGTACCAAGGAAACTTAACAGAGTTGATAGCCAATAGAAACTCCTCTGGGAATTGATTAGAGATTGGTGGGGAGTATGGTATGTGTTCTAGGTCTAGCCGAGACAAGTGATCCACCACAACTTTATAAGCTCTGGCTTTATCATGGATCTCGACATCAAACTCCTGCAAAAGAAAGATCCATTTAATAAGTCGGGGATTGGCATCCTTCTTTGCCAGCAAATGCTGGAGGGTGGAATGGTTAGTGAAAATAATCACTTTTGACCCGAGTAGGTATGGTCTAAACTTCTCCAACCCAAATACTACGTCTAGCAGTTCTTTCTCAATAACCGTATAGTTACGCTGAGCCTTATTCAACATCTTGCTAGCATAGTATATTACGAATGGATGACTCTTTTGACGTTTGCCTAAAATGGTTCTGACAGTGATGTCTGAGGCGTCACACATCATCTCGAAGTCGAGAGACCAGTCGGGTGGTTGGAAAATAGGTGCATTCAAAATAGTGCTTCGTAAGGTCTTGAAAGCACCGAGACACAAGGAATCAAAGTTAAAGGGGATGTCAAGTACCAATAGATTTGTCAACAAATGAGCAATTTTTGAGAAGTCTCAAATGAATCTCCAGTATAATCTGACATGACCTATGAATGATTTGATTTATTTACTGAGCATGGCGGAGGTAATTAAGAAATGATTACGGATTTAGCTTGGTGGACTTCGAGACCATTAGAGGAGATCGTATGACCTAGTACAATGCCATCCCTTACAATGAAATGGCTTTTATCCCATGTAAGTACTAGGTTAACGTCTATGCACCTCCTCAGGATCTTTGTGAGGTTAAGAAGACAAGAAAAGAAGTCATCTCCAAAAATGGAGAAGTCATCCATAAATACTTCTACATAGTCCTCGATCATATCGGAGAAGTTGACCATCATGTAACGCTGAAATGTTCTGGTGCATTACAAAGGCCAAAGGGCACCTTCTTAAAGGTAAATGTTCAGAAGGGACACGTAAAAGTTGTCTTGTCTTCATCTTCCGACTTGATTCCAACTTGGTTATACCTATAGTATCAATCCAAAAAGTAGAAGAAACTACACCCGACTAACCTTTCTAAAATCTGATCAACAAAAGGTAATGGAAAGTGACCCCTATTGGTAGCCGTGTTCAGTTTCCTTTAATCAATGCAGACCCGCCATGAAGTAATGGTGCGGGTCGGGATGGACTCACCTGTTTGATTCTTGATTATGATGAGTCTTGCCTTTTTGGTCCCAATCTAAATAGGGCTGACCCACTGGTTGTCAGAAGTTGGATAAATATTGTCGGCATCCAGCCATTTGATTATCTCCTTCCTGACAACCTCCAACATATTTGGGTTCTAGCACCTCTAAGGTTGTCTCATTGGTTTCACCCCTTCATTTGTGTAGATATGATGAGTGCAATATGAGGGGTGAATCCCATGGAGATTAACAATGCTCATTCAATAGCAACCCTATTTGCTTGCCGTACAGAGATCAGTTGATGTTCTTACTCCAGGGTCAAGTGAGCATTGATGATCACAATGTATGTCTCACTTTCGCCCAGAAACACATATTTGAGTGAATAAGGTAAGGGCATTAACTCAATTATCAGTGCATCGAGAGCAAATTCGTATGTGGGAGGAGAGGAATTAAAAAGTCAAATTTACTGGACATTTATTTGGCTTAAGTACATATGGAAAACATTTCCTTATAGTTTAATGACCTAAGCAAAGAAGTAATTAATCTTAGCTTATGAATATTTTTCTGTCTTCTTTGCATTCTAATACATACATTTACACTTATTTGATATGTGCATGCAGGAAATAAAAGTGTAATAGGTGGCTCGACAAAATTACTATTTGATGGACATGCCCATAATTGTCTGCCAGCATTCAAATCTAGCAGTTGTGCATGCGAAGGGCGAGGTGGTGGTTGTGGATCTGGAGAGGGATAAGAGCTACGGGACTTCCCTGGATGGGGGTGACCTCCAACCGCGCCACGGTGGACCCTGCACTGTGGCACTCTTACAGTAGCCAGACCGTGCACGTGCCGTCTCACTGCTCTCACCGCAGCCAGACCGTGTGTGAGGCAACTGCTCCTCGGACAACAGCCCTACCACGTGCACCCTCCCAGCATGCACGTGCATCGACCCGATGATAGCTTGTGCACGCGCTCCCTCAAGGCGCACAAGCCGTGTGCCCTTGTGCATGCACATCCAGCCAGCGGTCGGCTACTTCGTCTTCTTGTCTACTTCAACTCCCCTGTTGCTGCAGGAGACCCAAACTTGCAGCCACCTACCCACTGACGGCCATGCCTCTCGCTAGCCACACCCGCACACAGCTATGGCCTCGCGCGAAGCAGCAGCTCCACGCACAGCTGCATCCTTGTGCGCGCTCAACACCTCCACGCGTAATAACCACCCGTGTGTGGCAACAGTCCCTACCGGCCCTCTTTGTAGCTACCTGCAATCTGACCAGCTGCCACCGACCATGTTCCTCCTCATCGCCATCGACTACGAGCTCCTCTCCTCTAGTGGAACTCCTCCACCCACGCAAGCTGCCGGTGATGCCTCCTCCAATGTGTGGTGAAGAGAGGGGAAATTTCCCCTATTATTGCACCTATTAAAGTTTACATTTGCATGCCATTGGAAGTTGTGGGATTTTGATTATTTGATTATTATATTTTGGTGGATTTCCAAGCATGCATTTATACTTTTGCATATTTGATTGGTTCTTGCTATACATATCAATTCACAAGGAAATTTGATTCATAGTTGCAAGCAATTGAGAAGTACTTCCTCTGCCACTACACCTACGTCATTTATAGATTTTGGAAGCTTGAGCATTGATGCAAAATTTACATAAAGTCTATAACTTTTCATAAAATCACACGCACATTCGGAGCAGCATATCCATTGATTCATTTGGCGAATATTTCTGCAAACATGATTGTTGCGTATTTGTGATTTGTTGGAGTTGTTCCTCCCTGTGCATACGACATCCTTTTGGTTGTTTAAATTGGTATCCATTTTATTCTTTGATTGAGAGATTTCCAACACATAAATTACAACGACATATCATTATATTGCTAATTTAATCAAGCAAATTTCTCTCTATCAAATGGCGCCATTGCCGGGAAGGCAAAAGACGTAATAATTTCACCAAATTTTGTTTCTGGTTATTTCCCATTGCGTAGTGATCTAACCTGTTGTGATCTTTTCTGTGCGAGGAATCTGTGGAAGTAACAAGCGCAACTGGGAGACGACGCCGACCTTGAGAGACACCCATACGCTGGGAAGACGCAGGAGATCTGGATCCCACTTTCACAGGGGATTCTCCTTCATCACAAATTTTATTTTTGTCTTCTCACCCTTGTAATTGGGGCTGAATTCTTGGGGGTCTGTCCCCAAATTTTTTACCTACTAGGGTTTACATTCTTATGTGAGCGTGATTCATTTTTCTGCTCGCTTGCACCTAAAAATAAAAAATAATAAAATACCGAGTTGCCTGTTAGGAGTTGCATGCCCCTAGGTGCCCGCATTTAGGAGTGATTAAGCAGTACATTAGATCTCATTTTTGCATTGCGAGCATAGTTGCACGAAGATTGCTAAAGGCATGTACACCTTTCTTACATTTTGCATCTTGCTCTTGTTTATGCATTTGCATTAGGGTTAAAGTTCAAGACCACAAAGTTGAGTGAAATTACTTAATCCAGTGGTCGCCTGACTGTAATTAGGACTGATAATCAGATTTGACCTTAAAACCAAATCACACTTGATCTGATTCAAAGGGACTTGTCTGTGTTTTCAAAATAAAAATGATTTGCTGTGTGATGCACACGTCTGGCACTGAGCACGCACATTAGGCATCACGCTAAGGCTCGATTCGTTAAAGCTATAGGCACCGATCTCTTTATCGGTGCAGACCCTCCTATTGTGCTTTGTGGTGGCGGTACTAACTTTTGACCAAGTGTTTTGATACTTCACGGAGGGGGACACCCCTTAAATGAACAAAACGGAAGCTAAGAGGCACCGCATACGCATCGCCTCAAAGGAAGGGTTCACCCTACTTGCATCCCTTTGTTCGTCCTTGGAGTAACTTCTCACTTGATCACCTGGGAGTATCATCTAAGCAGCGTATAGGTCCTAGGGCACTCGAAGGTTGAATTAGGTCGCGTAATTGTAGTGAATAACTTGTTTTGCCATCTATATCAAAAAATTCTACCTTTGCAACAAAGAAGGTTAAGATCTTAAGTCATCACCCCTCTTATACCACTTACGTGGGAACGGAGAGATAAGCCTTGACCTTTTGACCTAACTTTGGTGTGGAGATTTCACTTATTGAATCAACAAGAACATGAATTGTGATTGATATTGTATGCTTGGTAGACACTCTCTTAAGGGCAGTCTAGTGTTTGATCCTAAGCCCGAGAGAATTCTTACGAGAGCTCACGTAGGAGAAGAAAGAGAAGACATGGTTGATCAAGGTGGGAAATCAACAAATGACCCTGAGGGACTATTTTATTCAAACCAACCAACCCGCACAAGCACTGAGACGACCAGCAAGGGATAATCCATATGAGATCAAGAGTAGTACCATATCTTTGTTTCCCTCCTTTATGGTACTACTGAGGACCCCTACCGGCATTTGGATGAATTCACCGAGCTCTGTTCCATGATGAAGCTCCAGGGCATTACTGACGAAGCCCTGATGTGGACTCTATTTCCATTCTCCCTAAAGGATAAGGCCAAGCACTGGTATCATACCGATGCAAGGGTAAATTGTTGGGCCACACTTAAGGGAGAATTCTTGAAAAAGTATTTTCCTATGAGTAAGACCAACCATTACAAAAGTGAGATTATGGGTTTTACTCAACAGGAAGGGGAGCAATTTCGTGAGACTTGGGAGCGCTTTAATGACCTTCTTAGGTTATGCCCCCACCGTCAAGTGCCAAGATGGTAATTGGTCGAAAGGTTCTATAATGGATTATCTGAAAGGCATAGGCAAACCATCGATGCAGCCTATGCAGGAACCTTCAAGACCAAATTTGAGGACTAAGCCTAGGCATTATTTGAAACATTAAGTGACAACTCCGTACATTTGTCCTCTTCCTATCAAGAAAGAAAACCATCAATCTTACCCAGAAAGATAGAGACCCATGAAGATGGGGCTTCTCAGGATTTGTCTTATCGGATTTAATTATTGAATAAAAACTTTGATAGGCTTTTACCAAACCCCAGCATGAACCCACAAGCAACATGTATCTTTCAAGCTTCAAGTGAATGCTCCATTTGCACAATGCACACCACTAAGGAGTGCCACTAGGAAAATCATTTCCCTGAGTTGATTCAAGCCGACTTGAATGCGGCTTAACGTTTCCGCCCACCTCCTCACAATAACCCTTATTCCAATACCTATAATTCGTGGTGGCGGAACCATCCAAACTTCTCTTGGAAGCAAGGTGATGCTTTTAACTCAGGGAATACAAGACCCGTACCTCCCCAACCCATATACCAACCATCCTATCGAAACCATCCTAAGAATAAGCCCTCTAAGATGGATGAACTTAAAGCCATGATGAAAGTGTTGCAAGAGCATCGGAATATGTTCATCCAATCTTAGAATAAGTTGATTACGGATGTGCAATCCCAAATTGGTCATCTTACTGAGGCAGTTAGGCAATGTGATCCAGGGAAGCTACCTTGCTCTTATGGGGAGAACCCAAAGGGCAAGGGGGTCATATTCAGGGAGCATGCCCAAGCTGTGACCGTGTTGAGGAGCGGAAAGAAAATTGACAAGCCCGATAACACTCCTACGGTTACGTCTTAGTATTACCCTCCTACACTCGACCCAACTTCCATCTCCATCGAGGAAGAGCCAAACTACTTTCCCTCGCTTGAAATCACTCACAATGAGGATGTTATCATTCCACCACTCCACTCCCGCCATGACAACCCCTATACACAGAAGCCGAGGGTGCCCTATCTATAGTGCCTATCTGCTTCTAGGGATTCTTCTGTTGGCTCGCCTGGAGCCAAGGATAGGATGGAGGAGATTATGGACACTTTTAGGCAAGTCCAGATCAAGTTATCCCTGTTGGAAGCTATCAAACAAATCTCATCCTATGCTAAGCTTCTAAAGGACCTGCGCAACCAGAAGTGCCGATCTAGGAGATAGGTCCAAGCAAAAATCATCTTGCCCGACCATGTTAGCTTGATTCTCCAACATGGAACACCCCCAAAAAAGGACGCAGGGGCCCCGTATATTTCGGTGGTTATAGGCAACCAACACATTGATGAGGCTCTGCTCAATCTGGGGATGGGGGTGAACATTTTACCGAGCTTTGTC
The DNA here is from genome assembly GCA_037157565.1 of Thalassia testudinum. NCBI lineage: Eukaryota > Viridiplantae > Streptophyta > Magnoliopsida > Alismatales > Hydrocharitaceae > Thalassia > Thalassia testudinum. Next base: position 12,334,384 of record JAZHRO010000072.1, read on the forward strand.
TACGACCCAAGTTAAAACCTCCGCGTCGCAGGCAGATCACTTAAGACACCTCAGGGATTAATGGAATATGTCCTAGTGAGAGTGGAGGACTTCTTCCCTGTTAACTTTCTTGTGTTAGATACTGACCCTTTTAATAAGCCCACCAAGCCATCCATTATTTTGGGACACCCCTTCTTAGCCACAGCCAATGCCTCTATGAATTGTAGATTAGGGGAACTTAAAATGGGCTTTGGGAATAAGAAGTTCCAGTTGAATGTTTTTGATACCTACAAGCAATTCGGATTTGAAGATTGTTCTTAGATTGAGGTTGTTGTTGAAATAATTGAGGAGACTACTCCAGCAATCTTATGTAGAGATCCCCTTCAAAAGGTCATATCTAAGGACCATCCTCCGACTATTAAAGAAACTAAAGGGGAAATACCCGAATTAGAAGAGTTGCTGGGGATACACACGGAGTCTCTGTCCCTACCCTAGATCGTGAAGGTAGACCCACTGCCTGAGGCGGGGACGCATCAACTTAAACCCTAAATCCAAAAGGCTCCTGAGTTGGCGTCGAAACCCCTCTCGAGCACATTGAAATATGCTTTCCTTTGCCCTAATGACACGCTCCCCGTTATTATCTAAATCGTAGGAGGGAGCTTTGCTTGAGTGTTTACAAAGGCACAAGGAAGCAATTGCTTGGTCAATTGCTGATATTAAGGGTGTTGATCCCTCCCTTTGTATCCATCATATATACATGGACGAGTCAGTGAGACCTTTCCGAGACAAGCAGAGAAGGCTCAACCCCAACATGCAGGAGGTTGTTAAAAAGTAGATTCTGAAATGGCTGGTTGCAAGGATTACTTATCCCATGTCAGATAGTAAGTGGGTCAGCCCTATACATGTGGTGCCCAAGAAGGCAGGAATCACTGTGGAAGAGAATGAAAAAAGAGAGTTGGTGACCACTAGACCGTCAACTAGTTGGAGGATCTGCATTGATTACCACCGTTTGAACATGGCTACCCCGAAAGACCATTTTCCCTTACCTTTTATCGATCAGATTTTGGAACGACTGGTGGGGAACAAGTACTTATGTTTTCTTGACAGGCACTCTAGGTATAATCAGATAGTAATTTTCCCTATTGATCAGTAGCGTACCACCTTCATGATTCCGTATGTCACATTTGTGTTTTGCCGAATGCCATTCGGGTTATGTAATGCTCCTCCCACTTTCCAACGACGTATGATGGCTATCTTTTCTGATATGATCGACGAGTTTGTTGAAATTTTTATGGATGACATCTCCATTTAAGGCTCGTCATTTGACCTATGCCTTTCACACCTTGATAAAGTCTTAACCCATTGCGAAGAGGTAAAGTTGGTGCTCAGCTGGGAGAAAACCCACTTTATGGTCCAGCAGGACATTGTGTTAGGGTATGTAGTTTCCGAGAGAGCATTAGAGGTGGACACTACAAAAATTGATTCCATCTCTAAGATTCCATCTCCCGCCAATGTTCGTCAAGTTAGATCTTTACTTGGCCATGTTGGATTTTATAGGCACTTCATTAGAGATTTCAGTAAAATCTTTAAGCCACTCTGGGACCAGTTGATAACACCACACAAGGGGGTAGTAATTAGGTTGAATATGGCCCATCTTTAGAATAAAAGGCACAACATAAGTAGAATAGGTGCACTGCATGCATCAAGTACCAAGATTGCTTACAAACTATATTAATGGCCATTTGTGTAAATCATTTGTCAAAGCAGGCCTCAGATGAGCAATCGGACCGCACGGATGGATTTAGAACGACGAACGGAGTCCAACGGACTCAAGATCGGCCAAATCCGACATCCGGAGCTCCCACAATGGGCCCAAGAAATTCTAACCGTTGATCTGGAGATCAACGGCCCAGAGAGCGCCACGTCGCCCCGCCCCCACCACTCGCACACCGTCAAGCCGGCCAAAGACAAATCTCGGCCGTTCATCTTCGATCGAACAGCCGAGATCCACGTGCTCGCCCGCAGTCGTCGCGACAAAGCGCGGGCGTGGCGCAACGGTTAACGCGCAGTCCTGCATCGCCGGGACGCGCGTTCGAGCCACGAGGAGCGGGATTTGAAGGCGGGCGAAGGGCACGGAAAAATTGGGCCGCTCGATCAGCAACGGGCGGCCACGATCTTGCCACGTGGCGCGACCGCAGCGCACGACCACCCACGCACGCACGCAGGCCGGGCGGAAACGCACGCACACACATGCGCCTGTTGAACTTATTTTACACACCTACGCTAACGTGTTTGGTTTTGGAAAACCCGTCGTTGTAGTTCGAAAGCGAAGGATTCGTGTTCAACAAATAAAATTTATACCGAAATAAGAATTCCGGGTAGAACATAGGGAGGCGAACGTTTGATTTAAAAACTCTGCGTTTCTTTTTATTTTGTCCCAAAGAAATTCAATTTAAACTATCTAAGTATCTACAACAAATAAAAGAGAGAGAGGGAGTAAGAGAGAGAGAAGGAATACTATACATGGAAATCAAAATGAGATGTAGAATAGACAAGGAATTTATCATAAAAGAGTTCTTTCATTACAACTAGAAAACATAAAACAATTACTCTAGAAAGCATTAAAAGAATGGAGGGAGAAATGTCCTCCTCGACGATCGCTCGGAGGACGAATAGACTACTCTAGAAAGCAGTAAATCTATACTAGAAAGCAGTAAAAAGAATAGGGAGAGAGAAATCCTCCTCGACGGTCGCTTGGAGGACGAGCCGGACGGGACGACGCCTGGACGAAGGAGAACGAAGCGGGACGAAGGAGGACGAAGCAGAAGAACGGGAACGAAGCAGCACGCCGTCGTCGTCGCGGTATCCACTTCCGAAGGGGGACGAAAATTTGGACTTTATCTCGCGAGAAGCATCCCGGGTGTGGGACAAGCTTCTCTTGAGCTTTGGAGAGGTAGAGAGGAGAAGGAAGGGATGAAAATTTCGTATGGAGGGGGTCTCCTTTTATAGTTGCAAGGAGTGGGGGCAAAATGGACATTACATCTTCAAAATAATAAATAAGGGGTCTTTAGTGACGGATAAAACCGTCGCTAAAGCCCCGCCGTCGCCGTCGCCGCCGCGCCCACGCGCGCCCGCTCGGCTGGCCGCGCGCATAACGCATACGCACGTCCGCGTCGTCTCAGCCGTCCGATCGCGAGATCGGACGGCTTAGAACGCGTCTGCGCCCGCTGCGTAGCGCACCGCCCGCGTGTGATCGCGCGCCCACCAGAGCGTCCAATTGCGCATCGGCGCTATCGGGCGCGCGCGGCCGTTGGATCTTCATCTAACGCTCGTGCGCGCCCGCTCGCCCGCGCCTTCGACCCCCTCACCGCGGCTCGAACCCGCGACCTCCGCTTCGCCCGCAGCTGCGTCGCCGCTCGCTACGCGGGCGAAATGGTCGCACGGACGTTTTTAAACGCGAGCGGCCGCAGCCGTTGGATCGAGATCCAACGGCGGAGAGGAGACGGTGCGCGGTCTTCACAGGACTCCTGCGGCCGATTGGGCGGCTGGGATGGCGCCACGTGGCGCCATCTTGGCCGTCCATCTTTCGGAAGTTGTAGATGGTGCCACGGATGTCGGATTGACTCGATTTTTGTGTCGTTCGGCTGCGATCGTCGATCCGAATTCATCCGTGTGGTCGGATTTTCCATCTGAAGTGCGGATTTACACCATCCTGGCCCTTGATCTTCTAGGGTTCCCCGGTCTCTATCTGATGCTATGGATGCCTGATTAGGGCGATCTTGGAGTCGTTGAACTCCAATCGTCGCCCTGATCATATCCATACTGTTGGATCTTTGATCCGAGGCCCCGATAAAATATTTGCCCTGTCCAAGCACATAAAAGGAGACAATTAACCTCCATTTTATTCAAACTACTCTAAATGCAAGATGATGCATGTAATGCAATATTTATATCATGAAATGCAATCCTATGCTTAAGAACATGCATAAATAGACATTTTAAGTAGTGTAAATGTGTTTACATCATACCCCCAAGCCTATCTTTTGCTAGTCCCTAGCAAAAACTATATGCTATTTATAAAAGAATTAGGTTAGATTATTTGGACCTAAGTTATTTTCAATCATTAAGAAATTGTCTGCTTAAGAACTGAACTTTCAAAGACACAACAGTGCCCGGGTATCAGCCAAAATGCAGACCGCCTCAAGCCTCGCCTTATTCAAAGAAAATTTTCTTTTTCTGTTTTTACTCTCTTTTTTTTTTTTTTTTTTTTTTGGATTTTCAAATTTTAGGGTTTAAGAGTGGCTTTTACGGCCATTCAACTCACCCAAGATTTGATGAGAACCCTAAGTTTTAAGCATCTTATTGTGATTGTGATAGACTCGTTGACCGGCAATTAAAACGGACTTCGGATTTCTACGCCTCTAGGTGACCTCAAAAAGAATTCTGCCTAAAGGTGTATCTTTACAACCGGTAGCTTTCTCCCTACTTTTATTTTTTTTAACGGGGTCAACACAAGGGTGAATCCTGTGTATATCTCCCCGGTTTATTCTACTTCTCCGCTTCTTCCTAAGTGTTTTGGGAATTTTTAGTGCATTTTCTGAGCTGGGTTCTGGACAACCGGTCGATGAGCTATTACCACCGACAACTTGCCAGCCATACTCGTGCGGCGAAGTGTGGCTTATTTCTTTTTGTTCTTTTCTCCTTTTTGATTTTTTTTTTTTTTTTTTTAAGTAGGTGGCTTCCCTGGTCTAAGATTTACCTAAAGGCAGCAAAAAGAGAAAGGTCCAGTGACTGGGCTCTGGACAACCTACCTATGGGCTGTTTCCCACGATAACTTGCCAGCCATATCACCCTAGAAGGTTCATTAGCTACCCAATTTCCGTTAAAATCGCCAAACAACGAGTCAGTGCAAAGAAAGTGTGTAGATGCTTAAAACTCAAAATTCCCTTAAATCAGAGGGCGGGTTGACAAGTCGTGTACTTATCACCCAAACTTATTTATTCCAATTATAATAAAATTCAGGTTGGCGAGAACTCGAAAAATAAATCCACATTTTAGTCGATACATAGGCTGATTAAGTCCAAAGACCTGAAGGGTCTTTGTGTACAGAACATAATATAGTATTTCTTAAGATCGAAAATTTTCTTAAACCCAAATTCTCTTTCCTAATTTTGATTTTTTTTTTTTTTTTATATAAAATAAAACAAATCTACGGAGCTGACGAATGAATTCAAAGATAAATATCCATCCCCCCATGCCTATCTAATGCAATGTCCTCATTGTATTAAAAAGACATAAAACAGAGTGGAAAGGCATAGAAAGCACCTGAATTACGTGGATATCGGGTCCGCTCCGAGATGAAAATGAAAAAGAACTGTATATGTGCTGAGTTTAGTAACTTCAGCTAGGCACACTATACAAAGAAAAGAAATGAAGAATTCACATGTGCAGGTCAGAATTAAAATGAACAGAAGAATCCTCTGACCTGTCAGCAGAGGTCCATAGATGTGGACCAGATTGTGGTGCAGACCCACACCCCATAATCGAGAATATCTTAGGTTCTGGATAAAAATTACCCAAAACCTAAAATCAGAATGCAAGCGGGGTCGGGCCTGCGATTTGTGAGGATGCAACCCAAGGCCAAAATGTCGGATTACAGAGAATTGAAGCTCAAAAGGATAATCATTAAATGTGTGCTTGAGTTTGACATCCTCGAAACAAATGTCGTAAGGGTTCTGATTTGATGGTTTCAGCTTAAAAGGAACCCTTCGACTCAATCTTCCATTTCCTCCAAAATTAACTTCCCAAATTAGAACTTCCCCGCTCCTATCCTCCTCATTAAGTGTATCAAATTCCAGGACATCTTGTATATTCATCACCCCGTCTGGAATCTCCAAGTGTAAATGATGTGGCAGAATCAAAATTGACTTGGGTCTAATTATCTCAGAATTAAAATCATCAATAAGCTCAACAGGGTGTAACTGATAATCAGGGCATTGAATTGATTCCTCCAGAAAATGCGATTCTGGATCTGTATCGTGTGCCCTAATAAGATCAGTTTCCTCAGTTATTGGGCTATCAAATGATCTATCAGATTCCTCAGGCCCAATCATCTCACAAAAATCGTGACCTGAAAACTCGTGTGAGACTTTGCAACTTGAATCTTCACCATCAGGATCCGTATCAATGTATGTCCCAAAATCATTTGTCACTTTGCGTTCCAAGGAGACATACGTTTCCTCGTAACCCGGCTCAGGGATTTCAGGTGAAGAAATCAAATCATCCTTAATTGGTTGTTTTAATTCAATCTGGTCAGCTTCGTAACACGTGTCCCCCCCAACAGGTGCCTGAGCGGGTTCTGTCATTGGCTTTCCTGAAGAGAGTTCATCCTGGGAATTATTCCAAGATTGAATCAAAGCAACCACGAATCTCATCCTCAATTTCGCTAATTTCCCAAGTAGAAACTCACCCGGGTTCTTATCCTTAACATCCTGGAGCCAATCCAACAAAGACTTGTTTAAATCATCAATCATTTCAATCAGGGGCTCCAATCTCTCAATGCAAGGTATTGGCTGAACTTCTAAAGATTGAATGATATTCCTCAAGTTAGCCAGAACCTTATCTTGAACCTGATTAACCTGAACCAAATGAGTTGGTTCAGGGTTGGGCGGGTTTGACATCAATGTGGAGGAATTAACGAATTGAGATTCGTTATACCCATCCTGATAATAGGTCATTTCAGATTGTTCAAAAGATGGAGATGACCTAAAGGCAGTGAAATCAGAGGATGGGTAAGGATCAGTGTATCCTTCTTGATTGTAGATCGCATTAGGTTGTTCATGAAAGGAGGACGATCTATAATCGATGCAACTCTGAGAAGGATAGAATTGAGAATCAAAGTGTTCAGGGTTAGACCCTAAACACGGGGGTCCGGAATTGTATCCCCAATCCGAATTATCCCAACTAACTGATGGTCGATTACAATACGAGTTGGGATAATCGTCATGTTGAGGATAATTTACAACAGGAGGGAAAGAGCGGGAATGCGTGAAATATGTGGAAGGATTCATGAGACACGGGAGGAAGAAAGGTGCCCTGCAATACAAACAATCAAACCTGTCCTTAAATGGGTTAGCCTATAGACCTACAGACTCTCAAAACCCGTCTTGAGATAAAGGAACGATTTGATCTACTTCTGTCTGTTCAATCCAACCAGTTAGAAGGAAGGACTGGGGAGAAGGTTCTTCCTTCGGCTTGCGCCTCCGGTTCCTAGTGTACCCCCCAGCCGCGATCGTTTGACTCTGCTCCCCTAGCTAGACATCAGATTGAACAGTAGAAACAGACTAATCGAAAATAATCTCGTTCTGAGTTCTGAAGAGCGAGTCCAATCCTTAAGGCCAACGTCTACTCTGTTTTATTTAGGGCTAGGTTTGAATGTGCTTTGGAATGTGATGGGCCCTTTAAATGGGTTGTGCCCTTAATGATTGATTGCTTTGTGTGTGCGTGCACAACCAGTGGTTTTCAAGCAAGATTATTTTTGATGTGATGAATTTTAAGGTTCAAATCTTGCTTAGTAGCTTTTAGGATTCAACTTTAGGTGTTTTCAATCAAGTTTCATTGGCACACCAGGTTTTGCAAGCACAGGTGAAGATATTTTCCTTTAAAGTTTAAAAAGAATGTGGAGTGCCTGGTAGATCCCTAAGAGTTGAACCTAATTGGCAGCTACTTGATGAGTTGATTTTATTTGAAGTGGTGCGACCTAAACAACTCAAACAACTGGCCTGATGCACCACCTAATTAGGCACACAAATGATTACCCAATCTGATTTCTACTCGATTATGTGTTTGGATGTGTGTACCGGCTCCTAAGATTGGTTTACCGGTTGAGTTAGAAAATCAGATGAGGTTGTGTACCTCTGTGAGATTTTTTTTTTATTATTATTATTACTTTTTTAATGTGGGGGTTGGAGTGAGTATGGATGTCAAACAACAAACAATCTAACCTTAGAGTTTATAAGAACACATAGGTTGATTGATGTTTGAATTATTATGTGATGAAATGAAATCTAATGGGTGGGAGGTGGGGGATAACTTACAAAACCTTCCACAACACTTTACTCCGATTTACCGCTTTTGCCTGTCTCGAAAGAGTACCTGCAATTACAATAAGAAAGGAGAAAAGTGAGGTAAATGATTTGTAAGTTGCAAAACGCGAAGAGAAATCAAAGAGCATTGCCTCCTCGGCAACGGCGCCAAAATGTTGAACTTATTTTACACACCTACGCTAACGTGTTTGGTTTTGGAAAACCCGTCGTTGTAGTTCGAAAGCGAAGGATTCGTGTTCAAAAAATAAAATTTATACCGAAATAAGAATTCCGGGTCGAACATAGGGAGGCGAACGTTTGATTTAAAAACTCCGCGTTTCTTTTTATTTTGTCACAAAGAAATTCAATTTAAACTATCTAAGTATCTACAACAAATAAAAGAGAGAGAGGGAGTAAGAGAGAGAGAAGGAATACTATACATGGAAATCAAAATGAGATGTAGAATAGACAAGGAATTTATCATAAAAGAGTTCTTTCATTACAACTAGAAAACATAAAACAATTACTCTAGAAAGCATTAAAAGAATGGAGGGAGAAATGTCCTCCTCGACGATCGCTCGGAGGACGAATAGACTACTCTAGAAAGCAGTAAATCTATACTAGAAAGCAGTAAAAAGAATAGGGAGAGAGAAATCCTCCTCGACGGTCGCTTGGAGGACGAGCCGGACGGGACGACGCCTGGACGAAGGAGAACGAAGCGGGACGAAGGAGGACGAAGCAGAAGAACGGGAACGAAGCAGCACGCCGTCGTCGTCGCGGTATCCACTTCCGAAGGGGGACGAAAATTTGGACTTTATCTCGCGAGAAGCATCCCGGGTGTGGGACAAGCTTCTCTTGAGCTTTGGAGAGGTAGAGAGGAGAAGGAAGGGATGAAAATTTCGTATGGAGGGGGTCTCCTTTTATAGTTGCAAGGAGTGGGGGCAAAATGGACATTACATCTTCAAAATAATAAATAAGGGGTCTTTAGTGACGGATAAAACCGTCGCTAAAGCCCCGCCGTCGCCGTCGCCGCCGCGCCCACGCGCGCCCGCTCGGCTGGCCGCGCGCATAACGCATACGCACGTCCGCGTCGTCTCAGCCGTCCGATCGCGAGATCGGACGGCTTAGAACGCGTCCGCGCCCACTGCGTAGCGCACCGCCCGCGTGTGATCGCGCGCCCACCAGAGCGTCCAATTGCGCGTCGGCGCTATCGGGCGCGCGCGGCCGTTGGATCTTCATCTAACGCTCGTGCGCGCCTGCTCGCCCGTGCCTTCGACCCCCTCACCGCGGCTCGAACCCGCGACCTCCGCTTCGCCCGCAGCTGCGTCGCCGCTGCGCTACGCGGGCGAAATGGTCGCGCGGACGTTTTTAAACGCGAGCGACCACAGCCGTTGGATCGAGATCCAACGGCGGAGAGGAGACGGTGCGCGGTCTTCACAGGACTCCTGCGGCCGATTGGGCGGCTGGGATGGCACCACGTGGCGCCATCTTGGCAGTCCATCTTCTGGAAGTTGTAGATGGCGCCACGGATGTCGGATTGACTCGATTTTTGTGTCGTTCGGCTGCGATCGTCGATCCGAATTCATCCGTGTGGTCGGATTTTCCATCTGAAGTGCGGATTTACACCATCCTGGCCCTTGATCTTCTAGGGTTCCCCGGTCTCTATCTGATGCTACGGATGCCTGATTAGGGCGATCTTGGAGTCGTTGAACTCCAATCATCGCCCTGATCATATCCATACGGTTGGATCTTTGATCTGAGGCCCCGATAAAATATTTGCCCTGTCCAAGCACATAAAAGGAGACAATTAACCTCCATTTTATTCAAACTACTCTAAATGCAAGATGATGCATGTAATGCAATATTTATATCATGAAATGCAATCCTATGCTTAAGAACATGCATAAATAGACATTTTAAGTGGTGTAAATGTGTTTACATCAGCGCCCAAGGCGCGATCTTAGCGTGGCCGCAGAAGGCTCTCAGCAGTCCGATCTTCGATTGGATGGCTCTCGTTCAGCGGCCACGGATCGCGCGAAGAGGAAGACCGGGGCGGGCGGTTGACCGGCAGTGAGAGGGCTACACCGACGCTTTTGGAAGCGATTTTAGCAATGCTCTGGATGTCGCTAAAGCCCCTTCTTCTTTTAGGAAGCCCTTAACTCTATTTAAACCCCCTCCTACCACCATTCAAGATATACTCGCCCACTTGCAACTACTCCACTCCTCTCCTAGCTAGCTTTAGGCACTCTTGTAATCGCCGGAGACGACGAGCCGCCGACGGGGCCTCCTCCATCGCCGTGGCTGCCTCGTCGCTCTCCACTCTCTCTCTACCTCTCTCTCTCTCTTTTAAGCTTTCATTTACTTTTGTTGAAGCATGTATTTAATGTTGTAAACGATGAAATATGAATGCATGTTTAGTGAAATTATTTCCCGTTCAGTCGCCATTTCAATTTCTGTTTAAAGTGCATAATCAAAACTAAGAGCTTTCTAACCCTAAACTCTCTCTCTCGCTCTCGCTTTTCAAAACTGTCTCTTTCGCAAGCAAAACTCCGCCTTTTTCGTGACAACAAGTGAGAAACAAAATCCGATTTTGACACCTCCCTGAGGCCGACACTCGGACTCACCTCCGTTTACTTCTTTTAAAACTGACGTATCAAGTGCAACTATAACGACACCTCTTAACACACGCACTATGGCACGTCAGTTTTTGGCGCCGTTGCTGGGGACGCAACGGATTTGTTTTATCACCTCCATTCCACATTCATTCTCACATCGTCTAATGCCTATTTTCCTTTTTACTTAATGGTTGCAGGAATTCGGCGCATGGACGACGAAGCGACGCATTCCACGACGGTAGCAAGGGAGTAGGTGCCTCGAGGACCGATAGTGAGCAATCTCTCTCTCATTGTTTGCTTGCGTGAAAAAGCTAAAATGAAAAATTGTAAAAAACACTGAAAAAATTGGCGTGATGAATGATTGCTTGACCCACATTCTTAACACATCACCCTACAAAAAAGAAAACAAAAATGTACACTCTAATATGCTGAATAAATTCTTGGAGTGTTCTTTTCTTTCTTGAGTGGTGTTTGCGAAGCCACCATGAGTTGACCTGGGCCGCACCACACAACCCTAAAACTGACTCATCTAATAGAAGATGCATGATCATTAGGATGAGTATACTAGGGTTTTAGAGCCTCTACAGAATAGAAAGCAAATCTACTTTTATCAAATTGTGTGCAGAACTTGACGTGCCCACTGAAACTTGTTTGAAAACAGTAAGACACGTCAACCCTAAAAAGTACTAAAGTAAGGATGAAACACTAAAGGACACCACATCGTAACAAATCCTTGCTTGAAAACCATGTTTTGCTAGAAGCACACACTTTGAAAGTGGAAAATTAAGAGGCACCACCCCAATCAATGCCTCATCACATCACCCTAAGCACAAGCACTATCCTAGCCCTTTAAAAATGAGTAGACGTGCCCTAGGCAGGACTGAGTTAAGTCTCAAAAGGTGAGGTGTTGTTCACTAGGCACTTGGCTTTCATTTGCTTGGTAGAATCTGGTGACTAAGCTGCGGGGCAATGTCAAACGACCGCGGTTGTGGGGTCTATGGAACCGGAGGCGCAAGCCAAAGGAAGAACCTTCCCTGCAGTCCCCTCGTAATCAACCTGGCCAGATTAACCTTGGGAAGGGGAGTCTAGTGCTTACGAACTTAATCAACCATTGTGAGATTTCTAGGTCTTCTAAGGAATACACCATAAGGACTAGGCTTCTTTGCTTGGTTGAGGGCACAACTCTCTCCCATCTATTCTTCCCACATCCCTCCATTTCTTCCAAACCATGGATTTCAATGCCTATCCATCTTACCCAAACTACCCCCAACAGGATTTGTATGCTAACCCAAGTGGACCATACCCACAGCCTACTTGGGCTAACCAACCACCAAGTTGGGGGTACAACCTTGAATATCCCTCTTGGCCCAACTATGACCAAACCGCACCAACCTCTTATTGGAATACAACCAACATAGCCACCCAAGGGTACGATTCAAATCATGGGTCTCCATATCTCGATTGTCCTCACGATGCCTCCTCATTTAGGTTCGACCCGCTCTACTGTGATAGGACCTACATTTAGGAGAACACCAAGAACCCTACCCATCTCAGGATAATAACCAAGGTCATCTGAATTCAACAACCTTACCTACTTGTCCTTTGGATTAGAAGGAGTTCTAGACAAATGGAAATCATAAAATGATCAGAAATCTAGGCAAGCCCAGGATCATCAACCTTTGATTTGGTCCCCTGATGAAGAATCTGACTGGGAGGAGGACTTAGAACCTCAACTATTCTGGAGTAGGACCAAACAGAGAATGGTTCCTCCTGAAGAACTGGACCCTGAACATGATAGAATAGAGGACCCACCCAAGAACCTAAACACCAATATGGATTCTGATCCACAACCTCAACCATACTCTCCTAACCTGGATTTCAAGGAGGAAATCCAAAGGACACCAAATGACACCATGTCAATTCTTGATAACCTCCAGTTAGAACTACACAGACAGAATCAAGAATTGGTTAAAGGGTAACATGCCATGTTGGAGTTGTTCCAACAATTGGGGGAAGAAGACCAAAGAAAGCTGTTGCACACAACGCCATTCATGGAATTCATAAAGCAACGACCTACCATGATCAATTGGACTACACCTAGTCATCCTGATTTGGTTCAATCCACCATTGATACCCCTCAGGAGTTGGACAACTCAGTGGATAAGGACAGTAAGGATTCCTTGGAACACAATTTGGGGAGCATTGAGAACAAACATCAGGAGGAAACTGAGAAGGTGAGGGGAGAGACCTTGGAATCTGAATCTAATCGGCCCAAGACAAGTAATCCGGTGGGAGTAGCAGCCAACGTCAGAGATGGAGAATGGAGTTACAATTTCAAACAAATTGATTATGAATCGGTTAGAATCCCCATCACAAATTTGGAGGAGGGCCGAGAGAAAGAATATGATCTAGAGGATGAAATTGACCCTACCTCTAATGTAATCCCAAACAGTGAATCTGATACAGAGGAGGTTGAAGAAAATATTCTTGAGATCAAGGGCTTGGAGGAAATGAGAAATGAAACCATAGTTGCGGGAGAGATGGATTCGCCTTGGGAGAGAGGCCTCATGCTTGGTTGTAGGGCTCAGTATGAAACTTTGGACTTTGTTACCTGCCCTACCAGAATAAGAATCCCGCAACACGAATGCACTGGAATTGATACACTTTCGATGGATTACAATTTTACGGGGACACAAGCTGAATATAAAACCTACATCTTTAGTGTCTGGCGTGTCATATTTGGGGTGCGTTCATCCACAACAACTTGTTTGCATGCCCACAAACTAAGAGAGGTTCTGACACGGGCATGCATGATACAGAATTCCTGCCACTTAGGAATGGGACTCCACCACAACCTTATTCGCATCTGTGGACTTCTGATTTTGGGTCTGATTAATTTTGAACATATCTCCTTGACCCAAAGCATTCCTATTTGTGCACCGCCCAGATGGAGGCGTTAAACTCAGTGCTTCCTGGGAGGCTACCCAGCGGATTCAGACTGATCTGGTAGTTTACGTCTCTCAGGTACTATCTTTTTGAACCCTGCTGCATCCATGAATTTGCCAATGAGGACATTGTCCAACATAAGCATGGGGGGTGATAAATTGCATAATCCTGAGTTCAATTAATCAGTCTGAATAAATAATTAAGAATAAAGAAAACAAAATGAATTTAGGAAGAAAACTTAGGCATTAGAAACTTGTCAATAGTGGGAAATAATACAAAAAGAACTTAAACACTTAGACTTTTCAGGCCTTCAGGCTTAATCAGCCCTGGTGTCCATTATAATATGGATTTAGCGGCTAATCCTTGCAACTTTAAGCTATTCTATCCACCTACTAAATAAGGTAATAAGTATACGACTTATCAACTCACCCTCTAACTCAGGAAAACTTTGAGTCTAAGCATCTGCACACATTTTTGCACAGACTCACTTCTCGGAGATTTTGACAGAAATTGGGTAGCTAATGAACTCCATAGGGTGGTATGGCTAGCAAGTTGTCGTGGGTAACAACCCATTGGTAGGTTGTCCAGAACCTAGTCACAGCCATTTCTTTTTCACTGCCACTAGGTACATTTGAGATCAAGGAAGCCACCTATGAAAAAAAATAATAATAAAAAAAAAGGGGGAAGAAGAAGAAAAGAAAATAAACCACACTTCACCGCACAAGTATGGCTGGCAAGTGATCGTGGGTAACAACCCATTGGTCGGTTGTCCAGAGCCCAGCTTAATAATTGCACAAAAGAGACCAAAACACCTAAGGAAGAAGAGGGGAAATAGTATAAGCCAGGGAGATATACACTAGAAAATCCTTGTGTTGACCCCAAGTAAAACGAATGTAGGGAGAAAGCTACCAATCGAACAAATACACCTTCAAGCAAAAATATTTTCTTTTTCGGTCACCTAGAGGTGTAGAAACTCGAAGTCTGTCTCAATTACCATTAAGTGAGTCTATCACAACATTCACACCAAGATGCTTAGCACTTAGGGTTTTGATCGAGTTTTGGGTGGGTTTGGTAGCCGAAAAAGTTACCAACCCACACTGAATTCCGAAAAAAATTCTAAGAAAATATACATACGTATACATATGTACATTAAAGCAAGGATTCGGGCGATTCGTATTTTGGCAGACACTCGGGCGCTGCTTAGTCTTTGTAGATTAAGATCTTCGTATATTTCCTCTTATTGACAAGTAACGAAGTGCCTAAGAAATTACTTCGTGAATTCTCCAAGGAAATAATGGCTAGAATAAACCTTGCTAGGGACTAGCAAGGAGTAAGCATGGGGGTATGATAACACTACACAAGAGGGTAGTAATTAGGTTGAATATGACCCATCTTTAGAATAAAAGGCACAACATAAGTAGAATAGGAGCATTGCATGCATCAAGTACCAAGATTGCTTATAAACTATATTGATGGCCATTTTTGTAAAGCATTTGTCAAAGCAGGCCTCGGATGAGCAATCGGACCGCACGGATGGATTCAGAACGACGAACGGAGTCCAATGAACTCAAGATCGGCCAAATCCGACATCCGGATCTCCCACAATGGGCCCAAGATCGCCACGTCGCCCACCGCCCCGCCCCCACGTCTGGAGATCAACGGCCCAGAGAGTGCCACGTCACCCCGCCCCCACCGCTCGCACACCCTCAAGCCGGCCAAAGACGAATCTCGGTTGTTGATCTTCGATCGAACTGCCGAGATCCGCACGCTCGCTCGCAGTCGCCGCGACAAAGCGTGGGCGTGGCGCAACGGTTAGCGCGCACGCCCGCATCGCTGCAACGCACGTTCGAGCCACATGGAGCGGGATTTGAAGGCGGGCGAAGGGCGCAAAAAAATTGGGCTGCCCGATCAGCAGCGAGCAGCCACGATCTCGCCACGCGGCGCGACCGCAGCGCATGAGCGCCCACGCGTGCGTGCACGCCGGGCGAAAATGCGTGCGCACACGCGCGGCCAAGGCGCGATCTTAGCGCTGGTGCAGAAGGCTCTCAGCCATCCGATCGAAGATCGGACGGCTCTCATTCAGCAGCCACGGATCATGCGAAGAGGATGACCGGGGCGGCCGGCTGACCGGCGGTGAGAGGGCTACACCAATGCTTTTGGAAGCGATTTTAGCAACGCTCTGGATGTCGCTAAAGCCCCTTCTTCTTTTAGGAAGCACTTAACTCTATTTAAACCCCCTCCTACCACCATTCAAGATATACTCTCCCACTTGCAACTACTCCACTCCTCTCCTAGCTAGCTTTAGGCACTCTTGTAATCGCCGAAGACGACGAGCCACCGATAGAGCCTCCTCCACCGCCGTGGCTGCCTCGTCGCTCTCCACCTCTCTCTACCTCTCCCACTCTCTCCCTTTTAAGCTTTCATTTACTTTTGTTGAAGCATGTATTTAATGTTGTAAACCATGAACTACGAATGCATGTTTAATGAAATTATTTTCCGTTCAGTCGCCATTTTAATTTTTGTTTAAAGTGCATGATCAAAACTAAGAGCTTTCTAACCCTAAACTCTCTCTCTCGCTCTCGCTTTTCAAAATCATCTCTTTCACAAGCAAAACTTCGCCTTTTTCGTGACAACAAGTGAGAAACAAAATCCGATTTCGACGCCTCCCTAAGACCGACACTCAGACTCACCTCCGTTTACTTCTTTTAAAACCGACGTATCAAGTGCAACTATAACGACACCTCTTAACACATACTCACTACGGCACGTCACCTGTTAGTGAAGGATGTCTCCTTTGATTTTAATGATAGATGTGGTGAGGCTTTCCAAGTCTTAAAGAAAGCCCTTATTACCCTGCCAATTCTCTAAGCACCAGATTGGACCCTCCCATTTGAGCTAATGTCCGATGCTTTTGATTTTGTAGTGGGAGCGGTCTTAGGTCAAAGGGTCGATGGCAAACCTCATGTGTTGCATTATGCCAACAAGACCCTTATGGATCCTCAGCAAAACTACACGATCACTGAAAAGGAACTTCTTGTTGTATTATTTGCTTTGGAAAAGTTTTGATCTTATCTTTTGGGATCTAAGGTTGTGGTGTTCACTGATCATTTTGCCTTAAAGCATCTTCTTGCTAAAAAGGACACCAAACCTTGCCTAATTCAATAGATTCTGCTACTCCAGAAGTTTGACCTGGAAATTAAAGATAAGGAAGGAGTTGAGAATGTGGTAGCACATCATCTATCTAGGATCCCTATTGAGGCATCAAACCCTGTTTGTGATATTCAAGAGACTTTCCCTGATGAGTCTCTGATGGCCTTGGAGGCAAAAACTCCTTGTTTCGCTGACATAGTGAATTATCTGGTCACGGGCATTACCCCCGGTACTGGGGACAAGCAGAAGCGAGACAGGTTTCTTGCTAACGTTAAATTTTATCACCGAGAGGAACCCGAGCTTTCTAGAATAGGCCCTGACCACTTTTCTGCCGCTGCATCCTTGATGAAGAACAAAGAAGTGTTTTGAGTTTCTGCCATGACCTCCATTGTGGGGGATATTTTAGTGGGAAATAGACTACCTATAAGGTTCTTCGATCTAGCTATTGGTGGTTCACTTTATTCTGAGATGTACATACATATGTGGGTGCATGTCTATGTTGCCAGCAGACTAGAACCAACAGAAAAAGCGATGAGATGCCCCAGCAACCAATCCTCCCTATTGAGATCTTTGACATTTGGGGCATCGACTTCATGGGTCCCATTCCTGTGTCCTTCGGATATGAGTGCATCCTTGTGGCTGTGGATTATGTATCGAAATGGTAGAAGCCATACCCATGCGAACCAATGACCATTCTGTGGTCTTGGGTTTTGTTAAGGTTAATATCATTTCTTGGTATGGGTGCCCAAGGATGATCATAAGTGAAGGAGGACCTCACTTTAAGAATGTACACTTTGCAAAACTACTACAAAATTTGGGAGTTAACCACATGATAGCCACACCTTACCATCCCCAAATGAGTGGACAAGTTGAAGTGTCTAATGGGACGATTAAATGAATTTAGAAAAAATTGTTAGGCCCGACCTTAAGGATTGGTCTAAAACACTAAATGATGCACTTTGGGCCTACAAAACCACATATAAGACTCCCTTGGCCATGTCACCTTTCCGTCTTGTCTAAGGAAAGGCATGCCATCTTCCTGTTGAAATCCAACATAAAGCCTATTGGGCTACTAAAAATGTTAACTTCAATCTGGAAAAAGCAGGAAAGGCACATATGTCAGAGTTAAGTGAGCTTGATGAGCTTTGGAATGAAGCCTATGAAACTTCTCAGGCTTGCAAACTTCTTAGCCTATGAAGACTTTTGAGCCCAGCCAGTGGATCTGGCTTTTCAATTCCAGTCTTAAATTATTTCTAGGAAAGCTAAAGTCCCACTAGGATGGGATGTACGTTGTTATCAATACTTTCCCTTATGGAGCTGTAGAAATTCGGAACCCTATTTCTGGTGCGAGCTTTAAGGTAAATGGCCCGTGACTTAAACCTTATATTACTCTTTCATATGGCCAGGTTTTGGACACAGTTCGGCTGGAGGAGCCTTAGCTCCTCCCACTCTCCTTCTCAAGTGATATTCTTCTATGTTTGCATATTTCCATTGAGGACATTATCAATCTTAGGCATCGAAGGGTATAACCTGAGGTTGTTTATACCATTTAAAAATATTTGCATACATTTAGGATGGTGATTTATATATATATAAAATCTTTATTTTCTTGAGCTGAATTGGTTAGTCCCTAGCAAAAAATTTATGAAGGAGGTGTCATTAAAGATTTTTCTTCTTAAATTATTTCTTAAGTTTAGAATACTGTATAGTTACATTCACTTGCACGTAGACTGAGTATTGAATCTTTGTAGGAAACCAATAAGCATTTTTTGTCTACTGAACCCTTAGACAATTAATAGGGAGTCAGGCATACTATCTTCGATTAGATCCACCACTTTTTTGTGAGAAGAAAGGAGAGAGATTACTAGTGCATTAAGCCTAGTGCAAGGACTCTTAAGTTTTGGACAATTAGATAAGGATACCTTAGAGTTAGGCATAGTTTTTGCTCTCTGTTCCTGTATGCGTACATTGTGTGAATTCCTAAGAGTCACCAAATAAGGCAAATACATAGAGATTGATTCTTAATAAAACTATGATTTTGGTGGATGGTTATGACCATTCTTTATAGACTCCTCAGCTGAAGGACGGTAGTAATGGCAAAGGTCAAAAATACACTCATCCTATCCATTCCTTCCCAGTGCTGAGAATAGGCACTTCTACCAAATAAGGCACACAATATCCTCTTGACCATCATCATCCATACTTATGCTCATGAATAATAGTATGCACCATTTTGTGTTAGTGATAAGAAAAAAGCAACAAAAGAAAAAAAAAAGGAATATTTACATTTAGAAAAATTTATAAAGAAAAAGAGAGAAGAAAAAGAAAAGGGTCCAAGTTTAGGGTTGAACTTCATGTCATATTTTTCATTATATGTCGATGTTTTTGAGGCAACAATAGAAACACCCATTGTGATCCAACAAATATGACCCTTACCTACTTTTCATTATTTCTGACCGCTCGAATGCTGGCTGAGGTCCTCTAACTTAGTTGTAGGGTTATTAGGACTTTAATTGAAGTGTGAATGCCATGTGAGGCCACTGAACAGTGAGTATATTTACAAAATCTGTTGACATTAGTGAAACTTAGAAATAAAAGAATGAAAAGAGTGCGCACAGAGGAATATCAAGAAAGCATAGTTGTTTAGCCTCTCTTTGAGTTCACTTGTTGATAGTCTAGAGATTTAGAGTCTGTAGTACTAGATTACTTGCAGCATCAGATTAGTGTGTGCCACCAAATACAAATCCATTCAACTCGATATCCCCTACCTAAGCCAAAAGGCTAAGGACAGATTACATATTATCTTTTCCTGTATCCCCAGAGGAAGTAGTTGCCTATCTCGATATAAATACCTACTAAGGGATAAGTACAAACTGCAAATGTAAGTTGGTTATTTTCACTTGGATTCGTTACCTAGGCTATTATTATTATCACTTCACATTTGTCTGAATCTCTAAATTTGTGGAATAAAGAAAGAAGAATTCTCTTGATTACTTACATTATTTTCACTTTTGCTCGTGACTAGCAAAACATAGCCATGGGGACATTTGATAAGTCCAATTTATTACTCTTTCACATGTACTAGCTCCTCCCTGTGGATACGACATCCTCTTTGTGGTTTAAATTGGTATCTATTTTAATCTTTTATTGAGAGATTTCCGCCACATAAATTACAATGACATATCATTCTATTGCTAATTTAATCAAGCGAATTTCTCTCTATCAGGAATCAATAGAGAAAATCTAATGATCTTGACAGATGAGTAATCCGCTTGTAGAGGTCATAAAATCCTGTCTTAATGGGAACAGATCAACGCTTGGCTAGATAGCATATTCAAGATTATGGGTGTTGTAACAGATGAATGCCCTTGACAATCAGATCCACGAGATGAAATGTGCACGTCATTAACCTCAGTCCCGTGTGGGTCCTGATCTAAGAACCTTGATATTAAAGATGCATGTACCGTTGGGTCATTGCAAAGGAGCCCAATGTTTCCATAGAAAGTCGAGTCTTCATCTTCATCGTCCTCCTCAATTATATCATAGTCGAAGTTCCTTGATGCCCTTAAGATGTCTAGTTTAAGCTTTTCACTTCCTAGGGCTTTCTCCATGCACCCAAACGCACAAATCAATATTTGTGCTGGTTGTCGCCAAGAATGGGAGACCCAAAGTGATTGGTGCATTGCAAAGATTAGGAGGAACCTCCACATCAAGAACGAAAAGGTCTGCCGGGAAGCAGAATCCTTGGACTTTTACGATCACATTTTCAACCACCACCCTCGATGTTTTCATTGATCAGTCAGCCAACTATATGGTAACCGAGGTGGGTGTCAACTCCCTAAATCAAAATCGATTAAATACTGTAATGAGGGTTAGGTTGATGGATGACCCCAAATCAATAAAGGATCGATTTAATGGAAAATCTTGTAATAAGCAAGAAATAAGTGGTGTGCCTTGATCCTTCTTTTTGGGTGGTTAAGTCAGCTAAAATAACAGCGCTAGCTTCTTTTGACAATATTGCTTGGCGTCTGATTTTTTGTTGTCGCTTTGAAATATAGTTGTCCTTGAAGAACCTAGCAACAGTCGGGATTTGATCTATTGCCTCAAGGAGAGGGACTTGAATGTGTTCTTCTTTGAACATGGATTTCAGGTCCATGAAATTCTATGTATCCTTTTCGACCTAAATCTCACGTTAGAGCCTCAGGAAATGGGACGGGAATCTCAGGGTTAGCTAGCTTCTTTCCTTTGTCTAGCAAAGGTGGCTCCTAAGAGGAAGATGGTGATGAAGCATCCTGCAATAGAAAGCATGTGAAATCATGACTTGCTTGCCTAGGTTGCGGGTCTTGTGTGGTCTTTCCACTCCCCGAAGTGACAGCCTTTGCATCAGCATGTCATCCATGATGTGGGGGAGAAGCAGAAGGAACAAAACATGGAGGGTTTTGTAGTAAAGGTGGTTGACCTTGCCCATAACAAGGTGGTCTAGGTGGTGCTCGTATAATAGCATGTGCCTGGAACATAGGCGGGGCTCCCAGATTCTGCACATATCTTGGGTTCGAGATAGGCTGGGAGGGCAAGGCTCCCTGCGATTGATACTCTTACAGCATCTGATTCTGCGTACTCTGTATATTCAGTATTTGATCAGCTGTTGCTTTCATAATTTGCAAATTACCATGAGTCAATTTCTGGATTGACTCCTGCAATTTCTCCTTCAATAACTCCAAAGGGTCGGCTCGCTTCGGAGGGTAATTGGCATCTTGGTGCAATGACTAATAAATAGAATGTGTTTGCTGCTGAGATAGGAATGGTTGCTTCCTCAGGCATGTGTTCTGCACATTCCCGTATTATCTGGTTTAGTAGTGTGTATTTGCTCTTTGTTAGTTACTGGACCAGAAGAAGTTAGGATGCTAGCACCAACCAGGATTATACATCTCAGAATACGGGTTATTACACCCGTAACCATGGATAGCACTGACATCTTCGTAGGCTGAGGATGTCTCAAATGGAAATTCATCAAATGAGTATGCACTAGAATTGTTATGTCGTGCGTAACCCTGATTGTACAATGCCATATCCAGATTATTCATTGTTTCCTGATATGCAGGATCCTGTAGAGATGGAGAAGAAACATCCTGAGTGAAAAGTTGTTCACGATCAGAAGGGGGTTGGGATGCAATAGAGGACTGTAATGCAGTTGTACTGCCAGGAAACCCAGATATTGCTCGAATGAATTCATCGAGCTTTTTATTGGGCAGTTCCACCATGTCGAGCTTCTTGGTGATAATGTCGCTATCAACTCAGGCGAATTCGGCATGAGCTTCATGGACATAAACTCGTTGCTTTCC
Source organism: Thalassia testudinum (assembly GCA_037157565.1). Classification (NCBI taxonomy): domain Eukaryota; kingdom Viridiplantae; phylum Streptophyta; class Magnoliopsida; order Alismatales; family Hydrocharitaceae; genus Thalassia; species Thalassia testudinum. The sequence goes on from JAZHRO010000072.1 coordinate 12,356,500, forward strand.
AGGTTACTGGAATTGGCTCATAGAGGCAGCATTCATCTATTCTCCGCTAAAGATTCGAACAGTTCGAATGCGCTATTCTCGTCCTTCATAAAGAAATTCCTGCTGCTAGATGCATCAGCCAAGTACTGATGTGTGTCATCCAGCCCATGGCAAAAGACTTATACAAGGTGCTAGCTAGGTACACCATGGTGAGGGCATTTCTTGAGAAGATGGTGGAATCTATCCCAGGCGTCATGCAGTTTCTCTCTTGGGCCTTGTGAGAAAGTCATGATTACCTACCTTATTGCATTTATTTGACCAATTGGGAAGAACTTTTTGACAAATTCAGAATGTAATTCCTCACAGGTTCCAATCGGCCTCCCGATAGTCTTGAACCAATAGAAAGCTTTATTCTTGAGAGAGAAAAGAAAAAACCTTTATGAGAACAATTCCAACGTCTACATTTCTACGTCTAACTGACTCTACAATTCGACTCAGATCTTCGATGTGCTGGAAGGGATCCTCATTCAGGTTTCCATAGAAGTGAGTCTGAATTAGACCTATGATGTTAGGTTTTAACTCGAAAGCATCTCCGCCTATGGGAATCCAGGCCAGAGGTGCTATAATCATCACCACCAGATGGTAGAAGACCTACAGTTGTTCTCCCCATGCTGGACGCTACATCCTATCTATTGTTGTGAGGATCCTGTCAGTGCTCTTCTCATATCTTTGCTCAGACTCCTCAACCCTAGCTTCCAGACAAGCAATTAGGTCTTGATTCTCAGGGCCCTGACTAGATCCAGGACTGGGATTAGCCATTATAGCTAATCGAGTGGAAGAGAATTAGGAAAAAGGTTCAGGCAAGAGTCAGCTTCACCACCTTGGGTTTTGGACCCAAGGTCCCATAAGTTTAGGTCTTAATGACCTTCCTCCTTGCATACACCAACACAATAGGTTGGTGTAGTCAAGCCAAATAAGGCTAATGACTTGTTAGTCAGATTAGCCCTTAAGATCCGATGGCCATATTTTTCGTTCAGGTTGAAATTATTGAAGAAATTCATTGAGAAACTGACTGAAGATAATCCCTGCCTCTTAAGCTAACCCAGCTAATTAGCCCATAGTTGTGGGCTATTTAAGTATTTAAGTGCCTACACATTAGGTTAATTCTAACATTTATTTAGCATAAATTAGGATGTAAATAGATTAATTCATAGTTTTAATTTAATTACATAATCCATGCATTGCATTCATATCTTAAGTGCATTTAGAATTAGCTTAGAATAGCATTCATCTAATTAGACAACCAATTAGGTACATTATTTTCATTAACCTAGAAGTTTAGGGTCTATATATAAATGACCCTAATATTTTAACATTATTTCATTTATTCTTCTTCTTTCAGGAACAGCTGGCTGCCGCTCGAACGCCCGGCTGCTGCAGCGAAGAACCCATTCAAAGGGGAGCGGATGTGGTGGATCTGGTCGAGCGGCTGATTTCAAACTTGTGCGGGCCACTACAAAAGGAGCAGGGAGGCAGCTGAGCACGGGTGGCCTCCACGACCGACCCACCACTGTGCAGAGAGACCTTCTCTATTCCACTACATACTGCCGACCTCTACTGTGGCGGCGAGTCTCGATCACCGTGGGCGTGTGGTGTGACAGGCCACACCGCCATCTGGAGCTCGTCCGCATCATCGTGAGCACCTTAGCGTGCATCTCCCTCGCCGTCGTCGCCGACCACCACCACCGAGCTACTGATTCAGCCACCCTTTCAGTAACTTAAGACGTTCGGAAATTTCCCAGACGTGTGAAGCTACCCGCTCACCTCCACCCACTCGCCTGCGTACCCATCTGTAGTCCACCCGCACCTACTCTCCACGCAGCGCCCTCCTCAGCCCACCTCCAACAGCCACGCCTTCCTCAGCCTGCTGCACCCTCCAAATGCACACGCTCCCTCGCCCGCAGCATCCTCCAACAACGCCTGCAGACCAGCCCACGCCACCTTCCCCGCGCCCATCAGCCTGCAGCACACCCGCGCCCACCATCAGCCTTCGCCAACCACGCACGCCCTCCTCAGCCCGCCGTGCTCTCCTCCAGCGCTTGCAGAACTGCACGCAGCTGTAGAATGCCAACCGCTCATCCCACGCGCCCGCCACCAGCAGCAGCCACGCCCGCGCCTGCAGCTTCCGCACCCGCTCCCGCGCCTGCAACACCCTCCGCCCGCACTTTCAGAACCGCCTGTAGCGCCCTCTTCCCCGCACCTGCAGTCCAGCGCTCACCACGCCTGCACTCCCGTGCCCATGCCAGCCGTAGCAGTGCCCACGCCAGCAGCAGCAGCGCGCGGCAGACTTCACGCCAACAGGCTGCGCACGCTCACCGGCTGCAGCACCTCCGCCGGAGCTCGTCCGGCCACCTCCGGCCGCCGCCCGACTCGCCGCCACCACCGAGTCGAAGCCCTTGGTCCAAGGGACCTCCTCCGAGCTTCCCGCGCCCGGCCATCCGCTCCTCATCGCACAAGACAAAGGGGAAAAATTCCCCTGTTTTGCTGCAGTAAACTGTCAATTAGAAATTAGATTTTCTACCATTGTCACTTTTTAATCATATTTTATTGATTTTGCATTATGGAAAATATCCTCTAGTTTCTCAGAATTGCTATTTCAACATTGTTTCTTGCTTAAACCTTAATCTGAAGGAAATTTTGGCTTGATTCTTGTCCAAACTGACTACGAACAAACGTTTTTAACTGGTGCGAATTTTAATATGTCATTGCCTCCCTATGATTATGACCCACTCCTCTGCGAGTGGTTATCTCTTCTTAAATATTGATCAGTCAATTTTTCCACCACATTAAACTGCAACCGACTTAAAAGTGAAAGATCGATGAGTCAAATGGCACCATTGCCGGGGAGGCAACAGATGCAATAATTTTGCCTAAATTTATTTTGATTATTTGTCAATTGCACAGAGATCTGACCATTTATTATTTTCCTTTCTTTGCGAGAAAAATTGTGCAAGAATCAGCCAGTGTGAGAGGCGACCCTTGACGTCGCCAGACGAGAAGTGGACGAGCAATTTTGAAGGGAGGAGAAGGACGATGATGCGACGAACACCATTCTATTTAGTCGCTAGTTTAATTAGAATAGAATTAAGACTGTAGACTTAATTTTTCATTGCAGATAGTTTGAAACCCTTGTTCTGGGGCATATTTTGAGGGGTTTGTTCCCCGATTTTGTTTTCGGCCCATGTTGGATAATTTTTGGGAGTCTGTTCCCTTTTCTTTAGATTTAGTTTTTTTTATTACATTTATTTGCTTGTGCATAAGTAGTTCTAAAAAAAAATTAAAAAAAATGAGCTACCTGCTAGAAGCTGCCTGCCCTAGGACGAACCATTTAGGTCTGTATGAGTAGCCTCTATATTTACTTCTCTGCATTGCGTGCATTCTTGCATCGTAGATCGCTGGAGGCAAGGTACGCATTCTCTTACTTTGCATCCTATTTTTGATCACGCATTGCATTTGGGATTTAATGCAAAGACCACCTAATCTGTACTGAATAAATCTAACAAGTGGTCACAATTTTTTTAGACAAAGGACTAATTAAAGGAAGGACATTTTAAAAACCAAGGATTTGATTTTCAAACTTGGCGTGCGATTCAAAGTTCAAAATCTTTTATGGTGTATGCACACTTATTTCACTTGCACCACAGCACGCTTCTAGACACTCCTTAGGTTTGGAAATACTAGGACAAGGGCCCTCCTATCGTTGGATTCTGAAGTGTTCGGAACTCGAGATCAAAGGTTTTGTAAATCCAAAGAGGGGGATACCCTGTCACGGATTTTTGGGGGTAGTTGAGAAGCACCACGAAGGCACAGCTTCAAAGGAAGGCTTAGGCCTACTTGCATCCCTCGATCTTCCGTCTTTGGATTTACTTAACCATTTGAGGTTTAGGGAAGAACACCTAAGCTCCAACTAGGTCTTCTTAGGCGAGCCGTAGGTCGGCAATAGGCGCGTAAATTGATTAAACAAATTGTATTGTCACCTGCAATCTGACTTAAAATCAAAAGCCTAAATTGGGAAAGACCTAAAAGGTCCTTTTTGAATTGTGTTTTGCTTGGGGAATTCTGATTGAAGTGTGAGTTAGAATGGACCACATTGATTTTCATCCTTTCACATCTTGCCCACACCCTCACCCCCACTCTGCATCCTTCGATCCCAGATGCCGAGATGGTCCATTCCTTGATGGACATAATGACAATCATTGGGATCCGTTTTACTCCTATTATAGGAGTATTGGCCTAGTTAAGCCCCAAATCAGTGAGCAGAACTCAGGAGCGGGATTTGCTTTGCCCAATATCCCACATACCAAAGAAATACCCATCCCACCCTCCTTGAAAAATTATAATGGTTGGGTAAACTCTCCTGGGTACTATAAGCCTGAGCCTGACTTCTCTCATGATAGAAATGACCTCTCCTCTTTGAAGATGGAAATACAGAAAATACAAAACGAAATGAGTGAATTGTTAGGAGAATCTTTGAGAACAGGCCAACAAGAAAGAGATGAAATTAGCCACCCAATCTACCCCATTCAGGATGACGTACACCCCTCCACAATAGATGCATCTCCGGTGGGAGAGCTTCACTTTAAGTTGGAGGGAAATTATGGGGAGAATAGCTACTTTTCGAGGATCGATTTTGAAACCTCCCCATTAGATGACACTTCCTTAAGAGATCTACACTTTAGGTGGGAGGAAAATACACATGAAAGTAGCTATGCATTGGATGAAGAAAGGTAGCAACCCGAGGAAGATAATGATAAGGTTGAGTATCCACCTGAATTATATTGGAGTCAAAAGAAGGGAATGATGGTACCATTAGAAGACCTCGACCCAGATGATAGTATTTTCGTGACATTTGATGAAGTGGGTCAAAGTCAAGTTGTTAATCCTACCCTCCCTTCTGTTCACGAAATGGAACTCAAACCCACCCTTAGGGACCCTAACCCTAAAGAAATTGACCTATCTGAGGAGTTTGATGTAACTAGTGTAAACCATTTACCTCAGATAGAGCACCCTAGGGGATCTGCTGAGATATTAAGTGATTCTAGACCTCGGGTACATGATGAATTGTGTGATGAGGAGGAAGACGAATTATATGAGGAACCTACATTCAAGATTTGGAGTGACACTAAGGGTGATTATGTCTTATTTGAAGAGTTAGCCCCTGAGGATGTCACAAATTTGACCAAATTAGGTTTCCTTAGCACACCCATTGATGATATTTATCCTCATGATAAAATGATGGAAAATTTGGAAGCAATTTCTAAGATTTATGTGGATTCACATATAGACTCCGGGGAAGATTTGAGTAAAGAACAAAAACCTGGGGACTACATTGATAGGATAATCCCTAGATCTGTTGCTTCCAACCTGCCTTCATTCACTTCGAAGTCACCCTCTGATTCGCTTATATCTGAAAGTGAAATTGTGACTCCTGATGAAGAGTAGGAAGATACATGTGATGGTGCAAGGAATGCTAGGTATGAAAATGAGGATTTAGAAAGAGTGTTTGGGATGGACACCGAGCTGATTAAACCCAACCTAGATCTTATGGCCATCCCACAACCTCTTAACTTGGACACCCTAGACGATCCTTGCCTTAGAGAATTGCTCACTTTTGTTCTGACTAGGGGGCTTAACAGACCAATATTTCCTGTAATGGAGTATCGGGTATGGATTGATGATTTCTTTAGTCAGTCCATTACCCTGGGGGTTTATCTCTGTACCATTCCTTCCCCATACCTTTTGGAGGATCCATCTTATCCTCCCCCTACCCCTTTGGAGGTTGTTTTACCTGTTTATTCTTTAGAACCTCTTCTGGTGACCTGGGAAGATTTCATTCCCATTTTAGCTGGGCGAGCATTTGCTATCGGGATTCATCATCAGCTCGCCAACATCCTAGGTTACGTATGTTCTAGGCCAACATTGCTTTGCTTATTTTTACGGCCTATTTCTGCAATTCTTGAACCTGATTTGCAGGTTCTTTGGCTATTCAGCATAGCTCTAACCGAGGTAATATCCTTCTATGCAATGAGGACATTGCAAATTTTAGGCATGGGGGGGTGTACTTGGGGATATACATAGCATAATTGCATACATTTGTACATATAAAAAAAAGAAAAAAAAAAGAAAAAAAGGTTTTGAGTTTAACTGGCTAGATCTTGCATTCTTAAGCAAATTAGAACTCTAGGGTAGACCAAATAAATTCTAGGGTCAAACTTTAGAAGCTAAATGAGTTGCTAGCGCTAGACCTTTAGGGTTCTTTGTGGACTTAAAAACTTAAGTAGGAGTTAAGTTGCGGACCATTCCTCAAGAGGTTGAGGAAGGGAAGCTAGGGTTTGAGTTAAAAGGTAGGGTAGTACCTGGAGTCTTATTCTACCCTTTGGTTTACGGGTCCTTGTAACCCAAGTATCCAAATTTCACACACTTGGTCTGGTAATCAACTTAATTTCTGTCTTTCTGAAAAGAGATTTGGTTCTCTTAGTTTTGACGTAAGAGAGGCTTGAAAACACATTTTGATTGGAAGAGTTCCCGCCGCAGGATAGGTGGAATATATACTCACCTTGAGGATGCGATGATAACATATTACCTCCTTGGCGCTTGTCTCTTAGGATATCCATCCTACCGGGGGCATGTAAGCGCATTGCGCGGTTCAGGTACCATGGGCGGCCCTATCTCGAAGTGCCGATTGCCATAGGCCTGAATTCGCTTAAGAAATCCATGGGCGATACTATCTCGAAGTGTCGATTGCCAGGAGTTCTTGGGGTCGTTATGGGCGGTACTATCTCGAAGCATCGAAAGCCAGGCACCCTTCGAGCTATGGTAATGGGGACAATGAATCCAACACGGACCGTGTTGATAGCTGATCTGAGGTTAGACTTAGAAGAATCAAACAAAATAAAAAATAAAAAAGAAAAAGTATATATATATAAAAAAAAAAAAATCCTTTAACTCAAATAACTCAGACCAATGCACAAGCATGGAAGCTTTAATCTCAGGGATCAATAAACTTTAGGGTAGAGTCAGAAATCAGGGAAACTTGTGCCTGCAACTCGTCTTTAGCCGACCTAGTCTGTACTTAGCAACTACTTAGGAACCTTGGGTCTAGAGCTTGAACTTAATATGCTTCTGAAGGAAGACTAAGTGAGTTGACTAGTCTACTTGGAGTGCTAGGTTTCGCTTAATTTTGCTAGGGACTAGCAAAAACTAGGCATGGGGGTATTTGATTAGCCCATAGTTGTGGGCTATTTAAGTATTTAAGTGCCTACACATTAGGTTAATTCTAACATTTATTTAGCATAAATTAGGATGTAAATAGATTAATTCATAGTTTTAATTTAATTACATAACCCAAACATTGCATTCATATCTTAAGTGCATTTAGAATTAGCTTAGAATAGCATTCATCTAATTAGACAACCAATTAGGAACATTGTTTTCATTAACCTAGAAGTTGAGGGTCTATATATAAATGACCCCAATATTTTAACATTATTTTCTTTATTCTTCTTCTTTCAGGAATGGCTGGCTACCGCTCCAACGCCCGGCTGCTGCAGTGAAGAACCCATTCAAGGGGGAGCAGATGTGGTGGATCCGGTCGGGCGATTGATTTCAAACTTGTGCAGGCCACGACAAAAGGAGCAGGGAGGCAGGCGAGCTCGGGAGGCCTCCACGATCGACCCACCACTGTGCAGAGAGACCTTCTCTCTTCCACTCCATACTACCGGCCTCTACTGTGGCGGCGAGTCTCCATCACCGTGGGCGTGTGGTGTGACAGGCCACACCGCCTTCCGGAGCTCGTCTGCATCACCGTGAGCACCTTAGCGTGCATCTCCCTGGCCGTCGTCGCCGACCACCACCACTAAACTACTGATTCAGTCACCCTCTCAGTAACTTAAGACGTCCGGGAAATTTCCCAGACGTCTGAAGCTACCCGCTCACCTCCACCCACTTGCCTGCGTAGCCATCTGCAGTCCACCCGCACCTGCTCTCCACGCAGCGCCCTCCTCAGCCCACCTCCAACAGCCACTCCTTCCTCAGCCTGCTGCACCCTCCAAACGCACACGCTCCCTCGCCCACAGCATCCTCCAGCAACGCCTGCAGACCAGCCCACGCCACCTTCCCCGCGCCCATCAGCCTGTAGCACCCCCGTGCCCACCATCAGCCTTCGCCAACGACTCACGCCCTCCTCAGCCCACCGCGCTCTCCTCCAGTGCTTACAAAATCGCACGCAACTGCAGAACGCCAACCGCTCTTCCCGCGCGCCCGCCACCAGCAGCAGCCACGCCCGCGCCTGTAGCTTGCACACCAACTCCCGTGCCTGCAGCAGCAACCGCCCGCGCTTGCAGAACCGCCTGCAGTGCCCTCTTCCCCATGCCTACAGTCCAACGCTCACCACGCCTGCACTCCCATGCCCACGCCAGCCGCAGCAGCGCCCACGCCAGCAGCAGCAGCCACCCCTGCAGCAGTAGCGCGCGGCAGACTTCACGGCAACAGGCCGCGCATGCTCACCGGCTACAGCACCTCCACTGGAGCTCATCCGGCCACCTTCGGCAGCCGCGCGACTCGCCGCCACCACCGATTCGAAGCCCTTGGTCCAAGCGACCTCCTCCGAGCCTCCCACGCCGGGCCATCCGCTCCTCGTCGCGCAAGACAAAGGGGAAAAATTCCCCTGTTTTGCTATAGTAAACCGTCAATTACAAATTACATTTTCTGCCATTGTCACTTTTTAATCATATTTTATTGATTCTACATTGCGGAAAATATCATCTAGTTTCTCAGAATTGCTATTTCAGCATTGTTTCTTGCTTAAACCTTAATCTGAAGGAAATTTTAACTTGATTCTTGTCCAAATTGACTACGAACAAATGTTTTTAACTGGTGCGAATTTTAATACGTCATTTCCTCCCTGTGGGTACGACCCACTCCTCTGCGAGTGGTTATTTCTTCTTAAATATTGATCAGTCGATTTTTCCACCACATTAAACTGCAACCGACTTAAAAGTGAAAGATCGATGAGTCACCAACTAGTCTGGTTATGAATGGTCTAAGAGAAAGGTTCTTCCTTCGGGTTTGTCCTTCGGTTCCTTTGTACCCCTTAGCCATGGTCATTTGACACTATCCCATAGGCTTAGTCATCTGGATTAGCAGAAGAGGTTGAAATCACCCAGTAGTTTCAAGACAAATGCTGGTTATTAGATATGTTCTTGTGATTTTTTAACCGCTTTTCTTCAATTTAGTAGGTGGTGAGTGGTCCACAAGCTGACTCAACTTAGCAACTAATCACATGTCTCGATTGAGTCTAGACTAGTCTAATGTGGTCCTACGGGCTCATACACTTCTATGTTTTTTTAGAAAGTAGACCACTAGTTAAACATGTACTCTAAAGTGAAGTTGGAATCCAAATAATTTGAAAATTGACATAAATATTCCTATTTCAATAAGCTTTTAGGGAGTATTTTATTCAAAATTTTCACTATTTCGAATAAATAGTTATGAATTTTTTACAAATAGAGGTTCAGATTTGAGATTTTGACCTTGTGTTGGTTTTACTGTTGGAAATAGTACTAAATATCATCCAAAAATTCAGGAAAAATATCAGAGTGAAATCTAATTTGATTATATTTCGAACACCACCATTCTTGTGTCATTCAGATTTATGAGTTGGGCATAATCGATTTTTAATGTTCATAAAAAATCTGATTTCAGTCTATCTGACACTTGTGTACTACACGAATTTTAAAAATTTTATAAATTGAATTTCTTTTTAGGAATGGTGGCATTGGAAAGATAGTTTGAAAATCTACTTCTTGACAAAATTTCATGATTTTTGGACTATTACAAACATGGAAATTGAATTTTTAAAAGCATGTTTAATTTATTGCCGAGTGTTTAGAAATGGGAGAGAATATTTTTTCTTTTTATTATTTTTCCTTTTTTTAAGACAAAGAAAATCCTAAACTACCTAACAAATCCTAAATTTTTTTTTTCAAATAACTCCTATCCTAATCTAATCTAAAATTCTACCAAGATGAATGTGTGCAATTGATAATCTTCACCTGCACTTGATGTGCATGCAGATCCTCGCTCCATTCATGCACACAGAAGAAATACACTAGATCAGATATGAAATCAAAGATCACCGTACGTCCTCGGCAACGGTGCCAACTTGTTTGAGGTGTAAATCGTGTCAAAAGAATGACTAGTCGTAGTATAGTGCGAAGGACGTCGAAGCAAACCAAATTTTATGAGATGTGAGTCCTAGTCGAACTTAGGGAGGCAGAAAATAGTTTGACTATAACACAAATTTAGATCTAAACAGTAAATACTAATCACAATATATATATAAAGAGAAACAAGTAGTTGACTGATCATGAGTTTGCAGCTAGAACTAAATAGCTATAACATATAATGCTTGAATTAAAATAACTATCTAATCTAGTAGAATAAGGGCACCACAGGTGGTCCATGCTGGTCTTTTGGTGAGATCGAGGAGAGCAACAGCACTGCACCAAGGTGGCTTGGTGGATGCTTTAGAGGAAGAGGGAGAGAGCTGGAGAAGTTTGAAGGTCTGGAGGGATGGAAGAAGAGACCTAGAGGAGAGTATGTCATATATGGGTGCCCTTAGGGTCCTTTTTATAACTTCATAGAGGGGCAATACCAGCATTTGGCCTTGCCAACCATGCAACCACCTTAGATCGATCGGATCCCTCGATCGAGAGATCAACAGATTAGATCGCACTTCAAAATGCCTTCCAAAACTCCTTAAATGAGTGGATGCGCTCTAGAGATGCCACGTGGCCAGCTAGTGACCCTCGATCTGTAATCGCACGGCTATCGCTTGATGGAGAGAATTTTGGTTTTTTTTAATGAAGATGATAATAATAAGAAGATGTGTCGTAGTATTTTAAGTGGTGGAAATCTCTCAATCAAAGATTAAAACAGATATCAATTTAAACCATTGTAAGAATGTCGTATCCTCAGGGAGGCACAAGTCGAATAAATGTATTATATAAAAGTTCTCAGGTACTTGATAAAATAAATGCATTGGCAATCTCATTAAAATGTCAAAGATAATATTGTAGAGAGTGCAAGTAGCTGAGAGATGAGGGAGAAATGAAAAGAAACGAGAGAGAGAGGGCATCGAATGCCAATGAGACAATTATAAATATATACACATCAAAACTCAACTCTCCAACCACCCTTTCATCATGTCATTGCAACTAATGGAGGTATTGTGCAGAAATAGGGGAGGTAGATGGCGGGCTCACACGTGCGAGAGGAGGAGCGCTGGCCAGTGTGGTTACACATGGAGGTTCTCTAGAGCAAGCGAAACTCGATAGCGGTGGTAGCTTGAACTCGAGTGATCGAAGATGGCCATCGGAGAGGGTCGAACACCCGTCGCTGTTGGATGCTTTTTGCAATGATGCACCACTTGCGAGCAATGTGGATGTCGGTCGAGGTGTGGCAGAGCATGGCCTACGTGCCTGTGCAAGCGAAGGAGTCGGTAGTGATGTTGGCAAAGAGATCGGGCAGCCGGAGAGGGTCAGTGACGTGGAAGGGTTACTGCAGACTTTGGGTTCACCTATTTTGTTTGGAGTTGCAACGGACGGTGGTGGAGAAGGGAGGAGGAAGAGGAAGAAGAGGAGCACTAGGTGGTGTTGTTGGTGCGGTGATGGTGGATTGAATGCAAGGTCACGCGCTATCACCATGTTGTAGTAGGACATGGAGTTGACAGTGGTCGCGGGGGAGGTCCGCTAAAGGATCATGGTACATGCCTTCTTCACAATGTATGTATTATGCATGGTGGTGAAGATTCGACACCCTTGCCGATCGAGGAGGATCCCCCTCTTATTATGCATGAGGGAGAGCAAGTTAGCAATCTTATTGAGGGAATCTCGGAGAGGCAGTCGCGAGATGTTCGGAGAAGTGAGATTTTTGGAGAAGTGGGGGACTCCAGTTGACGATGGAAAGTGGTGGCACACTGATGCAAATTTTAGAAAATTTTTAGCATGTACCTTTAAAATATAAGACCTGCCATAAGATGCATCCCTCCCATAAAATAAATTAACATCAAGTACTAAATAATTAACTTCTAAGGAAATGTATGTAAAATATACTTAGGCTAATCAAATGTCGAATAAATTTGACCTATCACTACTTTCTTCGTTCTCGCGCCTCAGCCGCAAGCGATTAAATTATGCTCGATCCACGTGAGCATGTGTGATGAGAGCCTCATCATAAGCCATAACTAGCTCATTTTGACCCAATAAAGAAGATAAAAGCTCCTACATAACCTAGAAGAAGGCCTAACTGAAGGAACAAGTGCTCTGAGAAGAAAACATGAAATAAAGGTTAAAACTGCAATTTTACCATTGCAGTAGATAAACGGGATTTCTCAGAGGCAAAACATAGGTCAAATGGTCTAAATGAGATAAAAAGTGGGTTGAGTCAATCAGAAATGGGTTCATGTGCAATCTAAGAACTAAAAGACACTTGGTAACCCTAAAACAGGCCCACTTAAATTAACAACGTTCCGGTCAGAACAAAAAGCAAGTAAACCCTCTACAAATCATGGAAAAACATACTCTAGGGTTTAGAACACTTAATTTGGCCTTTGGAACCTAGTTTGACCTAGATTAGGGTCCTAGCTCTTCAATTAACCTAATTTGGGTTTTTACGCAAAATATCCAGTCAAACGAGGTCAAACCTGAAATCTAACTTCTCCATTCGATTCCTTAGGTCCAAATTAGGTTTATACCAAAATTTGGACCTAAGGAGAGGTCATCTTGGCCTACTTTGCAATTTAGTACACCCAAATCACAAATTGGTTCCTATCTTTTGAATACCGTTGCAGAGAACCCCCTAGGTTCTTCGCCTCCTTTGCAAACCGGTCCTGCCGCCATTGCTAGGGCAGAACCGAGCTCCGGCGAGGTTCGGAGAGGGATTGCTCTCTAATCCCTCAGAGATTCCCTCCCAGAAATGGAAGGAGAATTCTCTGAAGAATTGCCTTCCATTTAAGACCGATATCGATCCCTGGTGTCAACCCAATCTCTCGTGCGAATGCACGAGAGATTTGGGTATCCTAACTCCTTTCCATCTCCGGCGACCAACCTCAGGCAATTACATGCCCTTCACGCCCTGCACACCAAGTCCAGCGCCTATATAAGAACCCACAACTCCGGCCGAAGAGGCTGAGCTTGGTTTGGCCGAGGTTCCACCCCCAATTCCTCTCCTCCTGCCCGGCCAAACTCCCAGCAGGCTCCGGCGAGGCCCCCTCCCCTCCCTCTTCGCTCTGCCACAAAACCAGTGGCAGAGTTAACTTCCTGACCTTCCTCCGCGTCACGCAGTACCAGTGCACGCTGCCTTAGCCCCGTCGTCGCCGTCGTCCTCCCCCACTGGGCGTCATCTTCTCCCGCGACAGCAGGTACTGCTGTTCGCCCTCCGTCCCCTTTCGTCCTTACAGTTAGGTTAGAACTCCTCTCCATCCTCTCCTCTCTCTTTTCCCCCTATTATCTCCCTTGATCGACCCTCGACAGATGCTAACCACCTCCATCGTCTTCGCCTCCGACCGCACTCCGGCGAGCTGCCCACACCACTCCAGCCCTCCACACAGCTCGCCAACCACCTCGAAAGCTCCGCCTCACCTCCAGGAACACACCCCACCCTACCACTGCCACTCCAGCCCTCCACAATCACCCCCCGACCAACCCACCATCTCCGGCCACAGGTTGACCTAGGCACGCACGCCTAGGCCGACCTGCGGCCTACAGCACTGCCCACCGCCTTTGCCGTGCCACGGCGAAGGTCTCTAGCTATTCTGATTGGGCCGAGAGGCGCGTTTTGTGTATGACAGGGTTTGAGCCACTGCCGCCATGGACGACCTCTGATGAAGCTCCCACGAAGCTCCAGGTGCCCGGTCTTCCAGGCTACAGGTGCTGCATACTAGCGCGAGTGTCGCAAGGTGCACGAGTCCAGCCAAGGAGCACTAGCAGAGCCAGCAGCTGCGGGGCAAACGCACGACGAGGCTTCTGCAGGCGCGCGTGAAGGCGAGACCAGATAGTCCCACATCGTGGGATTGCAACCCTCAGGTGCCATATAAGTTGTTTTTGTGTTTTACTCTTATCGCCTCAGTAAGCACAGGGGTGAGGTCCCTCACTGATCCCACACCCGCCTCGTCCGCGGCCTGACCACGCGGACCTGGCGAATCCGACCCAACCTAGACCTACGCACTCCTCGTGCATCACACACCTGCAGGTGCGCCTGGTCCCGGGTACGATCCGACCCGATTATGGCTGTGGCTCTGGGAGAGCGGTTTGAGTGAATTGCTTGAGAGAGAGAGATGCGCGGGTAGAGGGAGAAGGGTTAGGTTTTGCTCCTGTGCAGGCAGGCTGAACGTAGGAGGAGAAGGACTTGGCCGTGAGAAGGAAAAGAAAGAAAGAAGAAGGAACGGCAGAGAAGAATAGAAGAGGAAGAAACAAAGCAGAGAAGAAGAAGCAAGAAAGAAGCCTTCGTAGGAGAAGAAAGAAAAGAGCAAGCCAGAAGCAAAGGCACAGAGAAGCCAAGTGAAGACTTTGCAGAGATCAGAAGAAGAAAAGAAAGAGCAAAGACTGCAGCAGAAGAAGAAGAAGAATAATCAAGAAGAAAAGGAGAAATGCTTTTAGGACGTCTGATCACAAGATCAGACATCCAATTTCATATTTTTTTGCCCTAACTCCTTTTAATCGCATACATTCGTACCTGAATTGATATTTTGAGTAAATTAGAGTGTTCAATTACATTTTGATTTAGTGGTAAGTTCCATTTGCTCCCTGTGTTCGTCCTCGGATACTCCGGTCTTCGAGTAATAAAAACTTTGCATTTGTTCAAACGTTTTGTCGGTTATACTACAACATAATACGCTTTAAATCCGCACAAAAACGTTGACAACATTTTGGCGCCGCTGCCGGGGAGCACTGCACAATTTACCACTAGTCTCTACATTCTTTTTATCATATTGAACACTAACTTGCCCTACTTTTCTTTGATGTGATCTTGCAGGTACTTCATGAGAAAATCTCTCCCGCAAGTCAACCACTCCAGGGCAGGTAATTTCTTTTCTTCCTTAATCATCCCCTAATCTTTGAAAGACAAAAGGAAGAAAATCAAGTTAGGAATCAATTGCCTTCTTTATATAGTAATCACCATCTCTAAGGCAAAACATTTCTTGATTTTGCGAAAATTTCTGCAAATATTCTTGAAGTTGGAGTGATTTTTTTTCCATCCCACAAATTCTTGTGCCTAATTGAAAATAAACGCTTAATCTTGGCGGACCACACACTTCTTGTTTATAAGTCCAAAGAGAACTTTTGAAAAAGAAAAAGAGGATTGGAAATAGAACCAAATTAGGGTTTCCACATTAGGGTCTTGAAGCGCTAGTCACACATGCCTGTGTAAAAGGAAATAAACTCTCCCGCATCAGTGTGCTACCCAAGCCCTTGATTGAAGAAAGTTAAATAAGACAAACCCTAAAATTGAGCTCTAAAATCACTTGAATCTTAAAATTTTCTTTTGACCTAATAACCTGGGAGTCAAATCAGGGTGATCTCTAGGCTCCGAGCTTAGAATCATTCTGCCATCTATAGGACAGGTCAGGTGAAGTTGACCCCTTGGGTCAACCAACCTCTAAATTAGGTCACAATACCAAAAACATCTAAAGTTCAAGTGAGAACCCTAAAAGCACCTTTGAAATAAAAAGTGATAGACTTAAGAGGTCAAGGTCCCCATTCTGGTTTACCTGGAATCTCAGTGACAAGAGTGGTTGGGTGGGGGAAACCCTCTAACCCGTAGGGACGCTCTACCGTGTAGGGGTCTTTGCGGGACTCTCCCTCTCTGGCTTCCCAGGTAATTCTCAGGTGGACGATCTTCGGATCCAGGGGTTCATCCGCCCCAAACCTCCATAGTCATCCAAACATCTTTTGGGTGTCTTGATTGGGTCAAGAACATCTTCAGTCCTGCATCTTTTCTCTATAGAGCACACACACTCATTTTCAGTGGGACTCGTTATTCAGATCTGATCGCTTCATAACACATCTTGAGTCAAACTCTGATCGTGATTCCACCACCTGATCCAAATATGCAGCCAAACCACCTAGGACTACCAGTCGAGAAACCTGAATACTGGAGATCCATGAGAGATAAAATGATTGAGGATGCCAAGAGATTTTATGAAAATGAAGAAACCTCAACAACAATAGGAAACATTCAGGTTAATGTCCCAACAACCACAACCTTTGTCATAACTTGTGTCCAAGTACTATTAGCAGAAGCCAACAAAGGATCAACCCGTGACTTGCTCATTACTGCATACATTGAGGTAGAAAAACTACACAATAGTGAATACCTTAAATGTATGACAAATCCTCGACTTTGGAACCAACACCAAGATAGTCTTGAAAAACGGGAAGAGATAATGAGATTAATAAAACAAGTGATTGATCAGAAATACCCGTACATACCGCCAACAGAGGATGAACTATCTTGGGACAACATCGAGGATAAATCTGATCTCGGGTTTGGGGCACAAAAGGGTTGTGGATTCCCAACCCAGATGGAGTATAATGCACCTAATATTGAAGAAGGTTGGGAAGCTCCAAATGCAGGAAAAGACCATGATGAACCCATTTTAGAATCCCAAGACTCCTGCAAGTATGAGAGTAGAACTGAACCTCTCGAGGGTGTAAATTCCGTCCCTTATTCTGATAAGGTGGCCCTCGAAGGTTATTCAGACCTAGATTCTAGTAATTCCACCCACATCCTAAGCCTAGAACCTAGATCTGAAACCTATATTGATGATTTCAAGGCCCTATATGAAGAAAATCAATCTCTTAATGAAGAATATGATTCTGGGCCTCGATTTGATGAATATCCCTCGTCAACCTCCTCAGAAGAACTAATCGAGTTTTCGGAAGTCATGCCAATCTACGATACAGAAACCGAGGACTTGGACGAGCGGGGTTTCGATTGGCTCTGCCCTACTAACCTTGAACCTGAGCCTCTACCACATAGGGACACCTTTGTAAGCTCAGAATTAACATTTAGGCTAGATCCCAGTCAGGCTGCTGAATATACAACATATGATTTATTCTATGGTGGAACTCATGATCTAGAATCTCATTCAAACTTTGATTTTCGCAAACTCTCCGACGATCTCGAATCTGACCATAACATCGGAGAAAATCTACCTCCTGATTATAACATGTCAATCTTCTTTGAAGCCACCTGCTCCACAGATACAGAACCAATCAAAACCCGTTCCCCACCCCGACCCGCAACCGGACTCAATTTCTATTCTGATTCACCTCTCACTGAGCCGATTGCAGATGATTCAACTCCATATCTATACCGGGTATCGGACACTGATCAGACCACAAATCAGGAGCCTCCATCCTTTGACCGTCCCTGTAGGGATTCCACACCTTACATTGATTATTTTTCGGAACCCTACCCCCACCAGGCTGATTCGACTGAGCCCAAACTCGAGTTTTCACTTCCATATCTGTCAGAACATCACTGCATTTGGTGGGTCCCACATCTGCTAATCTACATCTATCAACCCACCAGACTTATTGGGTTTGGGCTGCATCATCAGCCCACTGATTTTAACAAGTACCTGGTTGGACCAACCAGGCTCTTAATCAAGGTGCTTGTTTTCCAAAACTCCATTGATTTGACCACTCCCTCTCCACCCCATTTTTCGCTCGGCTGAAGGCATTAAATTTAGCGCTTAACGGGAGGCAACCCGTCATCTCAAAAATAGAGACCCGTCTGATTAGCTGTCTGTACTCCACATCTATTGCACCTTGAGTTCAGCCTTAGACAGTTGATCCCACCTCTGGTACACGTATCAGAGCTTAAAATCATTCGCATCACTCATTCCCGACCCATTCACCCACCCGATATATCCTGTTCTAAGCCCTGACCTCAACACTAATTCCCACCCTCTGTTTACAATGAGGACATTGCAAAACTTAGGCATGGGGGGGGTGATAAAGTGCATACATACAAAACCAAGAAAGAAATCAGAAGGATTCTCACAAAAAATTCGCATATGTCAAAAACACAAAAAATTGAAAAATTACGAAAAAGAACAAAAAAAAATGGGGAGGGAGGAAATGTTGTGAGCCATATAATCATAAGGAGGAGAAAAAGAGCAAAAATGAAGAAAGGAGCACAAAAGGAAAAGAAAAAGAAAAAGTCATTAGTAAAAGATTAAGGGGTTAACTGAAGTTCTAGACCGAGTCAAGAAAAAGAAAAGAAAAAGTGCTAAGGAAACATAACAAGAGATTAGCGGGAACGCTGGTCTTAGGCCTTTTGGGCTAGTATCTTTAGCTTAAAAATTCACGTATCCGTTAAAATCTGGATAATCCTCAAGAGGTTGAGGAAAATGCGAAGCTTGAGTATTAGGTCTAAGGCTTAGGAAGTATTCAGCCTCGTTAACTGACCTCCGGTTTGCGGGATTCGGTAACCTAAGCACCCCAAATTCACACACAGTCTAGTTCAGTGCGCATAAAACATCCAAAACACGCAAGAGCGTTTAATATTCTGAAAAAGTCACCTAGATTAGGAGCGGCCAATCAACACAAGTTGATTTGGACGAGTTCCCAGCGCGGAGAGGCGGGAAATTCCCCTCGAAGATGCGTAACAACATATCATCTCCTTAGTGCTTGTCTCTTAGGATATTTAAATATCCTACTGGAGGCATGTAAGCACTCTGCTGGTTCAGACACCATGGGTGGCATTATCACGAAATGTCAATCGCCAGGGTCTGAATTCGGCCACGGAACGCCATGGGCGGGATTATCTCGAAATTTCGAAAGCCAGGGTTCCGGGGGTTGCCATGGGCGGGATTATCTCGAAATCTCGAAAGCCAGGGACCTTTGAGGATTGATGATGGGGACGAGGAATCCGAAACAGACCGTGTTGAGAAGCTAATCCGAAGCTAGAAATAAAAAAGAAAGGAGAGAGAAAAGCTCTCCAAATAAATAAATCTTCTATCTCTCTCTTACAAAAAATGCACTGCAAACTGAACTTAGGCTAAAAATATCTCAAGCACGGGTGCTTTAACCGCGGAGTCCAACAAACCCTAGGTTAGGTTCTGTGGGCCGTAGGAACCTTTGTAGAAGACTGAGGCTAAAGCGGAACAGGTCCGGATTTTGGTTGGTACTTGAGTACCTCTAGGCCTATTGTCGGCATTCCCACCTAATCACAAAAGAAAAGGAGAAGCACTTATCATTGTTGACAACATTCAGGGTCTAGAACGGAAGTTAAAACTTTGAAATTTTGCTAAGGGACTAGCAAAAGCTAGGCATGGGGGTATGATGAGAGCCTCATCATGAGCCATAACTAGCTCATTTTGACCCAATAAAGAAGATAAAAGCTCCTACATAACTTAGAAGAAGGCCTAACTGAAGGAACAAGTGCTCTGAGAAGAAAACATGAAATAAAGGTTAAAACAGCAATTTTACCATTGCAGTAGATAAACGGGATTTCTCAGAGGCAAAACATAGGTCAAATGGTCTAAATGAGATAAAAAGTAGGTTGAGTCAATCAGAAATGGGTTCATGTGCAATCTAAGAACTAAAAGACACTTGGTAACCCTAAAACAGACCCGCTTAAATTGACAAGGTTTCGGTCAGAACAAAAAGCAAGTAAACCCTCTAGAAATCATGGAAAAACATACTCTAGGGTTTAGAACACTTAATTTGGCCTTTGGGACCTAGTTTGACCTAGATTAGGGTCCTAGCTCTTCAATTAACCTAATTTGGGTTTTTACGCAAAATATCCAGTCAAACGAGGTCAAACCTGAAATCTAACTTCTCCATTGTATTCCTTAGGTCCAAATTAGGTTTATACCAAAATTTGGACCTAAGGAGTGGTCATCTTGACCTACTTTGCAATTTAGTACACCCAAATCATAAATTGGTCCCTATCTTTTGAATACCGTTGCAGAGAACCCCCTAGGTTCTTCGCCTCCTTTGCTAACCGGTCCTGCCGCCATTGCTAGGGCAGAACCGAGCTCCGGCGAGGTTCGGAGAGGGATTGCCCTCTAATCCCTCAGAGATTCCCTCCCAGAAATGGAAGGAGAATTCTCTGAAGAATTGCCTTCCATTTAAGACCGATATCGATCCCTGGTGTGAACCCAATCTCTCGTGCGAACGCACGAGAGATTTGGGTATCCTAACTACTTTCCATCTCCGGCGACCAACCTCAGGCAATTACGTGCCCTTCACGCCCTGCACACCAAGTCCAGCGCCTATATAAGAACCCACAACTCCGGCCGAAGAGGCTAAGCTTGGTTTGGCCGAGGTTCCACCCCCAATTCCTCTCCTCCTGCCCGGCCAAACTCCCAGCAGGCTCCGGCGAGGCCCCCTCCCCTCGCTCTTCGCTCTGCCACAAAACCAGTGGCAGAGTTAACTTCCTGACCTTCCTCCGTGTCGCGCAGTACCAGCGCATGCCGCCTCAGCCCCGTCGTCGCCGTCGTCCTCCCCCACTGGGCGTCATCTTCTCCGGCAACAGCAGGTACTACTGTTCGCCCTCCGTCCCCTTTCGTCCTTACAGTTAGGTTAGAACTCCTCTCCATCCTCTCCTCTCTCTTTTCCCCCGGTTATCTCCCTTGATCGACCCTCGACAGATGCTAACCACCTCCATCGTCTTCGCCTCCGACCGCACTCCGGCGAGCTGCCCACACCACTCCAGCCCTCCACACGGCTCGCCAACCACCTCGAAAGCTCCGCCTCACCTCCAGGAACACACTCCACCCTACCACTGCCACTCCAGCCCTCCACAATCACCCCCCGACCAACCCATCATCTCCGGCCACAGGTTGACCTAGGCACGCACGCCTAGGCCGACCTGCGGCCTGCAGCACTACCCACCGCCTTCGCCGTGCCACAGCGAAGGTCTCTAGCTATTCTGATTGGGCCGAGAGGCGCGTTTTGTGTATGACAGGGTTTGAGCCGCTGCCGCCATGGACGACCTCTGATGAAGCTCCCACGAAGCTCCAGGCACCCGGTCTTCCAGGCTACAGGTGCTGCATTCTAGTGCGAGTGTCGCAAGGTGCACGAGTCCAGCCAAGGAGTGCTAGCAGAGCCAGCAGCTGCGGGGCAATCGCACGACGAGGCTTTTGCAGGCGCGCGTGAAGGCGAGACCAGATAGTCCCACATCGTGGGATTGCAACCCTCAGGTGCCATATAAGTTGTTTTTGTGTTTTACTCTTATCGCCTCAGTAAGCACGGGGGTGAGGTCCCTCACTTATCCCACACCTGCCTCGTCCGCGGCCTGACCACGCGGACCTGGCGAATCCGACTCGACCTAGACCTATGCATTCCTCGCGCATCACACACCTGCAGGTGCGCCTGGTCCCGGGTACGATCCGACCCGATTATGGCTGTGGCTCTGGGAGAGCAGTTTGAGTGAATTGCTTGAGAGAGAGAGATGCGTGGGTAGAGGGAGAAGGGTTAGGTTTTGCTCCTGTGCAGGCAGGCTGAACGCAGGAGGAGAAGGACTTGGCCGCGAGAAGGAAAAGAAAGAAAGAAGAAGGAACGACAGAGAAGAATAGAAGAGGAAGAAACAAGGCAGAGAAGAAGAAGCAAGAAAGAAGCCTTCGCAGGAGAAGAAAGAAAAGAGCAAGCCAGAAGCAAAGGCACAGAGAAGCCAAGTGAAGACTTTGCAGAGATCAGAAGAAGAAAAGAAAGAGCAAAGACTGCAGCAGAAGAAGAAGAAGAATAATCAAGAAGAAAAGGAGAAATGCTTTTAAGACGTCTGATCACAAGATCAGACGTCCAATTTCATATTTTTTTGCCCTAACTCCTTTTAATCGCATACATTCATACCTGAATTGATATTTTGAGTAAATTAGAGTGTTCAATTACATTTTGATTTAGTGGTAAGTTCCATTTGCTCCCTGTGTTCGACCTCGGATACTCCGGTCTTCGAGTAATAAAAACTTTGTATTTGTTCGAACGTTTTGTCGGTTATACTACAACATAATACGCTTTAAATCCACACAAAAACGTTGGCAACAATGTGCTCATCGCTCCTCAGCCATCCGATTGTGATATCAGACGGCTTAAGTGCTTTGCCTGCACAGCCTTGAATTTCAAAAATGTGCACGTGCTCTTGGTTGCGTGTCATCGAGCACGTTGCCATCCAACACACTGTAGCACACCATGAGTTCACGTCATTGCTGCTTGATGGAGATTCGACTCTCCAATTCTATTTGCACTCGCTACCACCATCAATTCACATGGATCGTGCCTTGAACGCTCGCCACTTGACTTCTCACCATCGCACGAACCAACGTGCTACGCCTGCACTTTGTTGCGGTTTCCATTTCATGCATGGTTGCCCTCAGCCATTGGTTGGAGATCCAGTGACTAAGCATGATCCTCCTTAATTGAGTGCGAGGGAGTGGTAGATGTGGCACCTTTGTAGCCATTGGATGACAACCCAATGGCCCACAAGGCACGACAAAGGTCATCTTCAGAGGTTGGATGGTGATGTTGGGAGGTTGTGATGCCATCATCGTCGTCCATCTTCATTTCTTTGTAGATGGTGTTGTAGGCCTTCGATCGAGAAGATTTTTGCGCCGTTGGACTGTGATCGTTGGTCTGGATCCATCCGTGTGGTTGGAATTGACATCTAAGGTTTGAATTATCACCTATTTGCCTCTTGGCCCTTCCTCTTTTGCAGACTCCATAGGATGCTATGGGACTTTGATCGATGTAATCTTAAAGGTGTTGGACTCCCGTCATCGTTTTGACCAAATCCATATGGTTCGATCAGTCATCCATAACCTCAAATTACTTGCGATTGTTAATACCTCTCAATTAGAACATAATATGACATATTATTTACAAAACTAATAAATCAACTATGATGCAAAGTATGACGTGTATGTATATAGAATGCCTAAGTTAAGCTAGGATCTAACTTAATTCAGGTATATTAGGATCTATGAATGGTCCACAATCATATCCCCATGCCTAAATCTTGCTAGTCCTTAGCAAATGCAAGACTAAATGCATTTTAGCAAGAATTTGACTAGAGATTTATTTCCTTTTATTTCATCTAGAAATTTAGATTCCCGATAGTTGTATAGTATTGTAGCCTATGCAACAAATCCAAGCGGAAATTTGATACACATCCAAAGCTTCTGCTTGTCCCTTAGTAAAATTCTGTTGGGGTTAGCAACCTCTTCTCTCAAGGACATAGAATATCCTCTAGTTTTTAAACCCATCTTTTTGGCTTAGGTAGAAGATATCTGAGTTAAATGGATCTATATTTGGTAGCTCCCTCTCCTCTAGTGCTACATAGAAACTAGTATCTCAGAATCCAGGTTTCAGAATCCAGGTTTCTAAATTAAACTTAGAGAGTGGCTAGAAAACTATGCTCTCTTAAGTCCTTTGTACTCATTCTTTTCTCTCTTTTCCTCTCTTTTTCTATTCTTTTTCTTCTTGAGCTCACATCTCACCAGATTCGTAAATATGTTTGGTGGTCTCTCATGGCGTTACACTTCAATTAGATTCTAAGAAACCTTTAACAAAGTCAGAATCCCTCAGCTCGTATTCAGGCAGTTAGAAGTACAGGAGTAGGTCAAGGCTGTACTTAGTGGATCATGAAGATGATAGGTGTTGTTACCTCAACTAAAACGTAACTCACACTTCTCAACATCGCAAGATTTTTTTTATATATATACCTTTTCTTTTTCTTTTTTTTGCTTTTTTCTTCTCTCACTTTCCTTCTCACTCTTTTTTTTATGCCACATTTACTAATACAACGCAACATAACATACGTACTTTTACTCACGAGGCAATAATTCGTATTGGGGATGTTCTAGTGGATATCGGGTGGCTTAATTATTGGAAGTGCTAATTCTTGGCACTAGGAAGGGAATGGATAGGACAATGTGTTTCCGACCTTGGCATTAGTGGCTTTGTTCAGCTGAGGATTTCGTAAAGGACAGTCATGACCATTCACCTTAGTCTTAGTTTTATTAGAACCCACTCTCTATGTATTTTCCTTATTTGGTGGCTCTGGAAGGATTCTCACAAAAATTTGTTTGCAAGAACTGAGAGTGAAAACTTCCCTTACTCCGAGTATCACTATCCTATTTTCCAAAAATTAAGAATCCTGACACAAGTCTTAGAGCACTGATGTAAACATATTTATATTACATAAAATATCTATTTATGCATGTTCTTAAGCATAGAATTGCATTACATACTATAAATATTACATAGCATGCATCATCTTGCATTTAGATTAGCTTGAATAAAATGGAGGTTAATTGTCTCCTTTTATGTTTAAGGATAGGGCAACTTTTTATCGGGGCCTCGGATTGAAGATCCAACCATACAGATCTGATCAGGGCAACAATTGGAGTTCAACGACTCCAAGATCGCCTTAATCAAACATCTATACCATCAAATAGAGACTGAGGAACCTTGGAAGATCAAGGGCCAAGATGGTGTGAATCCACACGTCAGAGGTCAAATCTGACTGCATGAATGGATTCGAATCGACGATCGCAGCCTAACGGCGTGAAAATCTACTCAATCCGACAACCGTGGCACCATCTATATCATTCAGAAGATGAACAACCAAGATGGTGCCACGTGGTGCCATCTCAATAGCCCAACCGGCCGCATGCACCTGCTGCACCTTCTCTTCTTCATATGAGCATCGATTCTCAGTCGTTGGATGCTCATCCAATGGCTGTGGGGCACGCATGCACATTTCATAAGCGCAACACAAACGCGCTGATAGCGTGTTGGTCGAATGCTCTTGCGTGAAGGAGAGGCACAGGGTCGAGTCATGAGGACTGGGTGAGGGTGGCACGGCCGAGCGGGCGCGAGGAGTGCAGGATCGCGATTGAGTCACTACGCACGCTCGATATGTCGATAGGCCATCGGATGCGTGACGAAGACACTGGATCACATGTGTACACGTTCGCTGAGGAGGCATGGCGATGATGCATCTCAGCCATTCGATCTCACGATTGAACAGCCGAGATTTGAAGATCATGGGCAGGCATTTAAGGAGAGGAGGTGAGCGAGCGCTCGTACGCTGCACTACTACGCCCACGTTCAAACCTTTAGCGATGGATTTCTCCATCACTAAAGGTCCTCAATTAATGATTTTTAATTTAAAAAGACCAAATTACCCTCACTCTTTGCAACTATAAAAGGAGACCCCTTGCATACGAAATCCTCATCCCTTCATTCTCTTCTATCCCTCTCCAAAGCTCAAGAGAAGCTTGTCCCACACCTAGGATGCTTCTCAATGGATAAAGTCAAATTTTCGCCCCCATTTTGGAAGTGGATCCTACGATGACGATGATGTGCTGCCCCATTCCCCCTCTTCCCGCTTCGTCCTCCTTCCTGCTCCATTCCCCA
This sequence comes from Thalassia testudinum, assembly GCA_037157565.1. Classification (NCBI taxonomy): domain Eukaryota; kingdom Viridiplantae; phylum Streptophyta; class Magnoliopsida; order Alismatales; family Hydrocharitaceae; genus Thalassia; species Thalassia testudinum. Next base: position 12,381,969 of record JAZHRO010000072.1, read on the forward strand.
TCTTCCACGCATCGTCCCTTCCAGCTCGTCCTCCAAGCGAACATCGAAGAGGATATCTCTCTTTCCATTCTTTTTAATGCTTTTTAGGGTAGATTTACGGCTTTCTAGTGTAATCATTTTCTACTTTCTAGTAGTAATGAGTAGTGTAACGAACAACCTCTTTGATAATGAAATCCACGTTCATTCCACATCTCTTTTGTTTGTAATATTCTCTCTCTTTCTCTTCTATTTATTGTAAATAGATAGATAGTTTTCAATCAGTTATTCTACTTCGTGACAAATTAAACAAATGTGTATTACTAATCAAACATCCGCCTCCCTGAGTTCGACCTAGGATTTCTATTCTGGTATAAATTTTATTTATTGAACACAAGTTCTTCGCTTTCAAACTACAATGACAGGCTTTTCAAAACCAAATACGATAGCGTAGTAACCCGTAGCTTCAACATTTTAGCATTGTTACCGGGGAGGCGACGCTCTTTGATTTTTTTTCATGTTTTCCAACTTACGAATCATTTACCTCACTTCTCTCCTTTCTTATTGTGATTGCAAGTACTCTTTTGAGATGAGAAAAAGCGGTAGATTGGAGTAAAGTGCTGTTGAAGGTTCTGTAGGTTTTCCCCCATCTCCCACCCATTAGTTTTCATTCCACCATGAAATAACACAAACATCAATCAACCTAGGTGTTCTGATAAACTCTAAGGTTGGTTTTGTTTATTTGTTTGACACCTACACCGACCTCAACCTCCACATTTAATAAATATAAAATAAAAAAATCTCACAGAGGTACACAACCTCATCTGATTCTCAAACTCAATCAGTAAACCAATGTTTGGAACTGGTACACACATCAAAACACATAATTGAGTAGAAGTAAAATTAGGTAATCACTTGTGTGCCTAATTAAGTGGTGCAATAGACCAATTGTTTGAGTTGATTGGGCCACACCACTTCAATTAAAATAAACTCATCAAGTAGTTGCTGCATAGGTTCAACTCTTAGGGATTTACCAGGCACTCCACATTCTTTTAAGCTTCAAAGGAAAACATCTTCACCTGTGCTCTCAAAACTTGGTGTGCCAACAAAACTTGTTTGAAAATACGTAAAGTTCAATCCTAAAAGCTACTAAGCAAGATTTGAATCATAAAATTCACCGCATCAAAAATAATCTTGCTTGAAAACCACTGGTTGTGCGCACACACACACATCAATCAATCACTAAGGGCACAACCCAGATAAAGGGCCCATCACATTCCAAAGTGCATTCAAACCTAGCCCTAAATAAAATAGAGTGGTTGTTGGGATTAAGGATTCGACTCGCTCTTCGAAGCTGAGAACGAGATTATTTTCGATTAGTCTGTTTCTATTGTTCAATTTGATGTCTAGCTAGGGGAGCAGAATCAAACAATCATCGCTGGGGGGTACACTAGGAACCGGAGGCACCAGCCGAAGGAAGAACCTTCTCCCCGGTCCCTACTTCCAACTGGTTGGATTGAACAGACAAAAGCAGATCAAATCATTTCTTTATCTCAAGATGGGTTCTGGGAGTCTGTTGGTCTTTAGGCTAGCCCACTTAAGGATATGTTTGATTGCTTCTATTGTAGGGTGACTTTCTTCCTATCGTCTATCATGAATCCTTCCACATTTTATATGCATTCCCGCTCTTTCCCTCCTATTACGAGTTATCCACAACATGACGATTATCTCGACTCGTACTGTAATCAACCATCGGTTAAATGGGATAATTCGATTTTGGGATACAGTTCTGGACCTCCGTGTTTAGGGTCTAATCATGAATACTATGATTGTGATTTTTATCCTCTCAGAGCCACATCGATTATAGATCGCCACCCTTTCATGGACAGTCTAATATGATCTACAATCAAGGAGGGTACACTGATCCTTACCCATCCTCTGATTACGTTGCCTTTAGGTCATCACCACCCTTTGAACAATCCAAAATGTCTTATTATTAGGGGGGTATAATGAATCTCAATTCGTTAACTTCTCTGCTCTGATCCCAAACCTGCCCAACCATGAACCAAGTCTTTTGGTTCATGTTAACCTGGTTCAAGATAAGGTTTTGGCTATGTTGAGGAATACCATAAAATCTTTAGAAGTTCAGCCAAAATTGGAGCCCCTGATTGAGATGATTGATGATTTGAACAAGTATTTGTTGGATTGGCTCCAGGATGTTAAGGATAAGAACCCGGGTGAGTTTCTACTTGGGAAGTTAGCAAAATTGAGAATGAGATTTGTGGTTGCTTTAGTTCAATCATGGGATGATTCCCAGGATGAACCCCCTTCAGGAGAGCCTATGTCAGAACCTGCTCAGGCACCTGTCGGGGTGGCACGTGTTATGAGGTTGACCAGATTGAAGTAAAGCAACCAATTAAGGATGATCTGGGAAATCCCTGAGCCGAGGTACGAGGAAACATATGTCTCCATGGACTAGAAAGTGACAGATGATTTTGGGACATACATTAATACGTACTTTGATTTCTTTGATTCTGATGGTGAAGATTCAAGTTGCAAAGTCTCACACGAGTTTACAGAACACGATTTCTGTGAGAAATTGGGCCTGAGGAATTAGATAGATCATTTGATAGCCCAATAACTGAGCAAGCTGATCTTATTGGGGCTCACATTATTGATTTAGAATCGCATTTTCTGGAGGATTCAATCCGATGGCCTGATTGTCATTTACACCCCATTCAGCTTATTGACGATTTTGTTTTTGAGATTATTAGACCCAAGTCAATTCTGATTCAGCTACATCATTTAAACTTGGAAATTTCAGACTAGGTGATTAATATGCAGCAGGACCCAGAATTTGACATTCTAAATGAGGATAGGAGCTGGGAAATTTTGATTTAGGAAGCAAACTCCGGAGGAAACAGAAGACCTAGTCTAAGGGTTCCAATTCATATGAAACCGTCAAACCAAAACCCTTACGACATTTATTCTGAGGATGTTCAACCCAAGCATACATTCATTGATTATCCTTTCGATATCGAATTCTCTGTAACTCAACTTTTTGGTCTTGGGTTGCATCCTCATAAATCGCAGGCCCAACCCCACTTGCATATTGATTGTAGGTTTTGGGTAATTTTTATCCAAAACCATAGATATTCTTAATCATGGGAAATGGGTTTGCACCACAATCTTGTCCACATCTGTTGACATTCGCTGGCAGGTCAAAGGTTTCATCTTTCTAATCTGATTCAAACTTGAAGCTATAAATTCTTTACTTCTTTTCTTTGTATAGTGTGCCTAGTTGAAGGCACTAAATTCGCCATGTATATAGTTTTTTTTGTTTATCTCAGAGCGGACCTGTCATTCACACAATTCCGGTGCTTTTTACTCTATTCCACTCTATTTTGTCTTTTTAATACAATGAGGACATTGCATTGGATAGGCATGGGGGGGTGGACATTCATCTCTGAATTTATTCATCAGCTCCGTAGATTCATTTTATTTCATTTATATATTAAAAAAATTATGGAATTAGGAAAGAGAACTTCGGCTTAAGAAAATTTTCAATCCTAGGAAATATTACATTAGGATCTGAACAGGAAGACCCTTCAGGTCATTGGTCTTAATCTGCCCGTGTATCCTCTAAAATGTGGATTTGTTTTTCGAGTCCTCGCCAACCTAAATTCTATTTTAATTTGAGCAAATAAGTTTGGGCGATAAGTACACGACTTATCAACCCATCCTCCGATTTGAGGGAACTTTAGGTCTAAAGCATCTACGCACCTTCTTTTGATTGACTCGTTGTTCGACGATTTTAATGAAAATTGGGTAGCTAATGAACCTTCTAGGGTGATATGGCTGGCAAGTTATCGTGGCTAACAGCCCATAGGTAGGTTGTCAAAAGCACAGTCACTGGACCATTCTCTTCTTGCTGCCTTTAGGTAAATCTTAGACCAGGGAAGCCAACTACTTAAAAAAAAGAGAAAGAGAAAAGAAAAAAAAGGAGAAAAGAAAAAATAAATAAAAGAAATAAGCCACACTTCACCACACGAGCATGGCTGGCAAGTTATCGGTGATAACAGCTCATCGACTGGTTGCCTAGAACCTAGCTCAATAAATGCACTGAAAATTCCCAAAACACTTAGGAAGAAGCAGAGAAGTAGAATAAACTATGGAGATATACTCTGCATTCACCCCTTTGTTGACCCCATAAAAATAAAAGTAGGGAGAAAGCTACTGGTTGAAAAGATACACCTCTAGCAGAACTCTCTTTTTAAGGTCACTAGAGGCGTAGAAACCCGAAGTCCGTTCTAATTGCCGATCAACGAGTCTATCACATTCACAATAAGACGCGTAGAACTTAGGGTTCTAATCAAATCTTGGGCGAGTTGAATTGCCGTAGAAAGCCACTCTTAAACCCTAAACTCAAAATAAAAAAAATTAGAAAAGAAGGAAAAGATAAAAAGAAAAATTTTCTTTGAATAAGGTGAGGGCTTGAGTCGGTCTGCATTTTGGTAGATACCAAGGCACTATTGTGTCTTTGAAAGTTTAGATCCAAAGAAAACATTTTCTTAATGATTGAAAATAACTTATGCCCAAATAATCCAACCTAATTCTTTTATAAATAGCATATAGTCTTTGCTAGGGACTAACAAAAGATAGGCAAGGGGGTGTGATGTAAACAAGTTTATATTACATAAAATATCTATTTATGCATGTTCTTAAGCATAGAATTGCATTACATAATATAAATATCGCATGGCATGCATGATCATGCATTTTGATTAGTTTGAATAAAATTGAGGTTAATTGTCTCCTTTTATGTTCAGGGATAGGGCAGCTTCTTATCGGGGCCTCAGATTGAAGATCCAACCGTATAAATCTGATCAGGGTGACAATTGGAGTTCAACGACTCCAAGATCGCCTTAATCAGACATCTGTAGCATCAGGTAGAGGCCGAGGAAGCCTAGAGGATCAACGGTCAAGATGGTGTGAATCCGCACTTCAGACGACAAATCCTACCACACAGATGGATTCGAATCGATGATCGCAGCCTAACGGCATAAAAATCAACTCAATCCGACAACCGTGGCACCATCTACGTTATCCAGAAGATGGACGGCTAAGACGGCACCACGTGGTGCCATCTCAGCCACCCAACCAGCCGCATGCATCTGTCATACCTTCTCTTCTTCATCTGAGAGTCACTTCTCAATCGTTGGAATCTCATCCAACAGCTGTGGGGTGTGCATGCACATTTCATAAGCGTGACGCAAATGTGCTAATAGCGTGTTGGTCGAATGCGCTTGCGTGAAGGAGATGCGCAGGGTCGACTTGCGAGGAGCAGGCGAGGGGGGCACGGGTGAGCGGGCACGAGGAGCGCACGATCGTGATTGAGTAGCTGCATGCTCTCAATAGCGCCCACGTGCCATTGGACGCGCGGTGAAGAAGCGGGATCACACATGTAGGCATGCGTTGAGAAGGCGCGGCGAGGATGCGTCTTAGCCGTTCAATTTCATGATTGAACGGCCAAGTTTTGAAGATTGTGGGAAAGCATTTAAAGAGAGGAGGCGAGCGGGGGTGCACACGATGCCCCACTACGCCCATGTTATGACCTTTAGCGATGGATTTATTCGTCACTAAAGTTTCTGAATTAATGATTTTTAATTTAAAAGGACCAAATTGCCCTCACTGCTTGCAACAATAAAAGGAGACCCCCTCCATACGAAATCCTCAACCTTTCTTTCTCTTCTCTCCCTCTCCAAAGCTCAAGAGAAGCTTGTCCCACACCTGGGATGCTTCTCAAGAGATAGCGTCAAATTTTTGCCCCTATTTCAGGAGCAGATCCCGTGATGACGACGATGTGCTGCCATATTCCCATTCTTCCCACTTCATCCTCCTTCTTCCTGCTCCGTTCCCCGTCTTCCAGGCGTCGTCCCATCAGGCTCGTCCTGCAAGCAATCATCAAGGAGGATATCTCTCTCTCCATTCTTTTTAATGCTTTCTAGAGTAGATTTACTGCTTTCTAGTGTAATCATTTTCTGCTTTCTAGTCGTAATGAGTTATGTAACGAACAACCTCTTTGATAATAAAATCCATGTTCATTCTACATCTCTTTTTGCTTTTGTTTGTAATATTCTCTCTCTCTTTCTCCACTATTTATTATAAATGAATGTATAGTTTCCAATCATTTATTCTGCTTCATGACAAATAAAGCAAATGCGTATTTCTAATCAAACGTCCACCTCCTTGAGTTTGACCTGGGATTTCTATTCTCGTATAAATTTTATTTGTTGAACACGAATTCTTTTGCTTTCAAACTACAATGATAGATTTTTCAAAACCAAATACCATAGCATAGTAACCTGTAGCTTCAACAAGCACCAGTAGACTCTTTACTTTCATCTCACAATTATTTTGCAGATCTTTTAGAAGGTGGTTTGCCTAACTCCCTGATTACTGTCCAAAGGTTCAGGAGAAGAAGTAATGCCTAATAGAACCTAATAAAGTGTGAATTTCCACATTCTATGTGCAAGTGTTAAAGTTTATTGGATTCGAATTTTAGAAATCAATTAAAGAATAAATCCCTAATAAAACCTTTTGATAAAAAGATCTATTTCCTAAGGTGTTGGCAGAAAATTTTTAGCTTATATGTACTACCCCCATGCCTAAGTTCTTTCATGTCCTCATGCATGAATTAGAGAAAATGTTATAAAATAGGCCATAAGTGGGTAGAAATCACCTGGAGCTACTCCTAATTTGTTTTTCAGTGCATGCCAACACTACAATAGTAATCATAGGATGCATAATATGCTAGAATTAAATATGCTAGGTATGAAGGATATGTATATATGTATAAGTGTTGAGTTTAACACCTCCAGTTGGCCAAAACAACAACTACACTTCCTTGAGAAGACGTATCCTTTCGTCAGTAGGAGGAGGTTCTTAGGGCAAAAATGGCTTCAGGCGCAGGCCATTTAGCTAAAAAACCTACCCAGATTTCAAGTCAATAATTTGGATAGCCCCGTTAGAATACATGCGGATCACCAGGTATGGCCTAATCCACTTAGACTTGAGTTTTGCCGCAAAGAATTTGAGTTAGGAATCAAATAACTAGATGTGCTAGTTAGGCGTGAATTTCTTCCTCTGGATGTGTCAGTCATGGAAAGCCTTAGTCTTATCTTTGTATATCTTTGCATTCTCGTAGGCTTCCCATCGAATCTCTTCTAAGTCGCTGACCTAGAGCATCCTTTCATATCCTCCTTCATCAAGGTTAAAACAACACTTCTACACTACCCAAAAGGCACAGTGCTCTACTTCTACAAGAAGGTGATAGGCCTTTCCATATACAATGCTGTATGGTGACATTGCAAGCGGGGCATTATACGCAATCTGATATGCCCAAAGTGCATCAATCAATTGATTGGACTAATCCTTCATATCTGGTCTAACAGTCTTTTGAAGAATAAGCTTGATTTGATAGTTAAATACTTTAGCCTGCCCACTGGTCTGCGGATGATATAGGGTAGCAATGCGGTGATATACCTCGTATTACTTCAATAGATATCTAAAATGAGCATGGTTGAAGTGGCTTCCTCCATCACTAATCAGAGCACGGGGGATTCTTAATCTCGCAAAAATAAATTCCAGGACGAAGGATAAAGTGGTCTTATGATCAGCCCATCTTGCTAAGATAGCTTCAACCAACTTTGAGATAGTCAACTGAAAGGAGTATGTACTCGAAGCCGTGGGAGTTCGGGAAAGGGACCATAAAGTTGATACCCCAAACATTGAACACTTCTACAACCAGAATAGGTTGGAGAGGCATCATGTTTCTCCGAGACAAAGAACCGACCAACTGACATCGCTTATAGCATTTGGCAAGCTCATGTATATCTCTGAAAATGGTCGTCCAAAAGAATCAAAACTACAAAATCTTTGCAGCAATTTTTAGTCTTGAGAAATGATCCCTACAGGCATCGTTGTGGCAGAAAGATAACACACTTGAGATTTTTGAGTCTGGGATGCAACTTCTAATGATCCAATTGACCCTAATGTGAAATGGCAGTGGGTCATCCTAGAAATAAAACTTAGCCTCTGAAATAAACCTGAGTTTTTTGACCCTTGGATAATTCTGCATGTAGCTTGCCTCCAATGAAATAATTTGCAACATCAGTGTACCTAGGAAACTCAGCAAAGTTGACAGCCAACAACGACCTGTTCAGGTATTAATCACCTATTTGCCTCTTGGCCCTTGCTTCATTGCGGACTCCATAGGATGCTATGGGAGTCTGATCGATGCAATCTCAGAGGTGTTGGACTCCTATCATCGTTTTGACCAGATCCATATGGTTGGATTGGTCATCCGCAGCCCTGAATTACATGTGATTGTTAATAACTCTCAATTAGAACATAATATGACATTATTATTTACAAAACTAATAAATCAACTATGATGCAAGGTAAGTTGCATATGTAAATAAAATGGCTAAGTTATGCTACGATCTAAATTAATTCAGGTATATTAGGATCTATGATTACTACGTAATCAATAGACTATATAATATAATATATAGTAGGGAGGAGGGGCATTGAATCAAAGATTTAGTAGGAATTGATGGTAACACTACCATGGCTCGTAACTAGCCAAAAATAGTCAGATTCAAATGATAAATGCTCCTAAATGATCTTTTGAGAGTCATAATTCCACATTGAACTAATCTAAGAAAAGGGCATGAAGATAGGGTTAATTCTACTTTGTTAACTGGACATCACAAATCCAGATTAACCACAGGGTGACATAGGTGTTAATTAATGGTTAACTGAACATAAACGGCCAAAAAATGGGCTGACATTGACTGAATCAGGGTTTCATACATTTCGAGGTTAAAAATAGTATTGAAAACCATAATTATCAGCCCAATTTAAATTGAAAGGGTTTTGGTTAGGATAAAACTAATCTAAAAGGTTTGGTACCTTCATTTTGACCATTTGAGCCCATTTTGACTTAGAATAGAGATTTAGAAGGCAGTTGCCTTGATTTGGGCCCCTATGCAATTTATTAAGTCTAACATGGTCAAAACTCAAACCCAAGTGTACCATTAGATTCCTTTGGTCCAAATTAGGTTAACACAAAAATTTGGGCCCAATCATAGTCCATTCTGACCTAGTTTGCATTTTGGGCCTAAAAGCTCTATATCTTATACTTTGACCGCTAGGATTCAAGTTTATCTCCAACAGGCCCCTGACTGTGTCGTGTCATTCACATTTAGGTCTGTATTGCCATTTTCATGTGAACACCCAACAAGCTGAACTTCAGGAGAGAAGATCTCTCTCAAACCAGCACCAAATCCCTCTAAATTTGGAGGGATTTGTGTTCAGACCATGCGGAATCCATTAAGCTTGATTCCAAGTCCTAATCTAAAGCCAAGAGCTCAGGAGAGCATGAGAAAATTGTGGGATTTTGGTTTCCTAATCTGAGACCAACTACTTGAATTTCATTAATTAGAGCTCGCAATTGAGCTCGATATAAGCTCTACGTTGATCCTAGGGTTAGATCAGCCAACATTGGACTCAATTTCCACTTCCTCCTCCGGCCATCCTCATCTTCAGCTATGGCAACCACACTCCTCCTCTAGCCGTCAAATTTCCAACTTGGATAGTCCGCCTGCATCCTCTCTCTTTTCTAGTCCTCATTGACCACAGCAAGAGCCCTCTCCGCCCTCATCATCGCTGCTTTCCTTAGCTGCACTTCGTCGTCTTCCTCGTGTCCAGCAAACAAATGTTGGATGCTTCCCTCCCTTTCTCCTTCTCTAATGTCTTTTCACGTCATTAGATTCCAATTTCATCCACAAGAACCACCATTCTGCCACCTTCAACCCTACATCCAGCATGAGCTCCGATCAACTCGTCCTGGCACCACACTCTGCCAAACTGCACACCACTGCCACCAAATGATCTGCCTCTTCATGTTGAACAAAAACCCTCAAGAAATTGAGTGTTTTGGTTCACATCACGCCCAGCCGAACTCCACCTCCTTCACCCACTGTCACGCACATGTTTGGCCTTCTCCATCTTACAAATCACCATAAAAACACCACCACTACACTCCACACTCTCTAGTGACTTTATTGAGCCTTTTAATTTGGACTTCTAACCCGTATTATTATTTTCGAGTGTACTCACCAAAATAGCTCCATTGCTGCTTTACACCTCCATTCCCCACCGTACTACGACCACTAATCACTAGCACAGCACTTCCAATAGGTGCGGGCAAACATTGAAAAGCCATCTAGAACATCTAACTGCAGAACTATCAGCTGTAGTAGCCTCAATCTCCAGGAGCTTTCTCACGCCATGGCTACTATAATGCACGTGAAGGAGTGGGGACATTAGTCCCAAATCGAATGTGACTAAAAAATTTATTACCTAATAAAGTTTTCGCTTCCTCTGTTGTTTGCCACAAGTAACCAAGGGGTGAGGTCCCACTCATGAACTCATACCCTCGCCTGCCACCGCACACCGGCAGGCCTTGGCCCAGATCCAATTCCTTGGACATGTTTAATCGATTGGCCTCACTTGGTTATGATTGAGAGGAAAGAGAAGGAATTTCTGAGAGGAAAGGGTGTTTCTGCATTGTTTGAATGAGTTATTTTGCTTAGAAGATGATGCATCAGAAAATTATGCCGTCGTAGTGTGTAAATCGTGGTGGAAAAATCTCAAAAAAATTATTTATCAATAAAACTAAGCATGAAGAGTTAGGTCATATCCACAAGAAGGAATGGATTAATAAATTCATGAATATTTTTCCTTAATGTTTGCCCAATCAAGTATGGGATCTATGCCTAAATCTGCTACAAAACACAATGAAAAGAAGATAAAATAATTCGAGAAGGCAAGGTTATGTGCATAATTTTTCCTCAATAAAATATTCTGTGAAGATGTGATCAGTAGTGGCATCTCATGTAATTTCCAATGGCACTCATACTAGAGAGAAGTTGTGCAAAACTAAACCCAAATCTAATGTGCAATGAAGTGGATAGCAAGAGTCAAGCAAATACGAGAAATCTTAAGTGCACCATTGCAAATTCACCTCAATATAATAATCAAAATTCAAAAAGTTGGCAATGGCATTAGATGTAAATATTAATAGCACTTGAAACAGGGGATTCTTCCCTTTGATCTCGTGTGTAGGGGAGGCGATGGTGGGCCACGGGAAGCTTGGAGGAGGTTGAGGAGGGGCGATGGCGATGGTGTCCTTTTGCCACAGTTGAGAGCTACTGTTGGTGGCTTGAGTCACGTGGGGTCATCTACTGCTGTGCATGGGAGGGCACATGAGACTGTGGTGGCATTAGAAAGGCATGATGCCACGGAAGAGGTGGTTACACAATGATGGCTATGGGTTTCCTTCTTCATTTTAGTGGTTTCAAAAGGAGATTAAGAAGACAAGGTTTTAGGGAGCCACGCGTGCGGCTACTGGAGGGTGCACACAAGTTCTAGGCTATGGTGAGTGGACTACTGCATGCGAGGGCATGCACATGAGGCTCATGTGGTCGTGCGCTATGACTCGTGCGAGGTTGGCTACTTCTGCAAAGATGGAACATGCAAGGGTGTGCAGGCCCGTGATGCATGAGGAGTTGAGGGTATGGCCACTAGTTCAGAGGTTGAAGATGGTGGAGACACGTAGTGATGTGGATGCACTAATGATGGTGGTCGATGTGATGTGCGAGATGCGATGGTAAGCGATCATGGTGGTGAACGTAGTTGATGGCGAGAACAAGATGCAGTGGTGATGTCGGCACTATCACCGCCAATGATAGTGGCAGTTCGTAGAGGTAGATGTTGTTGCGAATTTGGGTGGCTCGTGGTGGTTGGGGTGTGTAGTTTTGGGGGGGAGATGTTGGAGGGCTGGTCCTCCTTGCAGACGGAAGACGATGATGAGAGGGAAATCCCCTCGATGAGATCGTGATATCCCTTGTCATCTTCTTCCTGTCGTATATATAGAAGGAAAGAATAAGTGAGAGAAAGAGAATCGTGATTCCATGTTTCCAAAACAGAAGAGAGAGATTTGAGGGAGAGGGAGAATACGGAAGGAAAGAGAGAAGAAAATAAGGAAAGAGAAGCAATTTAGAATGTATTAATGTGATCTCATCTCCCGTATCGGCTGTTCGGTGAGACGATGGCGCCTAGCTGAAGCTTGGATGAAGGAGGTGAGGAGCAGGTCGACGGAAGGGAGATACAGGAGGACGTCGGGTAGAGGAAAGCTTCCGCCTAGCTCCGGAATGGAGCTGAGAAGGCAGAGATGATCTGCTATCGAAACAGAGGTGGGAGGACTGCTCCAAGGCAACCTATGAATGGGGATGGGAAGTTGGAGTATTTAGTGGGGCAGAGGTTCGCTATACAAATAGGAGACTTGGGAGCTTGAGAGCAAGCTCTAACAGAGTGTTGGTAGGCTTGCTAGAGCTTGGGAGTAGGTGGGAGTAGAGTAGGTAGAGATGGCTTGGAAGGGAGGGGGTGTTGGTCCTTTACATTGGAGGAGAAGAGGCAAAAGTAGGTATGGGACCATTAGCAACCTCCAAGCTGTCACTGGAACTGTCGCTGTAGGTAGCTCATGGCCGCTGGTGCACACAGCTGGCCTTGCTAGCATGAGAATAATTAGCAATGGCTGTAAGCGTCGCTGAACTTCCGCCGCAAACATCGCTGAAGACAGCCCAGGCACCCACGCTGCACTTACGCTAGTGCACGCCATACGCATCGTGTTGTGCTCACGCATGCTCACACGCTGGCGCTGCACTATGCACATGTGTGCCTCCACGCGCACGTGCACCGGCGCTATTGCACACGTCTGGTAGCGTGTGCGTGTGCATGGGCGGCCTGGGTTGCACCACATGCCGTAATCTGGGTCATCCATCTTCTTTTCGTCATAGGGGCTGCTACAGAGGTCGGATTGAGTAGATTTTCACTTTGTTGGGCTGTGATTGTCAACCCAAATCCATCCACATGGTCGGATTAGTCATTTGAAGCTCTGAATTATGTCACCTAATCGATTGGCCGTTGATCTTTCTCGGACTGCATATGGTGCTATAGGACTTCGATTGAGGCGATTTCGAAGGCGTTGGACTCTGATCGTTATCTTGATCAGATCTGTATGGTTGGATCGTCAATCTGAGACTCCAAAATAAATATCTTTCTCTCCTGACCACAAAAAGGATGTAATTAACTTAAATTATATACTACTCTTAATGTGGAATGATGCGTGCTATGTAATATTTATAACATGAAATGCAAATCTAATCCTGGGAACATGGATGAATAGCCATTTTAGCCCAAATAGATGTGTTTACATCATGTACGCAAAACATTCCTTAAGAATAATCTCAATTAATGCACATAGGCATTGAAATTCCGTAAAATTGCTTGAATGGCCAAAATACGAGTGTAATTAATTTTTCCATGAATGTATGCGCGAACTTTAATTCTCAATTCAATGATAATGCACTTAGGCTTAAGAATAGTCCACCAAAGTGGACCTATCAAATACTCCCATGCCTAAGTTTTTCTAGTAATTAAGCAAAATCATATGGATCAGACCAGATCTTTAGGCTGGATTTTACCATCTGGATACCTTATCGTGCCACACCTCTAGAGATTTGATCGAAATGCCAACTATAGGCCTAAAGGTACTCAAGTACTAGCCAAGATATGAACCTGACCAGCCTTAACCTTGGGTCCACCATGAAGCTTTTTAAGGCTCGCAAAAATTGCCCAGAGGCTCGTTGACCCAAGCAGTTAAAGCACCCGTGCATATGTGCAGCAAGTCTCGGTTCAATTGGCCGATGCATTTTCAATAAAAGAGATAGAGAGAAATATTATTTCAAGAGTTTTCACTCTTTCTTTTTAAATTCCCCTAGACATAGCATCAGATTGCCCCTTGATTGCTCAGCAATCATAGGTCCTAACTCACCTGAATTAAACTAGAACTTAGCTTAACATGAACATTCTACATGCATACGCATCATACTCTACATCGTAGTTGATATATGTGTTTTATGCATTAAACTATGTTATTTGAGAGGTATTAATGATTGCAGGTAATCCAGGGCTGCAGATGACCAATCCAACCTTATTGATCTGTTCAGAACAATGACGGGAGTCTAACGCAACCAAGATCGCATCAATTAGACTCCAATAGCACTGTAGGGAGTCCATAGAAGAGCAAGAGCAAAGGGGCAAATTGAAGAAGATCCGAACATCAGATGACAAATCCAACCATATGGATAGATCCGGATCAACGTTCGCAGTCCAACGGTGCAGAAATCAACTTAATTGGAGGCGTATGTCATCAGATATGATGAAAAGAAGAACAAACGACCACAGCCATGTGGCACCATCGCAACCGCCCCTTGCCACACCCCCAACCCCTGAAGGCACCTCGCCTTGTAGTGTGAGCCATTGGATCTTCATCCAATGGCCACGAACGTGGCACATCGCCACCCAGATTTGATCAATATAAATATAATTAAGTAAATATATATGACAAGGGCATTGCACAGCACGTTGGCTTACGTGCACGCGCGTATGCGTGGGAAGCATGTTCGAGCCCTGCGCTGTGCAAAAATTGGTGCGAGTCAGGGGCGTGCATGTGCAGCCAAGCATGCGCGATTGGAGGGCCCAGAGGAGTCCATGTGGCTAGATCGCATGGGTTGTTGTGAGATCTGGAAGGTGCGATAAGCATAGTAGGATTTGAAATCGAACGACTAAGATGATGAGGCAGGATTTGAAGACGAAAACATGAAGAAGGGGTGCGGGTGCACGGGAGCCACGCGATGTTCATCCAAGAGTGCATAACGCGCCATGTGGCAACATAAAAAAGAATCAGGGAAGAAGGATTTGCATAAGCTATAAAAGGACCTAGGGCACCCCCTTGGGGGAACACAACACTCTCTCATTCTCTTCTTCTTCTTCCTTCTTCTACCTCTCTCTCTTCTCCCTCTTCCCATCGTTTCTACATTTCCATCTGCAAAATCCGTTGGGCCACCCTATCGGATTGCCACTGCTCCTCTCAACCTCTTCGAAAGGCCACCATAGGCCACCCGTGGTGCCCTCATTCCGTTACAGTAGTAGTTTATTTACCTTATGTTTTATTCAAATACATGTATGATATGCAATTAATGTTCAAACTTTCTGGATGATATATATTGCAATTCATTGTCCCTACTACTTAGTAATTAGATTTAGAATAAGTGTATGAAATCAAAAGTACTTTTTGCCTCCCTATGATCGACCGAGACTCCAAGTTCCATTAATTTTATTTGTCAAGACGTATTTCGTGCTATACTACGGCGTATTTATCTTTTATGCGATCTACACCTTGAACACCCTTAAACATGATCTGTGTCAGATTCCTTATCCCCATCATCAATCCTCGTAGGATCCTTAGCAATCGATGCTTCATGATAGCACCTTCCATGGAAACCCCCGGAGCCCTGGCTTTCAATACTTTGGGATAGTGATGGTCATGGCATTTTATAGCTAAATTCAGACCCTAGCAGTCGACATTTCGAGATAATGCTGCCCATGTAACCTAAAGCACATGACCATCAGCCTGGTAGGATATTTAGATATCCTAGGAGACAAGCACCGAGGCGATGGTATGTTATAACACATCTTCGAGGGGAGTATTTTTCATTCCTCCTCTCAACACTAGAAACTTGTGCAATCAACTTATGTCTTCGAGCCACTCCTAAGTCAACCCTTCAGGAAAACAATTTCATAAGAGACACTTTTTGGCATTATTCTTCCTTACGCACACTAGCCCAGAATAGTGTGTGATTTTTAGGTGCCTAGGTTACCAAGTACCACAAACCAAAGGGAATGCAACGAGGTTGAATACTCCCTAAGCCTTTGACTTAAAACATCAGTCACGCAACTCCCTCAACCTCCCAAGGAATAGTCCAGATCTTAACAAATACGTGAGTGTTTAAGCTCTAAAATAGACCCAAGAGGCCTAAAGTCGGTATCCCTCACTTATCCCCTTTTCTCTAGCACTACCAAATTTAATTGATCATTTGTTCTAGCCAAGAACTTAGGTAACTCTTCCAAAATCAAATGCTGGGACAAACACAATTTTTCCACTTTCTCTCAATGTCTCTCTCTTCTTTTCTTTCTTTTTCATTCTCAACATATTTGAAATTCAGCTTACAAGGATTCCATCTCCTTCTTTCTCTCTCTTCTTTTTTCTTTTCCATTTCTAACTTTTTTTGTGCAAGATGAGTGTCCTAATTACATGCGGAATGTGTATTATGCTATGAATAACCATAGGTTATAACCCCTTATGCCTAAATCTGATAACATCCTCATTGGAAAGTAAAAGAATAGAAAGATATTACATGAGGTGGAGTTGGGATGTCTCACAAATCGGGTTCTAGAAGGAAAGCAGAAGGAGACCCAAAGAAGACACGTAACAAACCTGGCATGGCGATTAAATAACCAAAATGTTGGCAAGCTGTTGATGGATAGTGAGGCCAAATACTCATCCAAAGCATGTGAAAATAGGGTACTCCTGAGTTCTTGTCGGAGGTTTTACATGATACAGATAAGTGGTGATCTCTAGTAGTGTACAGCGAGGAGGCAAAGGCTCCTCAAATAGATATGTGTGGGCAAAGAGGATGCAAAGAAGGACACCTTAAGGATGATTGGTTGACGTGAAAAAGCGTTGATCCACACTCGCCACTCTACATTAGGATGTATTGGTCTAGTTATCCCCTTGTAACGGAGGAATGTGAGCAGAGATTTTAGGAAGTTGTTTCTGTAGGAGTTGAAGTCTCTCAAGTGCTAGGTAGGGAAGAGGGTCAAAGAAGGCTTGTGAGGTTCAGCATTCTTCCTCGACAACCTTTCCAATTCCTGAATGTCATTAGAAGCAACCTTAATTACTCATTGTCTTTCATGTTGCATATCATTGGTGTGCACATCCTAGAATGGGCCTAAATGTTCATATTTCAAATTGAACTACTCAAGGGTGTCACCCATTTTGTAATCATGTAGAAGTAGGTTGGAAGCAATAGGGTTGCGAGTGTCCTCAATAACGACATCCCCAGGTTCTTGTTCGACGCTAACATCCTACCCCTGGGGTGTATAGATTCCTTCCTCAAGAGTAGTAACTGCTTTTAGTTCTTCCGAATGTTTGAGAGGATGATCTTGATAGTCAAAGGTATGTTGGAATTCAGATTTGGCTAAATCAGTCAGATCCTCAGGGGGAAAGTCTTCGAACAAAATATATTCTCCCCTAAGGTTGCTCCATACTCTGAGTTCAGCCCCTTCAAAGTCATCATCCTCAACAATGCTTCTTTCCTGAGACTCAAAAAATTCTTCAATGCCGAGGTCAAGTATTTCAAGTGTTACTTTCTCCTCCTTAAAAATCAACTCTTCATGTCCTTGTGACCAATATTGATCCAAGTCTTCTTATTCAGTATCAATTCCTTCAGGGTCACTTATGTTGGGCACCTATAAATCCTCATAATGTTCAATGACAGGTGTTGGTCCCTTAAGTATAGGATCGTGGTTATTATCCCTTTCTTCCAGTATGGTTTCATCCTACATCCAAGATTCATGGAATTTATTAATTTTAGAATCACAATCCTTTGTGAAATCTAACTAAGGTGCAAGGTCCTCATAGGTGTAAAGTAGAGGTTCAGCATACCTAAGATGGGGTGTAGATTTAATCTCAAAATCTAGAATGGGAGTTGGGTTGACCATTTGACTGCGACTCGTTTCATCAAATGTAGCAAAAATACTATCAATTGGGTTGAGTTCATCTAATGGGACCATTTTCCCCTTCTTCTAACAGCAATTAAGATTAGGTGGATTATCATCAGGGTTGTCTTCTAGGGGGCCTATCTCATGGGGAACATCTAAGTGATAGCTACTCCTCAAAATAAGATCCACGTTGTCATTATTTTCCTCAAAATTATGTAGGTAATTGGGCGTATAGAGGTAGGGATCAGAATTGACTATAGGAGGGTTGCTAAGCTGGCTAATCTCTTCCATTAATCTTTGACTATTCCACGAAATCTCTCTCATAGAATCCATCATTTCTTGTTGTTTTTGCATTTCTATCATAAAAGAGGAGAGGCTATTATCTGATTGGGGAGGATAGTCAAGCTTAGTGTTATAATACCTACGAGTTTCTATCCAACTGGGAGTGTAAGAACCATCATGAGCGGGTGGGTTGCGCATAGTTATGGATGGAGATGGTGTATCCCTCTCCTAGGTTTGATAAACACCAGTTTATCATCATTCTTATGTTCTAAAACAGATCTTGCTCTTAGGATTTTAACTTCGCAAATGGGCTTTTGGGCTGCATTAGGCATAAATTACGATAGGCATGCATTGTACATTTTGCTGTGTTTTTAATGTCTTTATTTGAGTGTTAGTGTCAAGTAGATTATCAGATTCCCAGAACTCTAGCAATGAGGAAGGCAACTGGTGAAGGAGAAGCACAAAATAGCTAGGACTCAGCCTAATCTAGCTCATCATAGCTATATACCAGCTCACTTGAACTAGAGTTAGCTCATTCAAGCTCCATTCAGCTCATTTCAACTAAATGGTAGCTCAAGATAGCTCATCTTAGCTCACCCTAGCTCAAGTCAGCTCAAATCTAGGTCAACTCAATTGAGTCTAGCTCATCTCAACTCCCATCAGTTGACTGCGAGCTCTAGCTAGCTCGGGTGAGTTGATTGGAGTCCACCTTAGCTCAGATCTAGCTACCTCCAGCTCTACTCAACTCAAGCCAGCCAAAGATGACTTCACCTAGCTCAGGCCAGCTCAATTCCAGCTCTTGGGGACTCCACTTAGCTTAACTTAGTTGAGCTAAGCTACCTCAGCTACTCCAGCTAGCTAGGTCCTCCTTGAGAAGATTAGACCTAGCTCACCTCAACAAACCTTAGCAAAATCCAGCTTACTTTAGCTTGGCTTAGTAGCTAGCAAAGAACTAGCAAGCTAAGCTAGCTAAAGTAGCTCCTTGCCATCTTCTTCAGCAACCACCAGCTCCTATGTTGCTCCAAGCATCACCTTCTCAGCTTCTCTCCTCAAAACCCTGGCTCCAGATACCCCACCCACTCTATAAATTGACCCATAACCACCACCATTTTGATCATCCTAGCTTAGTTAATTTCTACCCTACACCCACCTACAACTCACAGCGAAGAAGGAGGGAAAAAGATTAAGGGGGCAGCACACCCACCCCCTTGGTGCCTTCCTCCTTTCCACTCTACTTCTTATGCCACGGCATGGAGGAGGATGATGTAGAGACAATTATTGAGGATAAATTCCAATTCATGCTTGTTCCAAAGATTAAATTTACATTTCATGTTATAAATATTGCATAGCATGCATCATCCTGCATTTAGAGTAATTGTGTATTTTTAGGTGGTTACATCCTTTTTATGGCCAAGAGGGAAGGACATTTATTTTAGGGCCTCAGATGCACGATCTGACTGTATGTATCTGATCCGTATGACAATCAGAGTCTAACGCCTCCGAAATCATCTAGATCGGAATCCCATAGCTTCATATGAAGACCGAGGAAGATCAACAGGTAGGGGGCAATGCGACATCCGTGTGAGCTTCAGATGAAACAATCACACGGATGAATCTGGAGCGACGATCGTAGTTCGACAATGCGGGAATCACTCGATCCAAGCACTGTGGCACCCTCTACAATAGAAAGAGGATGGACGGACCAGATGGCATCACGTGGTGCCATCTAGGCTGCCCAACATTGGCTAGCAGCGCCCCCGTACACCACTCATCATCCGCGATCTCCATTCCCAGTCGTTTCATCTTGATCCAATAATTGAGAAGCTTCCTCCACAGAATGCCATAGATGTCTTCTCAGCAAATATGTCGACTTGGCTTGCAGTGGAGCATCCCGCGGCTCTCCTTTCACCTCCCATTGGGAAGAAGATCCTCGCCGCAATGTCTTCTTGAGCCACCCTACATTCTCCAGCTTCACCCTCGTTCATCTCACTCCTCACCACCTTCCTCCAGGCGATGTCAGAGTGAGTCGTCCTCCGAGCAACTGTCAAGGGGGATTCTCTCACCTATATCCTTCTTTTTGCTTTTGTAGTGTAATCTTTCCCGCTTTCATAGTTGTAGAAAACATCTGTTTCAGACATATATGTGATTGTTTCTCTCTCTCTCTATCTCTTATTTTTTATTTTGCAATTAGATTAGCTAGAATTCATCAACTTGATCTCCTGCCTTATTAAAATACCAAAAAAAATAGAAGATAAAAATGACAAAAACAAATTAAAACTAAACGCAGATTTTTCAAACGAAAGGTTAGCCTCCCCATGTTTGACCTAGGACTCACTTTTCGAGTTTCGATTATAAATCTTATCTGGTCGATGATTTTCTCACAAATCGAACTATGACGATGGGTTTTCCAAACACCAATCCTTTCTGCATGTAGATCCTCCACCATCATTTTACCGCAGTTGCCGGGGAGCAACGCTCTTTGGTTTGTCTTGCATTTTCCCGCATTACTTGCATATTTTTCTAAGTTATCTTTCTTCTTCAATTTTTTGTCTTGCGGAAACTCGATCGAGGAGCCAAAGGTAGTAGATTGGAGTAAATTGTGGGTAGAGACATTTGTAAGTTTATCCCCCCTCAACCCACCAACAAGATTTCCATTCCATAACCTAATAACTCAAACTCAAATCAAGTTAGGTGATTGCATAAACCCTAGGATAGATTTGATATTTGATTGTCACTTCACCTCACCTCACACACCTACATATATTAAAAAGGAAAAAAAAGTACTCTTCTCTTGTGGGATTTAATTGAAAACTACACACTTAACACCTACAACTTCTCACCCTAAGGCGCACAATCACATCAATTCTATCGCTTAACCGAAATATGACCTATGGATCCGATACAATTAACACACACATAACTGAGTAGAAATAGAATAGGTCAAACATTTTTTGTGTGCCTTTACAAAGTGGTGCCATGGGCCAATTGATTGAACTGCTTGGGCCACACCACTAAAATTAAAAGAGATCCATCAGTAGCTTGCCACTTAGGGTTGATCTTTAGTGCTGAACCAGGCACTCACATTAGTTTTTGATTTCTAATGGAATATATCATCACCAGAGATTTCAAAACTTGGAGTGTTCTTGTGAACCTGATTGAATGAACCTAAAGATTAAACCTTAAAAGCTACAAAACAAGATTAAACCCTAAAAGACACATCAACAGATAACCTTGTTTGCGAACCCTGGTTGTGCACGCACACATATTTTAACTGATCATTAAGTGCACAACCCCTCTAAAGGGCCCATCATTCCAATAACACAATCACCCCAAGCCTAATTAAAACTGAGTAGACGTTGGCCTTAAGGATTAATTCTCTCTTCGAGGCACAGACTGAGATTTCTTTTGATCAATTTACTTCTGCTGGTCCATCTGATGTCTAGCTAGGGAAGTAGCGTCGAACGACCGTAGCTAGGGTGTACGCTAGGAACCGGAGGCTCAAGCCAAAGGAAGAACCCTCTCCTTAGCCCCTCCCTCTAACTAGTTTGATTGACTGGATAGAAGTATACCAAATCATTTATAATCTTAGGATGGGTCCAGGGAGTCTGTAGGTCTTTAGGCTACCCTCATAAGGGCAGGTTTGGTTGATTATACTATAGGGCACCTTTCTCTCTTCTATTTTCCCTTCTACTGCACTATGTATTCTTCCACATCGCACTCTCATTTCTAATCCTACCCTCCTACTACCACTTATCCCCAACATGATTACTATCCTGACTCGACTTATGATTACCCATCTCCTAGCCAAGATAACTTTCATTGGTGATACGATACCGAACCTCAGTGTCCAGGGCCTAATCCTGGACAACAAGACTACGATTACTATCCTTCCCAAAGTTACAATGATTATAGATCTCCACCCTTTGATGATCAACCAGACCCGATCTACAATCAAGAAGGATATGTTCACTATAACACCTACCCTCCCTAGAATTATGCTGAACATAGGTCACCTCTATTATTTGAACAACCCAACATGACCTACTATCAGGGACGGACCAAAGAACCTTGATATCTTGACTCCCCAAGAATGAACCCAAACCCACCCAACCCTGAGCCGAACCATTCGGTTCAGGTGAACCAGGTCCAAGATAGGGTGTTAGCTAACCTGAGGGACACCATCCAATCTTTAGAAGCTCAGCCAATACCATGAACTAAAGCATTGGAGCCTATAATCAAAATGACTGATGAACTTATTAGTTCATTACTAGATTTGCTCCAAGATGTTATGGATAAGGGTATGGGTGAGCTTCTTCTTGGGAAATTGTCGAGGTTGAGGATGAAATTTGCGGTTTCCCTAGTCCAATCTTGGGATGATTCTCAAGATTAAACCCCTTTAGGAGAGCTAATGTCTAAACCCACTCAGGCACCTATCGAGGGGGATACATATTCTGAGACTGGAGATGACGAGGTTGGTTTAGAGCAACGGATTCAGGATGAATAGATTGCTTCACTCAAGATACCCAAGCCAGGGAACGAAGAAAAATATGTCTCCTTGGATCATGAAATGACAAATGATTTTGAGACATATATAAATGTGGATCATGAATTCTTGCACTATGTGGGTGTGGAATCTCTTACTGAAGTCTCACTTGAGCATAAGGAAGATGATTTTAGTGAGATAAATGAGCTCAAGGAGCATGATGAACCATTTGATAGCCCATTCATTGAAGATTTGGATTCAGTTGAGGTAAACTTGGAGGATTCGAATCCTCATTTACTAGAAGATTCAATCAGTAGCTCCATTCCTCAACCACACCTCGAAGGGATTGATTTTCATTTGAAAATCATTGTACCTAAGTCAATCTTGATTCAGCCACTAATGTTGGACTTGGGTATTTTAGATGGGGTGTACAATGATCTGAAGGTCCCAAAAACCTTGATCTTGGAGGAAATGAAGTTGGAAATAAAGATCTAGGAAGCTACTTCTGAGGGAACCACAATTTTGGATTTAAGGGTTCCTATTAACTTGAAACCTCCTACTTTATACGAGGACCCTTATGATACCTTTGATCTGTGACCCAAGCTTGAAATAACTGATTATTTCTCTGAGCTAAACATTAACTAGACATCTAAACCTAGTGAACCAAATCTACCTTTTGTCCAACGCTTTAGTCTTGGGTTTCACACCACCAAACCATAGGCCCGATTCCACAAGCACAATAACCTTCGATTTTGGGTGATTTTCATCCAAAACCTTATATCCACTCAACCCTAGGGCATGGGTCTGCACCACAACTTGGTCCATGTCTGTGAACATCTTCTGTTGGTGGGTCTGAGGATTAATCTTTTGATTTTGATTCTGACCCGCACTTGTGAATTCTCCATCTCTTCCTTGTATGTATTTCATGTGTAGTTAAAGGCATTAACCTTACTGCATGTGTATACTCTCTTCTCTCTTCAGAGTTGATCGGATTTTCATGAAATTTAGGTGATATTCTATTTACTATGCCATTTTCATGTCTTTATTTTTACAATGAGGACATTGCATCATTTAGGCATGGGTTGTGGATAATTAATTCCTAAAATCATTTTGTCAACTCCGTAGAATTTCTTTTAGTTTCTTAAAAAAAATGAAAATTAAAAAAAACAAAGAAATTATGAGAAGAGAACTTATTCATTTGGAAGTTATTAACTTTAGAAAACGATACGATAGGACCTGAACACTTAGACTCTTAAGGCCTTCTGGCTTAATTAGCTTAGGTTTTCACTCGAATGTGGACTTAGTCTCGAGTCCTTGCTAAGTAATTTTACTTTAATTTGGTGAATAAATTGGGATGATAAGTGCATGACTTATCAACCCGCCATCTAATTTGAGAGGATTTTAAGTCTAAGCATCTACACACTATTTGCACTAATTCACTTTCCGATGATTTTTATGGAAATTGGGCTGCTAATGAACTATCTAGGGTCATATGGCTGGCAAGTTGTCGTTGGTAACAGCACATCGATCGGATGTCTACAGCCCAGCCACACAACCATTCTCTTCATACTACCTTTAGGTAAATTTTAGATCAGGGAAGTTACCTAGTTAGGAAAAAAAAAAGAAAATACCCAAAAAGAAAGAAGAATGGAAAAAGGAGAAAATAAAAAAATAAATAAAGAAAACCACACTTTAGCATACAAGTATGGCTGGGAAGTTGTCGTGGGTAACAGCCCATTGGCCAGTTGTCCATAGCCCAGCTCACAAAAATGCATAAATAATTCCCGAAACACTTATGAAGGAAGTGGGGAAGTAGATTAAACTGGGGAGATATACAATTTGTTTTCCCTTGTGTTGATCCCATAAAAAATAAAAAAAAGTCGGGAGAAAGCCATCAATCGGAAAGATAAACCTCTAGGAGGAAATCTTTATAGTCACCTAGGGTCATAGACACCTGAAGTCCATTTTAACGGCCACCTAGAGAGTCTATCACCCTTTCACAAGATGCTTAGCACATGGAGTCCTTTTCGAGTCTTGGGTGGGTTAGGTAGCCCTAAAAAGATATCTCGAAACTCTCATCCTCCAAAAGTACAAAAAAATTAGTAAGGAAGAAAAAAAAAATGTATCTTCCTTTTCAAATAAGGTGAGGACTTGGGCGGTCTACATTCTGGTTTCGTAGTTTAGGACCGTAGTCATAATTTTCTGTTGTTAATAAACAACTTTGGCCTAAGTGATCGAGTCCTAATTCTAATTTTATACGTAGCATTTAGTTTAATTTTGCTAAGGACTAGTAAAAGATAGGCATGGGGTTATGATGTAGACGCAATTGTTGAGGATAAAATGCATATTCAGGCATGTTCCTAGGCCTAGATTTGCATTTCATCATTTAAATATTGCATAGCATGCATCATCCTGCTTTTAGAGTAGTTGTGTATATTTTATATTAATTATATCCTTTTTATGGCCAGGACGGAGAGATATTTATTTCAAGGCCGCGGATGAATGATCTGACCAAAAGGATTTGATCAGGAGGACGATCGGAGTGTCATGCCTCCGAAATCATCTCGATCAGAATCATGTAGCATCAAATGAAGTCCGAGGAAGATCAACGGCCAAGGGGCCAATGCGACGTCCATATGGGCTTCGGATGAAAAATTTGAAAGTACGGATGAATCCTAAGTGATGATCCCAGTCCAGCAATGTGGGAATCATCTCGATCTGACCAACGTGGCACCCTCTGCAATAAAAAGAAGATGGATGAGCCAAATGGTGCCATGTGGCACCATCTAGGCCACCCTACATTGGCTAGCAGTGCCCACCCACACCACTCCCCATCCACGACCTCGATTCTGAACCTTTGGATGTTTATCCAACAGTTGAGAAGCTTCCTCCACCGCAAGCCATAAGACATCTTCCCGACACATACGTCGACTTGGCCTGTTGGTGGAGGCATGGACTTCCAAGGGCGGGGCAAGGGTTCGAAAACCCATGGCCCCTGCAATTGAGTAATTGGATGCAGGCCATACAACACCAGCTATGTGTGCACACAAGCACAACCACAAGCGCGCACAACACCAGTAGCACGCACGGACGCACGGCACGAAG
This sequence comes from Thalassia testudinum, assembly GCA_037157565.1. NCBI lineage: Eukaryota > Viridiplantae > Streptophyta > Magnoliopsida > Alismatales > Hydrocharitaceae > Thalassia > Thalassia testudinum. Next base: position 12,407,569 of record JAZHRO010000072.1, read on the forward strand.
CGGGGGGCATGGGCACGTGATGCACGAGCCAGTGAAAGCATTGACTGGCATGGATCTTCAGGAACAGTTGGGTGGGTCTTTAGTGATGATTGTAGCTATCACTTGCCTATGTGTGAGAAGTCCTTCCTCCTTCCACTATAAAAGGACCTACCCCCCTCCATTCTTCACCATCTCTTCCTTTCTTCCTCTCAACACCTCGAAGGCTCTAAAGAGAGCATGTCCCAAGCCCGAGATTCTCCTCTAGAGTAGAATCAAATATTTTTCCCTCCTCTCATCCCTATTCGTGGAGCATCAAGTGACCGTGCTCTCACATCCCTGTAGGAAGAAGATCTTCACCGCGACGCCATCCTGCCCCACCTTCCGTCATCCAACTCCATCTTCATTTGTCCTTCTCCTCACCATCCTCCTCTAGGCAACGTCAGAGCAAGTCATCCTTTGAGCAACCGTCGAGGGGGATTCTCACCAATATCTTTCTTTTTGCTTTTGTAGTGTAATCTTTCCCACTTTCGTAGTTGTAGAAAACATTTGCTTCAAAAATATATGTGATTGTTTCTCTCTCTATCTCTCTTTTTTTATTTTGCAAGTAGATTAGCTTGAATTCAATGACTTGATCTCTTACCCTATTAAAATTCCAAAAAAATTAGAGATGATAAAAACAACAAAAATAAATAAAAGTGAAATGCAGATTTCTCAAACCAAATGTTCGCCTCCTCGTGTTCGACCCTGGAGTCACTTTCCAAGTTTCGATTATAAATTTTATTTGATCGACAAGTTTTCTCACAAATCAAACTACGACGATCGATTTTCCAAACTCAAATCCTTTCTGCGTACAAATCTGCCACAATTAGAGGACTTTTCTATTCAAGGAGGATGGCCAAGCATTGGAGGAGATCTTGTGGGTGATCCACACCCACCCTTGGAGGAGCCATTATGGTGGAAACCATCCACCATGAAGAGATAAGGCACACCCCCACTTTAGGGCTTGCTAGGAAGAGACTATCTCTTGGTTCAAGAAGAAGGAGAAGGGGCCCTTTATAACTGCGGAAGCAACCGTAGTTGGAGAAAGAGCTTCAACCTCTTCACCATCATCATCCAGGATTTTTGTTTTATCTAGCCTTTTTTGTTTTACTTTTTGTAGTATAAGCTTTCCTCCATAGTTGTAAAACAAAAATCCATTTAATATCAAGTTACCTTTTTCAATTTTGTGCATTTTCTTCTTTACATTATTTTTAGCACTCTTACTCCCTCTTCCTAATTGCCTTGGGCCTTCACGTGCCCAGGGTGAGCTTGGGAGGAGGTCTTTATTGTCACTTAGTTGCAAAATTAGGATTAGTCTCTTCCAGCCAACAATTCGCATTGCTAAGTTTATTCAAAAACCCAGAAACGAAATATATGAAAAAATTACAAAAAAGAAAGGTGATTTCCACATTTGCAAGTAAGAGATTTGTAATTGCAAAAATTGCCTCCTTGGATGACCCTAGATACTCTACTATCTAGGTTGTATAAATTTAAAAGCGAAATGGTTTTACACGTTGCAAGGACTTATAAAAATTGCATTTTACAAACGACGTAAAAACCAGATCCTTTTTGGCACCGTTACTGGGGAGGCACGGCTTTGCTTTGATTATTTCCCTTGATTGATAATTGGATCTCATCCCCTTATCTGTTTTTCTCTTTTGTGTGCAGGTGTTTCAGGAACAAGGTGGGATTGAGAAGCTTCAAGTACCTTACCTTCCTGTGAAATTCCAGGTTGGTAATCTTGAACTGGTCACACAATTCTCTAAGAAACTACTAAAAAACTATTAAACTTGGCTTTTAGGATCCTAAACATTAAAATTAAGTGGAGTGGTTACAATTAAAATTCAATTTTTTTTTGATTGCTTCATTAAAGCACCACTCTACTTCAAGTGTCGGTAGTCTGATTTTCAGGTCTAGACTTCTATCCGGACTATAAAAATCAATTCTTGACACCACGGGCTTTCTAAAATCTTGAAATATCACCAAATGATTCCAAATCAAGTGAGGAAAATCCGTACCAAATTTTAGAGCAATTAGAGTTGCATACAATATTTAAAAATTCTTGGAATATAAAGGGGTCATCTCCTCTAATCTTCCTATTTTGCTACTGATGATGAATTTTATGAATTTTTATCCACATCAAATTTTTGTGAAATTTAGTTTTTTTGAATCCTCGTGAAATTCTACACATCAAAAAAAATTGCAAAACTTTTTTGGTTGTCGGTGGTCGTACTAAAAAGTCGAAAATACCCTTGGGTATCATTTCTAGACTTCAACACAAGTACAAAGAAAAATCCTAAAAAAACACAAAACATATTTCTAAATTCACAAAAAAATATTTTGTGGAATCCTTGTTTCATTTTACATACAGCAGTGGTGTTGGTTGCTTTGTTCGGACCACTACTTAGAAAGAAAGCCTAAAACAAATTCATTAGTAGTAAATTTCTATTTAAGGATCCAATTCACTTAGGGTTTCTTTTTTTATTTGTAGCCCCAAGATATGAAGGAAATCTATCTTCACCAATAAAATTTGATTTCCCTTTTTTTGTGGCATTTCAAACTTGTTTGAAACTTGAAAAGAAAACCCTAAAACACGTTAAGCTAAATCAAATCCTAAAATATAGAAATACATTAAATTTGTGTGGTCAACTTGATTGTTATTGGAACACTTTTCCATTCCAGCACACACTAAAAGAAATTGAAATAATAGAGTATCACCTGAATTAATGCCCTCCACATTCCCATGCATAATTTAGCACCCAAGCCTAACTCTAAAAGTAGTTACTTGACCACTTAAGGACTTCAGCCACTTTAGGGTTGATATCCAATATTTAAGGATCACTATGTGTTGGTACTTCCTTTAGACAACACGGTGACAGACATAGGCGGAAGTAAATGATGAGCGTATGTTTACACAAGCCCCTGGTTTCTCCAGGAAATGCTTGAGCCAAGCCACCTCTTTAGTCTTGCTAGGTTCTCCTTCTGAAATTAGGTTCACTTGCAGATTTCTTTTTCATAGGGTTCCTAAGTCGTAGTTTTATAAGGAGTCAACATTAAGAATGACTACGCTTGGTTGTTTGAATTGCACACCTTCTTTCATCTTCATCTCTTCTCTCTTCTCGTTCTTCCACTTTATGAATGGTCGACAATCTCAAACTCCACACTTGGAGGGACCCTTTGATTTTGCCCCCCGCACAAAAAGGCCACTTTTTCCATCTTCTAAAAATATGGAAAATCAACAAAACAGGTCCATTAACCCTTCCACCTCCACCTCTAATTCCATCTCTAATCCCACTTCTAATCCCAATTCCAACCCTTCCACCCAAAACAACCTGTCCACAATTGACTTCCCGCACTTGTAGCTTCCTAATGCTGATTTGCCTCAATCTCAACAACAAGCCAAACCGCCTAATCTTTACTCCTTGATGGCTGAGTGATCTTACGGGTTTCACGTGTTTGAAATCAGGGTTAGGACTAACTTGTCGTCGTAGTTGCAATACTCATGATCAAATAAAATTTATATCGAAACATCAATGGAGTCCTGGGTTGAACATAGGGTGGCGATGTTTACTTTGTATGAAAACCATGCTTTGATTTGTTTCTTTTTGGTGTTTTAAGGTTTTGTTTTTTTTATGTTTTTGAAATAAAATGACAATTGATTCCACAGCAAAAATACACCAGCAATTGTGCCATCTTGTGCTATTTCCTAGCATTGCCAGTGCATATTAGGTAGCCATAGTCGCATTTGTAAAAATACACGCATGCATGCATTTATTTGAGAGGGGAGGAGAGTGAAATAAATGGCCTTGTAATTAACAAATTATTCAAGTGTTGCCTCGCAAAATCTCCACCTTTATTTTTTATTTTCATTTCACTTTGAATTTCTTCTCCGCGGCTGCAAGGCATGGCAGCTTCCTTCTCCACGCCATTCTCTGCAACAGGCTCTCCCTGCCAGCCGCATGCACAACCATGCACAGCCAGGGCCTGGCTGTGCATGGTTGTGCATGCGGCTGGCAGGGAGAGCCTGTTGCAGAGAATGGCGTGGAGAAGGAAGCTGCCATGCCTTGCATGGCTGTGCATGCCTCCTTCCTCTTTAAAAAGAGCTTAGCCTTCTTCCTTGTGGCTAAGCCTGGTCCACCCAACAAGAATAGCACCTCCTTCCTCCAGGCTGTCTCCTCCCCTCTCCCATCCATAGGCAGCCTCTCCTCCTTCTGAGGAGCCACGCAGCGGGTAGGAGCAACTCACAGTGGTGCACAACCACCACTGTGAGTCCCACCACTGCCTAGCTCATCAAAGAGCCGGTGGGCGTGGTGGTTCACTTGTCTGATTTCTTCATTCCAAGCAATTTCCGCCATTGCCAAAGAGCCGAGCTTCGAAGCTTAAGCATAGCAGCAGTAAGGCGCCGGCCACCGCATGCCCTGTTGCGAAGCTCCACCGCTCATGCCAACAGCCGGCGCAACTCTTTCCGCACGCGCCAGCAAGTTGCCCTCGCCCCTCTCCACGCTCGCCAACAGCCGGCGTAGTCCTTCCACGCGTGCGCCAGCTCGCTCAGCGGTGCTCGCACTCACGGAACCGCCAACACCCGGTCACGCGAGTTGAGCGCGCACTGTACCATTGTTCACATGTTTCAGCGGAACACTGTGGCTACAGTGTGGTGACCAGTAAGTTTCTCACTTATCCGGTCACCCAATGGTCTCCTCCGTGCCGCGGCTGTCAATAGCCCGTCTGCACACGCCTGCGCCTGCTCCTGCGTACGCACCTGCCCGCTTCAGCCCCCGCTTCTTCACGTCGGCACCCGCCTCACCATGTAGCACAGTGCGCTGCGGTGTCTCCCTCGTGCTCACTCCCTCCTCCGTGCGCCTGCTCCTTTGCGTGCCTACACGCATGCGCATGTGCGTGCACGCTCCTGCGCACAGCATCAGACGACGGCAGCTGCGTGCGGATGACTTAACTCGCCCGCGCCTTCTTCCTCAGTAGACGATCCCTCTCTGTCTCTCTCTCTCACGGCACTCTCTCCCTCCCTCCTGTAGACACCTGCACACACACACACACTCTTGTACACACACCCACTCACTTATACAGTACTATATACTTATATATATATGTATACATATATCTGTACAACTATTAGTACTTATATAACGAAGTATTATATTACATACATACATATATATTTATATATATACATCTAGATACTTATATAAATATCTATATATATATATTATTACCTATACAACTAAATATAAGTACGTATACATATATATATATATACATATATATACATATATTTATACATATATATATATACAAATATTGATACATATATCTATAACTATATATATATATTTTTTTATCTACATATATCCATACATAGATACTTATACTAATATATATATATACATATACACATATATATAACTATATACATATATTGCTATATATATACATATATATATATATATCTATAACTATATATATAGTTATACATGCATACATATATATACAATTATATATATATGTATATACATATACATACATCTATCTATACATATATTTACATAACTATATATATATTCATATATATATATATATACATATATAAGTACACATATACCTATATAATTATAACCATGTATATATATCTGCGGGAATATCTGCACCATTTGTTGAATTCCCCGATACACGTGTATGGAAAGCATTTTCGCACACATCTTTCACCCATCGATCCTACACTCCACGCGGCACTTCGACCTGTTGGTTGCGTCTTCCTAGACGACGACCGACTTGACACCGTGCTACACACCATCTCCACCTCCACCCCCACCCCTATATACGTATATAATATATACATATATATATACTATATTTACCTTATTTCTATTTCTCTTTCTTGCCATTAAAAAGATAAACAAAAAAATATTCAAAAGAGAAAAGATAATCCTTGACTTGCAGGTACTCAGTCTTGCGAATAGCAAGACCAGTTTTGGAACCCTAATTTGGCTCAAAGCCAAGAACCTGATTTTGAGGGTGTACCTCAAGGACAAAAATTATTAGAAAAAAATTGAATAGAAAAATACCAAAAACATAATAAACGAATGGAAGAGATTCATTGTTGGAAAGGCGTAGAAACTTATTCACTTCTAATCCCACTTCCCTGAGTTCGACCCTGGGCCTAAAAGTGACCAAGATAAAATCAAATATGCCAGGTAAAAAATTTTGTAAGGAGATGGTTAGGCTCGATTTAGGTTAACCACTATATGCATTTCAACGATAAAATCACCGTATTAACACAACCTATCTGGGCTCGAACACTCCTCTTTTCTGGCGCCGTTGCTGAGGAAGTGTGCATTCAAGTGAAGCTTTTACTCCATTCCTTTAATTTTTCTCTTCTGACACCCTTCTCTTCAAGGGTGTTTTTGTTTGTTGTTGTGCAGGTGAACCAGTTGCAAGTAGAAGGCAGGCAAACGAAGTCGAAAATGTGGGTAGATCCAAGGCAGGAACGAGAGCGTGGAGATGCCGACACCGCAATGGAGCTTCGCACATGTTGCTGAACTAGGTCTTTCCTTCTTAGCAACTTAGGTTAACTTGTCACCTTAATAAACGAAAGAAAAAAACTTCTTCTTGGGATCTCTTGGGGCAAGTGGACTAAAAATCACTTGTTTGTCTGTTTGCCTTCACTCCCACCGCCCCGGGATTTCCCGCCAAACCTCGCATAGCGAAAATCCAAGAATCTTGATTCTTGAATCTTTCACCGTGTGAAGTATTCTTTGAGGCAAAAATAAAAAGATTGATTGCCATCCCTTTTTGCCTCATTTATTTGCAATTCGGGATCACATTTTTGGTGGGGAGACTTGGAATTGTGTTGATTCCAACACCACCATGACCTTTCACGTGCTTAAGATTCGATCCCGAATACTTCAACACCAGCAATTTGGTTTTATTTATCTTATGTTTAAGCCTTGTGTGTGGAAATCATTCTGGTGATTGGGAGCACTTGAATTGAAGTGCTTCGACTCCCTTTCACACGAATCTAAAATTGATTCGTGGATCCACAGATAGAAATCTCCATCTAGGGAAGCCCATTGCATTTTAGCATGCATTAACCAATTGACATTGAAGAAGGGTTTGTTGGGCTTAGAAGAAAACTTGTATTCTCTCAAAACCCGAAAATTGGTTGAATTGGTAATTAAGAGAAATCCTAAAATCCATACTACCTAAGGCTGAATTCTAAAAACCATTCACCAATTAAAACTTCAATTTGGGGAGATTTCCCCGTTGCATGCTTGGTTTACACACTTTGTAAAATCAATCACTTGGGCATTACCCGTAAATAACGCCCTTCACATTCCAGAAGTACTTGATCCTAAGCCTCTAACTAAAATTGGTAGCAACTTGACCCTTATTAAGGATTAGAGGTCTAACTACCTGCGTGTAGTGTCTACGTGCTGGTGACGGTTCCCGCGTGCTATCAGGTGTCTAAGACTGGGGCAAATGGCCTTTCAATCTGGCCTAGTGGTTCTGCAGTGCTCGCATTCGATTCCGTAGGTCATGATAGTAGGTAACTTAGATCTTTAGGTCTAGGGGCACACTGTAGAGGTTAGGAATTTTATTGTATTGATTTTTCATCAAGTGTACCTTTGCGGCGTCATTTCTCTCATCTCCTTTTACCTTCGTATCCCCCCCAATTCTTCCTGCAGTAGTGCATGTTTGGGAGGAGGTCACAAAACCCTGAACTGTGTGAATTGCCTGATAATTTTAGAAAAGAACCCGCATCGCCCTCCACCTCCACAAACATGGCTGCACGCCCACCCCTAAATCCTGAGGGAGAAATCCACCCTCAAAACCCACTAGGTGGTGGAGCCTTGGATCCCATAACCCGCCTCCAACCCCAAATGGAAATTTATAATGACCAAATTGAGGCCATTAGGGAAACATTGGAGGAAATGCGGAACCCTCCCGAACCGGAGGAGCCTAGGTCTCTCAGCTCTGAACAGAATCCCGCTGTTACAGAGACCATAGGACAAATTCGGGTCTCCATGGGTGGGGAGGACTTTGAACTGAAAACTAACATAATTGGCCTGATAAATTTTCACTTCCATGATCTTGCAAGTGAAGATCCTTTTCTCCACTTGGAAGACCTAACCAGATTAGCTGAAACTGTTAAACCAAGAAATATCGAGTTACCAATAGTCCTCAAGAAAATGTTGTCGTTCTCATTGCGAGATAAAGCATCGCAGTGGTTATGCACCCTTGGGAGAACCATCCACTCTTGCAAGAGATGTGTTGTCAACGTTTCTGTGCGGATTTAAAGGCGTATTACGTTGCAGTAGAACCGACAAAACGTTTAAACAAATATAAATAATTTTATTACTCGAACAACTAGAGTATCCGAGGTCGAACACAGGGAGCAAACTCAGTACTTTGTAAAACCCAAGAATACAACTGGTTAAATGCAAATATAATTGATTCAAAGAGTTTTTAAGAAAGATGTAAAAAAAATAGAATTAGACGTCTGATTTATGTAGCAGACGTCTTAAATGTGATCTTTCTTTCTCTTTTTCTTCTTCTGCTTTGCCTTTCGGATCTCTTTGCAATCTTCCCTTGTCCTTCTTCTTCTTCTCCTGCGAAGACTTCTAATCTTTCTGCTTTCCTTCTTCTCCTGCGAAGACTTCTTTCTTTCTTCTTCTTCTGTCTTGCTTCTCCTTTCTTCGTTGCCTTCTTCTTCTTCTTTGTCTTGCTTCTCCTTCTTTTGCAGCGGCCAAGTCCTTCTCCTGCAATCAGCCTGCCTGCACAGGGAACAAAACCTAACCCTTCTCCCTCTACCCGCGCGTGTCTCTCTCTCAAGCAATTCACTCTAACCGCTCTACCAGAGCCACAGTCTCAATCGGGTCGGATCGTACCCGGGACCAGGCGCACCTGCAGGTGTGTGATGCGCGAGGAGTGCGTAGGTCTAGGTCGGGCCGGATCCGCCAGGTCCGCGTGGTCAGGCCGCGGACGAGGCGGGTGGGGTCAGTGAGGGACCTCACCCCTGTGCTTACTGAGGCGATAAGAGTAAAGCGTAAAAACAACTTATACGGTACCTGACGGTTGCAATCCCACGATGTGGGACTATCTGGTCTCGCCTTCACGCGCGCCTGCAGAAACCTCGTCGTGCGATTGCCCCGCAGCTGCTGGCTCTGCTGGCGCTCCTCGGCTGGATTCGTTCACCTCGCGACACTTGCGTTAGTATGCAGCACCTGTAGTCTGGAAGACCGGGTGCCTGGAGCTTCGCGGGAGCTTCATCAGAGGTCGTCCATGGCGGCAGCGGCTCGAATCCTGTCGTACACAAAACGCGCCTCACGGCCAAATCAGAATAGATAGAGACCTTCGCCGTGGCACGGCAAAGGCGGTGGGCAGTGCAGCAGGCCGCAGGTCGGCCTAGGATTGCGTGCCTAGGTCAACCTGTGGCCGGAGATGGTGGGTTGGTCGGGGGGTGGTTGTGGAGGGCTGGAGTGGCAGTGGTAGGGTGGAGTGTGTTCCTGGAGGTGAGGCGGAACTTTCGAGGTGGTTGGCGAGCCGTGTGGAGGGCTGGAGTGGTGTGGGTGGCTCGCCGGAGTGCGGTCGGAGGCGAAGACGATCGAGGTGGTTAGCGTCTGTCGAGGGTCGATCAAGGGAGATAACAGGGGGAAAAAAAAAGAGAAGAGGATGGAGAACGTATCTGGGGTTGTCTGGAGTGAAGGGAGGCAGCGGAGAGGACGGCTCGTGACTGCCGTCGTCGAGGAAGAAAGACCCTGGGGGAGGAAGCGGCGACGAAGATGAGGTCAGGAGCTTGCGCGCAGGGTACAGTGCGCCGCGGGAGGAAGAGGCGGAGAGGACTCTGCTGCTGGTATGGCAGCAGAGTGACGAGAAGGAGGGAAGGCGGTCGCCGGAGCTTGTGGGTCGTTTGGCCGGAGATGGGAGAGAAGAAATTTGGAGGGGATCTCCGTCAAAATCAAGCTTAAGATGAGCGGCCGGGTCCGAGGGGTGTTTTATAGGTGCTGGCCGCTCCTATCAGTGCGTGAAAGATGCGCAATTAGGTCAGCCGGTTCGCCGGAGTTGGAAGGAAGAAAGATACCCACATCTCTCGTGCGTTCGCACGAGAGATTGGGTTCACGCCAGCGAATTTGATTGGCTTTAGAAGGAAGGGAATTCCTCAGAGAATCTCCCTTCCATTTCTGGGAGAGAATCTCTAAGGAATTAGAGAGCCATCTCTCTCGAAACTTTGTCGGAGCTCGGTTCTGCCCTAGCAATGGCGGCAGGACCGGTTTGCAAAGAAGGCGAGGAACCTAGGGGGCTCTCTGCAAGGATATTCAAAAGATAGGGACCTCTTTGTGATTTGGGTGTACTAACTTGCAAAGTAGGTCAAGATGACCTCCCCTTAGGTCCAAATTTTGGTACAAACCTAATTTGGCCCTAAAGAATCCAATGGTGAAGTTGGATTTTAGGTTTGACCTCGTTTGACTGGACATTTTGCATAAAAACCCAAATTAGGTTAATTGAAGAGCTAAGACCCTAATCTAGGTCAAACTAGGTTCCAAAGGCCAAATTAAGTGTTCTAAACCCCAGAGGATGTTTTTCTATGATTTTTAGAGGATTTGCTTGATTTTTATTCTGACCGGAACCTTGTTAATTTAAGCGGGTCTGTTTTAGGGTTACCAAGTGTCATTTAATTCTTAGATTGCAAATAAACCCATTTCTGATTAATTCAACCCACTTTGGACCATTTGACCTATGTTTTGCTTCTGAGAAATCCCGTTTATGTACTGCAATGGTAAAATTACAGTTTTAACCTTTATTTCATGTTTTCTTCTCAGAGCACTTGTTCCTTCAATTAAGCCTTCTTCTAGGTTATGTAGGAGCTTTTATCTTCTTTATTAGGTCAAGATGAGCTAGTTATGGCTCATGATGAGGCTCTCATCATACCCCCATGCCTAGCTTTTGCTAGTCCCTTAGCAAAATTTCAAAGTTTTAACTTCCATTCTAGACCCAAAGTGTCCTTAGTTATGATAAGTGCTTCTTTTGTGATTAGGTAGGAATGCCGACAATAGGCCTAGAGGTACTCCAGTACCAACCAAAATATGGACCTGTTCTGCTTTAGCCTCAGTCCTTCGCAAAGGTTTCTACGGCCCACAAAAACTATCCTAGGGTTTGTTGGACTCTGTGGTTAAAGCACCCTTGCTTGAGACATTTTTAGCCTACGCTCAGTTTGCAGTGCGTTTTTTTTTTTTGTAAGAGAGAGATAGAGGATTTATTTGTTTGGAGAGCTTTTCTCTCTCTTTTCTTTTTATTTCTAGCTTCGGATTAGCTTCTCAACACGGTCTGTATCGGATTCCTCATCCCCATCATCAATCCTCAAGGGTCCCTGGCTTTCGAGATTTCGAGATAATCCCGCCCATGGCAACCCCCGGAACCCTGGCTTTCGAGATTTCGAGATAATCCCGCCCATGGCATTCCGTGGCCGAATTCAGACCCTGGCGATCGACATTTCGTGATAATGCCACCCATGGTATCTGAACCAGCAGAGTGCTTACATGCCCCCAGTAGGATATTTAAATATCCTAAGAGACAAGCACCGAGGAGACGATATGTTGTTACGCATCTTCGAGGGGAATTTCCCGCCTCTCCGCGCTGGGAACTTGTCCAAATCAACTTGTGTTGATTGGCCGCTCCAAATCTAGGTGACATTTTCAGAATATTAAACGCTCTTGCGTGTTTTGAATATTTATGCGCACTGAACCAGACTGTGTGTGAATTTGGGGCTTAGGTTACCGAATCCCGCAAACCGGAGGTCAGTTAACGAGGTCGAATACTTCCTAAGCCTTAGACCTAATACTTAAGCTTCGCATTTTCCTCAACCTCTTGAGGATTATCCAGATTTTAACGGATACGTGAATTTTTAAGCTAAAAATCTAGCCCAAGAGGCCTAAGACCAGCGTTCCCGCTAATCTCTTGTTATATCTCCGTAGCACTTTTCTTTTCTTTTTCTTGACTCGGTCTAGAACTTCAGTTAACCCCTTAATCTTTTACTAATGACTTTTTCTTTTTCTTTTCCTTTTATGCTCCTTTCTTCATTTTTGCTCTTTTTTTTTTTTCTCCTCTCATTTGTATGACCCTGAATTGTTCCTCCCCTCTATCAAGTCTTCTTCTTTTTTCTTTTTCTTCTTTTTTTTTTTTTTTTTTTTTTTTTGTACGTGAAACCCTTTCTTGATATGAATTTTCTGACATTTTGCACTTTCATACCCCCCCATGCCTAAGATTTGCAATGTCCCCATTGTAAATTAGGTGGGTTCGAATTCAGCTTAGTTCATGTGTTAGGACAGGTGTGTGGTGAGTGAATGGGTCGAAGCGGCTTGTTGCGAACGATTTCTAATCTCGGGTAGGTATAGCTGAGGTGAAGTCGGCTGTTCTAATGGATGAACCCTAAAGTGCAATATGAGTTCCGCATAGCGATGTCAGAAACGGTTTCAGGTTTTTCAAAGAATGACGGGTTGCCTCCCGTTAAGCGCTGAGTTTTACGCCATCGGCTGGGTGCAATGAGCTCAAGAGGAAAGGAGGGTAAAGGATGACTCAATCAAATCTATATCGGTCATGTCAATGAACGGCTTGAGTCTCTGTCCATTCACGACAAAGGGTTCAGAATCGTGGCTGAGTGGGCTGATTTCAATAGCTCCATTTCCGAAGATTTGGCGGACTAGGTAGGGTCCGACCCACTTGGATCTTAACTTTCCTGGGAATAGTTTGAGTCGAGCATCAAAGAGTAACACTTTTTGACCAGGATGAAAGACCTTTCTAGAAATGTGTTTGTCGTGAAAAGCTTTAACCCGTTCTTTGTAAATTCGCGAGTTCTCATATGCGTCGTGGCGTAATTCATCGATCTCGCTCATTTGAAATCTTCTGTGGGTTCCAGCCTTAGAAAGGTCGAGATTACAGGTCCGTACTGCCCAATAGGCTTTATGCTCCAATTCGACGGGGAGGTGACATGCCTTCCCGTACACTAGTCTGAAGGGAGACATTCCTAATTGGGTCTTGTGGGCGGTCCTATAGGCCCACAATGCTTCTGGAAGCCGAGAAGACCAATCTTTTCTATCAGGTCGAACAGTAACCTGAAGGATCTTCTTGATCTCTCGGTTAGATAGCTCAGCTAGACCATTAGTTTGGGGGTGGTAAGGAGTAGAGATTCGGTGTGACACCCCGTATTTGATCATCAGTGACCTGAACTGAGCGTTTGTAAAATGGGTCCCTCCGTCGGAAATTATAGCACGCGGAATCCCGAACCTTGAGAAAATGTTTTGATGAAGGAATTTTATAACGACTTTATGATTGTTGGTTCGGGTCGGAATGGCTTGTATCCACTTGGAAACATAATCAACTGCGAGTAAAATGTATTCGAAGCCATCCGAGGTAGGAAAGGGTCCCATGAAATCAATCCCCCAAATATCAAAAATTTCGCATACCAAGATCGGCTGTAGAGGCATCATGTCTCTATCGCTCATGTTGCCTAGAGTCTGGCAATGGGAACATGCCTTACAGTGATTGTATGCATCTTTGAAAATTGTGGGCCAGTAGAAACCACACTGGAGGACTTTCGATGCGGTTTTATGTCCCGAAAAATGTCCACCGCATGCCTGGTCATGGCAGAATGAGAGTATGTCTTTGATTTCCACTTCCGTGACGCATCGTCGGATTATCTGATCAGCACCAATGCGGAAGAGATATGGGTCTTCCCATAGGTAATACTTGGCATCGGAACGCAATTTGTCCTTTTTGGCCTTCGACCAATCGGGCGGAATCTGATGTGATGCCAGGTAATTAACAATATCGGCGAACCATGGAAGACTTGTACTGATAGTCAGGAGGTGCTCATCAGGGAAATGTTCTGTAATAGGTCCGGAAGGATCAATAATTTCAGAAGGAAGGCGGGATAAATGATCAGCTACCACATTGGGCTTTCCCGCCTTGTCGCGAATCTCGATGTCAAATTCTTGCAACAGCAAGATCCAGCGGATTAATCGAGGTTTCGCGTCCTTCTTGGCCAGGAGATGCCTCACAGCTGTGTGATCCGAGTATATGATAACACGGGAACCCAGAAGGTATGATCTGAATTTTTCCAGGGCAAATACTACGGCCAGCAGCTCTTTCTCAGTAACCGTATAGTTACGCTGAGCCTCATCCAGTGTTTTGCTGGCGTAGTAAATGACCACAGGCTTCCCGTCAATTTTCTGCCCCAAAACCGCTCCTACAGCGAAGTCAGATGCATCGCACATGATCTCAAAGGGTTGAGACCAATCAGGGGACTGTAGGATTGGGGCTTGGGTGACTCGGTCACGTAGGATCTCAAATGCTTGAGTGCATTCCTTGGAAATTCCGAAAGGCACATCCTTGGAAAGCAGATTGGTCAGGGGGCGCGCGATTTTGGAGAAATCAGGGATGAATCGACGGTAGAAACCGACGTGCCCCAAAAAAGATCGGATGTCCTTAATCGAGCTAGGCATAGGGAGCTTGGAAATCAGGTTAACCTTAGCTCGATCCACTTGGATGCCTTTCTCTGAGATTAAATGTCCCAGGACAATTCCTTCAGGCACCATGAAATGGCTCTTTTCCCAGGAAAGAACCAAATTCACCTCGATGCACCGCCTGAGTATATGGACCAAGTGTTGGAGGCAATCGTCAAATGATTGTCCAAAAACTGAAAAGTCATCCATGAAGACTTCCAAATAATCACCTACCATATCTGAGAATATGGCAAGCATGCACCGCTGAAAAGTTGCAGGTGCATTGCAGAGACCGAACGGCATCCTTCGAAACGCGTACGTCCCGAAGGGGCAGGTGAATGTGGTCTTTTCTTGGTCCTCTGGATGGATTGCCACCTAATTGTAACCGGAGTACCCGTCAAGAAAGTAGAAGAATCTATTTCCCGCTAGCTTCTCAAGGATCTGATCAATAAACGGTAGTGGGAAATGATCCTTCTTCGTGGAGGAATTTAGTCTTCTGTAATCAATGCAGACTCTCCACGAATTAGCTATTCGGGTAGGAATGACTTCCCCGATTTCAGTCGTGATGATGGTAAGTCCTGCCTTCTTAGGTACCACTTGTGTTGGACTCACCCAACGACTGTCGGAGATCGGGTAGATGATCCCTGCATCTAACCACTTAATGATCTCCTTTTTCACGACCTCCTGTAGGTTAGGGTTTAGTCGCCTTTGCATTTCTCTTGAAGGTCGTGAGCCTTCTTCTGTGTAGATTCGATGCGTGCAGTATGAAGGGCTTATACCAGTCAAATCATTTAGAGTCCATCCAATGGCTCTACGATGTTGCTGGAGAACAGAAATCAAACGGAGTTCCTGGTCAGGTGTGAGTCGAGAATTGATAATCACAGGAAACGTTTGATTTGAACCCAAAAAGACATATTTTAGATGTTCGGGAAGGGGCTTGAGTTCCATGACAGGATTGTCAGCAGCAGCGGGTGGTTCAGGGTTTGTATCGGGAGCAATGGTAGGAGTCATAGGTGTGTCTAGATTGTGTTCACACTCCTCTGTTAGCGGTTTTTGATTTTCTAGTGGTTGATCAGGAATAATCAGGTTGTCCTCTATATGCACTTCATCAACCACGGCTTTGACATCACAAATTTCCTCTATAACCCCGCAATTAATCCCTTGTTGGGCTTTGAAAATGTCAATCTTCAGATTTTGATTCCCAAATTTTAATTCTATCTGGCCCTCTTCGCAGTTTATATTGGTCCTAGCAGTGGCCAGAAAGGGTCTCCCTAATATGATTGGTGTGTCCCTTGGGTTCTTAGGTGCATCCATGTCCAGTACTATGAAGTCCACTGGGAAATAAAAATCTCGTACCCTAACAATGACATCCTCGAGTATTCCTTTGGGTGACTTGATGGATCGATCAGCTAACTGCAATGTCACCTCAGTGGGTTTAAGTTCAGATTCTTCAACGTGGTCAAGGAGGGATGTAGGTATTAAATTTATGGAGGCACCTAGGTCTAGTAGGGCTCTATCAAGTTGGGTTTCACCAATTTTACAAGAAATCAAGGGGGTTCCTGGGTCTTTAGCCTTGGGTGGGAGTTTGCTCAGGATGACAGAGCTGGCTTTCTCTGACAGTACAATCGGATTCCCATCCTTGGTTCGCGGCTTACGTTTAGGTGTACATATGTCTTTCAAGAATCTTGCGTAAGCCGGTATGTGGCGGATTGCATCCATCAACGGGATGTTTATCTGGACCTGTTCAAAGAGCTTGACCAGATCCTCCTCAGGAGCCACAGGTTTGGTTGTCCTTTTTCCTTTGGTCAAGGCCTCAGGAAATGGGATCCTAGCTGGTTCCTCTAGGATAGGTCCAGGTTCTTGATCTGGGACAGTAGTATCTTGGATGACTACCCTAGGGTCTTGGCGATTATCAGGCTTGGAGTGGTTCAGATAATGTGGGTCTTGTGTTGTTTTACCACTACGTGTTGTTACAGAGTTTAATCCAGCCTGACTTTGGTTTGGGTTAGGTAGGAGAGGTGGCTGCTGCTGAAATTCTGCATAAGATGTAGAAGCCTCCATCCTGTCTGGTGATGGAGTAGCAGGGGCCTGATAAATCAAATGTGCGTGGCCTGGATTTGGATTCATAATGCGCCTCTAGGTCGGCAAATTATTTGGGTTGGGCAGAGGTTGCGAAGGAAGGGTGCCAGGTTGGCGAGAATTTGCCATCTGGGCCAGTTGGTTGCGAACCTCTATGATCTCGTCCTTGTGCTGTTTTTGCATTGCCGCATTCGTCTTTTGAATGTCAGCCAGCGTTTGAAGGATAAGAGTTAGTTGATCCTGATTTTGCCCAGATTGGTAGGTGGGATTGGGCCGAGGCTGAGGCGGCTGATATGGATGAGGAGCTTGTGGGCGGGGTTGATATGGTGGTTTTTGAGAGTTTCCCGCCCACTGAAAGTTAGGATGATTTCGCCATCCAGGGTTGTAGGTATTGGAGTATGGGTCGTTCTGGATGGCGTTGAGGTCCTCGCAGTTCTGAGAAACCTCAGGAAAGTCAGAATACGAGGGTTCAGAGTTCCCCCAACTCGAGTAGACGGGATCGGAGGTCACTCCGGTCTGGGAGGTAGACGGGGGTGGATAGGGGCCCATCCCCTTGGCAGGTTGGTGATAGATGTTTTGCACTGTTTCCCTTGCCAGAGGAGGTCGTGCAAAAGAGTTTTGTGCAGAGGTGGCTTGCTGCAAATGTCGAGTTAGCTCGTCCACCTTCTTTTCTATGATAGAGACCTTGTCCAACCGACTGGCCATCAATTCCAGGTCAACAGAAGTGGACAGGTCCTGCGTCTCATGTGTCCCTCTTAGATTCGTCGATGCGCGGGCATTCGTCCTGTCGAATAAGCCCAAGGAGTCATTGTTTATGGAGTTCTCGCACATGTTTTCGAGAATCTCCCACACCGTGTCCTCGTGTTGGCCCATGATGTTTCCTCCACATGTTGCATTGACGATTAGACGAATATCCTCACGGAGTCCCTGGTAAAAAGACTGGACTTGTTCCCACTTAGGAACTCCGTGATGGGGACACTTTCGCATGAGATCTAGGAATCGATCCCAAGCTTCGTGAAGAGGTTCTCCCTATTGTTGAGTGAAATGAGTAATCTGGTGGCGCAAGGCATTCGTCCGGCCAACAGGGAAGAATTTTTTCAAAAATTCGGACTGTAATTCCTCCCAAGTGTTGATCGGGCGGGTCTGAGTCTGATACCAGTGCGCGGCCTTGTCCAAGAGGGAGAACGAAAACATTTTCATGAGTAGGATATCCCGGTTTTGTATATCTGACCCGAAAGTCTGGGCCAGATGCTTGAGTTGTTTAATGTGTTGGAATGGATCCTCAGAGTTAAGCCCATGGAACTTTGGTATGGCATGAATCATATTGGGCTTTAGATCAGAATCGGGTCCTCCAATTGGGATTCGTACTCAGGGTTCGATTGCCACCGCAGCGGGATTATAGTGATCTCGCATCATAGGTCGCTGTGGTGGGTTTACAAAGTTCTGAAAGAGATCGTTCAAGCGTTGAAGTTGGTGTTCAAGGTCATTCTCCTCTTCAATGGGTTGTGCCATAATGGGAGAAGAGGGAGAATCAGGGTCTGAATCAGATGAAAGATTTATGTGGTGGGGTTGCTGCACAAACAAGGGCGTCGAGGCTTGGCCTCGGCGAGAATGAATTTCTAGAGGAGGTCTTAAAGGTGGTCTTAAGGACCTCCTACCAAACATGCACCGGAAGATGTGATGAGATTAGAAGGTGCTGGACCCAATCAAGACACCCACGAATTGTTGGGTGACTATAGAGGTTCGGGGCAGATGGACCCCTGGATCAGAAGATCGTCCACCTGAGAAATACCTGGGCAGCCAGAGAGGGAGAGTCCCACAAAGACCCCTACACGGTAGAGCGTCCCCACGGGTTACAGGGTTTCCCCCACCCGACCTCTCTTGTCACTGCGGTTCCAGGTAGACCAGAATGGGGATCTTGACCTCTTAAGTCTACCTTTTTTTTTTATTTTAAGATCAAGGTGCTTAATGTTCCACTTGAACTTTTAAGTATTTTGAGTGCAAAAAGTGACCTAATATTAAGGTTGGCTGACTCGAGGGATCAACTTCACCTCTTGTTCCTTTGAGAGCTTTTAGGTCCTTCCTTTTATGATTCAAATGGATTATCAGCCTGATTTGCTTAGGGTTCCTCTTGTATAAATATTTTCAAACACGGTTTAGGCACACTTCTTTTTGGAAAGTTTGTTTCTTTGTTTTAGAGAAGATGTGTCTCTAAAAACCCTAGCTTTGCAATCCTAACTTGGCTCTAATGGGTCCAATTTAGTTGCCTTAGAATTTAGCACCTAGGGCTCAATCAAGAAAGTTTTAGCCCTAGTTGCCTTAGTTGGATGACAGACAAAAATATGTTGAAATGAAAATCAGGCAACTTGATGAGTTACTAAATATAAGACAGGTAGCCCTAAGTTGATTTCTCTCCTTTTTTTTTTTCTTTTTTTTTTTTTTTTAGATTGTGCGAGGGTTAAGGGAGAGGGCTTATGGAAATTACCTGTTCCAGTCTGTTGTGCAGTTGCTATTCTTTCCTTTTTGTTTTGCTTTCCCTGATTGAACACAACAAAAGAGAAGTTAAGTCAGATATTAAATAGAAAAGTTGTACTCAAAAGCTTTAAAAGTGCCCGTTGCTCCCCGGCAACGGCGCCAAAATGTTGTCAACGTTTCTGTGCGGATTTAAAGGCGTATTACGTTGCAGTAGAACCGACAAAACGTTTAAACAAATATAAATAATTTTATTACTCGAACAACTAGAGTATCCGAGGTCGAACACAGGGAGCAAACTCAGTACTTTGTAAAACCCAAGAATACAACTGGTTAAATGCAAATATAATTGATTCAAAGAGTTTTTAAGAAAGATGTAAAAAAAATAGAATTAGACGTCTGATTTATGTATCAGACATCTTAAATGTGATCTTTCTTTCTCTTTTTCTTCTTCTGCTTTGCCTTTCGGATCTCTTTGCAATCTTCCCTTGTCCTTCTTCTTCTTCTCCTGCGAAGACTTCTAACCTTTCTGCTTTCCTTGTTCTCCTGCGAAGACTTCTTTCTTTCTTCTTCTTCTGTCTTGCTTCTCCTTTCTTCGTTGCCTTCTTCTTCTTCTTTGTCTTGCTTCTCCTTCTTCTGCAGCGGCCAAGTCCTTCTCCTGCAATCAGCCTGCCTGCACAGGGAACAAAACCTAACCCTTCTCCCTCTACCCGCGCGTGTCTCTCTCTCAAGCAATTCACTCTAACCGCTCTACCAGAGCCACAGTCTCAATCGGGTCGGATCGTACCCGGGACCAGGCGCACCTGCAGGTGTGTGATGCGCGAGGAGTGCGTAGGTCTAGGTCGGGTCAGATCCGCCAGGTCCGCATGGTCAGGCCGCGGACGAGGCGGGTGGGGTCAGTGAGGGACCTCACCCCTGTGCTTACTGAGGCGATAAGAGTAAAGCGTAAAAACAACTTATACGGTACCTGACGGTTGCAATCCCACGATGTGGGACTATCTGGTCTCGCCTTCACGCGCGCCTGCAGAAACCTCGTCGTGCGATTGCCCCGCAGCTGCTGGCTCTGCTAGCGCTCCTCGGCTGGATTCGTTCACCTCGCGACACTTGCGTTAGTATGCAGCACCTGTAGTCTGGAAGACCGGGTGCCTGGAGCTTCGCGGGAGCTTCATCAGAGGTCGTCCATGGCGGCAGCGGCTCGAATCCTGTCGTACACAAAACGCGCCTCACGGCCAAATCAGAATAGATAGAGACCTTCGCCGTGGCACGGCGAAGGCGGTGGGCAGTGCAGCAGGCTGCAGGTCGGCCTAGGCGTGCGTGCCTAGGTCAACCTGTGGCCGGAGATGGTGGGTTGGTCGGGGGGTGGTTGTGGAGGGCTGGAGTGGCAGTGGTAGGGTGGAGTGTGTTCCTGGAGGTGAGGCGGAACTTTCGAGGTGGTTGGCGAGCCGTGTGGAGGGCTGGAGTGGTGTGGGCGGCTCGCCGGAGTGCGGTCGGAGGCGAAGACGATGGAGGTGGTTAGCATCTGTCGAGGGTCGATCAAGGGAGATAACAGGGGGAAAAAAAAAGAGAAGAGGATGGAGAACGTATCTGGGGTTGTCTGGAGTGAAGGGAGGCAGCGGAGAGGATGGCTCGTGACTGCCGTCGTCGGGGAAGAAAGACCCTGGGGGAGGAAGCGGCGACGAAGATGAGGTCAGGAGCTTGCGCGCAGGGTACAGCGCGCCGCGGGAGGAAGAGGTGGAGAGGACTCTGCTGCTGGTATGGCAGCAGAGTGACGAGAAGGAGGGAAGGCGATCGCCGGAGCTTGTGGGTCGTTTGGCCGGAGATGGGAGAGAAGAAATTTGGAGGGGATCTCCGTCAAAATCAAGCTTAAGATGAGTGGCCGGGTCCGAGGGGTGTTTTATAGGTGCTGGCCGCTCCTATCAGTGCGTGAAAGACGCGCAATTAGGTCAGCCGGTTCACCGGAGTTGGAAGGAGGAAAGATACCCACATCTCTCGTGCGTTCGCACGAGAGATTGGGTTCACGCCAGCGAATTTGATTGGCTTTAGAAGGAAGGGAATTCCTCAGAGAATCTCCCTTCCATTTCTGGGAGAGAATCTCTGAGGAATTAGAGATTCATCTCTCTCGAAACTTCGTCGGAGCTCGGTTCTGCCCTAGCAATGGCGGCAGGACCGGTTTGCAAAGAAGGCGAGGAACCTAGGGGGCTCTCTGCAAGGATATTCAAAAGATAGGGACCTCTTTGTGATTTGGGTGTACTAACTTGCAAAGTAGGTCAAGATGACCTCCCCTTAGGTCCAAATTTTGGTACAAACCTAATTTGGCCCTAAAGAATCCAATGGTGAAGTTGGATTTTAGGTTTGACCTCGTTTGACTGGACATTTTGCGTAAAAACCCAAATTAGGTTAATTGAAGAGCTAAGACCCTAATCTAGGTCAAACTAGGTTCCAAAGGCCAAATTAAATGTTCTAAACCCCAGAGGATGTTTTTCTATGATTTTTAGAGGGTTTGCTTGATTTTTATTCTGACCGGAACCTTGTTAATTTAAGCGGGTCTGTTTTAGGGTTACCAAGTGTCATTTAATTCTTAGATTGCACATAAACCCATTTCTGATTAATTCAACCCACTTTGGACCATTTGACCTATGTTTTGCTTCTGAGAAATCCCGTTTATGTACTGCAGTGGTAAAATTGCAGTTTTAACCTTTATTTCATGTTTTCTTCTCAGAGCACTTGTTCCTTCAGTTAAGCCTTCTTCTAGGTTATGTAGGAGCTTTTATCTTCTTTATTAGGTCAAGATGAGCTAGTTATGGCTCATGATGAGGCTCTCATCAAGATGCAAATAGTATTTCTTAAGAAGTTCTTCCCAATCGGGCGAACCAATGCACTTCACCATGCTATCACCTCCTTTACGCAACAAAATAGCAAACAATTTCAAGAGGCATGGGAGGGATATAATGACCTCCTCAGGAAGTGTCCACACCACGGTCTGCCTAAGTGGCACATAGCAGATTGCAGACGCTTCCTGTGGAGGGAATTTCATGAATAAAGACGAGAATGGAGCATTCGAATTATTTCAAAATATGAGCGAAAACTCAATGAACAATGCCTCCATTGTCGCCTTTAATCATACAAACGTGCCGCGTAATGTCCACGAAGTTGACACGGGACCCTCCCATTCATCCACAGATCTCAGCCTTATTGCACAGAAATTGGATGAAGTCTTCGTCATGCACAAGAAGTTGGACGAG
The DNA here is from genome assembly GCA_037157565.1 of Thalassia testudinum. Taxonomy (NCBI): domain Eukaryota; kingdom Viridiplantae; phylum Streptophyta; class Magnoliopsida; order Alismatales; family Hydrocharitaceae; genus Thalassia; species Thalassia testudinum. Next base: position 12,429,890 of record JAZHRO010000072.1, read on the forward strand.
CATCAGGCCAACCCCACCCGTTCTATGGCAAACACCCCCGCCTCATCACTTCGTCACAATTCCAATTCTTCCAACACCAGGTTTATCCCAAGAAACCCCTAAGACCTTCCTTACCGAGTGTCACACCGAGCGATTCGGTAAGCCATGTGGATCTAGCTTCTGCGGGCCAGTATTTCGACAACGAGGACCAAGCCTCCGTGTGCTCTGACGCATATTTACATGCGGACGCGTCTTCTGGCATAGATGACACTTGCACCCTGGGAAACAACCCGTTCTCTGCCACTTATAACCCGGGGTGGTGAAATCGTCCAAATTTTGCATGGTCCAACAACCCGCATTGCCAAAACCCCACGGGTGGACCAATGCGAGCATCCGCACCCGTCATCCCAAGGGCCTAGTCTAATCCTATGGCGAATCCACCATCTAGTCCTTGCGTACCGCAAACAAAACACGCATCAAGTCCTCTTGACAAATTGATGCGAATGACGATGGAAATGTCAAAGCGCCATGAAGAGAACATGACCTCTCTTCAGTACCAATTGGCGCAGCAGAATGCTGAGATCAGTCAACTACGCATGGCGACTCGATCTCAGGGCACTCTCCCAGCCCAACCTGTTCCCAACCCACGAAATTTCGTACCCCGTGGTCCTCAACCACAGGTACGACCTTGTCAAGGGTAGGTTCATCAGATTCTGCAGGCTCCAAGCATTCCACCAAGATTTCAGGTTAATCCCACTACAGCACCTCACTCTTATGTCCCTATTGCGAACCCTCCTCCACCTTATGATCCCACTGGACCTGCATCGTCCAATGCGATCACTACAAGGAGTGGTAAGCAAACCGTTGATCTGCCTCGACCTGATCCTGACCCGTCTTCTTCATCACCCTCTCATTCAGGATGCGCGCATTCACGAGAGGACGATACACCCAAATTGGTGTTAGGATCAGTCCCATTTCCTGAGGCTCTACTATGGGAGCCAAAAGGCAGGAAGAAGGATATGCAGGCCTTTGATATCCTGTGTAATTTGTTCAGGGATGTTGAAATCAAGGTACCCCTGCTCGAGGCTATCGACCACATACCTACTGTCACCCGATTTTTCAAAGACTACACAACACCTAGGCAACAGTCAAAGAAAACTAAGAATCCGGTGGTTCTCTCGCCTCATGTGAGCTATGCTATACTGTCAAATCTACCACCGAAGTAGAAAGATTTGGGCACACCGCTCATTTCCTGTAGCATCCAAGGCTGCAATTTTAACCGTGCCCTACTTGATCTAGGATCTTCCATCAATCTTATACCAACCATCATGCTCGAAAAATTTTCCTTGGGAAATCTGAAACCCACCCCTGTCACGTTACAGTTGACAGATCGTTCTATCAAAACCCAAAGGGTGTAGTGGAAGACATGGTGGTTAGGGTCAACAGTCTTAGCTTTCCTGTTGACTTTCTTGTTCTAGATATGGAAGTTCCTAGCTCCCTTTCTGATTGTCCGATCATCCTTTGTCAACCTTTCTTGGCCACAGCCAGCGCCCATATCAACTGCGAGTCCAGCTGTATTGAGATTGCCGTTGGATCTGAAAAGCTCAAGCTTAACATCTTCAAGGCAGCCAAGAACTTTGATTGCGATTACATCGAGGATGACACATCTGACAAGGACATGGCCGTCGACACGTGTATTGGACTAATTGGGACCTATTCTGACTGCTGTGGACTGCCTTTAAACACTGACAATTGCCTGACCAATACATATTGTGACATTCCCCCATCCCTCCCTATTCCCGTACCTTCTCCTGGCCAGACTTCTGACGAGGTTTTCTCCACTTCCCATACCTTTTGGTCTGAGTCATATCCAGGCCACTCACCGCTGGTCCACACTCTTGAAGATCGGATTGCCCCTTCTTTCCCACCAAATCAGGTGGAATTGCAACTCTACACTGGGACCTTGAGCCCACATACTACTCATTGGGGCTATTCCTTTTTGGATCCATCCATCCAAGAAGCCCCTCTTCTTGGCCAATCTGAGGGCAACTTCTTCCTCCTGACTTGTTCTCCGATCCGCTTGGGATACTCTCGTCCCAAGAAATGCCAGACCTTTCACCATCCACTCCCAAGCTGAAAGAGCTGCCTAGTACACTTAAGTATTTTTTCTTAGGACCAAATGAAACGCTCCCTGTAATCATCAGTTCAAAATTGACTAGGGAGCAAGAGTGCAAACTAATGAAGGTCCTTATGGAACACAAGGCAGCCATTGGATGGTCTTTATCAGACTTATCTGGCATTAGCCCCTCCTACTGCACTAACCGTATATATTTGGAGGAGGAGGCTCAACCTTCCTGCGAGATGCACCGACGTCTCAACCCTAACATGCGGGAGGTCATTAAGAAGGAAATTATTAAGTTGCTGGATGCGGGTATAATCTACCCGATCAACGATAGCCCCTGGGTGAGTCTGATTCATGTCATGCCCAAAATGGTGGGACTCACCATCTGTGTCAATGACAGGGGCGAATCCATCCCTACACGCACTACTACATCTTGGAGAGTGTGTGTAGATTATAGGAAACTCAATGCTGCAACTAAGAAAGATCACTTTCCCCTACCTTTCAATGACCAAATCCTGGAGCAGTTAGCAGGAAATAAAATTTTCTGTTTCCTGAATGGATTCTCAGGATATAACCAGGTGGCAATTGACCCACGGGACCAAGAGAAAACCACTTTTACCTACCCCTTTGGCACCTTTGCATTTAGGAGGATGCCGTTCAGACTTTGCAATGCTCTAGCAACTTTCCAGAGATGTATGCTGGCAATATTTCAAGACATGGTGGGTGACTTTCTCGAGGTCTTCATGGATGACTTCTCGATCTTTGGACCACCTTTCGATGAATGTCTTGCCAACCTGACCCGTATCCTTAGGAAATGTATTGATGTAAACCTTGTTCTTTCTTGGGAAAAAAGTCATTTTATGCTACACGAGGGAATTGTTCACAGGCATATCATCTCCGCTAGGGGTATCGAGGTTGACCGAGCTAAGCTTGATGTAACTGCTGATTTACCTGTGCCTAGCTCTATCAAGCAAATCCACTCCTTCCTGGGACACGTCGATTTCTATAAGAGATTTATCAAAGATTTCTTCAAGATTTCTCGACCGTTAACTCATCTCTTATTGACCGACGTACCCTTTGATATGGGCCCCGACTACATACGAGCATTCACGCAGCTGCGTAATGCTGTCACCAAGGCCCTTGTTCTCCAGCCATTTAATTGGTCCCTCAACTTTGAACTCATATGTGATGCTTCCGACCTTGCAGTTGGAGCCATCCTGGGACAAAGATGCGATAGACATCCCTTCGTGATGTACTACACCAGTAAGACATTGGACGAGGCCCAACGTCATTATACTACCACTAAAAAAGAACTACTGGCGATCGTCATTGGGCTGGAGAAATTTTTCTCTTACCTTCTAGGCTCACACGTTTTTGTTTTCACTGATTACGCGGCCATTCGCCATCTCATGCATAAGAAGGATGCCAAGCCCAGACTGATTTGTTGGATCCTTCTGCACCAAGAATTTGACATTGAGATCTGCGATAAGGTTGGAGCCCAGAATGTTGTAGCTAATCACCTTTCTAGACTGGACCCTGACCATATTGTACTTACTCTATCGATTAATGAGACTTTTCCGGATGAGCACCTATTGGCAATTAATGTGGCAAGTGGACCTTGGTATGCCAACATTGCCAATTACCTTGCTTCAGGATCCCTTCCACGTGGATGGCCTAAAACCAGCGTGAGCGTCTCATGGCAGAAGCAAAGTATTATTTCTGGGATAATCCACTTCTTTTTTGGATAGGTGCTGATCAAATCATCCGTCGCTATATTCCTGAGAATGAATTCCCCAGTGTGCTATCCTTCTGCAATGATCAGGCCTGCGGAGGCCATTTCTCTGGGAGGAAAACTACAACCAAGGTGCTATAGTGCGATTTCTTTTGGCCCTCCCTTCGCCAGGAAGCACACAAGCATGGCAAACATTGTACTAGGTGCCAGTGGTTAGGGTCAATGTCACGTCATGACATCATGCCCTTACAACCCATCCTAGCTGCAGAAATCTTCGACATTTGGGGAATTGATTTCATTGGTGCCTTTCCTCCTTCCAACGGCTTCAAATTTATCCTCATGGCTGTTGATTATGTTTCGAAATGGATCAAGGCTATTCCCACGTGCCGTGCTGACCATGTTATATCCACTCATTTTTTCAAAGACAACATCTTTGCGCGCTTTGGGATCCCCTGAGCCATTATCTCGAATGGAGGAAGCCACTTTACCCATGCATCTTATCGGGCACTTCTGAGGAAATACGGAGTTCACCATCGTATCTCATCCCCGTATCATCCTTAGAAGAATGGCCAGGCAGAAGTGTCGAACCAGCAAATCAAGAAAATTCTCCAGAAAATGGTTCAGCCTAACTGTAAGGATTGGTCCGACAAGCTGATTGACGCACTTTGGGCATATCGGACCACCTTCAAGGCTCCACTTGGTATGTCTCCTTATAGAATCATTTATGAGAAGCCTTGTCATTTTCCCGTGGAGTTGGTACACCATGCTTATTGGGCAGTTCGCCAATGTAACCTTGACCCAGACTTGTGTGGTCGAGAAAGGAAACTCCAACTCCAGGAGCTGGAAGAGCTCCGTCGTGAAGCCTATGATTCTACTTTAACTTTCAAACAATGCACTAAGACTTTTCACAACAACTGTATTTGGTGGAAGGAATTTGAGCCATCTCGGCAAGTTTGGCTCTGCAATGCCCGACTCAAATTCTTTCCTGGGAAACTGAAGTCCAAATGGACTGGTCCTTTCCTGGTCTCGAGACCATTTCCCAACGGGGCCGTTGAGATTGAAGATCCCAAATCTGGGGATAAATTTATGGTCAATGAGCAGTGTTTGAAACCCTATCTTACTCATGAACCTTCCCCTATTGGAGAAACCGTTGCCATGCTGAAGGGTAACTAATTTTGTGCCTCATTCGGAGTCCAGCTGGGGACATTAAATTCATCGCTCATTGGGAGGCAACCCAACAACACTCACCATCCACCATCACCTTTCACTTCACTGTCACGCTCACTTCACTTTTTACCTCACCACCCACCATCCACCTACCCTACCACCTTGCTGTATACCCTGCACCTCAGCTCTCATTACCCGATCTTTCGTCCTTCCTCTACCCTTCCCTGCATGCATGAGGACATAGCATCGTTTGGCATGTGGGGGTGGATAGGCATCCATAGGATCTGGGTATTTTACTGTGTCATGTAGTCTCCATAGAAAAAAAAAAAATGGTGTTTAGTAATGATCTGAAGGCTGAAACAAAAAATACATTAAGTGTTTATGGATATTCAACCACTGTTTTGAAGACTTTCCAGGCCATAAAAGCTTGATACACTCAGGCACGACTTAATTCACTTAAGCATTGACAAGATAGATCGAAATCTCTCCTAACTAAGGATGTATTCTTGTACCTGAGACACCAGTACAGGATTCGTTTGTTTGCTTCTACTTGAGAGCCTAAGTAATCTTGGTTAACATTACACATATCAAGAAAGACCAGGTGAACATAAGATCCAACCCTAGTGTTCATTAGGGAAGGTGGAGTCCTTACCTGTGCACACAGGTAGACTTTTTATCCCAAGTTTTAGTCTTGTGTTTAAGAGAGACACTTTCCACCAAAAAGGAACCCTCCCACCTAAAAGAAAAGTGCGCTCCTCCAAATAAAGTTTTAAGAGATATACTGACACGTGTTTAAAAAAAAAAAAAAGAAACTGCAAGTAAGTCAGTATATCTCACAAATGTCTGTAAAATCTTCCTACAAAAAAGTTCTTCAGGGTAAATACCCTATTTTCTTCGAGCCACAAATGTCAGGAAATGGGAGTTGAGTTTTCCATCATCTCTTTTTAAGGGTCAATCCGAAGACATGAGTTGAAACTGGGACCAACCTGCAATTAAAAATTCGTCAAACCCTGGGCTTGAGTCTTAATGTTCATCTGGTCAGTCTTGATCCTTCACTAAGCACAAGGCATAATCTCTTCTGCTCTCGAATACAGCAAAAACCTCCTGGGACCTAGAAATCATACTTAAGGTTTAAATATCAAGAGTCCGGGTTAGTTGAGAAACAAGCTATGTCATGTGAGACATAAAGTACTGGTAGTCATCTCTACAATTGGTTCTCACAATATCCAAAAATAAATACACCTATGTCACCTCGGAAGAAAATCTTCAGCTTAAAATCATTTCTAGATATAGTACAAAAAAATGTTTTGCTAGGGACTAGCAAAAGATAAGCATGGGGGTATGATTGCACGGCAAAAGTACACCAGCAATTGTGCCATCTTATGCTATTTCCTAGCATTGCCAGTGCATATTAGGTAGCCATAGATGCATTTGTAAAAATACACGCATGCATGCATTTATTTGAGAAGAGAGGAGAGTGAAATAAATGGACTTGTAATTAACAAATTCTTCAAGTGTTACCATGCAAAATCTCCATCTTTATTTTTTATTTTCATTTGACTTTGAATTTCTTCTCCGCAGCTGCAAGGCATGGCAGCTTCCTTCTCCGCACCATTCTCTGCAACAGGCTCTCCCTGCCAGCCGCATGCATAGCCATGCACAGCTATGGCATGGCTGTGCATGCCTCTTTCCTCTTTAAAAAGAGCCCAGCCTTCTTCCTTAAGGTTGAGTTTGGTCCACCCAACACGAACAACACCTCCTTCCTCCAGGCCATCCCCTCCCCTCTCCCCTCCATACGTAGCCTCTCCTCCTTCTGAGGAGAAACACTGCGGGCAGGTGCAACTCACAGTGGTGCACAACCACCACTGCGAGTCCCACCATCGCCTAGCTCATCAAAGAGCTGGTGGGCGTGGTGGTTCTCTTCTCTGATTTCCTCGTTCCAAGCAATTTCCGCCATTGCCATAGAGCCGAGCTTTGAAGCTCAAGCACAGCAGCAGCAAGGCACCGGCCACTGTGTGCCCTGTCGCGAAGCTCCACCGCGCACTCCAGCACTCGGCGCATCTCCTTCCACGCATGCCAACAGGTCGCCCTCGCCCCTCTCTGTGCTCGCCAGCAGCTGACACAGTCCTTCCGCGAGCATGCTAGCTCACTCAACGATGCCTTCACTCACGGAACCCCCAGCACCAGGTCGCGCCAGCCGACCATGCATTATAGCCACTGTTCATGCATTTCAGCAAAACACTATGGCTACAGTGCGGTGACCAGTAAGTTTCTCACTTATCCGGTCACTCAGCGCTCTCTCTGCATGCCGCGACCGTCTATTGCATGTTTGTGCACGCCCGTGCCAGCTCCTGCGTACGCCCACGCCTGCTCCCACGTACGCACCTACCCGATTCAGTGCCCGCTTCTTCGCGTCCGCACCCGCCTCACCGCGCAGCACAGTTCGCTGCTGTCTCTCCCTCGCACTCACTCCTTGCTACGTGCGCCCGTGACTTTGCGTGCCTACGTGCCTACGCGTGTACGTGCACACTCCTGCGCTCAGCATCAGACGACGGCAACTGCGTGCGGACGACTTAACTCGCCCACGCCTTCTTCCTCAGCAGACGCTCTCTCTCTCTTTCTCTCTCTCTCACAGCACTCTCTCCCTCCCTCCTGCAGACACCTACACACACACATACTCTCGTACACACACCGACTCACTTATACACTACTATATACTTATATATATATATATATACATATATATTTACATATATATATCTTTACATACATATATATATATACATATATCTGTGCATCTATTAGTACTTATATAACTAAGTATTAGTATACATACATAGATATATATATATCTATATATATATATTATTACCTATACAACTATGTATAAGTATATATACATATATATATATATACATATATATACATATTTTTATACATATACATATATACAAATATGCATACATATATCCATATATATCTATAACTATATATATATATTTATCTACATATATCTATACATAGATACTTATACTAATATATATAGACACATCTACACTTATATATAACTGTATACAAATATTACTATATATATACATATACATATATATATACATATCTATATCTATATCTATATATATAGTTGTATATACATACATATATATACAATTATATATATATATATACATATACATACATCTATCTATACATATATTTACATACCCATATTTTCATGCATATATACATATATACATATATAAGTACACATATACCTATATAATTATAACCATATAGATATATATATATATATACATATATATATTTTCATATCACTTGCCATACGTTGTATCACGGGAATATCTGCACCAGTTGCTGATATTCCCCGATACATACGTACAGAAAGTGTTTTCGCACACATCTTTCACCCATCCATCCTACATTCCACGCAACACTTCGTCCTGTTGGTTGTGTCTTCCTAGATGACGACCGTCTCGACACCATGCTACACACCATCTCCACCTCCACCCCCACTCCTATATACATATATAATATATATGTATATATGTATATACTATATTTACCTTATTTCTATTTCTCTTTCTTTCCATTAAAAAGATAAACAAAAAATATACAAAAGAGAAAAGATAATCCTTGACTTGCAGGTACTCAATCTTACAAATACCAAGATCAATTTTGGAACCCTAATTTGGCTCAAAGCCAAGAACCAGATTTTGAGGGTGTACCTCAAAGACAAAAATTATCAAAAAAAAATCTTAAATAGAAAAACACAAAAACATAATAAAAGAATGGAAGATATTCGTTGTAGGAAAGGCGTAGAAACTTATTCACTTCTAATCCCACTTCCCTGAGTTCGACCCTGGGCCTAAAAGTGACCAAGATAAAATCAAATAGGCCAGGTAAAAAATTTTGTAAATAGATGGTTAGGCTCGATTTAGGTTAACCACTATATGCATTTCAACGATAAAATCACCGTATTAACACAACCTATCCGGGCTCGAGCAACAATCAATCAAAAGCGAGAGATAGAATCGAATATGATATACTGCCTGAATGTCAATTACAATAATATAGAAAACATAAAAGGAGAGGGAGGTGAGAAGAAATCTCCCGAAGTGGCTATTTGGCTAGACAACGGCACCTGGTGGATGCTTGTATGAAGGAGTTGGGAAGCAGGTCGATGGAGGAGAGAAGAGGGAGGTTGTCAGGCAGAGGAAAGCTTCAATGCAGCTCGTGAATGGAGGTGAGAAGGTAGAGGTGATCTACTATCGGAATGGAGGTGAGAGGATAGCTCTAAGGGGACCTATGAATGGGGATGGGAAGTTGAAGGAGTATTTTGGTGAGGTAGAGTTTCGTTACATTAATAGGCGCCTAGGGAGCTTGGGAGAAAACTCTAACAGAGCATTGGTAGGCTTGCTAGAGCTTGGGAGTAGCTGGGAGTTGAGTAGGCAGAGATGGGCTGGATGGGAAGGGGTGGTGGTCATTTTATTGTGGAAGAAAATAGGCTAGAATAGGCATGGGACCATTAGTGACCTCCAAGATGTTGCTGGAAGTGTCGCTGTAGGCAGCTCACACCCGCTCACGCCCATAGCTACCCTTAATAGCAAGTGAATAATTAGATATAGTTGTAAGCATCACTGTAGGTCCAGCTCAAGCATCGCTGAAGGCTGGCACCAACCGAGCACACACCCGCATGTAACTGGCCCATGCATCGCGAGCCCCAGGTCGCGTGTGCACACTGGCACACCGATGCTATATTGGCTGTGCGGTTACCTGCTTGTGTGCGTGATTGCACTGGCTGTGCACCTAATTTCTTACTTGGGCCATCTGCGGGTCTCGAACCCATGCCGCCAAGATCCACGAGAGCACTCTGCTGCTGCGCTGGGCTCTCCCTTAAGTCACGAGGAGGTCTGCGGTCCAGCAGCTTCTCAGTTGTTGGATGAAGATCCAACAGCTGGGAATGAAGACCGTGGATGATTCTGGCTGATGTTGGCCTGGATGGTGCCACGTGGCACCATCTGGGCCATCCATTCTTCTTTCTGTTACAGGGTGTGCCACGGTGCTTAGATCGAGATGATTCCCACGTTGCCGGACAATGATCGTTGCTCCGGATCCATATGTATGGTCAGATTTTTCATCTAAAGCTTGTATGGATGTCGCATTGCCTCCCTAGCTGTTGATCTTCCTTGAACTTTGTATGATGCTATGGGACTCCAATCTAGATGATTTTAGAGGCGTTACACTCCAATCATTGTCCTGATCAGATCCATACAGTTTGATCGTCCATTCATGGCCCTGAAATAAATCTTCTTCTCTTCTGACCATAAAAAGGACCTAATTAACCTGAAATATATACAACTACTCTAAATGCATAATGATCCATGCTATGTAATATTTATAACATGAAATGCAAATCTAAGCCAAGGAACATGCATGATTAGGCATTTTAAGTTAAATAGTTGTCTATATCATACCCCCATGCCTATATTTTGCTATTCCCTAGCAAAATTAAACTACATGCTATGTATAAAAGGAGAATTAGGATTAAATTGCTTAGGCCTAAGACATTTATTAACAATAGAAAATTTCAACTAAATTCCTAAACAACGAAAACTTAACAATACCTAGGTGTCTGCCAGAATGCAGACTACCCAAGTCCTCACATTATTTGAAAAGGGAAGAGGCATTTTTTTATTTTTCTTCTTTTCTAATTTTTTTGTGCTTTTGGAGTTTGAGAGTTCCAGGATAACTTTTTATGGCTACCTAATTCACCCAAGACTCGAAAAGGACTTTAAGTGTTAAGCATCTTGTGAAAATAGTGAAAGGCTCACTAGGCAACCGTTGAAACGGACTTCAGGTTTCTATGACCCTCGGTGACCTTGCCTAAAGGTTTATCTTTTCGACTGGTAGCTTTCTCCCTACTTTTATTTAGGTGGTCAACACAAGGGTGAATCCAGTGTATATCGTCCAGGTTTATTGTACTCCCTACTTCTTTCCTATGTGTTTTGGGAATTATTGTGCATTTTTTTGTGAGCTGGGTTCTGGACAACCGGCCAATGAGCTACTACCTGCAGCAACTTGCCAGCCATACTTGTGCAGTGAAGTGTGGTTTTGTTTATTTTTTTATTTTTTTCACCTTTTGCTATATATTTTTTATTTTTTTCTTTAATTAGGTGTCTTCCCTGATCTAATATTTAACTAAAGGCAGTACAACGAAAATTGTCTTGTGGTTGGGCTCTGGACAACCGACCGATGAGCTATTACCACCAACAAGTTGCTAGCCTTACTACCCTAGATAGCTGATTAGCTACCCAACTTCTGAAGAAACCACCGAAAAGTAACTCAATGCAAAAAAAAGTGTGCAGATGCTTAGGCTTAAAGTCCCCCAAATAAGAGGGCGAGTTGATAAGTCGCATACTTATCATCCCAATTTATTTACCATATTAAAATAAATTTTAATTGGTGAGAACTCGAGACTAAGTCTACATTCAATTGAACATGTAGGCTAATTAAGCCTGACGACCTGAAGAGTTTAAGTGTTTAGGTCCTCTTGCATCTTTTCCTAAAGTTACTAACTTCCAAATGCCTAAGTTCTCTTTTCCTAATTTTCTTTCCTTTTTTATCTTTTTCGAATTTTCAATTATTTTAATTTTTTTATAAGAAACTAAAAGAAATTCTATGGAGTTAATAAAATGATTTCTAGAATTGATTATGCACCCCACTATGCCTAAATGACGTAATGTTCCATTGTAAAAACAAAGACATGAAAATGGCAGAGTAAACAGAATATCACATAAATTTCATGACAAGCCAGTCAGCTTCATAGAGAGAAGAGTATACACACACGCTAAGTTTAATGGCTTTAGCTAGGCATAATATACATACAAAGAAGAAATTGAGAATTCACAAGTGCGGGTCAGAATCAAAATAAAATATTGATTCTCAAACCCGCCAATAGAAGATGTCCACAGACGTGGACCAGATTATGGTGCAGACCCATGCCCTAAGGTCGAGTGGTTCTCAGGTTTTGGATGAAAATCACCCTGAATCGAAGGTTGTTAAGCTTATGGGGCTAGGACTACAGTTTTGTGGTGTGCAACCCAAGACTAAAGTGTTGGACAATGGGTAAAGATGGTTCAATAGGTTCATAAGTCCTCTTCACATTCAACTCAGAAAAATAATCAATTATTTCAAGCTTGGGTTGCACGTGAAATATATCATAATTGTCTTGGTAGAAAGTAGGTGGTTTTTGGTCAATAGGTGCCCTTAGATCTAAAATCAATGTTTCCTCAGACTTAGCTTCCCAAATTTTCGTTTAAGCAATTCTATTCTCCAACAACAAGAGCTCAAGTTCCGGAACCTCTAGCATATCATTCAGCCCATACGATTTACCCAAGTCCAGAAATTGTGGCTGAATCAAGATTGACTTGGGCATAACGATCTCAAAAGTTAGCTCTTTGGGGTGTAGATGAGGAGTGGGGTCATTGATTGAATCATCAAGATTCAGATCCTCCATGTTAACCCCAACTGAATCAGAATCTTCAATAGTTGGGCTATCAAATGATTTATCAGATTCCTTAAGCCCGTTTGTCTCATTAAAATCATTTTCCTAAGGCTCAAGTGAGACTTCACTAAGAGATTCGTCTCCCTTAGAATCAAAGAATCCATGATCCTCATTTATATATGTCTCAAAATCATATATTATTTCATGATCCAAGGAGACATATTTTTCTTCGTTTCCTGGCTTGGGGATCTCGGGTGAATCAATCAGTTCATCCTTAAAGGGTTGCTCTAGACCAATCTGGTCATCTCCAATCTTCAAATATGTATCCCCCCTAATAGGCGCTTGAGTAGGTTCATACATTGGCTCTCCTAAAGAGGGTTCATCTTGAGAATCATCCTAAGATTTGACTGGTGCAACCACAAATTTCATCCTCAACTACGACAACTTTCCAAGGAGAAACTCACCCAAGTCCCTATCCTTAACATTTTGGAGCAAATCCATCAAAGAACTATTAAGTTCATCAATCATTTTGATCATAGGCTCCAATGCTTCAGTGCATGGTGTTGGCTGAGCTTCTAGTGATTGTATAGTGTTCCTCAAATTAGCCAACACCCTATCTTGGATCTGGTCCACCTGAATCAACTGGTTCAATTCAGGTTTGGGTGGGTTTGGGTTAAATCAAGGGGAGTCAAGATGTCGAGGTTCTTGGGTTCCTCCCTAATAGTAGGTCATCTCGGGTTGTTTCAAGAATGGTGGTGACCTATATTCAGTGGAATACTAGCGAGGGTAGGTGTTATAATCGTCATATCCCTCCTGATTATAGATCGGGTTGGTTTAATCATTAAGGGATCGAGATCTATAATCATTGTAGGTCTGAGAAGGATAGTAATCATAGTCTTGTTGTACAGGGTTCAGCCCTAGACACTGAGGTCTGGAATCATATCCCCAATCAAGGTTATCCTAGCTAGTCGATGGGTAATTACAAGTCAAGTTGGGATGGTAATCATCTGGGGATAAGTGGTGGTAGGAGGGTAGGATTGGAAATGTGTGAAAGGTGTGGAAGGATACATGGTAGAATAGGAGGGAAACCAGAAGAAGGAAAGGAGCCCTACAACACAATCAACCAAGCCTATCCTTTTGTGGGTAGCCTAAAGATCTACAGACTCCCAGGACCCATCTTGAGATTATAAATGATTTGGTCTACTTTTATCCGGTCAATCCAACAAGTTAGAAGGAGGGACTGGGGAGAAGGTTCTGCCTTTGGCTTACGCCTTCAGTTCCTAGTGTACCCCTCAGCTGCAGTCATTTGACGCTACTCCCCTAGCTAGACATAAGATGGACCAGCAAGTAGATTAATCGAAAAAAATCTTAGTTTGAGCCCTGAAGAGCGAATCAATCGTTAAGGCCAGCGTCTACTCAGTTTTAATTAGGTTTGGGATTATTGTACTCTTGGAATGTGATGGGCCCTTTAGATGGGCTTTGCCTTTAATTATCAGTTGAAATGTGTGTGCATGCACAACCAGGGTTTGCAAACAAGGTTATTTAATTATGTGTCTTTTAGGGTTTAACCTTATTTTGTAGCTTTTAGGGTTTAATTCTTTGGTTGGTTCAATCAAGGTTTAGTGGAACACTCCAAGTTTTGAAAGCATGGGTGATGATGTGTTCCTTTGAAAATCAAAAATAATGTGGAGTGCCTGGTTCAGCCCTAAGAATCGACCCTAACTGGCAAGCTACTTGATGGATTGGTTTTAGATTGAGTGGCACGGCCCAAACAATTCAAGCAATTGACCTATTGCACAACTTGATTAAGGCACACAAAAGGTCTTAATCTAATCAAATTTCTACTCATTTGTGTGTTGAGTTATGGGTACCAGGTCCATAGGTCAGATCCTAGTTAAGTGGTAGAATCGATGTGATTGTGCCCCTTAAGGTGAGAATTTGTGAGTGTTAAGTGTGTAGCTTTCAGAAAATCCCATAGGAGAAGAGTATATATATATATTTTGTTATATATGTGGGAGTGCGATGAGTGGAGGTGGCAAACAAACAACCAAATCTATCTTATGCTTTATAGAAAGCACCTAAGTTGATTTGGGTTTGAGTTATTAACGTGGTGAAATGAACTAGTGGGTGGGGGTAGTGTGGGGGACACTTACAAAGCACTTTACCTGCACTTTACTATGGTCTACCACACATGGATCTCCATGCTAAGGTACCTGCAAGAAAGTAGATCAAAGACAAGTGGGGTTAGTGCTATGAAAATGCAATGAAGCGTAGAAAACAATAAAGTAAATTCCGTTCCCACCTCGACAACGGTGCCAAAATGATTGCATGGGTTTCGTGTGTTTGAAATCAGGGTTACGGGTAACCTATCATCATAGTTGCAAAACTTGTGATAAAAAAAATTTATACCGAAACTCCAAGGGAGTCTAGGGTCGAATACAGGGAGGCGACATTTACTTTGTATGAAAATCACACTTTGATTTGTTTCCTTTTGGTGTTTTAGGGTTTTGTTTTATTATTGTGTGTTTTTGAAATTAAATGACAATCAATCACAAGAGGGAGATAGAATTGAATATGATATATTGCATGAATGTCAATTACAAAAATATAGAAAACATAAGAAGAGAGGGAGGTGAGAAGAAATCTCCCGAAGCAATTGTTCGGCAAGACGTTGGCGCCTGGTGGAAGCTCAGATGGAGTTGGGAAGCAGGTCGACAGAGGTGAGAAGCAGGAGGACGTCAGGTAAAGGAAATCTTCAGCACAGTTCCGGAATGGAGGTGAGAAGGCGGAGGTGATCTGCTACCGGAATGGATGTGAGAGGATGGTTCCAAGGATACCTAAGAATGGGGATGGGAAGTTGGAGGAGTATTTGGTGGGGTAGAGTGTCGTTACACTAATAGGCACCTTGGGAGCTTGAGATCAAACTCTAACAGAGTGTTGGAAGGCTTGCTAGAGCTTAGGAGTAGGTTGGAGTAGAGTAGGTAGAGATGGCTTGGAAGGGAGGGGGTGTGGGTCCTTTTATAATGGATGAAAAGAGGCTAGATTAGGCATAGGACCATTAGTGGCCTCCAAGCTGTCACTGAAAGTGTTGCTGCAAGCAGGTCATGGCCTCTCACACCCATAGCTGTCCCTACTGGCGTGCAAATAATTAGCGTTGGCAGTAAGCATTGTTGTTGGTCCAGGTCAGGCGTCGCTGTAGGCTGGTACCAACCAAGCACTCGCTCGCATGCAACTAGCTCATGTAACGCGCTCCCCTGGTCACGCGCGTGTGCTCGGAAGCAAGCACTGCGTTAGCTGTGTTCGTAGCTATGCACGTGCGTGCTTATGCTGGCTGTGCATTGGTTCTACGCCCAAGTTTTGATTTGGGGCATCCATGGGTCTCGAACCCTCGCCCCCATGATCTGATGAGAGTGCTCAGCCACTGCATTGGGCTTTGCCTTGAGTCGCGAGGAGGCGTAAGGTGCGGCAGCTTCTTAACCGTTGAACCAAGATCCAAGGGTTGGGAATGAAGGTCATGGATGATGCTGCTCATTCTTGGGTGGCCTTGACGGCACCACGTGGAGCCATCTACGTCATCCATTCTTCTTTCTGTTGCAGGGGGTGCCACGGTGTTCAGATCGAGATGATTCCCACGTTGCCAGACTATGATCATTGCTCTGGATCCATCCATATGGTCGGATTTTTCATCCAAAGCCTGTATGGATTTCGCATTGCCCCTTGACTGTTGATCTTCCTTGGACTTCATATGATGCTACGGGACTCCGATCTAGATGATTTCAGAGGCTTTAGACTCCGATCATCATCCTGATAAGATTTGTACAGTCAGATCATCCATCTGAGGACCTGAAATAAATCTTCTTCTCTCCTGACCATAAAAAGGACCTAATTAACCTTAAATATATACAACTACTCTAAATGTACAATGATGCATGTTACGCAATATTTATAACTTGAAATGCAAATCTAAGCTAAGGAACATGCTTGTTTAGGCATTTTCACCTAAATAGATGTGTCTACATCATTGAGTAGATTGCTCAACTTCATGCCAATCAGCAATTGTTGACTAAAAATATCACAAACCTAGCCAACCAAAAACCAAACCAACCACCCCATGATGGGAACACCATCATTAGTCGTACAGCTCAATTTGATCTTATTAAGTCAATAAACACTCCAACATTTCAGTCAGAACGTCTCTTGGGCAGGTTGAGTTGTTTTGAGTAGAAAAGAAGAATAAAAGGTAATTTCTACAATTTTACCAGTAATCCACAAATCTAGAATAACCACAGGATTTTTCAGGGGTTACTAAAGGTCAAATATGCATTTAAGTTTAATAAGGGAGTCCATGTAGATAGAAGTGGGTTTTCATGTATTTTAAGAATTAAATGACATGTGAAACACTAAAAACATACCCACTTAATCTATTGAGTTTCTGGCTAGGGTAAAATTCACATAAACCCTCTAAAATTCATAGAAAAATATTCTCTAGGGTTTAGCATCTTTGGATTGGCCACCAGAACCCGTTTTGACCCAAAATAGAGTCACAGATAGGCTATTACCCTAATTTGGGTTTTTACATAAATTACCCCATTAAACTCCGTAAAAACCAAAATCAAACTTCATCATTGGATTCCATGGGTCCAGATTAGGTTTGTATCAAAATTTGGACCCAATTTGAGATTATTTCGACCTAGTATGCATTTTAGTCCACGTCTGACTCTTATTCTCTCAAATAACCCCTTAGTTTTCGAAATTTTTAGAAAAATCCCCTAACTTCTTCATCTTCTTCACTGAAATGCCCCTACTGCCATTATTGTGCGAACCCATGAATCGCCGACCTTCAATCAGTAGATTCTCCCTAATTTCACAGCGAAACCCTTCCAAGTTTGGAAGAAAGATTCTTGAGAAGTTGCTCTTCAATCTAAGGCAGGTCTTGCCTTCCGAATCTCGTCCAAGAGTTCATGTAAGATCTTGGAAATCCTAAACCTACTCTGTGATTTCCGAGCTTTCAAAGCTTTGTTTCCAAGCTTGAATGCTCGCCCTCTCGCTTACAAAAGACCCCTCCATGGCATTTCTTACCTTAGCGAGAAATTGAGCCAAATCTAGCCCTATTTCCTCTCCTCCTAGGCTCGCTCCGGTGACCTCTTCCTCTGAGCTTCTTCATCGGCCATCATGGACTATAGCCGGCCGGTCTCGACTCCCCAGCTTCTTTCGTACCTCGACTTACCCACGAGGCAGTTCCTCCCCCTTCGTCGTCGTCGTTCTCTCCCACCAGAGCTCCCTTCATCTCTGGCGCCGGGCACACTACACTCGGCATCGATCCTCCACCTCTTTGACCAATACCTAGTCTGCTTGACTCCTTATCTTCCACACATCATCACCTTGCTACTACTTTGTCGTTGCGACTGCTCTTACACCATCCACGTCTCTGTCTTCCACCACGCCAACGTACCTTCGGCGAGACATTCTAGTTGCTACAGACCATCATTTCGCCCACCACCAAGTCAGCGAGCTTCGCGTTGCTCCACTGATTGAAAGCCCCGAATAAATTTGGGGTTTTAATCTCTTATTCGCCGCACCGAACAACCCATCTTCCATCACCGTTCTCCACCTTCGCTAGCCACTTCCAACCACTCGCACGGCACGGCACCACCACCTTTGCCGCACTTGTGCGCATCTCCTGATCTATTCTGACGAGGCCATTAGGCTATTTTCCACATTTCAGGTATTCAGCCACCATCGCCATTCATAGAGCTCCTTGGAATAGGTCTAAGCAAATATTCTAATGGCAGCTACTCCAGGTTCCATCTCCAGGCTATGCGGAAGACTTCCAGGAAGATGCCCAGGCTTTTGATTTGAAGCTTTGACTGCTCCTCTACCATTAATTGACCGCATCTTCAGCAGCTGGTAACACATGAAGGAGCTGGGCGATTTAGTCCCACATCGTAGAGCAGCATGCCTTCAATAGAGGATAAATTGTTTTCGTGCTGAGGCCTTATCTCCTCGACACACGGGGGGGGAGGTCCCACACACACCTATGCACCCTTGTCCATGCCCACAGCCTGTGGACCTGGGCCCTTGACCACATACTCAGTTACCAACCCGATTAGTCTTAGGTATTTGAGAGATAAGGGAAGAGAAGAGAAGGAAAGAGAGAGGGGCAATTTTGCCCTCTACTACTCTCTACACTTAGTAAAATTTGAGAGGCCTTCACCTCTATTGGTGTGGTGCTATTCTTGTGCCTCTCCTTGAGGCCTGAAAGAAAGAGAGAGGCCTTTACCTCAATTGCAAGTTCTGAGTCACTGTTGCATCATTGAGACACTTAAGTTGACGTAGAAATTGTGTGGTTGATACGGTAGCATTATTTGAGTATATTGTTAATAAGGTAATTTGATGATTCAAATCACTATTTTACCCTAATCTTTTTGGCTACATTGACTCCTGTTTCTATATTTATATTATTTGCGCTAGAGATTTCCACTATATTGCTTTATTGTGCTTGGTATTGAAATCTTGAGTATTAAATTGCTAATTTCTCCCTGTGTTCGACCTTGGATTTCATTCGAGTATGAATTCTATTTGTTTTTTGTTCGTTATCGACTATACTATGATGCATTACTTCCTAAAAACACTGATTTAGAGCGAGCAACATTTTGCCGTCGTTGTCGGGGAGCAACACGCAATTTGATCTCTTGATTGCAATATCTAATTTGATACTAACTTGCTCTATCTATTTTGTTATGATCTGTGTAGGGAAATCCAATCAAGAAGAGTCAGACATGCACCACACACTCTAGGGGTAGGTAAACTCCATCCACTTTCTCCTAGGCCCTTGATTCTGAAAAGGCTAAAAGAAGAAAAAGTTAATTAGGGCTAACTTGCATTCTATTCATAGATTAATCATCACAAGTTGCCTGATTTGATACATTCTTTTTGGAAATCATCCCAAACCTAATTCATGCACCTACTTAGGGATCGAAGACACCTAGGGCTACCACCTTCTTGATTGAGCCCTAGGTGCCAGATTTGGATTTAATTAATTGAACCAATCAGAGCCAATAAGGGTTTTTATTTCTAGGATTTTTAGAGACACACTTGCTTAGGAAAAAAAGAAGAATCAATCTTCCCAAATAGTGTGTGCCCAAGCCTTAATTTAATCTTCCTATTCAAGCAAACCCTAAAATCAAGCTCTAAATCTCACTTGAACCCTAAAAGTAGGGCCTAATAATCTCAAAGGACAAATAGGTGAGGTTGACCCAACTTTTGGGGTCCACCAATCTTCAAATTAGATCTCCTTGCACAAAAATATCTTAAAAGTTCAAGTGAAAGCGTAAGCCCCTTTGCTCTTAAGTAAAAATTGGTAGACTTAAGAGGACAAGTCATCATTCTAGTTTACTTGGACCCTTAGCGACAAGGAAGGTTGGGTGGGGGAAACCCTGTACCCCATGGGGACACTATACTGTGTAAGGGTCTTTTCGGGACTCTCCCTTTCTGGCTGCCTAGGTAATTCTCTGGTGGACTACTTTCTGATCTAGGGTTATCATCCGCCTCGAACCTTTATAGTCATCCAAAAATCTTTGGGTGCCTCAATTGGGTCCATTTGATATTCTATCCCTCTTCTTCCCCATTGGGGCATGTTTGGGAGGAGGTCCTTAAGACCACCCTTGAGACCTCCATTAGTTATTCACTCTCGTCGAGGCCAAGCCTCAACCTCCGTATTTGTGGAACAATCAAATCATATGGACATTTCCTCTTATTCTTAGCCCGAACGTCCAATCACATCCATGGATCAGCCAGAATGGCCTAACTTTGAGCCACAACAATTCTTTGATTTCAGTGATCAAATCAATGCCTTCATCAACCCAGCACCGTGTCCTCAAATGCGAGATCACTATAATCCCGCGGCAGTGGAGGTTGAAGCACAAATCAATATCCCCGTAGGACAACCTGAGGTGGAGATCAAGCCTCATATGCTCCACATGACTCCAAAATTCCATGGCTTGAACTCTGAGGATCCTTTCCAACACGTCAAGAATCTGAAGCATCTGACCTACACCTTTGGGGTAGACTTGTAGCATCGAGATGGCTTGCTCTTAAAGATCTTCTCCTTCTCTCTGGCTAACAAAGCCGCCTCCTGGTTTCAAACTTATCCACACATGATCAACACATGGGAAGAACTTCAAGCTACCTTCCTATAAAAATTCTATCCCATTGGTCACACAAATGCTACATGGCACCAAATCACACATTTCTCCCAAGGAGCGGGGGAATCTGTACACGAGGCAATGGATCATTTTCTGGATCTCATGCACAAATGCCCCCATCATAGAGTCTTGAAGTGGGAACAAGTCATATCCTTTTACTATGGGCTCCATGATGATATAAAGCTATTTGTTAATGCAACCTGTGGCGGCAGCTTCATGGGCCAACATGAAGACGAGATTTGGGGAATTCTCGAGAACATGTGCGAGAACTCCCCGAATAATGAGTCAATGGGTGTGTGTGACCAGGAATCCAACCATGCATTGACAAACAATAAGGGGGTACACGAATATCGTGGCCTTCCAACATCCGTTGACTTGGAGTTGGTAGCTAGTCAATTGATAAGGTCTCCATCATTGAGAAGAAGGTGGACGACATCACTCAACATCTACACAAGACCACCTCTGCACCACAAAGCACATATTCACACCCGCCCTCATGTAGGGAAGCTGCACACAATATCTACCACCGTCCAAGGATGGATGCATATCCAACCCCGCCTGATTATGGTTTCGGATGCAACTCTTAGGCAACCTACCACAATTTGGGGAACTTTGAACACTCGTACTTCGATTTTTTGGGGATCCTCAAACCTGCAAGGATGTCTATGCTATCCAAAACAATCCCTTCTCTAATACCTACAACCCCAGATGAAATAATCATCCAAACTTTGCATGGTTTGGAAATAACCCAAATCCAAGACCTCAATTCCAACCCCGACCACAAAACCTGCGTCCATATCAACCCACTCAACCAAGGCCCAATCGAAATTTCCAATCTGAACCACCTAAGGAAGATCGGACATCTTTAATTCTCTAGACCTTGGTTGACATGCAAAAACAACATAAAGAAGAGATCTCTGAGCTGCGCAATCAATTGGCCTAGCTGGAAGTGCTCGCCATCCAGGTGCACTCCCTTCTCAGCCTCTTCCGAATCCAAATAACTTGCCGAACTAGAGGCATGTTATGAATCCAAATTAGGGCCAAGCCCACGTTGTCTATCAGGCCCATTCTACTCCTTCCATTGACAGGATAGGTGCTTTAACCTCTTATTCTGGATTTCAATAGTAGACACCTATCCTCCCTAGCCCAAACCAGAATTAGGTTGGATTAAATTCTATCACCACCAGTAGTGGCAAAGCAACACAGGACCAACCTTTCCCTAGCCACAACTCCCTTGAGACTATAGAACCTAACCTAGATTTGTTATCTAGGACACACCCATTCCTAATAAAGAGCCTGAGCCAATTCTAGAGGAACCAAATAAGGTTCTTTTTCCCGAGGCCTTGACCAATGGAAAGAAGAAAACCAAACCCATTTCTCTTGAGGTGGACCTAGTCAACCTCATTGAGCAGGTTCAAATAAACATCCCCTTGATGGATGTGATACGCCACGCACCGGCTAAGACTAGATTCCTAAAAGATATATGTACACCAAAGCATAAGTCACGAACAAAAGGCGGGAGCCTGATCATATTGTCGGAAAAAGCTAGCTCCATCATTTTATGTAAGCTCCCGCCTAAGGCAAAAGATCCCAGTACCCCTCTGATCTCCTGTACAATCGGTGATATTCAGTTTGATTGTGCATTGTTGGACCTAGGAGCCTTCATAAACTTAATACCCACATCCCTACTTGACCACCTTAAAGAAACTAAGCTCAAGCTGATAGAGGTGACATTACTGTTGGCTGATCGATCTATCAAGTCACCTAAAGAAATTCTTGAGGATGTCATAGTTAGGGTTCGAGACTTTTACTTCCCCGTGGATTTTATAGTCTTAGACATGGATGCTCTTGAGAACTTGAAGAACACACCGATCATTTTAGGGAGACCTTCTTTGGCCACAGCTAGGGCCAATATCAATTGTGAGGAGGGAAAAATTGAGTTAAAATTTATGAATAATACACTAAACATCGACATCCTTAAAGCCCAAAAAGGAACTAATTTTGGCGCTATCAAACAAATTTCCAATATCAAGTCTGTGGTTGATGACTTGTGTGTCGAGGAAAACCCACTTATCTCTGATCAACCACAACTGGATTAAACCCCACACTTAGAGGAGCCTGAACCAGACCTAGAGATACATTTAGCTCCACTCGTTGCTCTTGAACCTTATCCTAAACCACCTGCTGCTGCTGAAAATCTAGTCATGGAGTTGAAACCCCTCCCTGATCATCTCAAATATGTCATCCTAGGTTCAAATCATACATTTCCTGTGATCATCAATTCCTGCCTTACCTCTGATCAAGAAACCTGCTTGATTTCTACCCTCTAGCAGCATCGGAGAGCCATTGGGTGGACTCTTGATGACCTGGCCAGCATCAGCCCCTCATATTTCACGCATCACATCTACACCAAAGAGGGTTTCTGACATTCCCGCGATATGCAGGGACGTCAGAATCCAAACCTTTAGGATGTCATGAAAAAGGAGATCATAATATGGTTAGATGCAGGGATCATCTACCCGATCTTCAAAGTCGTTGGGTGAGTACAATCCAGGTTATGCCCAAAAAGGCAAGACTCACCGCAATTAGGACTAAAATCGGAGAGACTATACCAACCCTCAACACAAACTCGTGGAGAGTCTGCATTGATTGTCGAAGATTGAATACCTCCACGAAAAAGGATCATTTCCCACTGCCACTCATTGATCAGATACTCGAGAAATTGGTAGGGAATCGATTCTTTTACTTCTTGGATGGGTAGTCCGATTATAACCAGGTGGCAATCCATCATAAGGCCAAGAGAAAACTGCCTTCACCTGCTCCTTCGGAACATATGCATTATGTAGGATGACATTCGGTCTCTGCAATGCACCCACCACTTTGCAATGATACATGCTTACCATATGCTCAAATATGGTAGGTGAATACCTTGAAGTCTTCATGGATGATTTTTTAGTATTTGGGGAATCTTTTGATGATTACCTCCTACACTTGGTCAAAATCCTCAGGCAATGTATCGAAGTGAATCTGGTCCTTTCCTGGGAAAAGAGCACTTCATGGTACCTGATGGAATTGTCCTGGCTCACCTCGTCGCTAAAAGAGGCATCCAGGTTGATCGAGCAAAGGTTAATTTGATTTCCAAACTACCCATGCCTAGCTTGGTAAAGGACATCCGCTCTTTTCTAGGGCACGTCAATTTTTACTGCCATTTCATTCCTAATTTCTCGAAAATTGCATGCCCCCTAACTAATCTTCTCTCAAGAGATGTCCCTTTCAAAATTACCAAGGAGTACACTCATGCATTTGAGAGCCTGCGTGATCAATTTACTCAAGCACCAATCCTACAATCCACTGACTAGTCTCCACCCTTTGAGATCATGTGCGACCCGTCTGACTACACAGTGGGTGCGATACTTGGGTAGAAAATAGATGGGAAACCCATGGTCATCTACTATGCTAGCAAGATACCTGATGAGGCTCAACATAACTACATAGTTTCTGAGAAAGAGCTACTAGCTATAGTATTTGGCCTTGGAAATTTTCGATCCTATCTTTTGGGTTCCCGTATTATCATATACTGAGATCACACCACAATAAGGCACCTCCTCCCAAAGAAGGATGCGAAACCTCGACTAATCCACTAGATCTTGTTGTTGTAATAATTCAACCTAGAGATTCATGATAAGGTAGGAAAACAAAATGTTGTAGCTGATGTAAACACATTTACACTACTTAAGATGTCTATTTATGCATGTTCTTAAGCATAGGATTGCATTTCATGATATAAATATTGCATAACATGCATCATCTTGCATTTAGAGTAGTTTGAATAAAATGGAGGTTAATTGCCTCCTTTTATGTGCTTGGATAGGGCAAACATTTTATCGAGGCCTCGGATCAAAGATCCAACCGTATGGATGTGATCAGGGCGATGATTGGAGTTCAACGACTCCAAGATCACCCTAATCAGGCATCCGTAGCATTAGATAGTGACTGGGGAACCCTAAAAGGCCAAGGGCCAGGCTGGTGAAGATCTGCACCTCAGATGATAAATCTGACCACACGGATGAATTCGGATCGACGATCGCAGCCCAACGACACAAAAATCAAGTCAATCCGACATCCGTGGCACCATCTACAACTTCCAGAAGATGGACGACCAAGATGGAGCCACGTGGCACCATCTCGGCCGCCCAAACCGCCGCACGCATTCTACCAAGGCCCCGCACCCACTCACTCTCCGCTGTTGGATCTTGATCTGACGGCTGTGGTCGGCCACGCTTAAAAGCGTCCGCTCAGCCATCCGCACCCCGTAGCGTAGCGGTCGAGCGCGCTTATGCGACCGGCGGGCACGGGTTCGAGCCGCAGCAGAGGGCTGGAGGCACAGGCGATTGGGCGCGGGCGGGCATTGGATCATGATCGGATGGTCGCAGGCACCCAATAGTGTTCACGCGCGGTTGAACGCACGGCGTCACGCGCGATCGCACGCGCCAGGCGGGCACAGCGCAGTGGGTGGAGATGCGTCTTAAGCCGTCTGATCTCGCGATCGGATGGCTGAGAATCAAAGTGCGTGTGATGGCGTTGAGCGTGCGGGCACCTGAAGCAGCACGCATGGGCGCGGAAGCTACGCCCACATTGGGGGCTTTAGTGATGGATTTATCCGTCAGTAAAGTCCCTTTATTTATTATTTTGAAGTTGTAATGTCCATTTTGCCCCACTCCTTGCAACTATAAAAGGAGACCCCCTCCATACGAAATTCTCATCCCTTCCTTCTCCTCTCTACCCCTCTAAAGCTCAAGAGAAGCTTGTGCCACACCCGGGATGCTTCTCGCGAGATAAAGTCCAATTTTCGTTCCCCTTCGGAAGTGGATCCCACGACGACGACGGCGTGCTGCTTCGTTCCTGTTCTTCTGCTTCGTTCCCGTTCTTCTGCTTCATCCTCCTTCGTCCTGCTTCATTCCCCTTCATCCAGGTGCCGTCCCGTTTGGCTCGTCCTCCAAGCAACCGTCGAGGAGGATTTCTCTCTCCCTATTCTTTTTACTGTTTTCTAGTATAGATTTACTGCTTTCTAGTGTAGTTTTGCTCATCCTCCAAGCAATCGTCGAGGAGGATATTTCTCCCTCCATTCTTTTAATGCTTTCTAGAGTAAATTTATCTCTTTCTAGAGTAATTGTTTTATGCTTTGTAGTTGTAAGAGTGAAATGAACAATCTCCTTAATGATAAATTCCTTATTTGTTCTACATCTCATTTTGATTTCTCTGTGTAATATTCTCTTTCTCTCTTACTCTCTCTCTCTTCTATTTATTGTAAATAATTAGATAGTTTTAAATTGAATTACTCCACGACAAATAAAAAGAAACTCATAGTTTTTAAATCAAACGTCTGCCTCCCTTTGTTCAACCCGGAATTTTAATTTCGGTATAAATTTTATTTGTTGAACACGAATTCTTCGCTTTCGAATTACAACGACAGGTTTTTCAAAATCAAACACGTTAGCATAGCCATTCGTAACATTCAACAGTAGCTGATCACTTGTCCTGCCTTCCTTCTGATATCATCAACCCTTCTAGACCAATCACAAAACACTTTCCTGATGAGAACCTCCTGACTATCTGTGCAAGACTTCCCTAGTATGCTGATTTGGTTAACTACTTAGCGTCACATCAGATCCTTTCTGATTGACCGAAGGCCAAGAAGGATAAGTTGCTTTCTGATGCCAAGTACTACATCTGGGAAGACCCATACCTCTTCCGCATTGGTGCTGGATCAGATCATCAGACGATGCGTCCCAGCAACAGAAATTCAGGTCATTCTATCCTTCTGCCATGACCAGGCTTACGGTGGACCCTTCGGACATAAAATCGTAGCTAAAGTCCTTGAGTGTGGCTTTTATTGGCCGATAATCTTCAAGGATGCACATGACTATTATAAGGCATGCACTCGTTGCTAGACCTTGGGCAACATGAGCCACCGTGATATGCTGCCTTTATATTCGATTCTCGTACACAAAATCTTCGATATATGGGGGATTGATTTCATGGGACCCTTCCCTAAATCGGATGGCTTCGAATACATTCTCCTTATTGTAGACTACGTTTCTAAATGGATCGAAGCTATCCTGACCTGAACCAATGATCACAAGGTGGTAATAAAGTTCATTCATCAACCCATCATTTCTTAGTTTGGTGTCCTAGGTGCCATTATCTCTGATGGAAGGACCAATTTTACAAATGCATAGTTCAGATCCCTAATGACCAGGTAAGGGGTGTCTCACCGAATCTCCACTCCTTACCACCGAATCCCAAACACCTAGGAACCCCACCGGACACACTAGGAAGCCTAATTAGAGACCTTCTAAGCCTAGTCCGCTATCCGTAGCCCTACTTATCCTATCCCTAATCCAATTGAACCATCCCATACCTAATTGCTTGCATCTATAGTTGATTGGGTGCACCTACGCCCAATTACATCCACCCAGGATCTAATTGACTCATACCTATTAGGTTTACCTAAGCCTATACACACACACACATCCAATTAGACTCGACCTAGACCCAATTAGGTTCACTCCTCTCAAATTAGATTTTCCTAAGCCTAATTAGGTCCATACCCACTTAATCTAGGTCAACCTAACCAAGATTTTCCAAAACCCACACAACATCACCCTATGAAATTCAAATCACACACACACCTTCCTAAATCCTACCTTCCTATTCTACCCCTACCAAACCCATGCGTCAACTCTAGATCCTACACTGGTAGAAATTCTATTTTGGAAGCCACCAAATGTGCCGACTACAATTTTGAAGTTGCCTTCCCATAAAAGCCAAAAGGAGAGCCACAAAATGATTCACTCTCCCATTCTCCTCCACCAAAACTTGCGACCACTCCCTTCCACCCTCCAACCCTAAGTTCATCTATTTAATGTGGTGAAATCGAGTTTAAAATGAAGCGATGTAATATAGTCAAAATCTCTTTGAAAATAAATACAATTTTTTATTACTCAAAAAAGTTCCGAGGTCGAACATAGGGAGCAAATGGAATTCACACACTAATCTCACTAATTAATGTAATTTAAACATAAAATATTACACAAAAACTAATTTGAAATGTAGAACATATGAGTATATGAAAAGTAAAAAGAATTTCAGGCAAACTAATGGTGATTTGAATCACCAAATATAAGTCTAATACATAGAATAATTACTCAAATTTATTAAAGGAGGGAGTATGAAATCAGACGTCTGATTTTGCAATTAGACATCTTAAATGACGTTTGCTACAGTACCCCTTTTTCTTTTCTTTGTCTGTGTGCCGCTTCCTTATTTTCTTTCTCTGATTCTTCCTTTCTTTTGCAACTCCTCTTCTTCTTCACTTCTTCTTCTTCTTTAGCCCTACGATCCTCCTCTCCTTCTTCTCTTCTTCCTTCTCTAGCTTTCCTCTTCTGAATTCGACTAAGAGTCGGAGCTGAACTTCTTAGGGTACCCCTTCCCCCATGCAACTCTCCTCACTCTTTCTCTCCTAGGATCTGCTCTCCCAGAGCCATAGGGTATCCAGGTTATCGGGTTTGGCGCATACCCGGGTCTAGGCTCACCGACGTGCGGTGGTGAGTGAAGAGTGCAGGTCAGGCAGGTTAACGGGTCGGCCATGTCCACGAGGGAGATGTCATGAATGGGACTAGTGAAGGTGTAGAAGGACCTCACCCTCAGTGATTGGAGGCAAACAGCTCCATTAACTTTTTGGTATTATGCGGCAACAAGTGACTCTTCATATCCGAGGTGGGAGTAAATGTCCCACCTTTCTTCCACGCAATGCAGCAACAAGGTGCTTCCTCAAATTGACGGAGCTGTGGTAGTTGAAGCCCTCACGTGAGAACTTGGACTCCCACCAGTCTCAATTCTGCATGCCCTGGAGATATCCCCGAGAGCAGAAACACCCTGGAGCAGCTTAAAGCTTGCTCGAAGCAGAGTGTCAATGGCGGGTTTTGGCTTGCTACCTGAAATCAAGAAAAGAGGCCTTATGTCCATGTGGGAAGGTTCAGTAGAATCACCGTGGCATAGAAGATGTGACAGTGGTAGTGGCGTGGTGCGAGAGTGGCTGTGGTTGTCGGATGGATGCAGTTATGGCTGGTGAGAGTTGGCCTATTCAGGAAGGTGTTTGGGTGGATGAAGGAGCAAATGGAGTGAGGGGAAATGAGAGAGAAGGTGAAATGGAGGTTGTTGGGTGGTCGGCGAGGTGGATGGAGGTGCGTAGTGGTAGGAACACCTAACCAGAGGAGTCGCCGGAGATGGAGGACATGAAGGTGTTTAGTACCGACGGTGGTTGGATTTCGGAAATGAAGAGAGGAGAAGAAAGTAGGAGTGATAGGGAACCTAAGAGTCTAATCTAAGGACAAAAAGATGAAGGGATTCCCATGCCGATGTGGTTGCCGGATGTGGGGAAGATGAAGCTCCACAGGAGAGACAGCGGCAAAGAAGGGGAAAGGACGGCGATGGTTGGTATTGAATGACATGGAGGACGGTGAGGAAGGTAAATCCACCACTGGTTTTGTGGTCGGAGAACGAAAGGAGTTGGAGAGAGACCGCTGGAGCTTGCAGAGTTTTGCGATCGAAGAGGAGAGAGGAAGAGGGGGAGTTTTGGTCGAATTTCAAGCTGAGGAGATCGGCCAAACCTTAGGCAGTCTTTTATAGGTCATCATAGAGGGTTTTGTGCTTGGAAGCCAAGCTTCCAAGCTAGGAATGCTCGTTGGATTTGGGAGCTTCTTGAGACCCAAATCTCTCATGCGTTCGCATGAGAGATTGGGAAAGATCTGGAGCACATGGATGGGCTTAGATTGGACGAAGTTACTTGATGAATCTCCCTTCCAATTTTGGAAGGGATTCATCAATCAATTAGGGAGATATCTTCTATCAAAGGTCGTCGAAGTAGGTTTTCTTCGCGATAATGGTGGAGGGACCAAATTGTGTAGATGACGAAGAAGTTCGGGGGTTGAATGCAAGGGTTTTTGAAAGTTGGGGGTATAAATCTAATTAGACAAGACCATTTTGCAAACTAGGTCAAGACAAGTTCACCTTAGGTTAAAATTTTGGTACAAAACTCATTGGGACCCAAGGAATCCAATGGTGAAGTTGGATTTTGGTTTTCACCATGTTTGGCATGGTAATTTATGCAAAAACCTAAATTAGGGCAAATATCTGTCTAAGACTCCATTTTAGGTCAAGATGGGTTCTGATGGCCAAATTAAAAGTACTAAGTCCTAGAGAATATTTTTTTATGACTTTTAGATGGTTTAGGTGAATTTAATCCTAACCAGAACCTCGGTAAATTAAGTGAGTCAGTTTTTAGGGTTTCAAAAGTCATTTAATTCATAGAACACACGAAAACCCTTTTCTATCTAATCTAACCGACTTACCATCTTATTAAGACCATTTGAGCTTTATTCGACCCTTGAGTAAACCCATGGTTGTACTACATTCATGATAAGCTCGTAAAATTGCAGTTTCAACCCTAGTTCCTTATTATTCCTTCAGAATGCTTATATAGTGAGTTATGGTTCTCTGCCTGTTATGTAGGAGCATTGACTGACTTAATTAGATCGAAAAGAGCTACTTAAGGCTCATGATGGGGTTCCCATCATGCCCCCTTTCCTAGCTTTTGCTAGTCCCTTAGCAAAATTTCAAGGTATTAACTTTGATTCTAGACCATAAAATCTTTTGATGCTTAAGAGCTTTGATCTATGCTTCCTTTTGTATATTAAGTCAGAATGCCGATAGTAGGCTTAGAGATGCTCAATTACTAACCAAGATGTGGACCTGACCAGCTCTAGCCTCAGTCTGCCACGAAGGTTTCTAAGGGCCACAGGAACTATCCTAAGGTTTGTTGAACTCTGTAGTTAAAGCATCCATGCTTGTAACATTTTTTTAGCCTCAGTTCAGTTTGTAGTGCATTTTTTTCATAGAGAGATAGATGAATTTTTCGTTGTTTTTGGGAGAGTTATCTCTCTATTTTCTTTTTATTTCTAGCTTTGGATTATCGTTACAACACATTTTGATCAGATCCCAATCCCCATCATCAATCCTCGTAGGGTCCCTGGATTTCGATGCTTCGAGATAGCACTGCCCATGGCAACCCCTAGAACCCTGGCCTTTGAAATTTTTAGATAATCCCGCCCATGGCTTTCTGTAGCTAAATCCAGACCCTGGCAATCAGCATTTTGGGATAATGCTGCCTATGGCATCTGAACCAGCACAGGGTGCTTACATGCCCCCAATAGGATATGTAGATATCCTAGGAGACAAGCACCAAAGAGACGATATGGTATTGCGCATCCTCGAGGGAATTTCCCACCTCTCTGTATCGGGAACTCGTCTAAATCAACTTGTGTTAATCAGCTGCTCCTAATTTAATTGACTTTTTAAATGCTGCCTATGGCATCTGAACCAGCACAGGGTGCTTACATTCCCCCAATAGGATATGTAGATATCCTAGGAGACAAGCAACAAAGAGACGATATGGTATTGTGCATCCTCGAGGGAATTTCCCACCTCTCTGTATCGGGAACTCGTCCAAAACAACTTGTGTTAATCAGCTGCTCCTAATTTAATTGACTTTTTTGTAACAAGTTAAATGCATTTGCATGATTCTGATACTTAGGCACTCTGAACTAGACTGTGTGTGGATTGGGGTGCTTAGGTTTCTAAGTCCCGCAAACTGGATGTCAATTAACGAGGTCGAATACTCCTTAAGCCTTAGACCTAATACTTAAGCTTCTCATTTTCCCCAACCTCTTGTGTATTAACTTGATCTTTATCGGGTACTTGAATTTTTAATCCTATGATTATAGCCCAAAAGGCCTAAAAATCAGGGTTCCTACTAATCTCTTCTCTATTTCATTAGCACTCTTTTTTTTGCCTTTTAGTTTCTTTCTTTTGATATCGTCTAGAACTACGTCAATTCCTTAATTCCTTACTAATGACTACCTCTTTTTCTTTTCCTTTTAGCTTGTGCTCCTTTTTGGAAATTTTTAACTCCTCCCCTTTTTCTCCTCAAAATTTGTTATGCCATCAAAATTTCCTCTCCTATCATATTTTTGTTCTTTTTCAACAATTTTTTCTTTTTGGTATTTTTGGAATATGTGATTTTTTTGTGAGAACCCTTATGAACTTTGGCTTTTTGTATGCTTGCACTTTACCACCCCCCTATTCCTAAGTTTTCCAATGTCCTCATTGTAAAGGGAGGGTGTAAAATAGTTTTGCATTCTGGAATTAGAACAGGATTATCGGGTGGGCGAATGGGTTGGGAATGATTGTTGCAGATGATTTCAAGCTCTGGCACGTGTACCAGAGGTCGAATCGACTATTCTAAAATCAAAATTAAGATGCAATAGACGTAAAGTATAGAAGGATAATCAGAAGGATCTTGATTTTTTTGGAATGATGGGTTGCCTTCAATTAAGGACTAAATTCAATGCCTTCAGCCAAGCGAGAAATGGTATGGAGAAGTGGTCAAATCAGATGAGTTTTACAGAACAAGTACCTTGATCAAAAGCGTGGTTGGTACAACCAGGTGCTTATTCAGATCAATAGGCTGATGATGCAGCCCAAACTCAATCAATCTAGTGAGTTGATAAATGTAGATTAAGAGATGTGAAACCCACCATATACTTTGGAACTTGAAATGGTATGGAAGTGTGTAGCTAGGGTTTGGCTGACTTGAATCAGCCTAATCAGAGTAGGGATCCTTAAATGAAAAAGAATCAGTGGCGGATGTTGAAACCCTATAAGAGTGTGAGAGAAGGATAGGGCATGATTTGTAGTTTGATTGATGTCCGAAACACGCTAAAAATGTGGAGGAGAATCATCTGCAACTGTCTCATTAAGAGGGGAATCAGAATAGAAATTGAGTCTGGTTGCGGGTCAGGGTTGACAACAGATTTGGATAGGTTCTATATATGTAGAGGAGGTGGCATCAATGAGATTTTTGTGTGAGGGCTCATCTAAAAAAGAATTAAAGGTGGGTTCATTCAGAGAGTCCTCATAGTAGCCATCAAACTCAAAGGTAAATGCCTAAAGAGTGTTTAAAGGATGAAAGAAATTGGAGTCAAGAAAAGATTCAAACTCTGGATTGTAGACACTCTTGGCAATTTCCATTTCTGATTCTTGAGAATAAAAAAAAATGATTCCATCTCAATTGAACCTGATTTTGAATTGGTGATCTCGGGATTAGGGACCTCAGAGTCAAAGTCGAAGAATGGATCATGTGTGCCAAGGTCGTAGATTGTCTCGTAGTTGTCAGGAAACAATGGTTCTCCAAAATCATAGTAAGATTCGAAATCGTAGGAGAAATTGCAAGAATCAAGTTCTGAATTTGATTTGAGATCAGTGGATCCACCATATAATAAATCACAAGATGTAGACTCAGCAACCTGACTTGGGTCTAGCTTATTCGTAAATTCCGAGCTTAAAAAGGTGTCCCTATTGGGTCTGGGATCGGGTTTTTGGCTTGTAGGGAAGACCAAATCAAAACCCTAATCTTCGAACTCGTCGGTTTCTGTACCGTAGATTGATGTGACTTTCGAAAAATCAATCTGTATTTCTGAGGATGTTGGAGAGGTACATTCATCAAATAAAGGCCCAGAATCATAATCCAAATTCAAACTTTGATTTTCATAATATGGTGCCTTGTAATTATCCCAAGAAGATTTAGATCTGAATTCTAGGCTAAGGATGTGGGTTGAATTATGAGAATCTAGGTCAGAATTGCCTTCGGGGTCACCTTATCAGTGTAAGGGGTAGGATTTACACCGTCGAGAGGTTCTGATTCAATCTCATTATTACAGGAGTCTAGGAATTCTATGCTTGGTGAACCAGGGTTTTGATTTTCTAGGGCTGGCTCACAATCATGTTCTCTTGCAACTGGGACCTCCCAACTTATTTGAAGATCAGGCATATCATACTCCATCTGAGTTGGGAATCTACAACAACCTCGTGTCTCAAACCTAGGATTTGGGAAATCAAATAGTTCCTTAATATTATTCTAAGATGTTTCATTAACTGTTTGGGTTATGTATGAGTATTTTTTATTGATAAATTGTTTCAACAATTTCATCATTTCTTCCTATTTTTCAAGATCATCTTGGTGTTTTTCCCAAAGTAAAGAATTTGTCATGCATTGGAGATATTCAAAGTTATGCAATTTTTCTATCTCGATGTATCCTGTTATGAGAACATCCCAGGTTGATCCGTTTGTTGCTTCTGTTAATAGGAATTGGGCATTGTTTATGATGAAGGTTGTTGTTGTCGATACATTAACTTTAATGTCTTCAACTGGTTTTGAGGTTTTGTAATCAATCTCATAAAATCTAAAGGCAACCTCAACCATTCTATCTTTCATGGATCTTTGAGATTCAGGTTTCTTCAATGGTTTTCCTAAGTAGCCAAGCTACATTTTTGAATCAGATGGTGAAATCAAGATGTAGATTCAAAATTCAAGTTTAGATTGGAATTGATTAGATATGAAAAAGATTCCCAAGAAAACCTGTGTGTGCTCTAAATAGAATGGATGAGGGACTGGATGTAATATTGACCGAAGCAAGGCACCCAAAGATTTTTGGATGACTATAGATGTTCAACATAGATGATACCCCTAGATCAGAAACTCGTCCACCTGAGAATTACCTGGGTAGCTAGGAAGGGAGAGTCCCGCAATGACCCCTACTTGGTAGAGTTCCCCCACAGGTTGTAGGGTTTCCCCCATCTGACATTCCTTGTCACTGAGGGTCCAAGTAGACCAGAATGGATAACTTGACCTCTTAAGTCTACCAGTTTCATGTCCTAATTTATGCCTTTGTTTTTGCTTGAATTAGTAGTTGATTTGACTTGTGACCTAATTTGGAGGTTGGTTGGCCTGCAATGTAGACCAAGTTTACCTGACCTGCCCTAAAGTTGACAGAATGAACTTTAGGTCAAGACCTACAAATCACCCTGATTTGACTCCAAGGTTATTAGGTCCAAGGATTTTAGGTTTCAAGTGAGTTTAGAGACTGATTTTAGGGTTTTTCTTGATTAGGTCTTTCAAATCAAGGGCTTGGGTAGTACACAAATGCGGGTTGTTTTGTTTCCTGTTATGCATGCAAGTGTGAACAAGCACTCCAAAACCCTATTGCAGGAACCCTAATTGGCTTTATTTCCAACTCCACTTTGATCTTCAAAAATGTTCTCCTTATACTTCAAACAAGAAGTGAGTAGTCCAAGAAGATTAGAAATTAAGCATAGTGTCTAATAAGTATAAGAAATTTGGGGTAGGATCTCTAAACAGAATCGCTTCAACTTCAATGAGATTTGAAAAAAATATCACAAATCAGGAAACTTGCCTTTTAAATGATAATTACTATGAAAAATAAGGTAGGTGATTCCTAATTGATTGTTTCCCTTTTATCTTTCCAAGATTAGGAGGTTGAATAGAATAGTTACCTACCCTGGAATGGTTGATTTGCATGGAAGATCTCCTCGTGAATCACCTCGCAAAATCATAATGAAGAAAATAGGGCAAGTCAATGCTCAAATATAATCAAATAATGTAGAAATAGCGGTGAATCATGCGTTGCTCCCTGGCAACGGCTCCAAAATGTTTAATGCGGCGAAATCGAGTTTAAAATGAAGCATTGTAGTATAGTCGAAATCACTTTGAAAACAAATACAATTTTTTATTACTCAAAAAAGTTCCAAGGTCGAACATAGGGAGCAAATGGAATTCACACACTAATCTCAACAATTAATGTAATTTGAACACAAAATATTACTCAAAAACTAATTTGCAATGTAGAGCATATGAGTACATGAAGAGTAAAAAGAATTTTAGACAAGATAATGGTGATTTCAATCACCAATTATAAGTCTAATACATAGAATAATTACTTAAATTTACTAAAGAAGGGAGTATGAAATCAGACGTCAGATTTTGCAATTAGACTTCCTAAATGACATTTACTACAGTACCCCGTTATTTTTTCTCTGTCTGCGTGCCTCTTCCTTCTTCTTTCCTTTCCATGATTCTTCCTTTCTTCTATAACTCCTCTTCTTCTTCTTCACCTCTCTGTCCTTTCGGCTTAGGCCTTCACTTCTTCTTCTTCTGCCTATAGCCCTGCGATCCTCCTCTTCTTCTTCTCTTCTTCCTTCTTTAGCTTTCCTCTTCTAAATCCGACTAAGTGTCGGAGCCAAACTTCTCAGGGAAAAAACCTACCTTCCCTCACGCAACTCTCCTCTCTCTTTCTCTCTTAGGATCCACTCTCCCAGTGCCATAGGGTATCAGGGTTATTGGGTCAGGTGCGTACTCAGGTCTAAGCTCACCGGCGTGCGGTGGTGAGCGAGGAGTGCAGGTCAGGTGGGTTATCAGGTCGGCTAGGTCAGTGGGGTAGATGTCACGGATGAGACCAGTGAAGGTGTAGGAGGACCTCACCCTCAGTGATTAGAGGCAAACAGCCCCATTTGCTTTTTGGTATTATGCGACTACAAGTGACTCTTCATATACGAGGTGGGACTAGATGTCCCACCTTTCTTCCGTGCAATGCAACAGCAAGGTGCTTGGTCAAATTGATGGGGCTACAACTACTGAAGCCCTCACATGAGGACTTGCA